>OX244261.1:29767733-30390233 GCA_945867215.1 Epinotia demarniana | reverse complement strand
ACCTTATTACAATTTTTGAAATTATGAGGTTCAGCACAAATTGAACATACTTCATTATTTTTACAATACTTTGCTATATGACCAAATTTCATGCAACGAAGGCATTGCTTTACTGGAGGAATATAGATCCCTACTTCGTGCCTCCAATGGTCAAGTGTTACATATTCAGGCAACTGTACAGAGGCAAAAGTCACGGCAACCGTCTGAGTTGGAACCATTGAGACGATACCCAGCGTGTCTTTTACCCGCCGCATAAACCGTCTTACGCTTATCACCTTTTTACTGGAAGCTATTAATTGGAAAATCTTCTGGTTCGAATAATCAATCGGCACTGAAGTGAGAACACCCGTAACCTCGGTCTCAGATGCTGGGATTGAAGCATTCATGTGAATTTCATTTAATAATTTTTCATTTTTTAGGAAGACATTGGCGTGATTTGGGAGATCGAACATAATCCCAACTTTGTATGCATTAATTGTTCTTAGATGCATCACGCCCGACACGCAATGCTTTCGGATTGCATTGGACAAAGCAAGTCTATCTTTGTCAGAAAATTTGTGGCCATCCTCTCTGTGATTCAGAAAAACAATAAATTCTTTCTTAGCTGAATTTTCGTCGTACAACCTGTAATAACTTTTGGCCCTGAAAGGAGTATACTTCTCTTTGTCATCTTCTTTAGTCTTCTTTTTTGCAGGTATGCGCTCCAAGGGCGCACCTGTATCCGCATCAGAACTACTTTCAGATTGAAGATCTGGCTCCGGCTCCAAGCCCTCCAACCGAGAACGCTTTCCCGTACGCTTCCCCATGACTGGGGAAGCGCACCAAACCGATAACCAAATCAACTATGAATTTAAATTAAAATTAAGACTAAATATGTACAAATTAACACCTAAAATTAATTTACAATAAAATATTTTATCAAGCGCGCCTATCACTTTCAACGTTCCCGCCAAAAAAAAAAAACGGTTACTGTTTGGTTTTGGTTTGACGTTTACAAAGCTGACCAAACTAAATACGCGATCGCACATTTCGCGTCTACTTGATTTGGTTGGCTCGTACAGAGTCAGTCCAATCGTTCGGAAACCAACTACCTTCTTTACAGCCACAGTGATTGAAGTATTTGTATTTTACTATTTTGTTATAAAATAATGTTACCTAGAATACGATATAGTTATATAACTAGCTTAACTTTATTATGTCTTCTAAAACTTATTAAATTAAAGGCTATTCAATCTTGAAGCGAATTATTCACTCGAAAACATATTCTTTCGAGTGAATTTTCTGACTAAACAGTTTCTGAACGATACCGCGAAATGAAAACGAATGGGCCATCCACATTAAGTGATTTGTCAGCCCCAATTCATCAGAATCTGACTAATTGCAATTTGGTCTGTTATGGATTGTCCTCTTGGCAGCAGTTATCATTTGCCTGTAATGATAAAAATGATAGTTGGTAATGAAAATAGCTCACAAAGTAATCCAATATGTAATAATGTACATTTGCCCATTCACCCAAATTACAAACAGGTGAATTGGAAAATATACAGGCAATCAGTTGATTTTTGTTTGGCTAATATTGATTTTGAAAATATGTCTTCGATAGATGCTCAATCTGTTTTGTAATATTTTGCGATCTACTGCTGTAGAGTCCATCCCTAGACATAGGTCTTTGAATAGTTCTAATACGTGTACACCAAAATCTTTGAAATTTCCCCGGCTGCCTTGGTGGAATCAAAAGTGTTCAGAAGCTGTACTTAATTCAAAACATGCTTATATAAAATTTAAAAGTGAACCTAGTGAAGAGAATTATATAGAATTTAAAAGACTTCGAGCCCTTAAAAAGCTTGTTCTTAAGACTGAACGGCGTAATAGTTGGATAAATCTGTGTAACTCATTTAACCGGTGGACTCCTTTGACATTAATATGGAATAACATGCGGAAATTTAATAAAACATTCATTTCAAAACACGCTAGTAATAATAGTTGGATATCAGATTTTCTTAAGAAATACACTCCTGATTTTGTGCTTAATGAGTCTTTAAATTATGTTCACACAGAAAATGATAATGATAAGTATCTTACTGAACCGTTTTCTTTGCAAGAGCTTAAATCTGCCCTATTTTCAAGAAGAGATACATCCTTTGGTCTTGATGGAATACCATATATTTTACTGAAAAATTTAAGTTCACAAAATCTAAAGACCTTTTTAAACATATTAAATCAGCTGTGGGAAGAAAACTTAATTCCTGATGATTGGAAAACAGATTGCTTGGTCCCAATTTTAAAGCCTGATAAAGATAAATTGTTACCCGACTCATATCGACCTATAGCACTCACATCTTGTGTAGGAAAGGTTTTTGAACAGCTTCTAAAGCAACGGTTGGAATTTTATGTCGAACAAAATGGTCTGTTACCCTGCAATCAGTTTGGTTTTCGTAAAGGTCGGTCTTCTCGTGAGAGTATTTGTCAGTTGCAACTTGATGCACTTAACAGCATATATAATAATCAGTATCTTCTTTCGGTATTCTTTGACATTGCAGGTGCATTTAACAGTGTCAATATTTCCGTTTTATGTAGAGAGCTGTCAATGATAGGGTTACCTGGCAAAATAATAAATTTCTTACAAATGTTTTTAACAAACAGGAAGGTTTTTGTTAAATTTAACAATCACTTATATGGCCCAAGATTATCTTCTTTAGGGGTTTGTCAAGGAGGTATCTTATCCCCTTTAATTTTTATTTTGTACATTAGGAGACTAAATCTTATTCTAGGAACAAAGGTTAAAAATCTGCAGTATGCAGATGATTTGGTTGTTTATGTGTAAGGATCTGATTTAAATCAATTAGCTTTGACTATTAATGAGGCATTAATCAACTTACATAAATACTTTGCTTATCTGAACTTAGATGTAAATTCGACTAAAACCAAAGTTTTTATTTTTGGTCGCAAAAGCATGTGTTTGCCCACAGTTTTGTACAATGACATATCACTGCCTATTTCATATGATCTAATAAAGTTTTTAGGTGTTATATTTACTTCAAAACTTTCCTGGATAAAATATGCTGACAGTATTATAACCAAAGCTAACAAAGCATACAATGTGTTAAAATCGCTGTGCGCCACTTCATGGGGTGCAGACCCCAAAATTTTGTTAATCTTGTATAAGTCTCTAGTTCGAAGTCATTTTGAATATGGTTTTCTATGTTTTGCTGGAGATGATAAAATTGTAAATTCATTAGATAAAATACAAAACAAATGTATGCGGACAATACTGGGTGCATTTAAAACTAGTCCTATCGCTGCTATGCAAATTGAATCGAATCTTCCTCCTATTCATATTAGATTTCGTTATTTAAAAGAAAGATTTATTTTAAAGTTATACAGCTTGCCTAAGAACGATCTTCTTCACAACTTGATTTCTTTCGGATCATCGCCTTTTCAAAGGCACATGTATGTTCTTCAGGATTTTACTTCTTTCTTTCACTCTTTGCAGGAGTTAAATATACATCTTGATAATGACCTTCTTCCCTGTTACACAGGCTCTTTTAAGAGTAAATATCCCGATATAAAAATTGTAATAGATTCAAAGCTAACTTCCAAAGAGGAGGCTTATTTATTGTTTTCAGAATGGTCTAATTGTAAATTTATTTATACGGATGGGGCCAAAAATAATAATGCTGTTTCCTTTGCAATTTATCAACCTGAAATTAATAAAGGTATTGGGTTTAATATCAATAAAAATGCAAGTATCTTTACTGCTGAAGCAACTGCCATCTTATTTGCTTTGAAACATGTTAAAGAACATAATCAATATAGTAAAGAATGGGTCATAGTAAGCGATAGTATGAGTGTATTAATAAGTTTATCGAGTAACAAAATGAATGCTAGCACTTGCTATCTAATTTTTTCCATTAAAGAATTATGGTTAGAACTATCTTTAATTGGTATTAAAATAGATTTTGTATGGGTTCCGTCTCATAAAGGAGTTTCTGGTAATGAAAACGCCGACTACCTAGCTAGAACTATTGCTAATGCATCTGACTTGTCCCTGGTTCCCGACAGCAGGGACTTAGCTGTGACCTTGCCATATTCTGATATTATAAGTAATCTAAAACAGCGTATGACTGTTCTTTGGGGAAGACATTGGTATCATTTTACAGAAGTTGAGAATAAGGCTCATTTGTATGCTTTGTTAGATAACCAAGTTAATAGTAAGCCTTGGTTTTGTAAGTTTAAAACTTACATGCATCGTAGGTTTTACACCATAATTACTCGTATGCGCATTGGTCATTGTCGTTTAAATTTTCATCTCCATCGTAAAAACTTTGTCTCTTCCCCTTATTGCGATCATTGTCAAAAGCAAGAGGTTCAGTCTATAGATCACATTCTGTTTAGTTGCTCATCCTTTGGCATTCAGCGCCTAGTGCTGATGGATGAGTTGCTTGAGATTTATGGAGCTTCTAATCGAATCCCGCTTTCAGTAACTGATTTGTTGAAGGAGTCGTCTACTTATTTACCTTTGTTTAATTTTGTACATAATACTGTGTGTATGCTGTAAATATGATGCTAAATTTAAAACTTGCTTAAAATTGTATATATTTTTATTGAAGCATTGTACCTATATTTTGTTGGTCAAATGACTTTTTGGAATGTCTGGATGAGGTGTAAGCTTTTTTGAAGAGCTGAATATTGGATTTGACGTTTTTATTGGAACATACTCAAGACTTTATTACTGGATTTGACTTCATGAATTGGATTGGAATAACTGAAGACTTATTTTTTGGATTTGACACATATGTTGATAATACTGATGACTTAATATCTAGATTTGTTCATATGAATTGGAAATAACTGAAGACATATTTATTGGACTAGAGACTTCTGATTTGAAACTACTGAAGACGTTATTACTGGATTCGATCAAATGAAATTATACTTACTGAAGACTAGGCAGTATGGCCCATGGTCTTAGCCTGTCCGAATGGACGAATTTAAAAAAAAAAAAAAAAAACTGACTAATTGCAATAGTGTGGATGCATGTTCCAACCGTGAAACGAGTTGTACGGACTAATTTCATGAAAATCACAATTTGGACCATGGAATTTGCATGATCTGCCAAGTTTTTTTTTCTCACAAATTTCATACAAATAAATTTTAATGATAATTAAAAAATATGTGCTAAAGAACATTGTATTAATATACAATTAATCTATAATTGAAAGTGTGTGTTGCTAAGATTCAAAGGCATTTAAACATTATCAAGTAAGTTTGTTTTAAATATTTGTCTGTTATATGTCCAAATTTTAAATTCAAAGCGGCACTCTGAATGTAAACGAAGCATCAGCCAATCAGAGCGAGCCGACCACAGAGCACGTAATTTTCTACTTGCGAAAAGACAGCAGTGACATCTAGTAGCATTAAGCGACCAGCGCCATCTAGCGGCGCTAATGTAAAATACAAACTAAGGCAACCGGCTCTGGCTTAACTTCAAAAGTATTGAGAACAATCGCATTTAGTATCAGCCGCTATCCGCTAGAGGGCAGTTATTGCAAAACTGTAAAAGGGCTATACTCTCAAAGTTTCCAAGATGACTCCAGCAAGCAAAACAAACTGCGCTAGATGTAAAAATATGATAACTGGCAGATGGTTTCTACAATGTTCGAAGTGTAAACATGTTAGCTGCCTGGAATGTGCAAATGCCGAGAAGCGTTTTTTTAACACTGATTGGGATTGCGTGCCTTGTAAAAGCAAACAACCCAAAGGTAATAATATAAATACAGGTGCTTCAGTTGGGTCTGCGCAGGTGCATGCTACAAATTCCAAAAACATGACGTTGAGACGAAAACCTCCCACCACAACCAACGCTATATAAAATTCTCAGAGAGCAAATAGACCATCCACTGATATTGAGGACCAAATTTTAGAAGACAAGAGCATATTAGGCAACACTGTTAATACATCGCTTATCTCTGAACTGAACTCATCACAGAACCCGGTAACCATAGATGCTTTCAGCAAAATAATTGATGAGAAATTGCAACTACATAACCAGACAATTATCGCACAATTCAAAGCTATCGTTCAGTGTGAGATTTATGCCGCGATCTCCTCGCTTAAATCAGAAATTATACAAAAACCGGATGTTCTCTCAAATGAAGAAAGTCACCTACAAAACAATATAAGCAGTCTGAACCAAAAAATCCATGCACTCGAGGAAGAGAACCTAAAGTTACAGAAGGAAGTAGAGTGTCTACAAAGAACTTGTAAGCAACCTATATACACCGATTCCACACTACAAAATAAAACTCTGGTATTACATGGTCTAGACGAATACTACGGCGAAACAGAGCAAAATGTCCATGAAAAAATAACATATATTTTCCGCGACTTAATGAGTATAAATATGGACAGCTACATTGAAGAAACCCGTCGTATAGGGAAGAAGGGACCAAAGAGGCCATTAGTAATTGAGCTCATTAGTAAAAAATTAACAAGACACATACTAGAACACAGACACCTCTTCAGAAACACAGGGCTATCTGTCTCTGAATATTTAGATGAAAACTCCCTCAACACGAGAAGGCAATTAATAAAGATCTTACAGGAAGCTAGACGCGACGGCAACCACGCAGTTATCATCAACAACCAACTAATAGTTAACGGCAATGTTTATAAACCCAATAAACATCAAGACCTCCCACACCAAGAGCAAGATCTGGACCATACGCCTACAAATACCTCCACACCGCGAAAACAAGAAACCGAGGACGCTCCAAAATTACAAATTAACCGATCTCAAAACCATTCCTTTCGAAACTGACTTTTGGATATTCATACAAAATGTTCAAAGTTTGAAAAACAAAATAAATATTTTAGAGAGTTTTTTAAACGAAAAACAATACCAAGCAATTTTTTTAACGGAGACTTGGATTAATAAGGAACATCAGGACTTAATAAATATACCCGGTTACAAACTTGCCGCCAGTTTCTGTCGCACTGATGACAAAGGCGGGGGCACTTCGATTATGTTAAAGGACGGTATCCAGTATAAAGAGAGACCCGATATAGCTGAGCTGTCAGTAGAGTGCGTCGTGGAGTGTTGTGGTGTCGAAATTAAGCCAGACATACTATCAATAAGTATGTATAGACCAGACAGATGTGTAGATACATTTTTCGAAACCATGGAAAAACTTATATGTAAATTAAAAGCGAAAAGTCTCAAGCATATTATTATCACCGGCGATTTTAACTTCAATAAATTTAAAAACACAATGAACTACCGAAAGCTTACTAATACTATGCTTGAACTTAACCTCCATCAAATTATAGATGTGCCTACTAGAGAAACAGATAATACAGC
Source organism: Epinotia demarniana (assembly GCA_945867215.1). Lineage (NCBI taxonomy): Eukaryota > Metazoa > Arthropoda > Insecta > Lepidoptera > Tortricidae > Epinotia > Epinotia demarniana. Next base: position 30,382,873 of record OX244261.1, on the reverse strand, counting down.
GACTTGTATAGATTTTATATTCTCTAACTATAGGAATTTTAATGCTTATGTAGAAGACCAAGGTTTATCCGATCACAAATGCTTACTTTATAACTTTAAGCAAAATTTGCTCCCAGATAGAAATATATACACCCGTAAAAGAAAATTTACAAAAGTTAATATCACTAAATTCAAAGCCGCCTTAAACGACATCGAATGGAAAAATCTCCTCATTAAATATCATGACGTCAACGCTAAATATAATATTGTTGCGCCGGTGGTATAAACTTCAAACTTGATTTTCCATGCTTCAGAAGCGTTTTCAGCAGGCTGAAAAGTGATTTCAGGCCGTTTCAGAGGTGGCTCTTCCACATACTAGAAGATTGAAAATTCACCCTAGTTGCCGTTGTTTTCAGGCGCCTGAAACATGTTTTCAGTCCGTTTCAGGACAGCCTCTATCAGATGGCGCAATAACCTGAAAACCTGTTTTCACGCGTTTTCAGGACCCCTTATGGGCCTTTGAAGTACACTTCAATATATGGCGAAATTTCTCGAAGGAGTGAAAGAGACAGCACTATTAGAGAGAGACATCTAGATTGAGAAGGTTCGAGAAGTGTGTGAAAGAGACAGCACTATTAGAGAGAGACATCTAGATTGAGAAGGTTCGAGAAGTGTGTGAAAGAGACAACTAGAAAGGGACAGCATATTCGGGTCGAACGAGCATCGAACAATCTAGACGCTCTGGAACATTCACGAACCGAGGGGTCGCCGTTCCTATAATTGGACCTTGGACTGATTATTCAAGATTTCTCCGGAATGTTCTAGTGCGAAGGTCTCCGGGTATATAAGCCGCATGCCAACGCAGTGGAGTTTGAGTTTTGAATTAAACGGCGAACAGTGCGAATCTCAAAGCGAAGCGAGTGAAAAGTGTGTCATAGTGAAGTGATTTATTAAGTAAGTCTTGTTAATTAGTAATTTTGTAATAAAGTTTGCATTCTTTTAATTAGTGATCAATTCGTGTATTTTCTATCACGTTACCCACCCCGTGGACGTAACAATATTTTTCACTCCCACTTACTCAGACTGCTCAATAAATATATACCCCAAAAACATTTGATGCTCAAAAAAACCAAACCTAAACCTTGGCTGACAAAGGGGCTTAAAAAATCCTGCTACCACAAAAGAGTATTAAAAATCTTACTTACACAAAAATCTGACAATGTTTTAAAGAACCATTTCAAAATATATTCTAAAACACTTCATAAATGCATAAAGAAATCAAAGAGGCTTAACTACATAAATCATATGAATAAATCAAATAATAAAACTAAGACGATGTGGCAAGTCATTAAACGAATTACAGGGAAAAATACTTCTAAACAACAGAAAAACATAGAGCTAAAATATCACGACGCTATAGTCAAGTGCCCGCAGTCAATTGCAAACATATTCAATGAATACGTCACATCTGTCGGTCAGTCTTTGCGCGCTAGTGCCGGGTCCGCGGAGCCCCGCGGCCGCCCGAGTCCCGCTCCTGCCGTAAACTCCATATTCCTCCAACCGGTCACCGAACAGGAAGTGCACAAAATCATCCAGAATCTCCCTAATAAACACACTTGTGGATTTGATGAAATACCATCCATTTTAATAAAATCCTGCAATGCCGAATTAACTCCAACCATCACACTATTAATCAATCAGTCATTTGAGAAATGTTGTTTTCCATTAAAGTTAAAAATTGCGGCAGTCAAACCAATTCTCAAAAAAGGGGGTAAAAAACAAGATCTGTCCGACTACAGACCAATAGCTCTCCTACCTACCATCTCGAAATTATACGAAAAATGCATGGCTGACCGAATCAATAAGTTTTTAGAAAAATATCACTTATTAGACGAAAATCAATTTGGATTCCGACATAAACGCTCAACCACCCTGGCGGTATACAACTATATCCAAGGAGTTTTAGAATGCCTCAGAAATAAAAACTATGCCATAGGTCTACTGTTGGACATGTCCAAAGCCTACGATAGAGTGTCACACCCAATCCTATTAAACAAACTATACGAAATCGGTATACGCGGCGATGCTCATACTTGGCTAAAATCATATCTGAAAGACAGACAGCAATTTGTACAAATTGAACACCATCATAATGACTCTGGTCTAGTACAAAAAATTGAATCTCAGTGGCAAACTGTCAACTGCTCTATCCCTCAGGGCAGCGTATTAGGATGTATACTGTTCCTTATATATATAAACAACCTCCCTAAGATATCCAACCATAAGTGTATCCTTTTCGCTGACGATATCTCTTTACTATTTAACCATGACAATAACTCCAATGATTACTCTGACATAAAAAAAACTTTCGTTACAATCTCCGAATGGTTACAGGACCACAATCTAGTCCTTAACACCAACAAAACAAAGACTATGCAATTTAGACCACATCAAAAACGACCAACAGACATGACGTCCCTACTGCTTGACCTAAATATTGAAGAAGTTACCGAATTTCCCCTATTAGGACTCACTATAGACTCACACCTCGACTGGAAAAAACATGTAGCAAAAATGAAAACCAAATTATCTTCCTTCCTTTATGCATTGAGCGTCTTAAAATCAAATACCAATATAGAGTGTGCGCTGTCAGCTTATCATGCATACGCAGAAGCATGGTTACGCTATGGAATTTTATTATGGGGTCATAGCACTGACGCACACGATCTCTTCATATCTCAGAAAAAAATTATCCGTATAATAGTAAATATCAAACAAACAGAAACCTGCAAACCACACTTTATAAGTCTTCAAATATTGTCAGTCCCCTCCTTATATATTCTTGAAATAGCTACCTTCGTAAGAAACAATATTCACATATACGAATTTAACAAAAGTTCAAGACGCACAAACCAACTAGTCGCCCCAGAACCAATACTAGATATTTATAAAAAGGGACCATATTACCGATCAATAAAAATATATAATAAATTACCCAACCACATCAAGAACATAGAGAGCAACAATTTATTTATAAACAAATAAAAACACTTCTTTTGAACAAGTCATACTATTCTGTCCAAGAGTTCATGGAGGATAAAGTAGCATAACGATTATTTACCTGTAACTTTTAATTAATAAACCTCTAAGAAAATAACCACTTGTAGTTGTTATGTAATTGTAATTAGTAGATACTTTGTTCATATGACAATTTGATTTGTGTTAGAATTAAGAATTAGTTTTTAGGAACCATTTTTGCAATACCCTGTTCAGGGTCCATGACATACTATTACTTATTTGTAAAATGTACCATGGTGAGCAATAAACGAATATATAAATATATATATATACACTGTAATTTTGTATTTTTTTTTAAAACGGTGTTTTGCAACTACAATTTCATTCAGTGTGGCCAGTTAACAGTAAGAAAGCGAAAATTGCCGCATTCAAACGGTCCTGCGAAGCGGACTGCAAGATTGTTACTAACCGATGAGATAGGGCGAGACAGCACGTCGGTCATGAGGTGGCCGTGACATACTCTCGATTTTTGTGTGCTGCACGGCTATTACGCGACGGCGCGCGAGCTCTCTCATTTTTTCTCGCACTATCCGTTTCTCTCTTAGTAGGACATGCGAGAGAAATCGAGAGTATGTCGCGGCTGTGTGTTAGACGTGCTGTCTTGCCCTATCTCATCGGTTAGTAACAATCTTGCAGTCCGCTTCGCAGGACCGTTTGAATGCGCCAATTTTTGCTTTCCTTCTATTAACTGGCCACACTGAATGAAATTGTACCTAGTTGCAGTTGTTACGTCTGTACGCTACACCCAATTCTGACTTCGACATGTTGTCCTGACAAATTGGGGTAAAATCATTTAATGTGGATGGCCCAGAAGGTTGGGCAACACAGACTAAACTAATCCCACCAAAAACATAAATGTAAAAAAGGAGAGCTAAGTTCAAATACAAAAATTATGCTTGGCTGTGGGCTTCGCCGCAAAAAGAATGGAGATCTAAATGAGTGCCAAGTTCTATGCAAAATCCAAATATGTATTTGGGTCATTGTCAGTCAGTAAAACAAAAATCGTCTTTTCAGTGGTCAATAGTTAAGGGCTTATGCTTATATATTGTATGTTTTTATCGCATAGAATTATAGAAGAGACGACGCCGTTTATGCGGATTCAGAGTTCAACCAAAAATTAGGCTTTAAAGCCCTTAACTTTGGCAATGTCCACCGAAAAGACGCGCACCTAAATCTGACAATGACCCATTTATAGGAACAAAATAACAGTATGAACAAGTATTAAAATCTATTTCTTTGCTTTATTGGATACCTATAGGTAACAATTGATGTTATTTAAAAATGTGAGATTTTAAATTAAGTAGGTTAGATTTGACGTGACATAATTTCGATATAACGACAGCCGACGAAGTAGAACTAACCCTGTATACTTCTACCCACTTCGAGTACGCATCCACTATTACTAAATACGACTGATTATTGATAGGTCTCAGGAAATCCACATGTACAGATGCCGTCAAACTTCTTGAACATGCGGGACGAAGTGGGGGGGCAGCTCGCAGGTACAATTCGCCTTTGCGCAGGCAAGGTCAAATGTTCAAGAAGTTTGACGGCATCTGTACCCTATAAAATACCTGTGGCGGGTATGGCCACACCGAGAGCGGAGCGCGCGCTGGGGACGGTCTCAGCTGGGTACAAATTTCGCAACTGCTCTGTTTCGTTACGCAACTCGTTTAACGTAATGGGTAGGGTCATTCAGGGGGTTACGCGACCACCTTCGGTTAGCGACCACCTGAAGGAGAGGGTTTTTTCTATTGAAGATGACATCAATTCTACAGACCCTGTTGAGACAATTAGTTGTACATGCATTTTATTGTTGTTTTAGAATAGAAATCTACTAAAAAACCGAGAAAATATCGTTTCAGTTCACCAACTCGGCTAAGTGGTCGCCAACCGGCACATGAAATTAGGTGGTCGCTAACCGCCGAAATGACCCTACGCTATCATCAACCACGAAGTTTAAATATGAAGCCCGATCTTCAATAAACGTTGGGGCTCCGTCCGTGGTGTGTCCCGGCCCGCTTAGTGAGTCATCATCGTTTACCGCCCGGGATAGGTAATCAGCACTGTTATTCGCGCTGCGAATATATTCGATAACGTAGTTGTAGGCACTTAAAAAAATTGCATATCTCTGCAGTCTATTAGCGGATACCTCCGGAATGCCGCGATGTGGTCCGAAAATGCTGGTAAGGGGTTTGTGGTCCGCGCGAAGCACAAATGGCACAGCCCTACCATAGAGGTATTGATGAAATCGACGCACGCCAAATATAATTGCTGTCGCCTCTTTTTGAATTTGAGAATAATTCTTTTCTGCCGAATTTAGCGTGCGCGATGCATAAGCAACCGGGCGTTCTAATCCATCGGTGCCGACTTGACTCAGAATCGCCCCTAGGCCACTCGGAGACGCATCCACAGTCAAAATTACTTTTGAGTGTGGATTAAAATGCGCCAGGACTTGATCCGATGACAAGTATTTTTTTATCGCATGAAATGCTTTGTCATGTTCCGCATCCCAGTGTCACTTACTACCCTTTTGTAATAAGCTGTACAGCGGACTCAGTATAGACGATGCTCCAGGTACAAAATTCCTGTAGTAGTTTACGAGACCCAAAAAAGACTGTAACTTATTGACGTCCCTCGGTATCGGTGCATTTAACATAGCACTAACTTTTGCGGGTGACTTTTTCAACCCCTCTTTGCTTATGACGTAACCTAAATACTCCACTTCGTCCTTAAAAAACTCGCATTTCTTTTTTGAAGTGTTAATCCGGCGTCCTGCAGCCGTTGCAAAACTGCATGCAGTCTACTTAAATGCTCGGACCTATCGCTTCCAGTTACCAATACATCGTCCAGCATACACAGTACGCCTTCCATACCGGCTAATACCCCCTCCATAACCCTCTGAAAATAGAGGGGGCACTGGATAGCCCATATGCTAAACGCCTATAGGAAAACAATCCTCTATGCGTATTTATGCATGTGATTTTTTGTGATTCCTCATCTAAAACACACTGTGCATATGCTTGAGAAAGGTCTAGCTTAGAGAACTGTTGCCCGCCGTGGAGTTTAGCAAACAATTCGTGCGCGGTCGGCAAGGGATATTGTTCCACGATCAGCTGTTTGTTGAGCGAAACAGAGTAGTCCGCGCACAGACGCAGCGAGCCGTCGCGCTTCAACACAGGCACGACGGGTGAAGCATATGACGAGTGCTCAACCGGTTTTAATATGCCTACATGTACGAGCCGATCTAACTCCTTATCAATTTTATCGCGTAAAGCAAACGCTACCGGCCGTGCCTTGAAAAATATTGGTCGGGCATCCTTAATTAAATTTAGTTTCACTTTATATTTATTAAAGGTTCCTAGCTCGTCTGAGAAAACAGCAGGAAATTTTAAATGCAATTGATCGATAATGCTTGTCGATTGTTCACAAAAATTTACCGGAATCATTTCTAACTTATTTAGCGATATAAAATCCCTGCCTAATATGGACACTGCTCCGCCACGAATGACGTACACATTTAAGAGTCCGCAGTAAGCTCGATTCGCCATACAAAAGTAGTTACGCTCTCATTTTAAAACTACGTGTTGGATTGTAACGAAACTTTGCATGTTCAATGAAATGAGGTATATCTATGTCTGAAATTAGTTTACGTAGCTTCAGATACCATAATAAAAAAGATACAGCGAATTCAAGTTTTTCATACAAAACTAGTTTTTGCTGTATTTACTTTATTTCATAAATTGGAACCATATAAACTAATTACAGACATAGATATACCTCATGTCATTGTATATGCAAAGTTTCGTCACAATCCAACACGTAGTTTTAAAATGAGAGCGTAACTACGTTTGTATGGGAAGGTGAAATTCGGCCGAGCTTACTGCGGCCTCTTAATGTGTTTGTTTTGCCTGCATACGTAAACGGTAGGCGCGCAACCCCTAAGCAATTAATGATATCACCCGTGTATGTCAGCAATTTTTTACCAGTTGTTGACAATGCCACATCTTTAAAGTAATTTAAATATATATGCTCAGGGACCGCCGTGACAGCTGACCCGCTATCAACTTGGAACTTCATTTGCACTCCACGGACATGAACTAACTCAGACATGGGCTCGCCTGTTAATGAGCGAATATTATAGCACTTACCGTCATCACCGTTCTCGTCCACAATCTCCTCCCCTACAAAATTGGCAAACCGACATTTATCCGCAGTGTGATTGTTAAAACCACAAACGGAACACAACACTTTAGCACTTTGTTTATTCCTTGCCGCGATCTTGACCAGGTGCTCCGCGCGCGACGGCCCTGGTCCGGCGGCCGCGGCAGCCCCTGCGCGCGCGCAGCGCACACTCTCAGCAAGTTCTACCGCTTTTGACAACGTTAAATCAGTCGGGTTCTGAGCAAATAACTTCTCTCGCTCCGCTCCTGGAAGCATGCCCATTACGAAATGGTCTCTCATTGCCACTTCCACGTTTAGAAACCCGCACTGTGCCGTCAGCCCGCGAAGTCTTGCCGCCCACTGAGGGTAGTTTTCCCCTTCACTTTGCACCGCCGAATAAAACTTGTACCTTTCGTTAAATCCACAAGTTTTAGGTGTAAAATGATTGTCTAGTAATGCGCAAATGTCGTCAAATGGAACTGATGCCAGGTCTTTCGGTAATGCCAGGTCTGAGGCGAGCTTGAACGTGGCATCGCTCAGTGCGCTCAGCAGGATCGCTCGTCGTTTCACCCCCAAAACATCTTTTTTTTCGTCAATGTCGTTCGTGATGAACCATTGTTTTAAACGTGATTTGTACACATTCCATGTTTGTGTATTGTGATCAAAACTTGGATAAATTCCAATTTGAGCCATATCTTTCACAATCACTATTCACTTTTTCGCACACGCGGGTAGATCGTCGCCACTGTTAGATATCGGGCGGGACGAGTGAAACCAATGCTGCTCATATACGCACTGACGTTTATTTCACATTACAATACAATGCATACGTAACATGTTAGTTATCATTAGGTACCTACTTTAGAAAATAAATAGTAATAGTAAAAAAATACAATATGTTAGGAGCTTAAACCACAAATACCTACCTCTAAAATAAATCGCACTTCCCCGTTCCTGGTGAATAAGTGCCTAATATAACACTGGTGGCATTTCCACGTTTTATAGTTAGCTGACCCCCTAGCACACTAAGTTTTATGTCGGACATAAAGCATTTGTCCCTCTTGCACCCGCATATTTGGCAGAATGGGACGAATGCTTTAAGTCCGACATAAAACTTATTGTGCTAGGGGGTCTGGAGAGCCTTTGCACCAGAAACGACTCAGAGTGGGAATATCCTCTCCCCCTTTTGTCTTTGCCAACGTAAGTATGTCGCACACAAACTGTTTTGTGTCCACCTCCCAGCAACCCGGTGTTGTCACCGCCAAAGGGACGAAAATATAGTCCGATCCCTGGGGAGTATATTGTAGCAGCCCACACCAAACACTCTCTTCCACGGCAATAAAGTGAGGCCATATCGCTACTTCGCATCAGTGCAGCTAAGACTCAGTGGCGACCGCTCTGTTGAAACACCGGCCGATCTTAGAGGACAGATTACATAATACTCAAGTTCAAATAAAGATGCGAATATACCTACCGTTTCGCATGCCTACAAAAATTTAACAATGTGGCGATCTTGAACTCACAAATCGTTGCCCACTCGTGCCGGCCATCGACGCTTAGAAACGATTTTATACTTAATAATTAAGAGGGTACAAACATTTCGTTACAACTCGACCTAGTCGCGATCGCCTGCGCGTGGCCCTGATAGCTACCCACACTACGATGTTATTGTGTGCGTGCCGGTTTGAGTGCTGCCGGCCGGTTGGACCGACTCTCTTGATCATTGTTATACTTTTACTTTATAGTGAGCTAGGAAATAAAAATCAGATGAGTTTTAAATGTTTCTATTTTATTAAACTTACGCACTTATTTACATACCATAAAACTAGTGCCTATGCCAAATCTCGGGATTAGGTGTCAAAGCGGAGCCTGAGCTCCATTATGGCACAACTGGGAATAACGGTAGGGATTATGATGACGCACTTATTTACATACCATAAAACTAGTGCCTATGCCAAATCTTGGGATTAGGTGTCAAAGTCGAGCCCGAGCTCCATTATGGCACAACTGGGAATAACGGTAGGGATTATGATGACGCACTTATTTACATACCATAAAACTAGTGCCTATGTCAAATCTTGGGATTAGGTGTCGAAGCGGAGCCTGAGCTCCATTAGGGCACAACCGGAAATAACGGTAAAATAAATAAAAAAACAATTCATAGGATACAGAGGTTTTGCTATTTGGAACATTCTGTTATATACATACACTGGCCATCTCATTATCAACATAATCAATTGACCCATCCTCCATTAAATTTGTCGAATTTCACATTTTTTTTCTGTCTGTGAATAAAGATCCTCATTACCACAAAAAGTAATTGCCAAAAACATTGGTTTCTCTTGAAAAGTACATGTCCTAAGTTTCATAACCGGAGGTTTAAATACTTATAACGTTTTCCATGAAGCTACGGTAGCCTAGCGGTTCAGGCATGCGGCTGTCAAACAACGGTCGTGAGGCTTGTACCAATGAGTTTTGATAGTTACCGTTAGCTTTACGGTGAAGGAAAAACATCATGAGGAAACCTGCATACATCCACGAAGAAATTCAAAGGTGTATGTGAAGTCTCCAACCCGCACCGGGCCCGCGTGGAGACTACTGCGCGTTCCATCTCATCCACGAGATTCAGTGTTGCCAGGTTACTTCACCTAAAAGTTTCGTTGCCATTCTTGAAAAGTTCCATTTTAGGTTGAAAAATTCTGTTTTTTTTAAATGGAGAAATCCTTATCTATAATGCAATTTAAATAGATATACATACCGTTTATCGAATATTTTTAACCTCTAGCCGCTCAAAGGTCTATTAAAAGGCATCCTTCTCTTCAATGGAATTTATATCATTATAAATTATGAGAATAATTTTTTTTTTTTATTTCCTGTCATAAAATATTGATTTGATTTTAATCTGAAAAAAAATATGCGTCAGAGTTGAAACAAACGTTTGACCAATCAGCGGCCACGACCACGTCTCAAGCCTTCGTGTGTATGCTCGCGTGATTAGCCGGTTTGGATCAGCTGTGTTATTGTGATAGGAACATAAAACATGATTAGCTATTTAGTTTTAACAGAAAAATTGAGTTTAATTTTTTGAACAATATTTTCTGTGTGTAATTAAATATATAAAATAAATAGATGCCGGGACCTTAAAAGTTTCGAAAATTGTCCTAAAATCTAAAGTTCCTTCCAAGTTCCGCGGGAGTGTCCAAAGTTCCGAAAAACGGAACAAACGGAACCAAACGGCAACACTGAATGAATTGAACGACGTTTACGCGCGCGGTTATATAGTGGTTTTTAAAAAATGGTCTAAATTAACTGGGTCACCCATAAGCATTAAAAAAAATCACGTCATATTAAACAAGGCCCGTAGTTTTATAATAAAATATTATATTTCCAAAACATCATTATATACCTCAATAAAAAAATGTTTAACCTAACCGAATTAGACATTTTGTAGTATCATTTTTTTATAGGAAAACAAATATTTTAGTACTAGTGCGTCTACTATGTACTAAAAGACTATATATCCTATTGTAAAAGGCAAAGATTAATACGTTTTTGAAAGTTTAATATGGAAATATTCTACCTGAAAGATAGCTCTGACGCGTATTTTTGGAAAACACTCCGAAGAAAACCTGGTTGTTTTCAATAACCGTATATAGAATTAGAATTACAGCTCTGCTATGGTCTAGAATAAGAGTGTATCTATACAAAACAGAAGTTTACTATAACAATGTAATCATTTGAACGAAAATATGGCCTGTGAAAAAGCCTTACGTTAGCGAAAATACGAAATTTTTGTTTGCACCGTCTTAAGTTCAATAAAAAACGATTTTTTTTTGAATATTTATTATCTTTTTTTATTATGATGTGTCTACAATTACTTTACCTTAATGCACCTCTTGTGTTGTTTTGTTTTCATTCTTTAAATGTTCGGTTATTAAATTTAAGTAGTGAAAATTCTGGATCTGATGAATAATTTCAGTAAGTATTCGAACGGAAAGAATTCACGACGATGTAATTTTTTTAATGATTGGTCCCAACTTTTATTGTTCGCGTAGGTAAGCAGCGTCCGCGTCCGTGAGTGCGTGTGCCAACCGACCGGCTGAATCGCCGCTTGCGGCGCGCAAAGTGAAGGTATAATTCTAAGTTCCCACGGTGCAGCTAGGTAGCACTGCTTACAGCTCTTTGGACCATCTCGTTGTGGGCAGCATGGTGACACGAATGGAGTAAGATTTCGTAGGTACCTACTATAGCACAAATTCTTCGAAATCAAAAGGCTATGTTCAATAAATACTGTAATCGAATAGTAACTCTGTTGTTAAAGTATCTACCTAGTCTATTGTTTTAAATACGAAGTATATTTTGAATGTTGATTTCCGCCGTAAAGCCGCTTTTTAACTATTACTACTAAAAAAGTATTGTTGTTTAGTTACTACGATTATTTTACAGTATCAAGTAGCGGTTACACTTAACAACGAAAGACAATCGCTGTCCTTACTACTTAACAATGAAATCTAATCGCTTTGTTTACTACTTAACAATGAAAGTCAATCGCTTTGTTTACTACTCAACTATGAAAGCCAATCGCTTTGTTTTCTATTTAACAATGAAACCCAATCGCTTTGTTTACTTCTTAATAATGAAAGCCAATAGCTTTGTTAACTAGGCACAAAGCGAAGTGAATTCGGTCTAGAATAAGAATCCGTTCTTGTACAGTCGCGGAATGAAAAGGTTGACCACCTTAAGATCTGTTTTTGCTTGCTCAGCATTAGCAATCAGTATCCGCTTTGTCGACCGAGTATGACACTTTCTGTCATAATGAATGTAATTTCACAACATGGCCCACAGATACGTCCACTATGGGAAATTACCTCTTTGGATTTTTTTAAAGGCGAGGGAAATTAAAAAAAAACTATTTATCTCGTTTATGCTTCAGTTATTTCAGGAAGCAGAAAAAAGGGCCGCAAAATATGGAACTTCGTTTTGATCAATAATAGCTGCTCTTTCTTGAATATTTATACTCGGCATTGTTAAATATTAACACGAATACAAGAAATAGCAATGATGACATTGACAGGAACTGTTACCATAGGATTTATAGTTTTAATCATTATAAGCGAAGAGGATGTAATCACTAGATATAATATCACACTTGACCCAACGTAATGGCATCTTACTAATAAAAAGGTTTTAGTTGAACTATTCATAGTCAAGAACATTCGTCTAAGTAAATTTGAACTTTGTTGTCAAAGAGTTAAATATAATATTCAATACAACTCTCGTCTGTTACACAGTTTAAGAAGGTAACATGTGCTTGCAACGCTTAAATGAATTTATTTGAAAACTGAGGCCCTACCGCGAAACGAAAACGAATTTCATTTGTGTACCTCGCTCTCTGTTGCACTTGCAAGTTCGGGCGACAGAGAGGGAGATAGGAGGTATACGAAGTTCGTTTTCACTACGCGGTAGCCCCTCTGTACGTCTAGCACAACTTGCTGACAAGCTTTTTTCTGGTTGAATTTGGGGGGAATTTGTTGCAACACTTGTTCTGTGGCTGCAACAATAGAGCCTCACTCGACGTGATTTTCGTGTTATGATTTATAAGAAACGATAATAGTGATTTCAAGAACCATTAATCTACATCTTAAAGAAAGATTTGTTTGTTTGTTTGTTTGTTTGTATTGAATAGGCTCCGAAACTACTGGACCGATTTGAAAAATTATTAAACCATTTGAAGCCGACATTATTCCTGATACTACTTTTTACCGCGGGAAAATGCTTCATTCCTACGGGAAAACGGGTGATAGGACACCGGGTTGCAAGAATTATCCTTCCGTACTTATCTTTTTCACGTAACTTCTAAACGGCTGAGCCGATTTAGTTGAAATTTAATGTGGGTATTTCGTTGGTTTCCTGGATGATTTAAAAAACACAATTGGACCCGGTAGGTGGCACCGCTGTCGGTATGTCAACCATTAAACGGCTGAACCGATTGGGTTGACATTTTATATGGGTATTTCGATGGTTTCCTGGATGATTTAAAAATACAATTGGACCCGGTAGGTGGCGCTGCTGTCGGTATGTCAGCTACTAAACGGCTAAAACGATTGGGTTGTCATTTTATATGGATATTTATATGGTTTCCTGGATGATTTAAAAATACAATTGGACCCGGGAGGTGGCGCTGCTGTCGGCATGAAATTTGCCAGTTGAAATTTTGGTTGTGTATTTCCATGGTTTCACAGACATGAATATATTATGCCTGCCTAATCTATATTTCTCTACATAATCAATAAAAATGAATCACCGTATTAATGTATGTAGGTAAGTACTGTACGCGCATGTTCAGAACGATTGCATCCACCATGCGAAGCCGGCTGGGCATAATTAATGATTATCTCAAAACCACCAATTAATTACATCACATCACATCATCAGCCTATATACGTCCCCCACTGCTGGGCACAGGCCTCCTCTCATGTATGTGAGGGAACGGGCAGTAGTAGCGGGCGGGCGGGCGGCTTTAGTAGTATTACATGAACCACATTATTTAAGCAACATATTTTATTTTTTCTAACTTTGTAATTCAGTAACTACAAATCGATCGACACCGTCCGACCGACATCCTCAGGAACTCACTGAATCCTTCTGGCCACCACACGAATTGACGTTAAAAATCGGAATTCCAGTCATGCTTTTGAGAAATTTAAGCCCTCCGTATGTGCAATGGGACAAGACTGCTTATTGAAAAATGAAAAAAAAATGAAAAGTGAAAAAGTTTATTTAGGTTATTAATACATTTTAACAAGGTCAAGGTTGGAGCCTCCTATTAAGCACGTAGTTTTGCATGTGTCAGTGTGGTATTAAAAAATTAAAGGACAATTCTATTGTAGCGACCATTATTACCGGCCCAGCAGCTGCTGGTCAACTAGCTCATATTCCGAGGATACCGATGGTCAGCCAATAACGTTTAAACGGCTTCAATTTCCCGGTGAAAATATGTTTCGCGTTGACTATTAACAATGCCCAAGGTCAAACCTTGGAATTTGTAGGGATCGATCTACGAAGGAAAGTTTTACTCATGGCATGTTTTTTTTTTAAACAACAAAAGATATGTACTGTAGATACGCGCATAACTCAGAACGACTGCATCAAATGTCTTATTTTTCTAAACTAACCTCGCGAACCACTGCTGCGGAGAGTCAGGCAAGGAGATGTTATTTCTTCAAACCTGTTCACCACTGCACTGGAGGACGTTTTCAACACTCTGGACTGGATAAGGCTAGGCATCAACATCAACGGCGAGTACATCACTCGCCTTCGCTTTGCTGACGATATAGTAGTCTTGGCTGAGACCATGGAGGACTCAAGTACGATGCTCGATGACCTCAGTAAGGCTTCCGAGCGAGTTGGTCTAAGAATGAACATGGATAAGACGAAGATCATGTCAAATGCCCATGTAGTACCAACTCCCATTACAATCGGACACTTTACGCTCGAAGTTGTAGACGATTATGTATACCTAGGACAGACTATCCAGTTAAGTAGGTTCAACTTCGAGAAAGAGGTCAATCGTTTGGGAAGCATTCCGCAGTGTCTCAAGATGAGAGTCTTTGACCAGTGTGTGTTGCCAGTGATGACCTTTGGCACTGAACTGTGGTCGTACAATGGGCCTCATAAGAAGGCTCAAAGTCACCCAAAGGGCAATGGAGAGGGCCATGTTGGGAGTTTCTCTGCGTGATCGCATCAGAAATGAGGCTATCCGCAGCAGAAAATAAATAAATAAATAAATATCAGGGGAGAATCTTACACAAATCGACCTAGTCCCAAACTAAGCAAAGCTTGTACTATGGGTACTAGACGACGATAAACATACTTATATAGATAAATAAATACTTAAATACATGGAAAACATCTATGACTTAGAAACAAATGTTCGTGCTCATCACACAAATAAATGCCCTTACCGGGATTCGAACCCAGAACCTCTTGCTTCGTAGGCAGGGCCACTACCAACTAGGCTAAAGCGGCCGTCAGAACCAAGGTAACCGATATAACTCTCCGAATCGCTAAACTTAAGTGGCAGTGGGCGGGGTACATAGCCCGTAGAACCGACGGCTGTTGGGGCGGAAAGGTTCTCGAGTGGCGACAGGCGCGGCGTGGGTAGGCCCCCCACAAGGTGAACTGATGACCTGGTAAAGGTTGCGGGAGTCTGCTGGATGCGGGTGACGCAGGACCGGTCACTCTGGCTTTTTTAAAAGGTAGTGTGAATATAGAGGAAGGGTTATATATGTACCCGTGCGAAGCCGGGGCGGGCCGCTAGTATTTTTTTCTGATAAGCCTCGTCGTATTAGTCCCTAAATGAAACAATATTGAGTTAAAGTGCAACCATTATTTATTCTTACAGTTTTCAAACTGCCTGATTACACGGAAATGTTAAGTAATTACAATAGAGTGAGCCTAGTACATAATTTAGTATGCTGGTTTGCGACCACTTCGATTTGGACGACCTGGACTGAAATGATATTTTATCGTTTTCATAGGTAGTAAGCTTAGAGAAAGAGACCTTGTCCTGTGTCAGGTGTTAGCTGAGGCTGGGCTCACACAGTCCGAGATCATGCACTGAGTACAGTATCTGGATCACTCAAGAGCAAAAAAAAAAGACCGGGTTGCACTCCGGGAGTGCCGGCAGAACTGAAAACTTGAAAATTGCTTAAAAAAACACTTGAATAATTTTCATATTGCAAAACAAAACACCCCCCCCCCCCCCCTTCCCTCAATTGGCTACACTAAATCCTACGCTCCTACACGTCACGTGACCTCCTACGCTCCTACACATGTCGCGAGTTTAACAGTTTTCCCCATCCCAAAAAGTGCACAGCGCCGCTATCTTTAGCGGCGCTGTGCACAGTTTTCACGTCAAAAAAATTAAGACGTAAAGTCTGCCGTTTTATGTACAATTCTCACCGAACGGGCCGGGCTGGAGCGCATTCCACATGCAAAGGAATTTGAACCGTATACACATTTATTACATTTCATATTTGAATGCATCGTGCATCCACTGCGAGGCGGCAGCTAACCGACGCGGTCGCTGGGGATTGTAATCAAATATGAATTGCATCTGCTGTATAGACGGTTCAAATTCCTTTGCATGTAATAGAATGCGCGCCGGCCCGGCCCGTTCGGTGAGAATCTTACATTATTTGCTCTTGCCTCTTGAGGATGAATGTGTGAGGCCGTGGTCGCGTAACCAGTATAATCACCCCTATTTACATTTTCACTCTCCATTTTAACAAAAAAATATTAAATCCAATATGAAATTAAAACTAAAATGTCACTTAAATGCTAATTAAATAAATGTCAAGCATCTGGTCAGCAAGAGGCATATTTAAGTAGGTATCTGCCAGACGAATGTTGGTACGTGGAATACGTACGTGGGGTACCACTTTTCTGGAAGCGACAGCTATCACCTGGCTATTACGAGTATGTGTTTAGTGTTTTCACTCCAATAAATATATAAGTCTAGTGTCCCACGGGAGGCCCCTCCGCATTTAATAGGACATAGAGATAGTTTTATCCCGCAATTCATCACAGAGTGTTTTTTAGTCTACTTAAAGGCATATCAGTAAACAAACGTCGAGTTCGAGTACAAGTTCATCACACAAGCGCAGGACACAAACAACACACTTGTAATACAACTGTAATCTCGACTCATGTAAGACAATGTTGCATTTTATTTCTTGCAGAAAATTCCACTTCATACTTTGGCCCGGGATTTCATTTTTCCCAGAGGAAATAAAGCTATAACCGCGACAGTCGTGAACTTAAATATGTTTTTACGAAGGGGACACCTACGAAACAGTTGCTCGTAAAAAGTTATTTAGATAACACGTGCATGTAAAAATACTGTATCAAAAGGAAGGTGTAAGAAACTACCCGCGCAAAAAAATTCAGGGCTGTCTCCAAGTTTGCAGTGAATACATATGCACTTAATTCCATTTTACGTGTGTCGACCAGGTTGATCATGGTTTGTATTTGATTGTAGTATTCTTCATCTGAAAAGAGTTTTCATATCAGCCATCATAACAATTTAAAGAACTTGGCTACAGTTCAATCAATCAATCAATCAATCAAGCGTTTATTGCACCATGGTAAAACAAAATACAGTTCTTATATGTATAAACACAAAGGTATCTCATGGACCCTGGAAGGTTGTAGCAAAACCTTAAAAATAAGCTTTATGAAAACTACTATAATTATTATGCTTAAAATCTAGATTTGCTAATTTACAGACTAATGAACTAATGATAGGGAACAGATGATTTTAAACAATAGAATGATAACAGGTAAGATATTGCTAAAGCTTGTCATCAAAAAACTCGTTCATTTTATAATAACATTTTTGTGCAAGAAAAGATTTCAGTTTCTTGGCATATAAACTGTTTTTTTGCTCCTGCTTGATATAGTCTGGGAGATGATTGTAACACTTTACTGCTGCATAGTGAGGGCTGTTGCGAAATATTCGCAAGTTTGAGGTAGGCAATTTGAGTTTATGTTTAAATCTTTTATTTTTGTATTCCTCGAATAGGTGTGTATTTTTTCTCACAAATAAGCCCAATTCTAAAATATATAGGCATGGTAGGGTAAGTATGTCATGTTTCATAAAATGAGGCTTGCAGCTATCCCAATTTCTTATACCTAACATTATTCTTATGCATTTCTTTTGCATGACGAATAGGTCGTGTGCATCCGTACTATTGCCCCACATTATAATTCCGTACCGTAGCCACGAGTGTGTGAAGGCATAGTAGGCAGAGAGTGCTGTAGCAAAGTTGGTTGCTTTACGGAGAGTGAATAATGCATAGTGGAACTTGGCTATCTTGGTTTTAATATTTGATACGTGAGTCTTCCAATTTACATGTTTATCAAGCGTGATACCCAAAAGGTTAAAGTTATCCACCTCTTCAATTTCTGTATTGTCAAGAGTTAGTTTTAGGTGTAGTGTCTTTCTCTGGTATGGTAGAAATTGTATTAGTTTCGTTTTAGTTATGTTTATGGTGAGGTTGTGATCTCCCATCCAATGGTTAATTTGGTTCAAGGTTTTGGATAATTTAGTGTTAAAAATGTCATTAATATGAAAATCAAAAAGAAGAGACACATCATCTGCAAACATGGTACATTTGGTATCGATTTCTTTCGGGAGGTCGTTTATATATACTAAAAAGAGTAAACATGCCAGAACGCTACTCTGCGGAATTGACCCCCTTACTTCTATTATATCAGAACGGACTGATTCCCGAACATAAGACGAAGGATTGAGGTATTCTATTTGGACGATCTGTGTTCGCTTTTCAAGATAAGATCCGAACCAATCGTGAGCTATGCCTCGGATCCCCGAGCCGTACAATTTGTTTAGCAAAATCTTATGTGAGACTCTATCGTACGCTTTGGCGAGGTCTAGAAGTAGTCCCACTGCATGGCGTTTGTTGTTTATAGTCTCTAAAATTCCCTGTGTGTAATTGCTAACAGCGAGGGCAGTGGATCTATTTTTTCTGAAACCATATTGGCTGTCGTCTAGAACATGGTTTTTTTCTAAAAATGTATAGACCCTTCAAGTTAGACATATCAGTCATATCACAGACAGAGACTGCATTACGAATGCATTATTGAGTTGTTGTTTTACCACAATTTTCTGCTTTTATACCATTATTGCATGGTCATTATTGTAAATAAAAATGTGTTATAAGAACATATATGACGTACACGTATATTTTATGTAACAAAAGAATTCCGTATAGTGTTCAGGAAGGAAGGTAGATATACGCATGATATAAGGAAAACGAAAAGGGAAAGAAGCAGAAAAAATGGAGCAATGAAAAGAAAGATTCCTCTTATAGACAAATGAAAAAAAGGGGTCTATATCGGGTGGCATAAAATTGTTGGTCCTACTATTTTGTCGCATACCAACTTTATGCCGAATAACGTATGGCATAAACATTGTTGTGCATATTTTTTATTTGCCGAAATTGTTAGTCCTAATATCGATTGACCTAAATATTTATTGTCCGAATGTTCATTGTGTCGAAGTTTTTTTTAGAATGATTGATGTGCATAACTTTGATGTTACTCATATTTAATGTTCTAAAAATGTTGCATAATCTAAATACAGGTTGGATCTGGTCAGAATTGCCTATTACTTAAATTACTAATGACCCGCCTTCATGTCGACGGATCCCCGCTTCGCGTGGCCCCTATTTCTGCTCTGAGGAACAAAAGGCAACTAATAATAGGCATAATTGATCTAAATGAAGGTTGGCTCTGCTGAGAATTGCCTAATACTTGAATAACCTATGACCCACCCTCGTGTCGACGGAGCCCCGCTCCGCGGGCCTATTTCTGCTCTGAAGGATAAAAGGCAACTAACGAACCTATCTTTATCTAGATGTAGGTCGGGTCTGCTCAGAGTGTAAGGCAAAATAATTACTATGACAATGAAAATTGGGAATATTACTTTTTAGATAATTCGATGTTCGAGTAATCAATATTAGGATAAACATACTTTAGAACTTTGAAATGTGTATGCGTAAAGATGAACGGGCTAAATAAGTAGTATGCCAGTCAACATATGCCAAACATTCTCGGCCAAAAAAATTTAGGACGATCAACATTATGCGATACGACAGGGACCCGAAAAAAAGCCATAAGTTGGAAATATGAAGATTAAGTGAGTTTGTGACAAAATGAGAGTGTGGTAGCGAAAAATATAAAAAAAACAATCCGCTATCCTGAACTTGAAAACATTAAACATGTTCATCGGAAAATGCTTAATCTGAGACGAGCCAAGCGAAGCGCAACGCAAGGACACTACCTACCTTTTCTCTAAAAAGTATAGCTTTGTTAGGCACATCCCGGTCGCCGCATAGACTCTCACGCGTGTCTATACTTTTAAGCCAAGATATAGAATTTGTAGAGCGTGGCTGGTAGTGGTAGAGTTACGCTGTGTAGGATAGCAATCTTGGCGCTATTTATGATCTGCAATCTTTTTAATGCTGAAAGCTATATATGAGCTAGGGAGTCTTGGCATTAACTGTACATGTAATGTTTTTGGTGGGATTATATATTTAGCATGTTACAGGAATGTGGCAGTATACTGCGATCTGAAATATTTTTACCTCAATTTTGCAACAGATTTTTCACCGCACTGTTACACGCTGTATTTTATACATTCTAAAAAAGTAGCTCTTACCCAGCTCGCCATGAACCAACATATTCAGCAGCATTAATATAGTTTTACCCTTTTGTTTGGTTAACATTTCTGACATTATCACCACGTATAGAGAACAAGCGTTTATGCACGAGTAAACGTACACGTCACTTAGAGCAATATCTGAATTCTGAAAACGGAAAATAATTTAATAGGTACTTTGGATACATTCGACCAAAAAATATGGGATAGGTAATTACATAGGAATACCTTCAAAGTAGGCGATAAGTATCTACATATTGACAGCATAGTGTTTACTAGAGCAGACAGGAGCATGAAGAACACCTGTAAAGCAAAGTAGTATAGTAGGTAATCCTAAGCCAACATTAATATTAAGGCGGAGCATTGCAAATTATCGCGTGCTTTGAAACGCCATTCTGACTAGATTAAGAAACAATAAGGTCTGATATATGATACTTGACTAAAATATGATTGTTTATATATTTAATCGATAAATGATTGCCTAAAATTTCCTCGAAAATCCAAAGTTGGGTCTTTATTTTCCTTTTTTTACTCGGCCTACTCAAACACTGGACCCGATTCTACAGTGGCCTCTAAACGTCCTAATTTTATTTAGGTGTCGCTAAAACCCTTTGCTGTTCTATGAACAGCTGTCATAATCAAATGACAGCGCTAATTTGAATCTGACGTTTCTTATTTTAGGCGGTCTATTCAACTAGCTTAGCTTCCTAAATGCTCTTCTAAATATGTCGTTCTAAATCTGCTGCCTAAATTGTGTTTAAAAATTATACAATTTAGTTTTAGGCTATTTAAGCCATGAGCACGTAGAATCGGGTCCATTATTTTATTACAAAATCAAGTTAATGCTATACCTAGTATTTTATATAAAATCTCATCTGATGAAATATAAATAAAACTTCACTGAGTTAGGTATTTATCGAAATTTGACCAAAAAAGTCATTCCTGAAGAGTGTTGCATCTCTTTTTCTCGTGTGTGTAAGGCATACGCGTGTCTATATCTAGGGGGCGTGGACGACTCGAATCAGGGCATCTCCTTAACAGCGAGTCAACCAACTCACCTGTCCGGCATAAATTTTATTAAACAGATAAACGCAGTCAGCCGTTTTATCATACATTTGCATAAGCTCGAACCAGCTGTAGTGGCCGCGCAGTTTCTGCTCGATAATACGAGAATCCGAAAATATATTCTGGAACATTTTAAGCAATTGTTTTTATATGAATATGAATTTGCATACTTACGACACGAGGTAATTTCGATAGGTAGGATAAAAAGTGTTAGGTATGTAGTGATGATTTCCACATGATATAACATAATAATGGGTGCGATATTGTGCATTTTGATATACAAGAGAGGCATGTTGATACGTTCTACCTACGCGATTGCGGGCGCACTGCGCAAACATTACGAAATAAATTGTTGCGGGCCATTAAATATAAGTAATTTCAAAAATATTAGTAAACAGTGTCAATGGTTACTATCAAAAATGTTGACTCGTGGTGAATTGAAAAGTGATAAATAGAATTTTAGGCCAATGGAAATTCTTAGCGATGTCACGGAATAGATAATAAATACAGTGATGTACAGTCGACTACAAACAGATCCATAGGTACGGCCAAAGTTAAAAAATATGTATCCAGGACCGTAATGTTAAGGCAATACAGTCGTGTATACATATTTTTGTAACTTTGGCTGTATCGATCTCTTTGTAGTCGACTGTACAATATGTGAGTAAAAAGCTTTTGCCTTTATTCCTGAAGAAAATAAGTTAGGAAGCCCATATTTTTTTTATCTAATGAAAAGGATTTTTCATAATATGCTCTGAAAGTGGGTCGTTGTTGTTCTAAAAACTGTGCTGAAAGTGATACGTTTCTGCTCTAGTGCAGAAAAGTAGTGTATTCCAGTAAGTCCTCGCCTTGTCAACATTATCCGGGAACTAATTCTAATAAATATCAATACAGACCCCGCCACTGACAAAGGGAAATAATTTCTATTCTTACTAGTTCATAGAATTTATATTATTTAATATAAAATAAGTTTACGAGTATGTTGTATATTCATTACTTTTATTTTAGCCAAAATATTCACTAGGGTCTATGAGGTGGTGATAAATGGACTACACTCACAATGTTTTTTTAACTAAAAGTTGTGCATGTGAGCTAAGGCAGAAACGCATACAGCCACTCTTCAATTAATGCTAATAACAAGTACAAATAGTATGAAAATATTTGAATGGGCAATTTTCGTCTAATAGAATTAAATTATGAAAGTATGTTATTCATATAGTTTTAACTTTAGGAAATACGAATATAATACTATTTGGTTATAAAAACGTGAGCATTATTTTTTAATTTCAAAAGTAAAATCGTAGTATTATCTGAATGTCACGTGACCGAATTACACCATATAACCATAAGCGTGAGCGAGACAGATATTTGCCTCTTTCTATAGGACAGGTGAGATGAGACTATTCACGATAATGGCGGCTGCCATATTTGAATTGCATACTTTGAATAAACATATATTGTTTAATTTTCCGTCTGTGTTTTTTGCACTTTCCTCGTATTCGATATGAAAAGTAGAGTGTTTAACTCGGATGAGAATCACCCATTTCTGACTCGAACCATTGGCCAAAATATCTCGTCAGTAATGGGTGCCTTTCAGCGCTTGGTTAACAATCTACTATTTTCCTCGCAAATGTGCGAGCTTTGATAATTACATCAACGTGAGCTTTGATAATTACATCAACGGCTCTCTTATCAGTCTTATCACGCTTACCTGCAGCTCACGTGAACAATTCCGCCTCTGCACGTCTATCATGGGACGGCCGCGACATACTCTCGATTTTTCTCGCACTATACCTCATGTTCTAAGTGTTCTAAAGAGAGAGACGGATAGTGCGAGAAAAATCGGGAGAGCTCGCGCGCCGTCGTGATATTATCAACATAGCTCACTTGTATCACAATGTACTAATACCAACCCTACATAATCATGTGTCTAAATTATATCTCTGAACTTTGTAGTTTACTTATACCAATTTTGAACCTTAATCCAACTCAATCTAAATTAACTATACTAGTAGGTATCGCGTCTTATCCACTTCCTTGTTTTATTTGACGGTTGGTCCCCGCTGTTCTAGGGTTTGTATTATTTCCATTTTAAGTTGTAATTGCTGATATAATTTTTCGTGTGATTGGAATAAAAACAGCTTTAATTGAACATTTTGGGTTTAATCCACTTTATTTAGTTTATTTGTGACCAGACAAACAAACACACAAATACACTTTCCCATTTATAATATTAGTATGGATTTGTGACCAGCTGTGGTGTCAATCGGTGTACCCTTGTTTTGTCGACAATCTTTTCATCGAATATTATTTCATCGACAACGATTCATCGAAACTTTAGTTCAAGTAATATTGTTTGGCGTTATTTTATTTCAACTACTATTCATTTAAATTTATCTTACTACGTAGAAATACTATTCAACGAATATTACTTAATCGCTCATTTGTTTCAAATTATCTTAATTGGCACAACTACATAACATTGCAATTCATTTCTTCGACGTATTACTTTAATACAATTTTATATGTCCTACTGTACATTTATACATTATTCAAATTATGTAAGTACCTAGTTAATTGTGTGACATACAAATATGTATAATATGTATGTATGTACAAAAAAACTTGCGAAAACGTTTATAATAAAAAAAATATCAAGGCGGACAAAAACGGCTTGTCATAAGCGAAATCTGTTTTAGGTCGGTTAGGTTAGGGTTCACTTGTGTCCCTCAGACCAGAAATAGACACCCCGCGCAGCGGGGTGGCGTCGACTCGCTGCACGGCTATAACAAGACGGCACGCGAGCTCTGATCATCATGACAAATGATGTTAACCGGGTTAACTAAAAAAAACTGGAAGATAAAATTCCCGCAGATAAGACAAATCAAACCCCTGGCTTCCGAAGTAGATAGCGCGATCAGCAGAGATAAACCATTAACACTTACCCCCAGATGTTAAAGGCGGTTCTCTACACTAGCGCGCAACACGCAGCATTCAGGAAATAACTGTACTCACAGGCACAGTACTGAAGTGATTGACACCATAACTGGTCACAAATAAACTAAATACTTAAAGTGGGTTAAACCCGAAATGTTCGATTAAAGCTGCTTTCATTCCAATCACACGGAAAATAATATTTTTTGACGGATAGATTTTCACATCAAGATCGAGATTTCAAATACGGAATGAAATGAAAAACGGCCAGTTCCGTATAAATAATAATTGTAAGTTAGGACGGCTTACGACGATTTTACGCTGCAGTACCTATTTACTACAAAAAAATAAGTAAGTAAACTTACTGTAATGACAGCGCCCGTGAAAGATTTTTTGTAAATGGTATTCTTGTTCCTAGGTAAATTGTTTGATATTTTATTCATCAACAATTCGTTGATAACTAATTGTCTTGAATATATGTTTCCAAGAAAAAAAAGTATGATAGCTCCTTGTAAAATTATGGAATACATCATAAAATAGACGCCTGAGTTATGTAAATGGAATGGTCGAAAGCAAAAAAGTAGTGACATTTGTACTATGGTCCATATAATAAATATAATGGTAACAATTCTTCTTTTTATGAAGAGCATTTTCGATGTCACGAAATGTTGGTCAAAGTCGTCCAACTTTTTAAGCAATTTTTGATACTGTTTGCCATTACTAAAAGTGGAAATAAAAATTACGTGAGCGACCTCCACAATGACCAGATATCCGAAACTTTTTGTCAAAACGTTTAAGGGAATATCTGATTTGGTGTCCTTCCAGCTCACAGGGCTCACAAAAATGGGACATAAAAATAAAGCCACTATCACACACAAACTGTACATTTTATTGTGCAGTTTTAAATCGTGAATGTCATTGTTCTTGTATCTTACGATTTGATTACCGAATATAGAACTAACACACGCAAGTGGTTTAACGGAATTGATAATAGAATACAGCCCGTATCCATGTTCTTTCTTAACCCAGTTGTCGAGAATCACCGAAAATACTGTATCTGGCATAATATTCACTTTATTACCAATACTTGGATGACTTTTAGGGTAAAATTCATTTAAATATGACATGGTGTTAATTCGACGGGTTGGCTTTCGTAACTAACGGGGTACTTACTACGGTTGTTAATTTTTGAAAATCATGGTACTCCTACAATCAGATTAGCGTTCAGAACATGAAAACCCAATATCAATCATTGTTCATTTACTTAGTGAGACAATGTGTACTATGAAAAGGCGGTGATTTTATAAAAAATTGTGCCACTTAGTAGTCACTTAATGTAATCTTAACAATCGGGCTCTTAGGGGAGGGTTATTACCTACCACGAATTAATAATAATAATACGTACTCGAAATAATAATTTACTTCACTTTTTAGAAAAATAAGCTACCTTACTCGTACCATTCCGTCAAATATGGTACCCTAATTATATATGAATGTAGTCCTCAATTAAATAAATAGGATCACTATAATGTTGATACAGTACTTAGACTAGCTCGTAGCTCTGAACATACATCGTACCAATTCCTAACTTTCATAGTCATAAGTTCGCGTAAACCACAGCCAATTACTGCGAACGTTATTAGGTACATGTTTACTTTAATTCTAGAACGAAATTGCCGAGTCGCTTTAATGTTTTAGACAGCTGCTTTGAAACGGTTTTAAAACTCTCGGTACACGCTTCGTTGAGAGACCTTAATTCTGAGTTAAGAAAATCATGTGCTAGATCAATCTTTAAACTTCATAACTAGTCCTTAAAACAATAGTCTTCATTAACAAAACTATTCCGACGGGATATTTATTCCAGGTGATATATATTGTTTTAAAAGAAAACATAATTAATTGCGATATATTACTGAAAAATATATCTATTTATTGAATGAAGTATATTAAACTTCATTCTTATTTTTTTTTACAAATAGACAAGATATAAAATATAAGTATACTATAGATAATGATTATATTGAACATTAATTGACTCTGTTCACATATAAAATAGAAGAAAAAAAGATAGAAGCATCTGCGTTGTATGAACACTTATAATATACCTTAGATTAGCTTAGTTATAAAAAAGCCCATAGACACAGAAGTTTCAATCAGTACGAGGAGTCAGATGGAGAGTTTATGTCTGGATAAGCTGACGGCTGACCCCCTAGGCCACGGAAGGATAGAAATTTACATACTATTATTATTATTATTATAAGCCATTTTATTTCCTTAAATAAAAATATTTACAAATTGGGTATTTAAATTCTCTTATACTATTCGAATTTTTATTTAAGGACCTCTCTACGAGTAAAGGCCTCCTCCATTTTACTCCACATTTTTCTGTCTTGGGCTTTTGATACCCAGTTTTCACCTGCTACCTTTTTTTTTTTCAGAAATTTACATACTAACAATTATCTATTTAAACATTATGTGAAAGCTGCAATTCCGGAGTATTTGTATTCGCCAGCACTCTTGAGGTATGCGTTGGTGGACGTAGAAGAAGCTGTAATTACAAAAAAAACTCATGTAGGCTAAATAAAACTTAGAATAAGTAATACGAGACTGGAGGTTCATATCATGTACAGTCGAGTTCTACAATATCTACACAGACAACCTTTCAAAAATATCTGTACAGAGACTTTATTGTTACTGACATAAGACACGTGTCGATATTTTTGAAAGGTTGTCTGTATAAATATTGGTGAACTCGACTGGACTAATGAAATAATTTTTGAAATTAGATATGTTGTTCCGGAGTTTACACACTCATTTTTCTTTTACTGGCAATACCCCAGGAAAATTACGTTTTTTTTTAAACATTAATTTATAACAGCGTTTTTTTTGTTTTTTTAATTTTTAAATGTTATTATAAGATGCCTTGTCCAAGAAGAATCCACCAAAATTTCCATCGGGAAGTAAATATATAAAAAAAAATGACTCATCCATTATGATTTTTGTGTGATTTATTTATTATTCTTGAAGAGCTCCTGTAAATTAACCAAAACACAAATTAAAATATCTATTAATATTTTTCCTCTTTTTTCAGGAATTGGTCAAATATCGATTTTTTGATGACTAATATTTTGATGGATTTTGAGTCTAAGTAATTACTAAAATGATAATATCAGTTACACACAAAAAAGCTGCTGTTATGAATTATTTCCAAATTTCCATTTTTTTTCATACCAATGAAAATAAAGTGCTTGGGCTACCTGTACTTTATAAGACATTATAAGTTATCGAATGTCATCATTGTAAAAAAGGAGAGAAGACATGGTTGATATTACTTGCACGGCTATCACGCGACGACGCGCGAGCTCTCTCGATTTTTCTCGCACTATCCGCATCTCTCGTATTAGAACACTTAGAACAAGAGGTATAGTGCGAGAAATATCGGGAGTATGTCGCGGCCGTCCCATGATAGACGTGCTGATTTAAAATGTTTTCGCTCAGAAATCCCGAAAATAATACTCATTGTACGAGGAAAAATATAGGCAATATTTGACTTAGCGCTACACAGTTAGCGAGGTTAGTGGACTCTGAAAGCTTTTTATGAAAGCTCTTGATGTAAAGCTTCTCCTGATGTGAATTGGAAACCGTCTTATTCTGTACTAGTGTGTCATAATAAGTCATATCTTCAAAAACCGTTCGGCCGATAACAATTTTTCGGTCACTGACTACACAGTTAGCGAGGTTAGTGGACTCTGAAAGCTTTTTATGAAAGCTCTTGATGTAAAGCTTCTCATGATGTTAATTTGAAACCGTCTTATTGTGTACAAGTGTGTCATAATAAGTCATCCTTTAGAATCGTTCGGCCGATAACATATTTTCCTGACTACACATCTGCCGATAACATATTTTCAGTAACTGACTACACAGTTAGCGAGGTTAGTGGACTCTGAAAGCTTTTTATGAAAGCTCTTGATGTAAAGCTTCTCCTGATGTTAATTTGAAACCGTCTTATTGTGTACAAGTGTGTCATAATAAGTCATATCTTCAAAAACCGTTCGGCCGATAACAATTATTCGGTTACTGACTACACAGTTAGCGAGGTTAGTGGACTCTGAAAGCTTTTTATGAAAGCTCTTGATGTATAGCTTCTCTTGATGTGTATTGGAAACCGTCTTATTGTGTACACGTGTGTCAAAATAAGTCATCCTTAAGAATCGTTCTGCCGATAACATATTTTCAGTAACTGACTACACAGTTAGCGAGGTTAGTGGACTCTGAAAGCTTTTTATGAAAGCTTTTGATGTAAAGCTTCTCCTGATGTTAATTTGAAACCGTCTTATTGTGTACAAGTGTGTCATAATAAGTCATCCTTAAGAATCGTTCGGCCGATAACATATTTTCAGTAACTGACTACACAGTTAGCGAGGTTAGTGGACTCTGAAAGCTTTTTATGAAAGCTCTTGATGTAAAGCTTCTCATGATGTTAATTTGAAACCGTCTTATTGTGTACAAGTGTGTCATAACTATACCTCCAATTGATGAGATATTTTTGCAGTGTTGCCTATAGTCATATATTTATGCTGGTGACTGTACTAATACTCCAAGAGACAAAAAGCAACAACTTTTGTAGAACTTCAATATGTCAATAAATTAACATCGATGCTACAATCGTTTCAATGATGCTTGTTATAGATTCTAATAGGAAAGCAAAATGTACAGTGCATTCATCCTTACTACTGACCATACTGTAACATCCTACTTACAATTATCATCATCGTCGAATATTACGCCAGTCAGCCATAGAATAAGTAGGACTATCAGCGCTACAGTCACGAGGGAAGCCAGGAAACTGATTATCTTGCACACTAGGCCACACACGCAACTGGAAACAAAACAAAATCTAATTATTTATCATGAGAAAATTAATGCAGTACACAAATATAGTTGTTTGTTAATACAACATATCGTATATTTATATATTGTTTTTGTTGTTGTATTAATGTAATAGTTGTTGGAGTATTTTTAGGGTTTTTACCTACCACGAGGTGCCACTCTGTCTGTCCCTCTGTCATATAGCTACGCTTATCACTAACTACTATGAAATGAAGTCTAAAACAGCTTTCGTGTTTTTACATAGGTTATATTTCGATGTACTAAGGAGAAAGGTGAAAAAATACCACTCATATAACACACCTCCTGTTTTGTAATAGCTATCTATGTGTTTATCAAGTAACTGACGTACTGTCTATTCCAAGATCTCACGGTTCTAAATACTGATTTTCCATGCGATAAATAATATCCAGTAACTACAAAATCATGTTATGTTAGTTCCTTCAATTTGCAATAAACTTTCATCCGTAAGTATGTTATTCAAAATAAGACGGACTTGCTGTTGTCGCATTTGTCGTTTGCTCCTGAACATAATTGATCTAAAGATTGAATTAATTGAATTGAAAGTATTAGCAAACAAAGTATTCTTTTATTTCTGTGAACTTACCTATAATTTTATTCGTGGTCATAAAAATATATTATTCTTTATCAGCACATACCTACAAATTAGTCAATCATTATCTCTTTAGTCATAGGATAGTCGAAATGTTTTGCTAATGGTTTGGTATCTTATCTTTTTCTTTAAAGGCTTAGGCAATCACTCGGTATCTACAGGCCCCTTCAAGGACATCGTCCTTTTTCCATTAATATCACTAGCGATAATTTATTGAATCAGGCGTTACTTTGCGGAAGTCCATGATATATTAGGAGAACAATATTTCTTTGCTATTCCGCTAAAAAACGTGCTGGTCTATTAGTGAATTATTATTATTATATTATTATTATTATTATTTTTATTATTGGTTTATTAGTGTAATTTTTTGCATGTTTTTACGCAAATAGTTGCATCTTATCTTCACTAATAGACCAGCACGTTTTTTAGCGGAATAGCAAAGAAATATGGTTCTCCTAATATATCACTAGCGATACCGGATGACCTTCTTTGAATTTCTGTTTATGAGCAGTCAGTTATATTATATAAAAGTGACCAGGTTGTAAACGCGCGCTATGTGCCAACGCTCTCTATAACAAACTGTCTTGCAGTTTGGCGAAGTTGTATGTTTGAGCAACGTAACAAAGTTTTTGAAATAAATAAATAATAAATATAACAGAAGTTTCAATACAGGGCTATTGAAACTGAACGGACAGTGATACCTTGTGAATGCTGGTATTCAAATTAGTGGGAGTTGGTATACTATAAAAATTAATTAATCCTTATTAAGCCTGGCCATCCAATTTCATTTCAAAAACGCTACTATGTTTATTTGCGGTTTTACCACTTTCCTATTAAATAATATAAATTATCGAACTATGCGGAGTAATTAGCTAACAATAAAGTTTTCAAATTCTAATATTGGTGATTTAATGTGCAGCTATTGTATGTATATATGTAGCTATTCCGCATTTTAGACATTATGAAAGTGTCACTTACTCGTTGTAAGCGATACAATGCTTATATGTTTAATTACATAACTTTAGGTATAATACAAATTTCTTAATACAAGTTTATTCATAAACGGGATGGCTTGAGACTTCTGCCTACCATAAAATAATACTCAGTTGCCTCTGGCCACCCCAAAACTAGAAATAGTCGTGCATATTATAATTATTAAAAAATATATAACATTAGCTAAGATTGTGCATACTAACTCCATCTGTTGTACTACGTATACATATTTAATGAAGATTAAACTCTCAGAGGGCGCTGGCGGGTGACTTAACCTAAAATTGTTGGCGGATTTACCGTTACCTTTTGCTCAACACACCACACGCGAGCACTCTCTATTATTTTCACTCAAAATACCAAGTCTACAATCATTTTCCACCTGCGTACCTAACAATAAGCTGGTCTTCGAACACGGATCTATGTGTACAGTGCTTATCCATGTATAATACGCCACCGAAAATGGTTGTGACACGACGTCAACGTGAATTGGCCGACCAAGTTATGGCCAACACTCAATCGGATGCTTTGGACCCCAAACCTGGTACAAGCGGTACTCCCAAGGAAGAACCCAAGCGTGCACCTTCCGTCGCCAGCACCAGTAAGAGGTCAACGGCATCATCCGTGGCGAGGCGCAAACAGTTGGAATTACAAGCAGCCGAAGCGAAGGCCCAAATCCAAATGGATTTGATAGACAAGCGCCTAGAAGCTGACTTGGCCGCTGCCGAAGCCGAAGATCAAGAAGAAACCGACGTCCCAAGTGTGAGTGAAGTGCCTGATCGTGTAATGGACTGGTTGAACCAGGAACAACTTAATGCCGAGTACCGCCCACCTGTGCTATCCGAGCCGGTCGCACCCGTTACCGACCGTGCAGCACCTGCACAGCATGTGGACACCACCAGCAGCATCCTGGAATTGGCAAATACTTTAAAGAGTATGATGGATCAATCATCGTCGCAACGCGAAGAACGTTTACTAAGCCGTTTCGCCACTCCGCGTGATCGACCTGTATTTAGTGGAGACAGTATCGAATGGCTACATTTTAAAAATGCATACGACGAGTCGGTATCCTCATGCAATTTTACGGAGTACGAGAATTTGTCCAGACTTCGACGAGCACTGCGAGGCGAAGCTAAAGAAGCTGTTACGGATTTGCTGATTGGTAATACTTCATCAACAGATATTATGGAGGCTCTCGAACTCAAATTTGGACGAGCAGAGACCATAATTTGCAACATAACATCACAACTGCGTAAGTTACAACCTTTACCTACTCATTATCAGCAAGATTTAGTTAACTTTGCAACGAAAGTAAACAACTGCGTTGCTACTATACGTTCACTAAAACAGAGTGACCATTTACGCAATCCCGAGCTCGCGTCAGCTGTAACAAGTAAACTACCGAGAACACTATTGGGAAAGTGGACAGAATACGCTTATGAGAAAGTTCTAGCGGGTGGTTCAAAACTAGAATTGCTGGCACAATTTTTGAAGAAAGAAGCTAATATGACACTTGTCACCGGAGCTGTTCAACCGCGTGAAGATAAAAAGCCGGCGCAGAACGAGCCCTATATTAAACGTTTTGACAACAACAATCGTTATTCTCGTCCAATACTCACCACTATGCGCACTGAAACTACATCATGCTCCTTTTGCAAAAAAAGCGCACATGCATTACCCGAATGCCGTGTTTTTAGACGAGCGATGCGCAGAGATCGCTGGAAGTTTGCTAAAGCACAAAGATTGTGTTTCAAATGCTTAACCGCGCGCCACGACATAAACACTTGTGAGGCTCCTGAATGCGACATAGAAGACTGCAGAATGAGGCACCATCGACTCCTTCACTGGAAAAAGGCTACTACAACCACACTACCATCAGACCCGGCATGTCACGAGCACCCGAGCGCGCCGCTCCCACCGGACGCACCCCTTGCTCAGCCGCGCACCACCGCTTGTGATAGCGATAACGATGCTACGGTCGCTCACGTCGCGGCGCCAAATGCGAGTTCGAAAGGTGACGTTTTATTAAAAGTGGTTCCTGTGAAATTATATGGACCCCGTGGTGAAGTACAGACCTACGCGTTACTCGACGATGCTGCTTCCGTTTCGATTTTGGACTCTGGTCTAGCTGATGAACTAGGTTTGACATCTCAAAGTTCCAGTGCGATACGTTTTATAGACGCGTTTGGCCTTGAAGTGTTCCAATCTGACGCGCCAAAGGTGCGCACCAAGATATCTGGACTGGACAATAAGTTGTACGATATAAATTTACGTAAGGTTTCTAAATTGAATTTGCCGCCGCAAAATTTAACGGCAGTTAACGAAATTACGTGCGATAAGTTATCCGAAATAAAGAACGTTGTTTGTAAAGAACGTGTAGTGCCGCGTTTGCTTATTGGCGAGGATAATTATTATGTAATTGCACCACTCGAGATCATTCATGGTGGCAGAAATGCTCCGTATGCAACCCGCTGTCGGCTGGGATGGTCTGTACACGGCTACTGTAGTCGCGCTTACTCCTCTGCGTCACAGGTAAGTCACAACATTTGCCATCTCGCTCATTCTAATGATGGGATCGACAGTACTACTACACTCGATTGCAATGCCCTTAATGATCTAATAAAAGAATCATATTGCTTAGACTCATTAGGAGTTTCGACCTTATGCCGCGAGAATAAAGCACATTTGCGTGCTACACAGATTTTAGACGAAACTGCACGTCTGATTGATAACCGATGGGAAGTAGGGTTGCCATTTAAACAAGATAACTTCACCACACCCGATACCTACAGCTGCGCCTTATCTCGGATGCAAACCTTATTACGTAAGTTTGAGAATGACCGTGAATACGCTAATAGGTATCAACAAGAAATAAATAAGTTATTATCCGAAGGGTATGCGCGTGAGTTGCAGGAAAACGAACCTTCGGTTAAACACGTATGGTACATTCCTCATTTTGGCGTACAGAATGTAAATAAACCGGGTAAATTACGTTTAGTTTACGACACGTCTGCTCGGGCTGCGAATAATATGTGCCTGAACGACTATCTTTTGACCGGACCTGATTTGTATAACTCTCTTTTAGGTATAATGTTGAGGTTGCGCGAAAAAGAGTTCATCATTATCGGGGATATAAAAGATATGTTTTTACGCATTAAAATTCGCGCGGAGGATCAACATCTCTTTCGATTTCTATGGCAAGCGTCAGTTGCTGATCCAGTTAAAATATACGTGATGCAGAGTCTGATATTTAGCGCATGCTGTAGCCCATACATCGCGCAATATATAAAAAATAAAAATGCGCTTAAATATGAAGACGAATATCCCGAAGCCGTCCATGTTATAATTAACTCCCATTGGACGATTGTTATTATTCCACAGATAGTGAGGAAAATGCTATTCAACTAATTAAGGATATAACACACATACATAAAAAAGGCGGCTTCGAGATACGAGGTTGGTCTAGCAACAGCAAATGCGTATTGAACGCGATACCAGCTGATGCGCTCGCACAGTCAGCAGTTCAATTCAAGGACGGAGCTACGAACACAGCTGAGCGCGCGCTTGGTTTGATGTGGCATCCTGCCGATGACACATTCAGTGTTAAATTATCCACTAGTCAGATCTCGCCTGAGATTTTAAATGGAAACGTTTCTCCCACAAAGGCTAAAATGCTTAGCATTATTATGTCAATTTATGATATACATGGTTTTCTTACTCCGTTTGTAATAAAAAGTAAAATCTTATTTCAAGATGTACATCGAAGCGGTGTCGATTGGAAATGCCGCATCCGACCCGAGGAACATGCGCGTTGGAGTGTTTGGCTCGGCGAGTTAAAACAGCTGGAGTCGCTTCGTATACCGCGCTGGTACTTCCGCGCTGGAACCTGGACACCTTGTTATCACAATCAGATGCCGTCTTCTGCTGCGCCTGGTGAGATTGTGAACATTCAGCTTCATATTTTTTGCGACGCTTCAATTAAAGCGTATGCGACAGTATTATACTGGCGTTTTACACGCGCTGATGGTTGTGTTCTTGTATGTATGGCTGGCAGTAAAAGCCGCGTCAGCCCTCTACGTCCAATTTCTGTTCCACGGTTGGAGTTACAGGGATCTTTACTCGGGACACGATTGGCGAAGACTATTGCAACTGAGCAAAAAGATATCCTGCCAGCTAAGCGATATTTTTGGACTGATTCCAGCACCGTTTTGCAATGGATACGAAGCGACCCCAGGAGCTACAAGCCTTACGTTGCTCACAGGCTTGGAGAAATTGATGAGCTCACTAACGTCAATGAATGGCACTACGTGCCATCTCGTTTGAATATAGCTGACGTCGCCACTAAGCCAGACAGTCCACCACTTAAATACTGTGATGTGTGGTTTCAGGGCCCTATGTTTTTGCGTCAACCAGAGGATCAGTGGCCAAAGGATTTGAAGCCCACCGTGACGGTCGAAGAAGCTACCTGTGAAAAAAGAAATGTTAATTTAATTAGCACACAGGACATACACTTACCTGTACCCGATGAACGACGTTTTTCTAGCTGGATCCGTCTTGTGCGCACTGCTGCAAGAGTAATACATTTTATACAAATATGTAAACACAAATGTATTGAACGTAAATTAAATCAGCAAAGGAGGAGGATCGTGAAGAATAAAAACTCGCTTCAGCTAGATTCTGAAATGATGCGGGCAGCGGAAAAACATGTCATAAAAAAATGCCAAAATGATACCTTTGCTGATGAGATTAATTGTCTGGCGCGAGGCAAACCACTGCCGTCGAACAGTCGTCTACTAAAGGTGACACCATATTTGGACGAGGATGGAATCCTTCGTGTTAGCGGCCGCATCGATCAGACAGCAGGGGTCCAAATGGCAACAACACGACCTCCGATTTTGGATGGCAAACATAGAACCACTCGCCTGTTAGTCGAGTACTACCACCGTCGGGCGATGCACACGGCGCACGAACACGTCGTTAATGAGTTACGCCAGTCTTACTGGATCGTAAATTTGCGACCGACTGTACGCAGCGTCGCGGCGCACTGCCTCTTCTGTCGCTATCGGCGCGCCCGCCCGTAACCTCAGCGTATGGGTGATTTGCCTGCTGCGCGCCTACAGTACAGTCGGAGGCCGTTTTCATATACTGGCGTAGATTTTTTTGGCCCAATGGAGACTACAATAGGCAGAGGGAGACAAAAAAGATACGGCATGCTATTTACATGCCTTACTGTGCGTGCTATTCATATTGAGATAACAGAATCACTAAGCACGGATTCTGCCATAATGGCAATCATACGCATGTCAGCCCGTCGAGGAGCTCCCCTGGTCATTTTCTCAGATAATGGTACAAATCTACGAGGATCTGACAACGAGCTGAAGAAGAGTCTCCAACAACTGAACGCAGACAGACTGCGTGAAGATGGAGCCGTGCGAGGAACTGAGTGGCGTTTTATACCTCCCGGTGCACCTGAAATGGGCGGTGCATGGGAACGCATGATCCGCACCGTTAAAACAGCGCTGAAGGTTGTCCTGAAGGAGCGCGCTCCACACCCTGAAACTCTGTCCACACTGATGGCCGAAGTGGAGGCACTTGTGAACAGTCGCCCAATTACGCATGTCTCAACGGATCCCAATTATCCTGAGGCACTGACGCCAAATCACTTTCTGATCAGCAGCTCATCTACTGGCCCTCCTATAGGTAAGTACGACGATGCTGACCTTTGCCTCCGCAAAAGGTGGCGTGTCGCTCAGCGGCTTACAGATATGTTTTGGGCTAGGTGGATTAAAGAATATTTACCGACGCTACTGCCTCGTCGGAAATGGACTAGGGAGACTAGATCGTTACAAGTAGGCGATTATGTGGTACTGGTCGATCCCAATTTAGAGCGTGGTTCCTGGCGGCATGGAGTAGTGAGCGCGGCGCACCCTGGCCGCGATGGTCGCGTTCGAGTGGTGGATGTGCGCACACGCTTAGGCCTGCTGCGCAGACCCGCTACACGAGTCGCATTGCTTTCCCCAGTTGATGGCTAGTGCTTGTCAGCACTAAGGGGTGGGGATGTAAGCGATACAATGCTTATATGTTTAATTACATAACTTTAGGTATAATACAAATTTCTTAATACAAGTTTATTCATAAACGGGATGGCTTGAGACTTCTGCCTACCATAAAATAATACTCAGTTGCCTCTGGCTACCCCAAAACTAGAAATAGTCGTGCATATTATAATTATTAAAAAATATATAACATTAGCTAAGATTGTGCATACTAACTCCATCTGTTGTACTACGTATACATATTTAATGAAGATTAAACTCTCAGAGGGCGCTGGCGGGTGACTTAACCTAAAATTGTTGGCGGATTTACCGTTACCTTTTGCTCAACACACCACACGCGAGCACTCTCTATTATTTTCACTCAAAATACCAAGTCTACAATCATTTTCCACCTGCGTACCTAACACTCGTATTACTTTGAAAGAAGGCAAAACCAATAACACGTTGATAAACTTACTTGGATCGCATCAGAAATATAATTTCTATTTTATTGATTATAAATGAAGAATATCCACTTTGCAGGTTAGTTTACATAGCACTACAGATTACAAAAATTGTAAATACATGATATTATAGCTACTTATTTGATTATTATGGAGTATTCATAAATATACGGCTTATCTTACCACATTTTGATGTATTTGATAACTTTCTATTACGAATAAACACTGTGGCCTCCACAATCCACGTATCAGAATTGACTGGCTTATTGATCGTGCTTATATACACTCATACTAGTTCAATACTGATTACTTGGTATCGTATCTTATCTCTGATAGTGTACGGGGTCACGAAAATATCAGTGTCGGGAATGAGAATTTAGCGCGGAATTCACATACGACGCGATGCGTCGAAAAGCCCGATTCTGCTTTCAAAATGTCACTTGTCTTCAGCATGTCATAGAGTTATTCCCACCGTTATGCCCAAAAAGACAATGGTAGAGATACGAGTATGAAACAATGCGACAAAAGGTAGGTACACCTTGCATTTTACCATCGAATATTTACTCCTGGGGGCCTAGACAAGGTAACCTAGGCAAGGTAGCGCTAACGCCAATAGAAAACTAATAAAATGTATAGGTATGACAGAATATTAACGAAAAGTGTTTCGTTGGCATCTGTCACTCTCATACATTTTATTATTTTTCATATCTCATGCTCTGAAAGTGGGTCGTTGTTGTTCTAAAAAGTGTGCTGAAAGTGATACGTTTCTGCTCTAGTGCAGAAAAGCAGTGTATTCCAGTTAGTATCAATACTTACGCTGCCACTGACAAAGGCAAATACTTTTATACTTAGGTACTAATTCATTAATTTTATTTAATTTAAAATAAGTTTATGTTGTTAATTCATTGCTTTTATTTTAGCTAAAATATCCACTAGGGTCTATGAGGTGGTGACAAACGGAATACACACATAATGCTTTTTTTTAACTTAAAGTTGTGCATGTGAGAACTCTTCAACTAATACTAACAATAAATACAAATAGTATGAAAATATTTGAATCAGAATTAAATTATGAAAGTATGTTATTCATATAGTTTTGACTTAGGAAATACGAATATTACTATTTGGTTATAAAAATGTGAGCAATATTTTTATATTCAAAATTAAAATCGTAGTTGTATTATCTGTATGTCACGTGACCGAATTACACCCATATTACACCATATAACCATAAGCGCGAGCGAGACAGATATTTGCCTCTTTCTTTAGGACAGGTGAGATGGGGCTATTCTTTCGGCTCGGATGACGTCACGATAATGGCGGCTGCCGTTTTTGAATTGTATACTTTGAATAAACATATCGTTTTATTTTCCGTCTGTGGTTTTTCACTTTCCTCGTATTCGATATGAAAAGTAGAGTGTTTAATTCGGGTGAATGTCACCCATTTCTGACTCGAACCATTGGCGCTCTCACTTCGTTCGAGCACCAAAATATCTCATCAGAAATGGGTGCCTTTCAGCCCTTGGTTAACAATCTACTATTCTATTGGCGTTAGCGCTCGTCGATTGTAACCTTGTCTACGGCCCCAGGAAAAATACGGTTTTGAAAAACATTAAGTTATAATAGCGTTTTTTTGTTGATTTTATTGTAAAATGTTTATGTGAGATGGTTTATTCAAGAATCCGAGAAACTTTCCACCCGGATGTAATTATGTAGATTTAAATGAAGCATGCATCTTTTTTGGATGATTTATGTTTATTATAGAGCAAATGTA
Source organism: Epinotia demarniana (assembly GCA_945867215.1). Lineage (NCBI taxonomy): Eukaryota > Metazoa > Arthropoda > Insecta > Lepidoptera > Tortricidae > Epinotia > Epinotia demarniana. The sequence goes on along the minus strand of OX244261.1, from coordinate 30,343,647 downwards.
AATTAACTAAAATAAAGACAAAAATATTTATTAATAATTTTACTGACTTTTCATAAGATAGTGTATTTATCATATTTTTGATGTCTAAAATTTTGTCGGATTCTATCGCTGGGTAACTATTTAATTGATAATATATCCGTTACACCAAAAATAAGCAATGAAGTATTAATTATTTCCAAAATTGTAATTTTTTCCATACAAGTTATATATATATATATATATATATATATATATATATATATATATATGTATGTCTGTAGATAAGGTGGACTGATGACCTGGTAAAGGTTGCGGGAGTCCGCTGGATGCGGGTGGCGCAGGACCGGTCACTTTGGCATTCTTTGGGGGAGGCCTATGTCCAGCAGTGGACGTCTTTCGGCTGATATGATGATGATGATGATGATGTCTGTAGATCTACCGGGTGGAAAGGCACGACGATCCCTTCCGCAAAAGGGGGATTGTTTAGACTGAGTACAGTATTTCCTCTAAAGAAACTAGGCTCATATTCATAACCGTTTTGAAGTTATAGGCAGTTAACTTTTAATGCAAAATACTGCAAGTGACCACCCTCATTAGGGTCAGTAACATTTTAACAATTACACAAGAGTCACTGACCTTTATCAATACGTATAAACGATAATTAGTACATATAGTAATCGTAGGGTTGTCACAGAAGAACATTAATTAATTTTATTATTTTTAATAATTGATCGTAAAAAAAAATCTAAACATTACGAATCGATTTTCCATCACTTAAACTAACCCCCCTTTGCGGGAAGGATCGTCGTGCCTTTCCACCCGGTATATAGTTATAGTATGTGTATACTATTTATTTATTTTTATTTGTACTTGAATGTATTATATACGCCTGTACACGTGTTAGTTTGTCTATCTTTTTGTTCCTGATCTCAACTCAATTGCTCAAAGGTTAACTGGAAGAGATTCCTTATAGGGAAAAGTTCGCCTTTGTACCGATTAAACTTTTTTTGTCCTTATTTTTACCCGTCTTGTGTACAATAAAGTATTTACATACATGCTGGGTCAATTCCAACGGCTTCTTAAAAATTATTTTTAGGCAAGCCGTTATATACTATAAATACATTTTCACGCGCCGTCACAGGGCGCTACGGCGATTCTGGCACCGCGGCGGGGTATACGTTTGCCGATCTGGATGCTGCTTTTGAGATAGCTGATGCGGAAATGTAATGGCTGATTTAGAGATGGTGTATGGTTATTGAGAATGCTCAAATATATGTACAGAGACGTCCAATATTTTAAAAAGAATTTGCTGAACTCCGGAGCAATTAACACTAATTAATTAGTAGGTAGTTACTTAACGAACATCTCTCATTATTAGAGTTCTGTACTAAAAAAAGGTAAAAAAGGAACCCTCATGGTGCGACTCCGTTCGTCTGTCTGTATGTCTGTCTGTCACAAAGTGAAACATCTCGCGAATTACTTAAGCTATCAATTTGAAATTAGGAATGGTTATAAATGAGAGTTATCCACGTGCATGGAAAATGAAATTTTTAAATATACATTTTAATTTTCTATGAAAAATTAGGAATATCAGGAGGGGGCAAAATAAAGTATTCAACTATTAGGTCAAGTGGGGTATCATTTGAAAGAGCTAGAGTTGCACAAATACCATCCCCCCTTATCTCCGAATTTATCCAAGCGAAAAATTGGAAATTATTACTTGCATACATACATACATACATACAACTACGCCTTTATCCCTAAAAGGGGTAGGCAGAGCACATGAAACTTATGTTTCAGTACCACCTTTAGCATAAATGTGGGTATAAAAGATCGACAAAATGTGATATCGCAGTGACAGGTTGCTAGCCCATCGCCCACAACACATTTCAACCCTGTTCCCTTCTGTTCCCTTAGTACTAGTGTAAATTATTACTTGTGATTAAAATTAACGTAAATATTACTGGAAAAGTATAACTTTTTCTGTATCTAGTGTATTTTTTGTTTTGTTTTCGAGGAGGGGGCAAAAAATTTCATATGAAAGGGCTTGAGTTGCCCTTTTTTAAACAGTTTTCTATTTTTTTCTACATTGTTAAAATTTCGATCTATGAAGGAAAATGAAAAGAAAAATACCATTCCCCCTTTATCTCCGAAGTAATCCAAGCGAAAAATTTGAAATAATTACTTGTGATTAAGATAAACATAAATATTACTAGAAAAATAGAACTTTTTCTATATCTAGCGTAGTTTTTGTTTTATTTTCAAAAATCATTTCCTAGTTAAGTTTACAATTTAATTAATTTAATTTAAAAATTTAACTTTATAGGTATTTTTCCTATAAGACCATAAAAGAAGTACTCTCTTTCAAATAAAACAATAGTACAATTGAGATCGTTTCACGTGATAAACAATAATCGCTAAAACACCAACATACATACTAAGCCCTTGCACGTTAGTACCAAATGGGACCGATAGATGGCGCTGACTTCGCGCTGTTAAGATTTTTCTAGAATTACTTAATGGGGTTGGGACGGGTATGTTTCCATAGCAGGTCAAAAAAAGATGGCGATTCAATTGTCTTGGTAGTTCGATCGATGGTCTTGGTGTAAAAGTTATTCGCTGTTTGAAATTGAATTCTGTTGTGTTGGGTTAAAATAAGTAATTTAACAAATATTGGGACATTTACTTTACCTTGAGTTAATTGTTAGTTTGTACGGAACCCTCGGTGCGCGAGTTAGACTCGCACTTGACCGGTTTTTTTTACAAAGGCTGTAGCTGTCTATGTCGTTTTTATGTAAACATAACCTCTTTCACTAAGACAAATCTATTGACTGAGGCTGTGGGATTTGGATGTGAATATTAAGAAGGGGAGACCGAGGTAAGTTGACACAACGTCAAAATCTCAGAAACTATAGGGATTAGAAATTTAGCAATAACGCATTTCTAACCGCGCCTTCCCGTTGACCAATTCGTCAGTACACGCCTAGGCAACAGGCGAATGGTTGTGGAGATACAGCATCAGTGCTCAAAATTTCACGAAAAATAGGTTTTTTTTATATTTTTTTCAACGCTGTTTCTTTACATGTCATATAATTTGTGGCGCGCATTGATCATTTTTAAAGCATCAGTAGTTAATTAGGTTTTGTGCAGTCTCTTTATTTTTTAAATAAAATAATGGTTTGCAGCTAAAAAACACAATGATATATAAAAGACCGTTAATTTCGAGGCAGAGGTAAGTTGAAACACCTTGTTTCAACCCACCTCCCTTGTTGCAACTTGCCTCGGTTGCAATGTTGTAGTATTATTTTGTATTTGGTTTTTGCTGACTGCTGACTTAGATAAAGGAATGAAGATGAATTGAGACGAAATTAGTGTTCAGATATACGAATAGGCTACCAAAGAAGTTTCCTTATAACGAAAAAATCTTAGGTATGTAGCAAAGTGTTATAACTCAAATTATTCTTTATTGGAAATGTGGCATTTTAGTATTTATCTACCTGATATCTACTACTATTTAATATTGATAAACCTATTTAAAATGTGCCTTACTAATTACAATAAAAAAATATTTTTATAAAATGATTATACTTATGTATACAGACTTTATTGTTGATTGATCTCAGGCAAACTTTTCTGCAATATCAAAAATTTATATTTTTGTTCAACAGAACTGATTACTCACATAAATGAGTGTTTATGTTCTCATAATCGTAGTCTCTCATTGTGTGTCAACCTACCTTGGTACCTGTTTCAAGTTACCTCGGTACTAGGAGGGTTGAAACAGCGTGACTTAATCTAGAAAAACGAGTTATTTATATAGTTCTAATTATGAATTGCCATTTGGATTGATAGCCTTCAATAACACATGAAATTTCCTTTCTTATGATATATTTTACATGGTTCTAGCTTCTATAATAAAGCAGAAATATCTAGAAATGTAAACTTTTTGTCAACTCTCCTAGGTCTCCCCTAGTGATTAATTTTGCTACAAAAATATTCTAAGTTGTATTGATAATATTTTGTTTTCTTATTTGGTGGGTGTCCGTAATAAATCGCGTTTTTTTTAAAGTGCCGTGTACGATTCCCACCGAACGACCCGGGCCGGAGCGCGCCTGCGCGTTTCTGTGGCCGGCTGTCGTCGCATGTGACCGGCTCCGTCCGGCTTTTGCCTACTGTACTCTATTAAAACGCGGTCGGCTGCCGCTGGGTGCTCGCGCACCGTCAAGTATATTAAAGCCGATTTGATAAAATACGAACAGATTATCAACCGAATCGTTAAGTCGGTATAAGAAAGAAAGAAAGAAAGAAAACATTTATTCGCGGCAATGGAAACAATAAAAATTGAGGACACATACGCACATACACATTTGCCACGAAATGGTCACAACTCAGCGTAATGCTGGCAACGCCAGCGCTGGTCTTCCGTTGTGACCATTTGGTGAGGCACGGAACAATGATGCCACGATCACACACAAGGACAAATTACAAAACATTAAAAATAACGAAGAACACAAACTCATTAAAAACAAAAACTAATATATACAAACACAAAAAGACACTTATAACATACAATAAAAAGAACGCGACATATTTTATTTTAAAAAAGAAAAAAAAAGGTATTACAACTATGTCTTATCTGTGGTAAATTTGACATTCATTCATATTTTGATATTTCATTACTATACTTCATTTACTACAGGTAAAAACTAACTAACGCGTGCTGATGCCTAAAACTAAAACTGTACTATGAGACTTACTGCTAAACCAGATACTAAATAACATGGAGTGATATATGTTAAATTTAAACAAGGGTTAATAACAACTAACTACAAAACATCAGGCCACGGAAATGCTTGTAGGACAAACAAAGCAGGTATGTATTTTGACCCAGATTAAAAACAGCTTGTGTCATGTTTAAGGTTTTCCTGACTTTTTTGGTGGTGCTGCAAGTGATTCCTAACCTGGGCCTTAAAAGTGTGTATGCCTTTCAGAGTCCTGAGAAGCGGTGGCGATAGATTGTTCCAACATTTAGTTGCAACATATCTGAAACTCCCCCGAAAGGCAGCTGACGCATGACGATGGGTCAACAATGGCTGCCTACACTGCCGCTCACCACGCGGGTTTCGGAAAGACAACTTATCAATGAGATATTTGGGGGCCTGCTGGTTTACTACACCGAAAAGAAGACATGCCAGATGGAGCTTGCGTCTATGTAGGATATGACATTTGTTTAAAAATGGTGTGACATGAGCCCTAAATGGAATAGTGAAACAAAAACGGGCGCAGGCATTTTGAACTCGCTGAATGAGCCGTTTCGATTTGGTGAGTAGATGTGGCCCATAGACTATGGCCATATAATTTAATTTTGACAATACAAATGACTCTACTAGTTGGATTCGCAAGGTTTCACTCAAAAACGGCCTAATCTTGTATAGCACTTTTAGCTTGTAAAAACAGCTTCTCACAGAGTTTGAAATGTGTTTTTCATACCGGAGCTCTTCATCCACTAAGAGACCTAAGTTACGCGCTTCACAGACCCTTTCAATAGGCTCATCCATCAACATAACATCCAATGTAGGTGCCAGCCTAGACAGCTGCTGCTTGCTGTTGCTACCAAAAACAAGGTACTTGGTTTTAGTAGGATTTAATAGCAAACCATTACTAGAAGCCCAGGCTGCAATTCTTGAGAGATCCATATTGAGTTGTTCTATTGCATTATCAACCTCAGACTGTTTACATGAGATATGCACTTGTACATCATCTGCATAAAAATGATATTTGCAATTTCTAATGTAAGTACATATGTCGGCAGCATACACAATGAACAGGATTGGGCCGAGGATGGAGCCCTGGGGGACTCCCTGAGTGAGCTCCGTCGTACCTGAGACTTGAGATGATCCATCATTCCGACTCAACTTTACATATTATATTCAACTTTACATATAACGATATTGCGGTTATACCAATAATTGGGAATCATTGATTTGTCAAAGAATTACAAAAGCTAAACCATAAAATGTCCAGCCGTAAACGTCACGTCACAAACGTAAACTAAAGTGTCGGACAAACGAAAAAAAAGGGTGGCCGTCTGGTGGCATAACAACTATTGTCATAACATCGATTGTCATACAACATTATGCATAAAATTAATGCTCATAATTTTTTTTTGGCATAAATTATACAATGGCATAATTGTTCCTTGTCATAATTATACGGAGTCATAATTGGTTTAACCATAATGTTGAATGTCATACATTTATTTAGTCATAATATTGATAATTATAATTATTTTTAGTAATAATTGTAAATGTCATACATTTATCAAGCCATAATATTTATGATTATAATTATTTTAATCAAAACAATTTTCTGAAATCAATACAACTTAGTAAAGTTTGAGATTTGATAAAAAAACAATACAAAAGAGTGGGCGTCAAATAAACTTTTTTCCTCAAAAATCGAAAATGGGCGAGTTAGACGCCTCCAATTATTGATGAGGGGCCCGATTTTAAACCTTAAAAAATTGTGTCTTAAGCGAACTCTGTCTTAGTTCGGTTAGGTTAGGGTTCACTTGTGTCCCTCAGACCAGAAATAGACACCCCGCGCAGCGGGGTGGCGTCGACTTGCTGGCATTTAATAAAAGATCAAAACCGTTGTTAAACGTGCATTACACTTATATTGTGGATTTCTTCTCAAGTCACACAACCAGTAATATTTGTTCTTCCGAACATTGTTTTTTTCATAAATAAAACCATTTTTATTCAGTTTCACAGCCCCTCTACTCGTTTTAAACACATGCAGATCCTGATTTTCCATTATTACGCACAATAAATACTATTCTCCAAATAAACGACTCGAAAGGCAATAACAGCAACAACCGTGCACAATAACAAATAACTCGTCACATCTACCCACATTCACATTTCACAAGCAGAACATAAAATCTCCTGTGAATTTTATAATAGCAATGTTGCGAATAAGGCAACTTACTACTAAGAAAAAATATAAGGCGTATGCGTTTTGTAGTTTATGCGTTTATACATTATGGTTAAATTGTTTTATGACCAACCAATTTATGTCCATTACAAAGTATGCTTGAATAATTTTATGCGCATCAACTTTATGCGCATTACACAGTATGGTCTTAAACATTATGATTAAAAAAGTTATGCGCATAAATGTATGACTATTTACAGTTATGCGGAATGATGAGTATGACGAATCCATGTATGCCGATCAAAAATATGACTTTAAACTTTATGCCACCCGACCCCTACCCGAAAAAAAAGCCAAACGAAGTTTGTCGAATAGTAGTTAATGCTGAAATGAAAATAGGACAAAAGTAAAAATGCGACCAAGTGCGTGTTTGGCCACGCGCAGGGTAGGGTTCCGTAGTTGCCCGCCTGTCACAGAATGCGGACTTAAAAGGGGCTTTTAAGGTTTTTATTATAGCTTACCCTCGTAAATAATCGTAAACATGATTATTTTTATAACACACCAATGTATAGGGTCCAATGACAGTGTATATGCACCCGAAATTAAGTGCATTTCTTACCAGTTAACTAGTTATGTCTACTACTCGTTAACTAGTTATGTCTACTGAAATTTGATAGTATTCCTTTTAAATTCATTGTATTTACTACTGCAACGAATTTTTTCACGTCCCCAGTAGTAGCCATTTAGCCGGCAGGGGGGGGGACATGAATCGAACAAAAATTAGGGCTTTAAATCCCATTATCTCGCAAACGCATAACTGAGTTGAAAAATTGTTTTTGAAAACCCATCATATTGAACAAGCTATCCAACGATACCCCACACTATAGGTTTAACGAGAAAAAAAATACATCACCAATTTACATGTAGGGGAGGCACCCAAAAAAATATTTTTTTCAGAATTTTATTCTACTGTTTTGTCGGCGTGATTGGTTTAAATACCCACGCCGAATTCCAGTTTTCTAGTTGTAAGGGTTACTGAGGGGTCTACCTCGCGATCCCTAACATCGTTTGTCATAAAATCACTTGCCCGAACTTTTTTGTCCTAATGGGCATTAGCCCTAACGATCAATTGCCATAACAATTATTTTCCATAATGTAATGATTGCCCTAAAACTTATTTGCCCGAATCATTTTTACCATAATCATTAATATCCCTAATGTTATTTTCCATATGTACCTCGAAATCCCTAATAACGTTTCACCTCATGTCATTTATCCTAAGTGTTTTTGTCCTAATGGGCATTAGCCCTAACGATCAATAGCCATAACAATATTTCTATGGTAAGGTCTAACGCAGAGCCCAGTTAGGAGGCCAGAGAGATTATGATACATGACTATTATGGCATATAACGTTAGGATGAACAATCAATATGGCAAGTGACGTTAGGAAATAAAACATTATGGGGGAAAAATCATCCATACGATGTTAGGAAAGCTAAAGATAGGGCATATGAGTGTTAGGACAAATTATCATTATGACATAAAACCTTAGGGAATGCAGAAAAAGGTTAAAAAACGTTAGGGATTCAGATATAGATCCGTTACTGAGCTAAGCCGAAGACGGAAAGACAGATAGACGGACGGACATGGCGAAACTATAACCCCTTCCTTGTTGACTACGGAACCCTAAAATTAGTGATTCTGATAGGAAACCAAATAGAAACTTTGCTCACTTGCTTGTCGCACTAATAACTATTTTAAATAGGAATTAGGTTCCCACTAACAGATGGATGAATGCTGATGCTGATGGTGTGGTGGAATTAAAATGAAGCTGCACCTAAGCTAATCCGATATGATTCATAAAAAAATATCAAGTCTTTAGAAAGTGAATAAGCGATACATTATCATGGCCCTGAGCTGGCACGATGCTAAATCTTTGCGAATTGTAAAAAAATAGCATTAGGTTAGACTTTATGTAACTAAGTACTTTTTCACACCTTTCATTCAGAAAAGTAAGTTTTGCTCCACGACGAGAGGTATCAAAATGCTATTTTTCTGTTCAAGCTAATTTTTTAATTTATTCATTGGCATTGGAGCATTTGTACGCAATGTGCCAATTGAACACAGATCTTAATAAAATAATCGATAGTAATTTCATCGTAATCGATTAAAAACGAACATATTTGAAGTTTTAACTTTAACAACGTTATATGAAAATGTATGAATTTTTCGTAATAATCAAAAATTGGTAATAAAAATTAAGAAAATTTGTTAAAACTTGTTAATTAATTTTAATAACATCTTTTTTAAATATCTTCATAGTCGGTGTGAAAAATAGTATGTGTCACTCGGTAGCAAAATTATCTTCGTCTCGGGCGTTAACACTTGTATCCCTCACTACGCTCAGGATCCTACGTTAGAATCCCTCGCTTCGCTCAGGATTCTATTGTAGGATCCCTCGCTTCATTCAGGATACAATACACCGCCCTCGCCGTAAATATACTATTTTGCTCCCTTGTGACACAAATAACTATTGGCTGATTGTGCTGATGTGTTTCATTGGTATCTATATCTGAATCCCTAACGTTTCTTAACCTCTGTTTGCATTCCCTAACCTATGTTATAATGATCATTTGTCTAACACTCATGCCAGCTTTAGTTTTCTCAACATAGTATGGTTTTTTTTTCCATAATTTTTTATTTCCTAACGTCACTCGCCATATTGATTAATCATCTTAACGTTATATGCCATATTAGTCATGTATCATAATTATCAGTAAGCTTAATACTTATTTGTACCCTTGATTATTTTCCCTAATTGTGATTAACCTACTACGTATTTTGCCAAACCTAAGCTACTTTTCTTACTTGCAGCAGTCCGGTTTTGGCGCTTCGCAAGCCGCTACCACGGCACGCTCGCTTCGCTCGCTCGGCTCGCGCGCTGTAGGTTTACAGTTCAACCTAACACTCTTCCTCGCTTTGCTCGTCGTCGTACCTAACTGGACTCTGCCTTAGACCTAACCATAGAAATATTGTTATGGCCATTGATCGTTAGGGCTAATGCCCATTAGGACAACAACCCTTAGGATAAATGACATGAGGTGATACGTTATTAGGGATTTCGAGGAATATGCAAAATAACATTAGGGATATTAATAATTATGGTATAAAAATGATTCGGGCAAATGAGTTTTAGGGCAATCATTACATTATGGAAAATGATTGTTATATGGCAATAGATCGTTAGGGCTAGTGCCCATTAGGACAAAACGATGTTACGGATCGCGAGGTAGACCCGTTTCATTGTGAGCGTTCCTTCATTGGTCAGGTAAACATTTATTATTTTACAGAGCATAAGTAGTTCTCTTTAATTGTCAAATATTATATTGCTCAACTGGAACTAAACTCGCTAGATCGCTGATAGAATTGGTTAGAATCTTTTTGATGTTGCCAAGATATGTTTGCTTTGAGTGCTTGAATGAACTTCACGTGAAGTTAGTATGGATATTTTTTTTATCCAAAATAATGTATAAATGGCGGACTTATTGCAAATTTTATTTTATTACACGTATTACCAGCGCAATCGATACTCGTACAGACGTACTATACGTAGGGTGTTCAATAAGTTCTTGGTATCGGCATGATTAAGTCTCATGATAGGTAATCATTTCTGATTATTTATCATACTTTGCCACTTATCATTAATACACTAAATAAGTAAACAAATATATTATTCATTTGTTTTTCTTTAATAGTTAAACAACGATAATGGTCAGCGGCGGCCTTATCCATTGCGAGACTCGTGAAAAAATATATAACTAAAAAATATAATTTTTTTTATTATATGTTAGGGTTTCGTACCAAAAATGGTAAAAAAGGAACCCTTATGGTGCGACTCCGTCCGTCTGTCTGTCACAAAGTGAAATATCTTACGAACTACTTAAGCCATCAATTTGAAATAGTCATAAATGAGAGTTATTCACGTGCATGGAAAATGAATAATATAAATATACATTTAAATTTACTATGAAAAATTACGAATTTGAGAAGGGGGCAAAAAAATATTCAACTATAACATTAACTAAATTAAATTAAAGCTAAGTTAAATCTAAAAAAGGCCCTCGAGGCATTGTACCGAGGATGCTGGCGGCATTTCCTCTCTGAATTGCAATGCTGATGCGTTGCGCGAGAAAACCGCCAGCTCTTCGGTCACCAGTTACGTCAACCAGACGTTTCGCGATTTCCGCAAATAACTTTTGCGCACTGGGACCCCATAAGCATAAGCGCCGCGGTATAGAGTGGGGACTATCCAGCGTCTTGGAAGACCTGGATTATGCCGATGACCTATGCCTGCTGAGCCACACACACGCCGACATGCAAGCCAAGCTGGACGACCTACAACGAGAAGCAAAGGAGACGGGATTGAAATTCAACACCCGGAAGACCCAGGAAATGAGGTGCGGGGCAACAAGCGCTTTGCCGTTGCTCATTGGCACAGAGGCTGTGGAAAGGGTCCACAAATTTACTTACCTCGGTAGTGTAGTGTCGGAAACTGGAGGGACCGAAGAGGACATCGATTCGAGAATCGCCAAGGCCAGAGCAACTTTCGCACAGCTCCGCCCTGTATGGCAATCGCGGAAACTGACTAGGAGAGTTAAGCTCAAAATATTCCGGTCCAACGTAAAACCCGTGTTGCTGTACGGTTGTGAGACGTGGAAGGTTACAAAGACCATCTCGCACCGCCTCCAGGTCGTCATCAACCGCTGTCTTCGCCGTATTCTCGGTGTTTACTGGCCCGAGAAAATCTCCAACATAGAACTGTGGGAACGCTGCGGTGAGACTCCGATCGACCAGCAGATCAAACGCCGCAAGTGGAACTGGATAGGCCACACGCTCCGAAGGGACCCTGATCACATACCGAGGCAAGCCCTGGACTGGAATCCCCAAGGAAAGCGTAAACGTGGCCGCCCTAAACAGACCTGGCGGCGGACGATCATCGCAGAGGCGAAGACCATAGGGAAGACTTGGAGCGAATTGAAGCGCGAAGCTCAAGACCGAACGGGATGGCGGCGCACTGTGGACGCCCTCTGCCCCATCTAGGGGACACAGGAAAATAAGTCAAGACTGGGACCCCATGGACCGAGGGTCTCGACGCCAAAAGGTACAAAGTTGTACTCTCTGCCGAGGCCTCTATATTTAATGCGTTTCAGATTTTAGGTCAACTATTAGGTCAAAAGGGATATCATATGAAAGGGCTTGAGTTGCACTTTTTGAAACAGTTTTTCTTTTTTTTCTACATTGGTAAAATTTTGATCTATGGAGGAAAATGTAAAAAAAAAATACCATTCCCCCCTCTTATCTCGAAGTTGTCAAAGCGAAATGAAATGATGACTTGTGATTAAGATAAACATAACTATTACTGGAACAAATAATTTATTGAATCAGGCGTTACTTTGCGGAAGTCCATGATATATTAGGAGAACAATATTTCTTTGCTATTCCGCTAAAAAACGTGCTGGTCTATTAGTGAAGATAAGATGCAACTATTTGCGTAAAAACATGCAAAAAATTACAGCAAACCACCACCAATAATGACAAAAACCTCGACACGTGTTTCGCCTCTCTACGAGGCATCATCAGGAGATGCTGGCAGGAGATGTTGCTTGCGCCACGTCCACTGAGCAAATGACCCGCCCGGAGCCATCCGCCATATTTATATTCTGTCCCCCCATACTACCGTTCATGCGTGAAAGAGATGGAAGAACACGTAACAACGGTGATGACGCAACATTCAATTGTTCGTTGATAATAACGCCTCTATTGCTGTACCTAATTATTTCTAATTGTTCTAGAACACTTAGACGCAATCCTTTTTCGCAAACATGCAAGATGTTGGTTATTCCCCAATAAATGTTTTGCGAAATTAGACTTGTCCGGGTGATTATGCCGATACGACGCAACATGTTCCTTATACCTTGTGCTAAAACTACGGCCTGTTTGTCCCACATAAACTTTATTGCAATTATCACAGGCAAGTTTGTAGACTCCCGACTTTTTGGCACTTTCCACTTTCTCCTTGCCATTGCACAGTCTAAAGCGCAAGGTGTTATTCGTTTTGAAAGCCACGTTTATGTCGTTAGACTTTAAAATATTGTAGATCTTATCAGACAACTTGCCAACATAAGTTATGCTTGCTTTGTACTTTTTAGGTGGGTCCGAAGATCGTGCAGCGTACAGAAGATAGTTTGTCATTCTAGCCCGTTTTTTCCTAATAATACCATCCACATGAGACTTGCTGTAACCGTTTGAAATTGCTAAATGGTATATATTATTTAATTCCATTTTATAATGAATATCAGAAAGAGGCACTGTCAATAACCTATGTGCATAACAATGAAAAGCAGCTAACTTATGTTGCTATGGATGAGCGGAAGAAGCCGGGATAACAGTATCTGTATGCGTAGGCTTACGGTAAATTTGGAATTGATGTTTGTTATCCACCTTAGTAATCGTTAAATCCAAGAAATTCAGTGAGTTATTCTGTTCTAATTCCTTCTTAAACTTGATTTTAGGATGCTTGTTGTTGATTTCATTCACAAAAATATCCAATTGACTCATACTACCCGTCCAACAAATAATCAAATCATCAACATACCGAAAATAATATAATATATTATTATTATCCACAATGTGTTGGTTCTCAAAATGATCCATGAAAATATCTGCCATCAAAGGACTAAGTGGGGAACCCATTGCCAAACCATCACCTTGCAGATAATATTGCCTCTCGGGCGTTAACACTTGTATCCCTCACTACGCTCAGGATCCTACGTTAGAATCCCTCGCTTCGCTCAGGATTCTATTGTAGGATCCCTCGCTTCATTCAGGATACAATACACCGCCCTCGCCGTAAATATACTATTTTGCTCCCTTGTGACACAAATAACTATTGGCTGATTGTGCTGATGTGTTTCATTGGTATCTATATCTGAATCCCTAACGTTTCTTAACCTCTGTTTGCATTCCCTAACCTATGTTATAATGATCATTTGTCTAACACTCATGCCAGCTTTAGTTTTCTCAACATAGTATGGTTTTTTTTTCCATAATTTTTTATTTCCTAACGTCACTCGCCATATTGATTAATCATCTTAACGTTATATGCCATATTAGTCATGTATCATAATTATCAGTAAGCTTAATACTTATTTGTACCCTTGATTATTTTCCCTAATTGTGATTAACCTACTACGTATTTTGCCAAACCTAAGCTACTTTTCTTACTTGCAGCAGTCCGGTTTTGGCGCTTCGCAAGCCGCTACCACGGCACGCTCGCTTCGCTCGCTCGGCTCGCGCGCTGTAGGTTTACAGTTCAACCTAACACTCTTCCTCGCTTTGCTCGTCGTCGTACCTAACTGGACTCTGCCTTAGACCTAACCATAGAAATATTGTTATGGCCATTGATCGTTAGGGCTAATGCCCATTAGGACAACAACCCTTAGGATAAATGACATGAGGTGATACGTTATTAGGGATTTCGAGGAATATGCAAAATAACATTAGGGATATTAATAATTATGGTGAGGCCTCTATATTTAATGCGTTTCAGATTTTAGGTCAACTATTAGGTCAAAAGGGATATCATATGAAAGGGCTTGAGTTGCACTTTTTGAAACAGTTTTTCTTTTTTTTCTACATTGGTAAAATTTTGATCTATGGAGGAAAATGTAAAAAAAAAATACCATTCCCCCCTCTTATCTCGAAGTTGTCAAAGCGAAATGAAATGATGACTTGTGATTAAGATAAACATAACTATTACTGGAACAAATAATTTATTGAATCAGGCGTTACTTTGCGGAAGTCCATGATATATTAGGAGAACAATATTTCTTTGCTATTCCGCTAAAAAACGTGCTGGTCTATTAGTGAAGATAAGATGCAACTATTTGCGTAAAAACATGCAAAAAATTACAGCAAACCACCACCAATAATGACAAAAACCTCGACACGTGTTTCGCCTCTCTACGAGGCATCATCAGGAGATGCTGGCAGGAGATGTTGCTTGCGCCACGTCCACTGAGCAAATGACCCGCCCGGAGCCATCCGCCATATTTATATTCTGTCCCCCCATACTACCGTTCATGCGTGAAAGAGATGGAAGAACACGTAACAACGGTGATGACGCAACATTCAATTGTTCGTTGATAATAACGCCTCTATTGCTGTACCTAATTATTTCTAATTGTTCTAGAACACTTAGACGCAATCCTTTTTCGCAAACATGCAAGATGTTGGTTATTCCCCAATAAATGTTTTGCGAAATTAGACTTGTCCGGGTGATTATGCCGATACGACGCAACATGTTCCTTATACCTTGTGCTAAAACTACGGCCTGTTTGTCCCACATAAACTTTATTGCAATTATCACAGGCAAGTTTGTAGACTCCCGACTTTTTGGCACTTTCCACTTTCTCCTTGCCATTGCACAGTCTAAAGCGCAAGGTGTTATTCGTTTTGAAAGCCACGTTTATGTCGTTAGACTTTAAAATATTGTAGATCTTATCAGACAACTTGCCAACATAAGTTATGCTTGCTTTGTACTTTTTAGGTGGGTCCGAAGATCGTGCAGCGTACAGAAGATAGTTTGTCATTCTAGCCCGTTTTTTCCTAATAATACCATCCACATGAGACTTGCTGTAACCGTTTGAAATTGCTAAATGGTATATATTATTTAATTCCATTTTATAATGAATATCAGAAAGAGGCACTGTCAATAACCTATGTGCATAACAATGAAAAGCAGCTAACTTATGTTGCCATGGATGAGCGGAAGAAGCCGGGATAACAGTATCTGTATGCGTAGGCTTACGGTAAATTTGGAATTGATGTTTGTTATCCACCTTAGTAATCGTTAAATCCAAGAAATTCAGTGAGTTATTCTGTTCTAATTCCTTCTTAAACTTGATTTTAGGATGCTTGTTGTTGATTTCATTCACAAAAATATCCAATTGACTCATACTACCCGTCCAACAAATAATCAAATCATCAACATACCGAAAATAATATAATATATTATTATTATCCACAATGTGTTGGTTCTCAAAATGATCCATGAAAATATCTGCCATCAAAGGACTAAGTGGGGAACCCATTGCCAAACCATCACCTTGCAGATAATATTGCCCCCCAAATCCATCATCCATCCATCATCATCTCATGAATCCTCAAGCACCAATTCTGTATGGTCTTCCAAAAATTCATAAAGACAATATCCCGATTCGTCCAGTTGTCTCGTATTTGAGTGCACCGACTTATAAATTGGCTAAGAGGTTGAATGGTATCATAAGACAGAAGTCTAATTTTGAACCAAAATACTGTTTAAAGAATAGTTTGGATTTAATCGAAAGGATCAAAGACATCAACATGCCACAAAATGCTATTCTTTTGTCGCTGGATGTGGATAGTTTGTTTACAAATGTACCATATTTGAATACTTTAGACATTCTCAGGGCACTTTTTGAAAAACAGAGGCTGCACCCAGGGGAGGTAGATGAATTAATAGAATTGGCGACGGTCTGTATGCGACAGAATTATTTTAGATTTGGGGGGCAATATTATCTGCAAGGTGATGGTTTGGCAATGGGTTCCCCACTTAGTCCTTTGATGGCAGATATTTTCATGGATCATTTTGAGAACCAACACATTGTGGATAATAATAATATATTATATTATTTTCGGTATGTTGATGATTTGATTATTTGTTGGACGGGTAGTATGAGTCAATTGGATATTTTTGTGAATGAAATCAACAACAAGCATCCTAAAATCAAGTTTAAGAAGGAATTAGAACAGAATAACTCACTGAATTTCTTGGATTTAACGATTACTAAGGTGGATAACAAACATCAATTCCAAATTTACCGTAAGCCTACGCATACAGATACTGTTATCCCGGCTTCTTCCGCTCATCCATGGCAACATAAGTTAGCTGCTTTTCATTGTTATGCACATAGGTTATTGACAGTGCCTCTTTCTGATATTCATTATAAAATGGAATTAAATAATATATACCATTTAGCAATTTCAAACGGTTACAGCAAGTCTCATGTGGATGGTATTATTAGGAAAAAACGGGCTAGAATGACAAACTATCTTCTGTACGCTGCACGATCTTCGGACCCACCTAAAAAGTACAAAGCAAGCATAACTTATGTTGGCAAGTTGTCTGATAAGATCTACAATATTTTAAAGTCTAACGACATAAACGTGGCTTTCAAAACGAATAACACCTTGCGCTTTAGACTGTGCAATGGCAAGGAGAAAGTGGAAAGTGCCAAAAAGTCGGGAGTCTACAAACTTGCCTGTGATAATTGCAATAAAGTTTATGTGGGACAAACAGGCCGTAGTTTTAGCACAAGGTATAAGGAACATGTTGCGTCGTATCGGCATAATCACCCGGACAAGTCTAATTTCGCAAAACATTTATTGGGGAATAACCAACATCTTGCATGTTTGCGAAAAAGGATTGCGTCTAAGTGTTCTAGAACAATTAGAAATAATTAGGTACAGCAATAGAGGCGTTATTATCAACGAACAATTGAATGTTGCGTCATCACCGTTGTTACGTGTTCTTCCATCTCTTTCACGCATGAACGGTAGTATGGGGGGACAGAATATAAATATGGCGGATGGCTCCGGGCGGGTCATTTGCTCAGTGGACGTGGCGCAAGCAACATCTCCTGCCAGCATCTCCTGATGATGCCTCGTAGAGAGGCGAAACACGTGTCGAGGTTTTTGTCATTATTGGTGGTGGTTTGCTGTAATTTTTTGCATGTTTTTACGCAAATAGTTGCATCTTATCTTCACTAATAGACCAGCACGTTTTTTAGCGGAATAGCAAAGAAATATTGTTCTCCTAATATATTACTGGAACAGTATTTTTTTTCTGTATCTAGCATATTTTTTGTAATATTTACAAAAATCATTTCCTAGTTAAGTTTGCAATTTAATCAACTTTATAAGTATTTTTTCGTTTTGAAATTCCTATAAGACTATAATAGAAATACTCTCTTTGAAATAAAACAAATATTCTAAAGATCGGTTCACGTGATACACAATAATCGCTAAAATACCAACATCCATACTAAGCCGATTGCCCTTGCACGTTAGTACCAAATGGGGCCGATAGATGGCGCTGACACCATTCGCGCTGTTAAGATTTTTCTAGGATTAATGGGGTTGGAATAATTGGGACGCGTATATTTATTTTCAATAGCAGGTCAAAAAAAGATCGCGATTAAATTGTCTTAGTGTAAAAGTTGCTCGTTGTTAGAAATTGAATTCTATTGCGTTGTGTTTAAATAAGTACCTAATTTAACAAATATTGGGACATTTACTTTACCTTGAGTTAATTGTTAGTTACATACATGAAAGGAGGCCTGTGCCCAGCAGTGGGACGTATATAGGCTGATGATGTGTGTGTGTGTCATGTGAATTGTTAGTTTTTACGGAACCCTCGGTGCGCGAGTCAGACTCGCACTTGCCGGTTTTTTTAACTGACTTCAAAAAAAGGAGGATTTTTTCTTTTTTTTTGTAAGTATACGTTTTCAGGTCAGTCCTATTAAAAAAAAACCGGCAAAGAGCGTGTCGGGCCACGCTCAGTGTAGGGTTCCGTAGTTTTCCGTCCGTCACAGTAACTGTCCCCACTTAAGCGTTAAAAAAAAATGGGCTATTTGTTACATTGAGTGGACATATTAAGTACAGAACCCTAAAACCCTACAAGCAATACTTAGCGAATAATTTTGTCGGCGTGATTGATATACATATTAGTACCAAATTTCAGCTTTCTAGTGCTAACGGTTACTGAGATTATCCGCGGACGGACGGACAGACAAACCGAAACTATAAGGGTTCCTAGTCGACTATGGAACCCTAAAAACAGTTGGATGATGGGATCCATGTGGAATTGAGGGAATCCTCAATTATATTAGGCACGCGTGTACTCGTGTAGTGATTTTGGTAATTTCTTGGTAGAATATTTGGTACAGTTCAGTTGAGATCCCGTATGCATGACTAATGATAGAACATTATCATTATAGTCATAATGTTTGTTTATTCTGATAAAGATAAAGGCCCATCAGAAATAAAAACTTCAAATAAGAAAATTTTTTTACTATAAACTTACGTGCATAAGTACATTGAAAAAAGTGTATGCTAGGAAGCATAGTCAATGAAATGGGTCTATATCGGGTGGCATAAAATAGTTGGTCCTACTATTTTGTCGCATACCAACTTTATGCCGAATAACGTATAAACGTTACACGTTACGTTACGTGGCATAAACGTTGTTGTGCTTATTTTTTATTTGCCGAAATTGTTGTTCCTAATATCGATTGTCCTAAATATTTATTATGCGAATGTTTATTGTATCGAAGTTTTTTTAGGATGATTGATGTGCATAACCTTGATGTTACTAATAATTAATGTTCTAAAAATGTTGTGCATACATTTTGTTACGCCTGCATATCGATTGTCCTAAATATTTATTGCCCGAATGTTAACAAAGTCGATTATCTGATGGCTAGCCAATAACATTACTTTAATGTAAACATGATCTGGATTATACTATAAATATAAAAATAAACGTTTTATTTGTAGTTACCTAATCTTTCCTATTTTAGTACGTACTTTAAGAACTTATGACCCACCGTCATAAGTCTCTGTTCAGAATTGCCTATTACTTAAATTACTTATAACCCGCCCGCATGATGACGGAGCCCCGCTTCGCGGGGCCCCTATTTCTGCTCTGAGGGACAAAAGGCAACTAACGAACCTATCTAATCGATCTAAATTCTAAATGAAGGTTGGCTCTGCTGGGAATTGCCTAATACTTGAATAACGGTAACCTATCACAAGTTCGAAATATGTTTGACCGATAATTCATTTGGCAAATTTTCATTTGACCGAATGATTTTTTTCAGGAACCATTTACAATTCCAAGCTTTTAGGTAGGCTTCATAGGTTAGGTTAGGTTTGTTTTATAAAAATACTGAAAACTTTACGGTCTCTGAAAAAAATGCATTCGGTCAAATGAAAATTTGCCAAATAAATCGTCGGTCAAACATATTTCGTACTTGTGATAGGTAACATTGAATAACCTATGACCCCGCCCTCATGTTGACGGTGCCCCGCGAACGCGACACTGCCAACGCCCCTGTTTCTGCTTTGAAGGACAAAAGGCAACTAACGAACCTATCGAATTAATCTAAATGCAGGTTAGCTGTACAGAGAATTGCGTATTACTTGAATAACTTATGACCCGCCCTCATGTCGACGGAGTCCCGCTTCGCGGGGCCCCTATTTCTGCTCTAACCGACAAAAGGCAACTAACGTACCTATCTTATTTATCTAGATGTACATACGTCGGGACTGCTGAACGTTTTAAAAAAAAAATTAGGAGAAAAATAGTACAGGTGGTGTAATTTTAACTAAGCAAAATAATTACTATGACAATAAAAATTAGGACTATTACTTTTTAGGTAATTCGATGTTCGAGTAATCAATATTAGGATAAACATACTTTAGAACTTTTAAATGAGTATGCGCAAAAATGAATAGGTACCTAGGCTAAATAAGTAGTCATCCACTCAACATTATGCCAAACATTCGGCCAAAAATTTTAAGGACGATCAACATTATGCGATACGACAGGCACCCCAATGAAATAACTGACTTCATAATAAAAGAAATGAATTCTTATCTGCTTTAACTGAAACAAAAATATCTGTGAAAGTTACCATCTGGACAAATGTTGACGACCTCTGTAGCCTAGTTGGTAGTGACCCTGTCTACGAAGCCGGAGATCGCGGGTTCGAATCTCGGTAAGGGCATTTATTTGTGTGATGAGCATGAATATTTGTTCCTGAGCATGTATGATTTCTATCTATTTAAGTATTTATTTATATATTTAAGTATGTATATCGTCGTCTAGTACCCACATACAAGCTTTGCTTAGTTTAGGACTAGGTTGATTTGTGTAATATTGTCCCCAAATATATATATATAAATTTATTTTAACGTATTGAGAGCATTCTATAGTCTACTCAGGTGTGATTGCAAACCGACGCAGTCCATTGATTGAACAATGCCATTTGAATAACGAACTAACTTCTTATCGAGTGCCCTCTGAAGGTCATTGTGCTTTCTTCAAACATTGGTACTAATTATGATTTTGTAATATCGACCAACATCTTTTTGCAACTTCAAGTCTTCGACGTGGAATGACGCGAATCCTTTACACTTCTATTCCGGTCTAATCTGATGGGTAACATAAGCACTTTTGAGTATGAGGTGTATACAATTTTTGACAATCGAGCGCTCGACTCTTTCATTCGAAAATAGACTAAAACAATGAAATGCTATGTAGAAACATTGAAAGTTATAAAACAAGTGGTAGGTTTGGTGTAGGTGGTGGCAGGGTACTTATATTCCTACACAAGATGTACCCGTTTTGTTGGCTCCCAACTTCTTATTTCTTCCCATCATCTTCATTCTGTTTACTTAGTTACGTTTTGAGATTCATTTCATCAATTTGTTTAAAACTTGAAATTTCATAAAAGTTTAAAAATAAGTTTAAAAATGGGAAAAAGGCTCTCCACGGGTCACAAGTTGGAGTCGCAGACAGAAAACTTGGAATGTGCAGCGATCGAACAGTTCTTGATTGCACTCTGTTGGCGAAGTTTCAGAAATTTTATATAATACGAGTACCTACGCTCGTAACTGAAGTCGCAATGCTCTGATTCTAAGGATAGATTTATCTTTTTTTAAGTAGTTTTAAAGTAGTACCGAGATATAACTACTTTTAAGTATATTCCTTATCATTACCTAAAAAAATGTTAAGTTGGGATTCATTTTAAGACGTGTCAAACTGGATATAATATTTTTTATTGTTTTTGTAAATCATATTGCAAGCAATACCTGTCCAAGTTGTCTACGCTAGTATAAAGTCGCATCGTCAAATTCTTCGGACACGCCTCGAGGCAAGACGGCGACTCCATCGAGCGTCTTGTTGTGCAAGGCAGAGTCGAGGTTACTCGCCCGCGCTGGAGATCAACCATGCGACCCAGACCAGGGCTGTTAGTCACCCCGGCTCACCCCGCCGGTCACCCGTCACGAAACTAGACCTCTACTGACGCTTAGTTACTACGCATCGCGGTATCAAGATATATTTACGGGTGAGCGTTGAGGTGAGCTTAAAACAAGTAACAGAATAAGGGGGCAGATCAAATCTACTGCAGGCGTTCAATACAGGTGTAGACTCAAAATTTATTTCTACTCCAAAAGAAAGTAGGCAAGAAAATATGCCTAGTGATGAAAATCCCATTCAGATATAGATACTTATCTCAAAGAATTACAAAGCTACAACAGTTTTAATATTGCTTGTTAGAGAGTGAAAACGGTCGCAGATCGCGACGTCACGATCGGCGAGCGTCATAGTAGGTACATGACAATCGTTTCATATGAAGATGCGTTTTTGCCAATATACTCCCTAAGTAGAAGAAATAAATATAAATATAAATATAAGTATAAATATAAGGGGACAATCTTACACCAATTGACCTAGTCCCATAGTAAGCTCAGTAAGGCTTGTGTTATGGGTACTAGACGACGATATCATCATCATCATCAGCCTATATACGTCCCACTGCTGGGCACAGGCCTCCTCTCATGTATGAGAGGGAATGGGCAGTAGTCCCCACGCTGGCCCAGTGCGGATTGGGGACTTCACATACACCTTTGAATTTCTTCGCAGATGCATGCAGGTTTCCTCACGATGTTTTTCCTTCACCGAAAAGCTAACGGTAAATATGAAATCATATTCCGTACATAAGTTCCGAAAAACTCATTGGTACGAGCCGGGATTCGAACTCAAGACCGCCGTTTGACAGCCGCATGCTTGAACCACTGGGCTACCGTAGCTCGACGACGATATACATAATGGATATAAATACTTAAATACATAGAAAATATCCATGACTCAGAAACAAATATTCATGCTCATCACACAAATTTTGGCCCTTACCGGGATTCGAACCCAGGACCTCTTGCTTCGTAGGCAGGGTCACTACCAACTAGGCTAAAGCGGTCGTCAGAAATAATCGTAATGTACGCTTACCATGAGTTTGACAATGACGGCTTACGCTAACGAGTATCGAGTTTTCTATCTGTGCATCTCTATTGCAGTACGAGCGGCGTACTGAAGTTAGAATCATTAATGAAATTCTCACCTATTCGTACTCTTTAGATAGGTAACTACCCAAATTTCACCGTATCTTTTATGTGACTCACCAAGACTAAAAATTATCAAAGAATGATAAATTACACGATGATTAACACCGCGATATGATACTTAACTATCACATTGACCATGATAAAATACTGGTTATATACCTAATCTGTACGGTTGATATGACTAGTAGAGACTTCGCGTCGGGCTTTCCTTATCAATAAGATTTTACCTACCAACTCCATAGTCCATACACGATTAGGGCTGTTATTCGCTAAGCGCTAATGCGGCTCGCCCCGCCGGTCACCCGTCGCGAAACTAGACCTCTACCTACACTTAGTTACAATTACAACGCATCGCGGTGTCAAGATATATTTGTGGGTGAGCGTTGAGGTGAGCTTCAAACAAGTTACAGAATAGGGGGGCAGAGGCGGCTCACTCCGTGATTTGGTCGCACCGCTACATACCTACTAACCCCATCCTACCGGTCGCAGGGGAAATGTTAACGCGTTGCATGCGATAGAAAGGGATGGCCGCATTTACGCAGGGAATTTGCTAACAGAGAACATTCTGTACGTAGTACTATTATTAATTCTGTGACACGATGCAATATTCCTGAAACCGAAGCCCAGGTGCCTCCGGGCTCCAAATGTCTGCTCCTCGAATCACTAAGTAGTTGGCACAGCTGTGTGCAAACTATCGTAGTTCGGTACCGGTTCCTCGTCCCAACTACAAGTCATCCCCTAAGTATTTGTCTTTGAATAAGTTTGTGCACATACTGCGCTCGACTCTCCGATTCATAAGTTTGGGTGTATACATAACATAGATACGCATAGGTACTGTCTATATTTACAATCTCGGTACCATTCGCGAGGCATGAATGGTTTCTTAGGCCTCTTCCGCATTTGATTGCGTGCTCGGTGCAGTAAACTGTTATGCTAGGTTTAAACGGGCTTAGTAGCTAAATAATGCTTAGTGCTTGTCACTTACACTTGTCACAGGTGTGTAACCATGTTGTATAAGTGCTTAGTATTAGTGCAACTGCAAGTGCAAGTAATTAGAAGCCTGTCCTCTTTACTAAGCGACAAGCACCTACCCGCAACTAAAAATCTATAATACGTGTCACTTGTCGAGTGGTGTAAATATTTAATGACAAGTGCAATTTGATTAGTGATTAGTTAATTACCTACTAACTAATACCATTCTCTAACACCAATGTATAGACGGTTATACTTATCACTTGTCACTGTGCATATAAGTCCCTAAGCACCTACACTAATGACAAGTACTAAGCCCGTGTAAACCTAGCATAAAGGCTTGTTTACACTTTGTGAAGTTGTAAGTGCAGGTAAGAAGTGATTATAGTTAACATGTTTTTACGATGATAAGTGTTAAGTGTTAAGAAATCGTTTACACATTGCTTAGTTGTGCTTTAGTGCAGGTGCAAAGTGTAGAACAAAATGGAGGACAAACAACGATTAGAATTTTGAAATATTTTAAAAAGGGTAGTCGCGGTGGTCGCTTCAGAAATCGAAAATGAGGTGTTAGTTGAAATCGAGAAACCTAAAAGGTTATGGCAAAGAAAATGGATCCGCAGAAGAATTCAGTATGTAGCTAGCAATAAACTTTTACAGGAACTAATTAATGAGGATCCTAAAACAAGCAGATACTGTTTACACAGTGTTTAGTTAGGACGAGACTGCGAGTGCGGGGAGTACGCGGGTGTACGGGGGCAACCCGGGCAACTACTTAACAGGCAAAAATAGACCGAGCGCAAACCCAATAAGACACACATTTCGAGCATGAGTTATGAAGAAATGTTCCTTGGTGAAGGTCGATAGATGGTTGATCGGAAATCTCACCACATCATCGAAAGGAAATAAAATTCACGTTATGGTCAGTTTCCAACCTCACAACCCTTAGGATGAATCCGGTCTTCACGCGCACATGATCTACCACACACACATGCTCAGCGTCGCTGCATCGCTTTTGAGCACTGTAGCCACATTAAAGTGTAGTCCAGCATAGATAGGGCACTGACGCAATCCGCTTACCCCCCCCCCCCCCCCCTCCGAGGCCCACCTCCTGCATCCTGCGGAAACGGGCTCGCGGGGATCTGATAGCAGACTGTGACCAGAAGTTTAACCTTTCAGTCACATTTCGCAATATAATTTGATATCGATATAATCTTTCACGATTTTTGCACATTTTTTTGGGTTACTAATGGAATCCATTACTTATATCTTATTTGCCATAAATGTAACGTTTGCCATAATCATCACTTGCCCTATTTTTTCTCAGAAACCGACTTCTCAGGATTTTTATAAAACAAACCTGACGTGACCTGCAGGGATAGGTACTAAGTTTATATTAATTGGACCTGAAAATGTTACGGTTTCTGAGAAAATCACTTAAGTATATATGGCTAATTATGATCACGGCAAACCCTAACGTTATGGCAAATTAAATTATGAATATCAAGGGATATTTAATTAGCGCGCCACGCTGTTTGACTGGGCGACAAATCGATGCATCCAAATGGAATCATTTTGCCGTAATTTTGGCTACATATTTACGGGCGCACCACGTGGCTGTAACTTGGTCGGGGTCGTGTGTCTTGGTGCAAAATTAACTGACGCGCCATTTGTCACTGCGATAGATGCATACATCCGAATGGATGGACGTAATATTGTTCCTTATGAATTTTGACATGAATAACCGATTCATTCGATCGGGGCGTTGCGTTGTCGCGTAATAATGGTTTTCCATCTGTTTGATTCCGCGCGAAATGTCTTTGACGCTCCAGTTTTAACGTTCCTTGACCGATTTTGGCGCGACGCTACTCCATTCGACTTGTTAATGCCCACTTGTTACGCTCGCTCGTTCTGACACGCTAGCTCGGTGCTCGTGGAAACGAGCGCTTGAAACACATTGATATCAAAATGTGAAATGTAAGTGTCCAATTGACCCCACAGTGAGCTGCTAGTGTTTATAGTTGTATGCTTATCGCCATGATATAATTAAACGTTTTAATTTGATTTTACTACTACAACGCATAGGTATGTACATAAATTGACTAAAGAATCTTACAAGGTAAATATCCCACGTAGAGCGCTAAAGCTGCTCGAGGGTTGATACTTGGAATGATCTTTAAATTCGTTTTATTATGACGTTTGGTGTGTCAAACGGTAGAATTACGAGTAGCTTGTAAGTAAGCTTTTCTGCTCTGGATATCTGAAATGGGATCCACAGATCAGAATCTGCTAAATGCTGCAAGTAAAAAAATTGGCTTTCGAAACAGAGACAATTCTTTTAAAGGCCGATTCAAAAATGGAACCCACAACCAAAGTTATACCAAACTATCAACCTTCAGTTAACATGGTAGCAAGGGAAGTTACACAAATCCTGATTCCATCCGCCCTTTTGCAAAAACTTAGTCTACGTCGTGTCGTACTTAGGTATGTCATGTATCACAATAATATCAGGCATACATTGTCGACCGCCGGCCGGTGGCACAGGCTATATAAATGGTGATCATAAATTGTTCTTTGCTACGTCGGCATCGACCGCAGATACGGCAGTCGCCGGGGCGCCGTTTGTCGCCTTGTGAACAGCCTGTAGGTTATTCAGAAATATGTTTCCCGACGGCTTGTTGTAAACACACCGTAAAAGGCAGAGAAAACATATTTTAACAATTTTTAATGAAAACTGCAGGATTTAAAAGTGCTTATTTTTGAATTCGCAATACAAATTAAAATTAAAATAAATAAAAATGATTTATTTCATGGGGGTTATCTGGCATAATATTGATTGTCTGAAATACACTCCGCATAACAGCTATCGCAGAATCATTTTTAGCCGAATGATATTTTAGCATAATCATATACTTAGCATAACTATAATGTCGCATAACACTCATTTGGCAGAATTTTGAATTACAGAATAGTACGAGTAATATGGCCGAATTTAATTTCGCAGAATTTTACGAGCAGAAAGTATATTCCGCCGAATTTCTTGAAGCATACAACTAATATCACCGACTTTATTTTTGCATAATTTTATGTGCCAGTATACGTTTCGCCGAAGCCGTGCAAATATTAAACCGTGGTGCTCTAGGTGACCACTAGCGCGGAAAGCGTTCTAAGGCAGGTCGGTATAGGTACGACGAGCGAAGCGACGACCCTAAAACGCGCGAGCCAAGCGAGAGCGTTACAAATTGTTTATCAAAAATACTAACTTGCACTCTAAATTGTACAATACCTATTACTTCGGAATTTCACGAATCACGTAGGCAGTAGGGAACAGGGACTTAGTGGCAAAACCGACTCGGATCGCGGATAGGTCTTCGTGTTTATTTTTTTTGTAAAAGCGCAGAAAACTTGTGTTAATATCAACAAACATATTAAAACAATTTTTCTGTTCTTTTATAATAATACTAGCTTTTGCCCGCGGCTTCGCCCGCGTAGTAAAAGTAATTTTCCAATAATTATTGAATTGCTACGCCGCCTACTAACCTACTACTACTAACTTCCCCTACTAATAACCCTTCATCATAACCCATTATGGTAAATTAATTTTTATTTACTATTATATTTATGCCCGTGTGGTGGCGGGTTAGAATTTCACCACCCTCTTTCTTCCCGTGTGTGTCGTAAAAGTCGATTAAGAGAGCAGGGTTGAAGTGTGTCCTGGGTGATGGGCTAACAACCTAAGCAATATCACTTTTTGTCGATCTTTTATACCCACATTTATGCTAAAAGTGGCGCTGGAACATAAAAGTTCATGTGCTCTGCCTGCCCCTTTTGGGAATAAAGGCGTCAATGTATGTATGTATGTATGTACGTATTTCTGATATTAAATTTACAATCATGATTAATGAGAATCTGTCCTCTGGAATAAAAGCTACTTTATGTTCATGAACATTAATGTTGAAATACCAAAATATCTCCACGAATGTTAAGTCAAATTTGTGGCCTGGACATTGCTATAGACTTGTTTCCTAAGATTTTTTTCCATGCTTTTCGAACCAGTATTTAACATAAATACCCAAAAATTTGTTTTAATTTAACGGCGGCCAAAATGCTTAACTTATTAAAAGTAAGCAGATCTTCGTGCAGCACCTTGAATGTACTTATTACGGATGCAGGCACTTTCCCAATGTCTCCTACCCTCCCGTCCCGCCGCGCCGCCCGCACTCGCCTAGGTACCGATTGCTGACGATCGAGATGGCACCAAATACAAACTTTAAAACCTATAACCCTATATAACGCGGGTCTCGTTCCATACCTCAAAAGCAAAAATAGAACCCTTATTTATAGGATCACGTGTGGCTGTCTGTCAGTCCGTCTGTTACAACCGATTTGCTACGAAAATAACGGGACCGATTGAATTGCTATTTGGCACAAATATTTTCATGAATTTTCACGTCCACAACATTACATTTCAAAATCTATGTGATTTTCGTTATTAACGTCCCAAAAAACCGTAATAACAACGCCCATATTGATATTTAGACGCCACGTTGGAATGTAAAATCGTTGCTGTTTTCCTAATCAGCGACCCGATAAACCATAGAAACAATAGATGCCGATGTTGATTTTCAGATTTTGTCACATGTCTCCTTTTAGGGGTTGAATTCTCAAAAAACCGGAAACACTTGTTTACTCATTTATCGTTAGGAATTATTCTGTGAATTCTCGAATAAAATTGTATAACTAATCTTTTTTCTCCATACAAACTTTGGACCTCCTTTTTTATCCCCTTTAGGTGTAATTATTTCAAAAACGCTGAAAGCACTTTATTTGTAAATTAATAAGTTTAGTAATCTGTCCACAAAGTTTTAAGTACGTAGTAGCTAAAAATAAGTTTCCCTTATACAAAATTTGGACCCTCATGTAACCCTCTTAGCGGTGGAATTTTATAAAACGCTGAAATTACTTTTTTTGTATCCTAATAAGTTATCTTCCTACAAAGTCTCAAGTCTCTAGTTCAATAAATAATGTTTCCCCTCCACAAACATTGCATCCCTATTTAACCCCCTTAGGGGAAGAATTTTCTAAAACGCTGAAATTACTTTTTTGTATCTTAATAATGATATTCCTACAAAGTTTCAAGTCTCTAGTACAAAAAAATATGTTTCTCCCATACAAACTTTGCACCCCTATTTAACCCCCTTAGGGATAGAATTTCCAAAAATCCCGTCTTATCCCTTGCCTACGTCATAATGTTTCCCTTATACAAACATTGCACCCCTAATAAACCCCCTTAAGGGTAGAATTGTCTAAAACGCTGAAAGAACTTTTTTTGTATCTTTATAAGTAATATCCCTACAAAGTTTCAAGTCTCTAGTACAAAAAATCATATTTTTCCCATACAAACTTTGCACCCCTTTTTAACCCCCTTTGGGATAGGATTTCCAAAAGTCCCGTCTTATCCCTTGCCTACGACATAAAAGGAAGTTCTGGTGTAAATTTCAAGTTTGTACTCCCAGTTGTTTTGAATACAAACTTTGCACCCTTATTTAATCTCCTTAGGGGTGGAATTTTAAAAACGCTTAAGATATTTTTATTTGTATCCTAATAAGTAATTTTCCTACAAGTTTCAAGTCTCTAGTTCAATAAATAATGTTTACCTCATACAAATATTGCACCCCTATTTGAACTCCTTAGGGGTAGAATTTTTTAAAACGCTGAAAGGACTTTTTTGTATCCTAATAAGTAATATCCCTACAAAGTTTCAAGTCTCTAATACAAAAAATAATGTTTCTCCCATACAAACTTTGCACCCCTATTTAACACCCTTAGGGACAGAATTTCCAAAAATCCCGTCTTACCCCTTGCCTATGTCATAAAAGGAAAATCTGGTGTAAATTTTAAGTTTCTAGACACAATAGTTTTTAATACAAACTTTGCACCCCTATTTAACCCCCCGGGGTAGAATTTTATAAAACGCCAAAAGTACCTTTTTGGTATCAATAAGTAATCCTCCTACAAAGTTTTAAGTCTCCAGTTCAACAAATAATGTTCCCCCATACAAACTTTGGACCCCCATTTCACCCCCTTAGGAATAGCATTTCCAAAAATCCTGTTCTATCCCCTGCCTACGTCATAAAAAGAATTTCTGGTGTAATTTTCAAGTTCCTAGTCCCAGTAGTTTTGAATACAAAATTTGCACCCCTATTTAAACCCCTTAGGGGTGGAATTTTTTAAAACGCTGAAAGTACTTTTTTTGTATCTTTATAAGTAATGTCCCTACAAAGTTTCATGTCTCTAGTACAAAAAATAATGTTTCACCCATACAAACTTTGCACCCCTATTTAACACCCTTAGGGATAGAATTTCCAAAAATCCCGTCTTATCCCTTGCCTACGTCATAAAAGGAAGGTCTGGTGTAAATTTCAAATTTGTAGTCCCAGTAGTTTTGAATACAAACTTTGCACCCCTATTTGACCCCCTTAAGGGTGGAATTTTGTAAAACGCTGAAAGTACTTTTTTTGTATCTTAATAAGTAATCTACCTACAAAGTTTTAAGTCTGTAGTTCAAAAAATAATGCTTCCCCCATACAAACTTTGGACCCCCGTTTTACCCCCTTAGGGGGTGAGTTTTGAAAAATCCTTTCTTAGTGCTCCCCTACACCTTATAAGGAACCTACGTGCCAAATTTGGAATCCGTAGACCCAGCGGTTTGGGCTGTGCGTTGATATGTCAGTCAGTCAGTCAGTCAGTCAGTCAGCTTCTTCTTTTATATATTTAGATTAAGGAAATGTCACAATTTTTGGTTTAACTTTTAAATATTTTATACAGAATATACAGATATCGATTTATTTAATAAACAAATCTATGCATGATGGATTCGGAATGAAACAATGTGTACGATTCTGCCCAAGAACGTTGTGCCAAATGAAAGTATGCCAGTTAAATATTATGCGATACAAATGTCGGTGACACGATTATTCGATCATAGGACTATTATTAGAATCGTCATTATGCCAATGTACTATCCTGCCTAAGGAAGTTATGCGAAATGAATGTATGCAACGAAATTTATGCGCAAAGTAATTCTGCGAAATGATGATTCTGCCAAGGGCTGTAATGCAAAATAAAATTATGACAATCCATTTTATGCAACATAATAGTAACCCCTTTATTGTTGTTGCTGTATTAACGTACAGTCAGCATCAAAAGTAGCTACGCAAACGAAGACGTCAAAAGTCTTTATTAAAAGGGATTAAGAACTTTTGACGTCTTTGATTGCGTAGTTACATTTGATGCTGACTGTAGGTACACGATTGTTTGTTGTCAGGATTACTTGACGTAAATCAAAGTATAGTCCTGACCATCTGAATCCAATGCCACATAATCAGGCAGTTAAATCTTTCAGCGATCACCTTCAGAATGCCGTTCTTAGTTTCCCTGACGCGACCCATCAGCGACATGATTTTCTTTCGCATCACCGCTAGGAAACCGTCTGTGTGGGTATTGGCGAACATTTCCGACGCACTGCACCATTTTGGGAGTCTTAACAGCATTGAATGAATTATGCCAGGCTTTACACAAAAGTCCTCCTTCGCACACAAAAAAACATATTCGCATTATTTTCAATACATCTTTACAGTCCTTAGTCCCTTCACAACTCATATACCATTGTTTATAAAGAATTCATATTGTAAGTAATGCATAATATGCATAATAAAATAATTTAACCTATAATGTCGCCAATTATTGTATCTTCAAATGAAACTACCAATTTGTAAAACACACACCATGGAATCAAGCAGCAACTTCTACCAAACATCTACTACTGGATCGCACCTGAAAAACTGGCTACCGACTTTGCAGCATATTCAAGATCTACGAAACAAGACTATTATCTCATTCCATCTCACCCAAATTCTCACAGGACACGGCTACCACAAATCCTACCTATACCGCTTCAAGATAAACACCGATTACCTTTCCCCGTGCGATGGAAGCACCTCACAATCCGTCGACCACCGTTTAATAGACTGCCCGAAATTCACAAACCCGAGATTTAACCTCGAAATCACCTGTCGTAATCTCCATATAGAACCATATAACCTGCAGGAAATCATTCGTAAAGAAAGTTACAATAGCCTCTTTCTGCAAACTCGCCACCTCCTTAGTTAATAACCTGAAATAGTTCAATGGCACATAGTTCATTCGTCATTTCACCCATCATCCACTACAACCATACTCATCATTCATATACACAGAATCAATTATTCATTCAGTAATGACTTATTACCATACAGTAATCGCGGATTCAGTCGCCCGTGTCCTTCGCGGGGACTGTTTCTGGTAAAATCAAAGTGATTAAAAAAAAACCTTAAATGTCAGGTACAATTTGTACTTCCGCGTCTTTATAAAGTTTTGGGCTCAATTAGAAGTTAATAACTTTGTAAAATATCTTGTATTTCTATTCAGACGCTGCACCGTTTCTTCGCCCGCCTTCAAAGCCCGCTACAATCAAATGGTTGCAAGCAAATAGAAGTTTTAATTCGTCACTAAACTTTCACGCCGCAGCCTTAATTAAGATAACGTTCTTGGTGGGCCCATAACCCACTAGGAGCCGCTGGGAACTTGAGACGCTTACAGTTTGCTGTTTGTCTTAGACAAGTTGGACAGTGGAGTTAGGTACTAGTTAAACAATCTGGGCCTCAAAATGGTGGCGCACTCCAATATAAGCCTGGCTTAGTAGCTAAATTAAATGCTCTGGCACGTCTCGTTTCATGCCGACATGCATTTGTAGCAACCTCTAAAGTGTTTTTATATGCAACTGCATTTCCATACCGGCTCGGTTTCACTATGAAACGAAATTTTCATTAGTGCTACACCGTCAAGGCGGTTGCAACTTAGACGCAGCCGTGAACAATAACTTCCATGACTTCTACGTTTAATTAAAGGTCTTCGGAGGAAAACACCTGTGCCTAAACATTCACGTCAGGGGATTGTTCATTAATTTACAATAGTACGTGCGTAGTATCAAGATAAATAGGGGCCTGGTGAGAAGTTTCGCGCTAACCGTGGAACTTAAACATCAAAGTAGCGCTCAAACTTACCCCCTTCTGTGTACCTGCTGACAATTTCAATAATTAAGTTTAAAAGATCACGGCAGTCAAATATCCATCTCATGTTGTTAATTTATACACTACGGTAATGCTTTCGTAGCGTGTATTCTGGTTATCAATTAGTACTAAATTAATATTGAAGTTTAGTTACCCTTTGTATTGGTGTGCAGCCTTAGATCCATCCAAATCCATTCCATACTATACAATACAAATATTATAAATGCAAAAGTAATTCAGTAAAGAGATCAGAGGTCTGTCTGTATGTTTCCTGTTCACGTTAAAACCGCCCTACCGATTGAGATACAATTTGATATGGAAATAGTTTTAATCGCAGAAACTGTCATAAAATACTATCTGGGAAGTCATGAGGAGGTGAAATAGGGGCGAAAGTTTGTATGTAGGTACGATATAAACGAGTTCCACGCGAATGAACTGATGGGCAAAAGCTAGTGTTAAATAAAAACATCTACAATTTAAGTGGAATTAATAAACAGTTGAAGTTCGTTGATGATCGTTTCGCCTGAAACTATGG
The DNA here is from genome assembly GCA_945867215.1 of Epinotia demarniana. Classification (NCBI taxonomy): domain Eukaryota; kingdom Metazoa; phylum Arthropoda; class Insecta; order Lepidoptera; family Tortricidae; genus Epinotia; species Epinotia demarniana. Next base: position 30,309,828 of record OX244261.1, on the reverse strand, counting down.
CCGTTTTAACGCTCCGTAACGTTTGATAGGTGCCCATAACTTCGATACGCTTGTAAAATTTAAGCGTAACGCGAGGAACGGCTGGGGTAGTGCCAGGATATGCCGATATCATCCACTGGATTAAACTTTGGAGTTAAGTAATGAACCTTTTCCCTCTTTGTTAGTTACACGTTGATTAATTTTGAGAACTTCGAGGCTCTCTCCTAAAAACCCGGCCAAGAGCGTGTCGGGCCACGCTCAGTGTAGGGTTCCGTAGTTTTCCGTCCGTCACAGTAAGTGTCCCCACTTTAGCGTTAAACAAGCTATACTTAGCGAACGACAAATTTTCGACCTAATGTATGGTCGCACCTGCTCCGACCCCATTAAATCAGGATAAATCTTAACACCGCTATATAGAATATGAGCGTTCCGCGTACAGCGACGTCTATCGGCAAATTAAGTAAACTTGCGCGCGAGCTTAAAGCCTGGAAGATGATTTTCATGGGATAATTATTTATTGCGTGAACCGATTTTCACCGTTTTTACTTTATTTGGGAGCACGTCATTTCATTGTGATTTTGTAGAAATTACAGGTACAATAAACACCTGCTTAATACGGTTAAATTACAAACTTAGTTCAGAAATTATTTTGTAATTTTTTCAAAAACTATTCAACCTATCAAGTTCAAAATAATTTTCCTAGAAAGTTTTTATAAAGTACTACTTTTGAGTTTTTTTTTCATATTTTTAAAAGTTATGGTTCAAAAGTTAGAGGGGGGGGACACATTTTTTTAACTTCTGGAGCGATTATCTCCGAAAATATTAACATTATCAAAAAATGATTGTACTAAACCCCTTTCATTTTTAAATACCTATCCAACAATATATCACAAGTTAAGTTGAAATGAAAAAAAAAAACACTCCCCACTTTACGTATAGGGGAGGCACCCTAATGAAACATTTTTTCCCACTTTGTCGGCGTGATTGAAATACATATTAGTACCACAGCTTTCTATTGCTAACGGTTACAGAGATTATCCGCGGACGGACGGACAGACATGGCGAAACTATAAGGGTTCCTAGTCGACTACGGAACCCTAAAAAGGGGTATTGTTAGAGGGGCTTAAGTTTCCCAATTTTAAGAAATAATAATAAGTCCACATGTTAAGCTTCTATAACTAAAGGTTTTTTTTAATTACGTTATTTTTTAAGACCATTCCAAAAACATAGAAAATGAAATAAGGAGTGACCTTCGAACATATTTGGTGTATACAATACATGACCCCTATGTAATTCCTGAAAACCAGACATTTTGTATTACACTGTGGTGTTTTATTCGCGTAAGACGGCATATCATATGTACATTCTTTGGTGAATATTGTATAGTTCATTGCTTCGTTGCTTTGGTGTAACTGTAGGTGTAGGATTTCGTGCACAGCTTGCGTCTCATTTCTCACAAGGGTCAGAATGCAAGAGAGATTAATAGTAATAATAATCGATATTTGCGGATAATATTACACATATCCACAGAGTCCCAACTAAGCAAAGCTTAAAGGCTTGTACTATGTGTACTAAACGATCATAAACATACTTATATAGATAAATAAATACATAAGTACATACATTGAAAACATCCATGACTCGGGAACAAATTAGTGCTCATCACCGGCGAGCGGTTAGCCTAGTGGGTAACGACGTTGCCTACGAAGCTGAAGGTCCTAGGTTGGAATCCCGGTAAGGGCAAATATGTGTGTGATGAGTGATGAGCATGAATATTTGTATCTGAGCTTTGGAAGTTTTCTATGTATTTATGTACATAATATACATCGTCGTCAAGTACAACCTACCCATAACACAAGCCTTACTGAGCTTACTATGGGACTAGGTCGATTTGTGTAAGATGGTCCCCTAATATTTATTTATTTATTTATCACCAGGTATCGTCCTTTTCGTGCCGATGTCGTACAAATGACGTAATTTTGCACACAGTTTGGCGAGATAAATAAAATAAGTTTAAGCTTTGTTACGGAACCTCCAAAAGCGGAAAATCGTAACAGTACCTATTCTTGTTACGATGACATTGTATCTTAGCAACGTTTTATACTTCACCAACGTTAGTAGTAAAAATAAATACATATAAATTTGAAAATACAATATTAAGGGGTAATATAGAACATAATATAGTATCTCTATCTCTCATTTTCACCTTGAATTAATACAGTTCATATATTGACCTAACTCGCGTCTTAAAGTTACGCCATTACTCTGCTCTAACGAGTTCTAACTGTAGGGTAATAGCAAAATATAGGACAATTAACGCACCTTGAGACATGGACTTACAGTCCGTGTTAAAGTTGGTATATCCTAACGCTTGTTCGAAAAGTTCTGCAATTACCCTGCTGCTCACACATCAGACTAACTGCTGCAAACAATAAATGATTTTGTATTTGTATAAACTCAAGTCCTACCTATAAAAGGATATCTAATGCGAACAGAAAGTCCTCTGACGGTAAAGCCGATACCAAAATGATTGATAAAGCAAAGAGGCCAAGCTTCGGGAGCTTCAGAAACAGAGCTAGAATGTAGTTATGTAGTCAGTTTTATCTGCGAGGGACTAATAAATAAAATAATAAATAAGTACATCATTATTGTCAGCACTGACAATACTATGACAAATGACAATATCCATTAGTTGACATGATCATTATTTATAGCTGCACTAGTGGATACTTTTAATTTCTTCATCACATACGTGGAACCATAATGTTCATCCTGCAAATGAAGAATGTAATGTTCGATGGTAAGCAAACGTATACAACACGGAACAAAGAACCATGGTTCTTTATTCCATGGTATACAAAATGAGCGGGACATAAATAGCAAATCAGCGCAGCTTGGTCTAAAAGCACACACTGCACAGTATAAACCGACCATGAAATTCTCTCATTACCAGTTCGAATTCGTATGCGGATAAAGTTATGCTAAAAGTTGGTCGGATAGTGTGATAACATGAAATAGTTAATTTACGTTACCCCAGACCGGACCGACCAGACCTAATTATAAAGTGTAATACCAATAATTAAAAACTGTAATATCTGTGCATAACAGAGTTTGGTTTTCTGGTTTGCCAGGTGTAGCGTATGAGTATGTACTCGGTAGGGCAAGAACTTGCCCATTTTCATAGTATGTTCCCATAGCGATACTTACTAATTACAAAAACAGTACACAGTCTGCTAGTTTAACATTCCTGCCTATATCGAGTATGTCCACTACGAATGCCTTATTAATTAATAAATTCATTATAAATTAGATTTAGAATAGATATTGAATATATACATCATTATACGTATATTAGCGTTGGTAAACAGTTTATTATTAGGTGATATTCGTACGTCAAAATGTGGGCAATGTCGTACTTAGTCATGTTTGAACTCTTAATCGAACACTTAAGTCAAATTAAGGCATAATACATATAAACTCTCGACGCGTACCCAATCCGTAACATTTCGCAGGAAAGCACTAAATTCATTACGCATCGACGATATTATGTATAAACCTACCTATAACTCCTACATAAGCAGTACCGCAAGGAAACGTAGCAACGTTTCCAAAGAACCAATTCTGATGGATATTCGATTTCTTCGTTTTGTCAGCAATATTCAAATGGGGTCCGTGGCGGAAATATTGCTCCGTAGCCTATATGCAAATTCCATTTGAAATGCGGAAAGTTTTCGCAAGAGCGTGGAACCTTCAATCGCGGAGGCAAACAGTTTCTATAAGATTAGTCGCGGGATGCTCCTCTTTGAGTCAATATTGACGGAGTCGTCGCGGACGCGGATCGTCTTGCCTCGGTACAATTGCTCTTAAAATGTGTGTGTTCTTTGGGTTACTGACTTATTGTCTAGTTGACTTTGAAATATTTACCGTGAAGATATTGCGTTTACACCGAACTGGGCGTCCTGTGGGTTAATATGTATTATGCTGCTAGGAATACCTTCTTTACACATACTTGGCTATATACTTTTTAAGGGTCCGTAGTCAACATGGAACCCGTATAGTATCGCCCCGTCTGTCCGTCTGCGACTTAGCTCAGTCACTCTTACTACTAGAAAGCTGTAATTCGGCATGGGTAGGTATATAAATCAATCACGCCGACATAATAGTCGCTGACGCTCGTTTCATAAAACCACACTCATATTTTAAGGGCATTATAGATCAGTTGCATAAACTATTATTGCATAAACATGTCAGCGTCGAACTTTTCATAATTTTAAAAAGGGGTCTCCGCTCGATGAGTACACAATTAGCTCTGGCCCCGCTGCAGCCCGATAACGAAGCGCGACTCCACTTATTATATGCAACTTGACTTTGAGTACTACCGGATACTGAAAATACAACTCTGGGACGCAAAATGGGCGTACAGAATTCTGCCTTAACATTTTCATATAAGGTTTTGTCTAGCTTGGCTCAAATATTTATAATAGTGACTTTGGCTTGGGGTTTATTTGATGATGCAACTCCTGTACGGCGATAGCGGATACAGCCGAGAGCTGCACTTGAGTTTTGTGAGGAAGAAAGATTTTCTGCCTACGCCTACTTCTATCCAGATATTTTCTTTTTCGAGCTTTTTTTATTTACTCCCAGCTATTGAAATTATTTTAGAAACAAAGTACCTGCGTCTTTTTGTGTTATTAACGTTAGCTAAGCAGAGTAATTGCGTAACGTTTCAAACGTTGAAACACATCAACTGTCATTTTCACCTTTAATTAAGATCGGCAACTCGTTAAGAGGGTTCCAGTAAGCCCGAACACGACGGGTTTATGTTTTGTAGTTTAGGCGTAGCTAGACTTGCTCTCCGTCTCAGAACAGCATCGTGGTGTCCCCAAATGTACATATTTACAATATCTGGAAAATGGATGAAAGGGCGAGTGACAAGATACCGAGCGTAAGTATATAATATATTACCTGCCTGCAAAGTATGTGATGGCTAACTGACATAAGGAACATTGCACCTACACTACGCATTAGCCCTCTAGCCCTTTTATGTTAACCAACCTCGCGTGCGCGCTTTGACGAATTTGTCGAGGCGTGTGGTGATCCTAATTTTGCTCTCAAAATAGAGGTGAGTAATTTATATAATAATGTTAATATATAAGTGGGGCAGAGTGCTCGAACAAATGGTCGTAAATGTGGACACGCTGGACAATAGCACCATTTTTGTTTCAGGCACTTAATAGTTCCATAGCTTTAAGTTTTTAATAGGAACCAACTCCTGCGTCGGTCATATTTAGTTTTAAGGCGGCCATTTTGAATAATTGTTAATTTATTAATACCTCGAGTTCTAAGTCACTTAGAATCACAAACTCCAAAAATTAAAAAAAAGTTGTGATTGAATTTAAATTTGGAATTTTATCGGGTATTTAAGGACTGATAGGAATAAAAAACAATATGAGCAAAATCAGCTTTGGGATTCCCATACTAACTGTATGGAAAAAGTTTTCTTTGATTTCTCGGCGTTCTAGTAGTCAAACCTTAGACGGTCCCTGAGAGTATTTTGATCCTTAATAGGAATGGGATCGAACGGCATTAAAAAAATCGTCAAAATTGATGATTTTCTCGCTGACTGTACTTTTTTTCACAAATCTGTGAATGTAGATTGTCATCACTTAAAAAGTTAGGAATGAAATCCTAATTCCATTTTTGCGTGGCGGCAAGGGATCTAGTAGCTGCCCTTACTGCCCCGTTTTAATTTCCGCCCTGTATATACATACCTGTAAAAAACCACCACTGCACTCTGCCCCACTTATATATTAACATTATTATATTTTTATTACTGGTTATTATAGAGGCTATAGTGAAACATAATCTCCGGAAATTTCAAGTGTCAACATGTTACGGTTCTAGAGATATACCGATTGTTATGGGCGGGCAAAACAACGCCATAAAATTACGTTTCATGTATGAGAGCACTGTTTGTTTTTTTGTGTTTGTATGTTAAAGCCGCAATAGAAACACTACTTCTGTGAAAATTTGAACAGTCTAGCTATTGCTGATACGCAGACAGCTGGATGGACAGCGGAAGCTCAAGAACAGGGTTCCGTTTGATATTGTTTTTTTTACCCTTTGGGAACTCGACTCTAAAAACTATTTAAGTTTGTTAACTAAGTTTGTTATTCTACGTTAAATAGAACTCAGGATATTGATAAATTAACTAAAATTCAAAATGGCCGCCATAAAATTAAAGATGGCCGACGGAGGAGTTGGTTCCTATCAAAAACTTAAAGCTATGGACCTAACAATTACCTGAAAAAAAATTGGTGCTTTTGTCCAGCGTGTCCACATTATCACCTGAAACTGCCCTACTATATATTTTTAGTCGGGTTTTACATTCGAACACTTGAGCGAGAGCAAACCGCAATTGGCCACCAATCGACTCTAGCTGTATACCCCAGGAAAATTACGTTTTTTTCAAACATTAATTTATAACAGCGTTTTTTTTGTTTGTTTCATTTTAAAATGTTATTCTAAGATGCCTTATCCAAGAATACACCAAAATTTCCATCGGGAAGTAAATATATAAAAATAAATGACACATCAATTATGTTTTTTGTGTGATTTATTTATTATTCTTGAAGAGCTCCTGTAAATTAACCAAAACAAAAATTAAAATATCTATTAATATTTTTCCTCTTTTTTCTGGAATTGTTTAAATATCGATTTTTTTGATGACTAATATTTTGGTGGATTTTGAGTCTACGTAATTACTAAAGTGATAATATATCAGTTACACGCAAAAAAGCTGCTGTTAAGAATTATTTCCAAATTTGCATTTTTTTCCATACTAATGAAAATAAAGTGCTTGGGCTAGTAGGTTTGTGACTATTTTGTGTTTCAGTTATCCTTTACTTCTATGGCATTGAACCACGAAACCAGCATAAACAGCGTTATTCAGCGTAAGCCACAACATTAGGTACTACGAGTAATACAATATTTACCGACCCGTATGAGCTAACATTTGTTTCTCATTACGCAGGCTACGGCAAATTTTGCCTGGATGTCGATGATTTAACGAGGTACATAAAGCGTTTTTGGGAAAGGGAGTAGAGGCTCCATTCCACAGACGAAGCAATATTAAGTTGCGTTAATGGCGAACATATTCTAATAATGATCGTGAAATTACAGATTATAAGTTGTTCATTTCTATAGGTTATGACTTTAGATTTTAGGTGGCATGAGTTGGGCCCGGCCCGAGTACATGCTGTCAATATCATCATGATCCTTTCAGTAAAATGTGACATAAATGTTAACTCATCGGAATTTAGTCTTCGGTTGGACATATTGAAAGTTTTGTATTTAAGTATGATTCGTATGTAAGTTTTATATTTATATTGGGGTAAATTCGTCTTTTGAAAATATCTTCGAAACGTATCATTTTAGAACTATTACAGCCCTCGATATTCAAAGTATGGTTACCAAACTTTCAATTTGGACGATTGTAGTACTTAGTTCTAAAATGTGCAGTTTCGGAGATATCGAGACGCATTTACCCCGGTTGACCTTACCTACTTTCGGTAAAATAGTAGATGCAATTATCAATTAGTATCTAATAAATACAACTTGTTCATGAACACATGTACCTCGGACTTATTATAGATACACATTTTAACTGGGGACCGAACATAAACCATGTGTGTAACAAACTAAGATCAATTCTAGCAATTTTTTCTGTACTAAAGTATAAACTCCCATACAACATCCTTAGAATGCTGTACATGTCACTCGCGCAATCCGTTGTAGGATATGGACTGAGTAGCTACGGCAGAACCTTCAAAACATACATTGATAAGATATACAGACTACAGACTAGTTTAATAAAAATAATTGTACCTAATTATGTTAAGAAAAAACATGTGGGTCAAGAGGATTTATTCAAATACTGTAAGATTATTAATATGTATAACCAAATCAATCTTGAAATTGTTAGCGAAGAAATGGATAAAATAGAACGTCTCATAAAAACAACTAGACGGGAACACCTTAGGAAATTAGTGTATTTGCCTCGTTTTGTCCTTCCGAAATGTAAAAATGTGTATGGCAAACGAACATGGGAATACCTGGTACCAAATATTCTTAATCAACTACCCGCCGATATTATCAATAGCAATAATCTACACAAATGTAAACGTACTATGAAAGCGATTTATCTAAATATGTTGATGTGCTAACTTAATAAAAAATGTGAAGGTCTTTGATATTATATGAAATGTGTCTTTGGTTCCATTCATACGAAAACAAATGTCAAAGTCAAAGTGACTAATAGTACGTTGTGATACAAGTGAGGTATGTTGATAATTACATCAGAGGCGAAATTGTTCACGCGAACCGCAGGTGAGCGTGATAAGGAAGCCGAGGATGTAATTATCAAAGATCACGCTTATCATACGACGTTTTTCAACTCATTTTGCGAGGAAATATCATTTTCATAAGATGAAAATGTTATAGGCCTGCCAAATTATTTTCTTTACATTAAGTAAATCATTAAGATGACTACAGGTTTTTACTCACAATTTCACATCGCCAAGAATTTCCAGTGGCGTCCACAGTTTTTTTTTCGTGAAGTTTGCGCAGTGCGGGCACAGAAATCTCTAAACAGCCAATAAAAAATATAATAATATTTTGGTTTTAAAATGCTATCTGTATTAATTCATGTAAAATGTTACTAAAAGTGAATAGTTTTTCTAAATTAAACGTTTCTATATAATATAGAAAAAGAAATAGTCAATTAATTAACAAAAAGGATTTAATTTGTTTAGTCGAGTACGAATCCATCTGCCGAGAATTAAAAAAAAGCTATACATTCTGTACAACCCGGTTAATTTAAGAATGCACCGTGTTCATGCATATATCATGCTGCAAGGTGCCAACGTGACTTAATCGGGATATAACCATAACACACAAGTGTTGTAATGTTATGAAACACGCGTGTTTAATATCCAGGATTATGAGCCTAAAAGCGACACATTAAGAGGTACGTTACGAGCAATTGTGTTGAAAAGCGAGTTACAAGTGACTTCTAATGGCACGTTAGCGAAAAACAAGTGTGTTGAACCTTTACGAATACGGCCATTAGTAATTAACTAAGTACCTATCTAATATACGTAACCTATAACATAATTTAAATATATATTTATAATTTCAGTAAAAATAGAACCACTGCAATATTTATTTATACATATATAATTAGCTATAGAGTGAATAAAGCGGCAGTTACTCGTAAACCTGTACGGCTTTGTCCGCTGTACAATTTTTTCTTTTGTATTGTTCTTTTGGTAAATAAATAATAATAATAATAAATAATAGTATCATTAATATAAGTATGAGTAAACACAAAGCTCAATGTTTATGAACTTAACTATAAAGAAACCTAATGTTTACAATAACTTAATTTCAACAATTGACACCGTGCAAAGAATGCAGCTGATCAAGAACATTTTTCAGTAGTGTTTAAATTTTTACCTGCCTCGTTATCTTTTCCTTTGATGTCAAGGGTTACATTTTCTAGTCAGTAACATTATATTTTCCTAACGTAATTACCAACCCGTGATAATAATGTGTCGAGTAAGTTACGTAGGTAATAAGAAAACCTACAAACTCATATTTTGTATTATAAAAAGCAACTGTTAACGCGTAGAATGTAGTTAAACCATCATTATAGTTGTCTAATTTACATATCTATATTTTCATTGGAAGAGCTTAAATCAATTTTCAACTAAATCTCTCCGAGCTTCGTTTACGTCTCATGGCAAAGGCGCTGCACCATTTGACGCATTCTAATGCAAATTTCATTGAAATGCCCTGCCATTGTTATCGCATCCCATCCCAGGAGAAATCTTCCTATACTATACGTATAAAATGGACTATATATTTCATTTGAGGTGTGCTCTTTTTATTTCATCTGCCTGTGAAGTATTACGCTAAAATTCTAGCTAGCTGAGGAAAAATTGTGTTACGCTCTAACTTGATTATCGGTGGTCGAAGTGCCGTTACATGACTTTACTACTTTCTGTTACATTATAAAGGTAAATACACTTAGTAGTAACATCCGCGATAATCCTTTACTTAGTTTCCTAAAAACAAATGTCAGTGAAGTATGTACACAACGATTTCGCGCATTCATTCGTAGAACAACATTCACTTTAAATTAATCTCTTGAACGAAATTCATGAATTTCAACTTTAAATTGCGCTGGTTTAAGTTTCCCGCAAAGTTAGTACAAGTTAGGTATGTGTGTAACTTCGGCTATAACTCGTGTACAGAGGGGAAAACAAATAAACTGCGAGCCAAGTTCGTTTGGAGGCACACTCGTAATTTCGTCTTTCCCACTTTTATCTTGTATTGCGGAACAAATGTAATTCGGTTTACTTTATGAAATTTATTGTACGAGCCATCGTCTAATGAAGCGGTTGTTGTCGTTTTTTTGCCACTAATTTTAAACACGGCGCAGTTTCTCAGCCATGGAGGTATCAGTCTTAAAAGAATTTCCTGGGGAATTAAAAAACTAAATTAACATGAAAAAGTTGATTCACTTTGCCATCGCCTTTGAGTTTCCTTCATAAAGTAGAAAATAAATGTCCATAAAAGAAGATTTAGGAGTTATAAAATGTTAAGCATCTCTTATGACAAGCGACGAATATTTTACTCTCGCATTAAACGACAAAAACCTTTAAAGCCGGATATTTTTGTCAATATTAGGGGTAAACACAGATATTTACGGATATCGGCGTCCTATGAAGCGGGTACTCTTTGCGGTGTGATTTTATATTTCTCCTAGTCCGGAATGGGTAATAATAATAATAGGTAAATTAATTACTTGGTAGTACATTATTTTGTATACATACCCGTAGGTATGCATATGATCATAACGCCCATAATATTAATAACTCGGTATGTTCATAAAAAAAGTATCTTAAGATATACAAATTAATTATGCGTATGTAATTTCTATTAAATACTGTTCAGAAGCAGTGGTTACGTGAACGAACTCGTTTTGTTAACTGTATAGTCGTCACGTCGAAAGTTGCAATAACACAGATGAGTGGCCAGTTTGCGGGGCTTTATTACGGATAACGAGATGTAATCTGGCCTGCGGGGATATAGACAAATGTCGTATTGGTTGCAGATTTACAACGCGGCGCGCGACATCTGGCGGCCAATTTATGAGTTTAATCAGACCCAGCGCCCGATGCCAGTGCACACTCGGCACCTTCATTTACAAACAAAGGTAGGCCTTATTGCAAGTGCTTAAGGAACATAGATGCTAAACATTTGTTACCTAGTGTACATTTGTATAGTCAATATTATAGCGACGATAAGTCTATCGTTATTCAAGACCGTATGGCGATAGTCGTCTGGGAATGCTAATGCTATTTATTTCATTCATTTGCTTCCGTAGCAATTTTCCGCCGACTCGTTAGTTTAGAATCGCACAAATAAATTGAAAATTATAATATATGGAAAGCGAAACTTCAAACTGGTGTTAAAAATGTTTTTCTATAATGCGTAATATGTACTAAACGGGATGTTGTGGGCCAGTCAGGAAGGGCATTGTGACTAACCACAAATTAAATATATTAAAGGGTTTGTCCATGGATCTTAACAGGATCAGGTTTTCAGACTTATTTACAATTTATTCACATAACATCAATGAAAACCCGTAAGTGCCTGTCTGGTTACGCGCAGTGTAGGATTCCGTATGCCGTTGCCTGTCTTTGTTACATCGACACGCACGCGCCACCTAACTGGTGCGGTTCCGTGCAAGTTTTCAAGTATATTTTAAGCCGACTATTACTCGGTAACTATAGTAATGTCTACTTAGCCGTGATAGTTTTACTTTTAAATACATTATATATGTAATGTACTACTGCCACGATTTTTTTACATTTCCAATAGCAGCCATTTAGCCGACAAGGGGTGGGAACACTTGACTCGAACAAAAATTTGGGTTTAAAGCCCAATATCACACAAATGGACAACGGTCAAAAATGGTTATTAAAAACCTATAATATTTTTGAACAGGCTATCCTACGATACCGCACAGCATGGAAATACCAAGAACAAAAAAATACATCCCCATTTTACGGGTATGGAAGGTACCCTAAAAAAGGTTTTTAAAAATGTAAGGTGCAGCGGGGCAATCTCGACTGCGGGAAATTTCAACTAATCGAAATATCTTCCGTGTTTTCCATCATTTAGTACAGTGCCATCTATGTCCGGATAGCGGAAAAGCGCTTTCATAATTCCATGATAGCCTGGAGTCGATAGAACGAATGCTCTCTGATCTACGCGGCCATATTGTTTTCGACGAAATTTACTGTGTGCACGTGCGAGTTGGCTCCTCAAATTTTCTACAAAAGTAGTGGTTTTTAATGTTTTTTGACAAGTTGAGTGAGTTTGAGTCACCTGTGAACTCGCATATTTAATAACCTATTTCATGTTCGTATGTTACTTATTTATGATATAGTTTATGTTTTAATTGTATTTTGGCGACAGTTAAAATGACATGTCGGCCACTAAAATTGAGATGTCGGCAAATTACGATTATTTGGTAGTTGATATTACCCCACCATATTTTATATGAAAATGAATAAATACTAGTGATGTGCACGATTCGAGGTTTTTATCGATGTAAATTCGTCGTTTAATTTAACACTGAGCAAATAACTTTATATCACCACGTGCGAACTTAAGGAACCGAAGGACATAAGTTATCATATTTGTTATTAGAAATTGGTTGCAATCCTCATCAGTTCATCAGAAAAGGATTGCATCAACTTTTTATGTGAATCTTACTATTAACCGTCTTTTTCGCACCAGTTTCAACTATACGTTTGATGATAAACGCAAACAATAGAAAACCCGAAAGTAACCTTCGACAAGCCAGTACGCTTACCATGAGTTTGCCGCCGTCATTGTCAAACTCATGGTAAGCGTACAGGTATTTGTGCAAAGAGTTTTGTTGCATTTCAAATGGTTACTTAAACGAGTTTCTTACATTTGAGTGCAAAAAATACTGAGCCAAAAAATAAGAGAAACTGTGTAGGATGAAAATATCAAAGTTTCGGTAATGTAATGAATAATGATACAATTTATGAGTTTATTAAATATTTAAACGTCTATTTGCAATTATATAACACAATAAAATTATGGGATTATTATATGCCAAATTTTGCAACTTCTCTTTTCTGACAGACTTCGTTTTGTTTTTATTATGTTATAAAATAGTAAAAAATACAATAGTCTAATTTGTACAAAATTGTTTATAGACCTGTAGACACATCTATCGACTTATAATTAATATTATGAGTCCCATCACTACTTACTATGGAGAGCAGTTGAAATTACCCCGCTAAAATTTTGTAAGCCTTTTTTTTGAAAAAATTAACCTAGCTGCATAAATAGAAGGGTCAAATTTAGATTGGTGGTCCCATGAATAAGTTCAGTAGCTCAGTTTTAGCAACGTAAGTTCACTGTAACGGAACTTATTATGAATAGTTGCAATTGCCCCTCGGCGGGGGAAATACGACTAATTTTGCCTTTTTATATAAAAAACACATTTTAAAGTATAAAGAGTCAATATTTTTGGATATGGGTTCGAAAAAATAAAACATCAGTTACTTATTTACTGCATGAATGCAATCAATTGTAAGTAAAAGTACTGTAGATGGTATTTTTCAGTACTCAAAGTAGTACTTTATAACTAACTAGTCGAAATTGCCCCGCTGCACCTTATTTGACCATTTTGTCGGCGTTATTGATTTATATTATCATGCGAAATTACAGCTTTCTAGTAGTAAGGGTCACTAAGCTAAGTCGAAGACGGACAGACGGACATGGCAAAACTATAAGGGTTGATTACGGAACCCTAAGATTAATCCACCCAGACACAACATATATAAAGCTAAGAACCATCTCAATAGACTAGACTTTCGGTTAAAAAGAGCCGCACTCCAATCGGTTCGTCAGTTTGAGCTACGTTACCGCAGACAGACGTGTACATACACGTGTTACACTTTAAACAATGCTCGCTTGTGACGGGGGTTCAAAATATAACAGACATGCGACTATCAAACGGAGGTAGTGGTAGTGGGTTACTCTACTGTAATTTCCCATATAAAAATGTCATTTACATCATCAATTCATCACACGTTACGTGATCGACCTGCAGAACTTATTGTAAGAGATATATTTGGCCACCATCCAATATATTTTAGGCAAAGGAAAACATTGCGTGAAAACCTACGTAAATCGGTAGGTATGTGAGGTTTCAAACCTGCACTGGGCCAGAGAGGGGACGACTGTCATTTTCCTGTATTACCTACTACTATGAAAGACAGGGGAAATTATTAAATACATGGTATCAGAGATTGTACAATTTAGTGCCACACAAACACTTCTACGCCCTCTCGTATGTGTGATGTGGCATCCATTAATTGCGGTCGTGAAACGCATTACACCACGGTGCACCAACCGCAGCTGCTAAATTCAATACCAACTGAAAACTATCAAATTAAAGGGAGCTAGATTACAGTTAGATAAAGTGTAGATTAGTCAGGGTACAATACCGAATTCCAAATGTTATTTATTCCAGAAGCATCATTTTTCCGAATTTATTGAACGCTATTTATTTATTTATTTATTTAAACTTTATTGCACAGTACAAGATAAATAAAATAAAATATTTAGATTTTTCTTTACAATTCACATAGGTAAATTATATCCAATAGACATCTATAATATCCAATCTAATAGACATATTATATAATCCAATAGACATTTATAATTGAATTCCGATGATAATCAAAGAAATGGTCGCGAAAAGCCTTTACTTTACATTAAGGGACAAATGTAAATGCTTGGGTTATTTACCTCGATATACGGTCAACGTAAGCAAAGGCCCATGAATATAAATTTTAAAAAGTATCTACGAAGACTCCATATTTTCATTATCGAACACGCGTTGTATAAACACAATAACAGTCAGGCATAAATAACTTGAGTTATCGCTAGAAAGAACTATGGAAGGGGCGACCGTATCGCACTTTTGACAGTTATTGCTATTTTTACGCGTAAACTCCGAAAGAAATTTCATTAAACGCCAACATTTTAGTGACAAGCACATAAAAGTATGAAAATGAAAGTGAAAGCGACTACAATAGCCTGTGTTCTGCTTGAGACGGCAGGCTTAATGAAATTAATTGGCATTGTGAAGGGTGACTGTCATTTATTTTGTTTCTTGCTCCACTTTGAAAAAGTCAACGAGTCGGTCGTTCTCACCAAACTCGTGTATTTTTGTGCTGGTCGAGAACCGTGAAATACCGAGATGTTTTTAATTTAATTATAATGGCAGGATTTTTTATTTTTTAAATTGAATTTTGACACAGGGTTAGGTATTAAGACAGACGATAGAGATTAATAGAGACATAATACAAACTTTTTATAAGCTCTGGCGTATATGTACTTCATTTTATTCGCTATT
The DNA here is from genome assembly GCA_945867215.1 of Epinotia demarniana. Classification (NCBI taxonomy): domain Eukaryota; kingdom Metazoa; phylum Arthropoda; class Insecta; order Lepidoptera; family Tortricidae; genus Epinotia; species Epinotia demarniana. The sequence continues at coordinate 30,294,314 of OX244261.1, read as the reverse complement.
TTAACTAACAAACTACACTATAGTATATGTGTCAGACATTTTCCTCGCACTATCTGTATTAAACCTCACAGGCAAAAGTCAACCGATGTCAATCTAATAGCACAGCGATAACAAATAGGGTAAATTAACAGGCCAGAGTGGGATGTGAGCTCCGAGCGTGTTTACCCGAGCTCAGGCATTAGCCCTTCGCACCAAAAGTACCCTTCTCATGGTGTCAATTGAGTTTACTAGCAGATATGTTCCAAATTACTTACAGAGAACATACAAGGCTAAGTCAATTTGGTCAAAAAAGAATAAAGGTTATTGCGATATTAGTTGATACAATTTGACGTTTAATTTTAGATTTCGTAAAGTTAAAATTATCAAAGTGACGGTTTCAACTTATCGACGGTTACAACAATATTTTTTAAATTTATCGTGAAGAACGCCAATTTAGATGTTAAAGGCATTAATTCTTGTATCTTATTCAAAGGGCGCAAAACTATTTTACTGGTCACTACCACAATCTCAATTAAATACCCATTGTCGAATTAGCTTTGGAGTAGGTAAAGTTTACATTTGTATTGTTGAAAAATATCTGAACAAGTCTTTGGTACTTCAGAAAGTAGAGACATGTTCTAATACTATAAAACCGGATATTGTAAAGGTTTTCGTCTGTACATACTGTCTATACTGTAGTCTATTATAAGGTTACCTATCTGAAACATTGAACTTTTTTGTCCTTTTTTCATTTTGGCATTAACTACTCGAACAACTTCGTTTCACTGTTTTTTCGTTTGTCCGACACTTCACTTCGAACGTTAACTCTCCTCTCTTTTATGGTCTCGCTTTTGTAATTGTTTGATAAATCAATGATTCCCCCCGTTATATCATTATTCCCATGTATGGATTCCGTGGATAATCTGCTCGTGTTTTTTAAGATCGGCTTTATTATATTTGACATATTATTGTTCATACGGAGCAAATATATGTTACTAATTCGCAATCCTCTCATGCTGTTTTTTCATCTCTATTCATATGAATAAGTCATCACGCTTTGCAAATTATACATATGTAATACATATTATGTAAGTATTAGATGAACTCCTCGTTTCGCTCGTCGTCGTACCTACAGCGACCTGCCCTAGAGTCTCTATGAAACTACTTTGAACTTCACTCAACATGAATATTTGGCTAAACGTATGGAATGCCCCTGTTCGGGCCCATGTGTACAGCACTAAGAGTAATTTATATGGCCACGTGCCCTTCGAATTAAGAGTAATAAATAAGTGACAGCTGTAAGTTGGACAGAATGACTTTTACCCCCGGTCTGGATAAAACATCACTTTCAAAGCACCGGCCGCAGCGCCGGGCTGCGGAGGGAATTGTATTAATATAATTTAAACCTAGTCCTAGGTTGAGATATATTCGTATTTGTACGCCTAGCGGCTGTATTGAGTTTCGATACCATACTCGAAATATGACTTGACCCTACTTTGACTAAACTGCCCGTCTTGACGCGAAACGCCGACATACTCAGTAAGTCTTGAACTTTTAGTAAATTTAAGTGGCTAGTTTTTAGGTGGTAATATATGACCCACGTATTGTGAGGCGTCCAAGATTGCGATAGGTTACCATACTCGTACTATAAAATAGGTTTTCATGAACACTATAAAAATTAGGTATTTATTAAGTATATGATTGATGGACTTGAACCATGAAATAACAGCGGTGAAACTATTAACAGCGGTTTCAATAAATTCTCGACCCAGTTCATTTCAACGATTTTGTGATCGAATCGAATAGGTATATAATTTATACGATAAAGACAAACAAGGCAACACCGATTTAGTCCAACGAAATATGTTTAAATAAAACTGCGCCATATTTATGATGTAAAGAAAGAAAGAAAGAAGACATATTTATTCACTACACAAAAGACACACAGAGACAAAAAATACAATACAATTGACATATAATGTGTGTGTCTTCGCGGTAGTGAATCGGCCGCTGTCTCATCATTATGCCGAGGACAGCACCGTACGTGACCCTCGGAACGCAACACAACATACTACCGATACAAACGTGTATACCTCACATCATCAGCCTATATACGTCCCACTGCTGGGCACAGGCCTTCTCTCATGTATGAGAGGGAACGGGCAGTAGTCCCCACGCTGGCCCAGTGCGGATTGGGGACTTCACATACACCTTTGAATTTCTTCGCAGATGTATGCAGGCTTCCTCACGATGTTTTTTCTTCACCGAAAAGCTAACGGTAAATATGAAATCATATTCCATACATAAGTTCCGAAAAACTTATTGGTACGAGCCGGGATTCGAACCCACGACCGCCGTTTGACAGCCGCATGCCTGAACCACTGGGCTACCGTAGCTTTTTACGTACCTATAAATAAATAATTAATATAATAAATTTGTTAAATATATAACGCAAATTAAAAACGCAAAGGGGTTGGCATGTTTTAAAAAGAAAAATAGAAAAAAATAAAATAAAATGAAGTGCTGGATAGGTTAGGGTTGGGATCTTAGAAGTGTCAACAAATAGCCCTGCTGGCGCCTTAAAGTATACCTGCTAGACGCTCCTTGGATAGGCGGAGGGAGATCATTCCAACACTTGGACGCCGTGAACCTGAAGCTACCTCGAAACGCCGCGGTCCGATGCTTTGGCACCAGAATCATCGCCTTACACCTACGTGCACTCTTGGGCCATACAAGTCTACTCAGCAAATATGCTGGGACCCCAGATCGCACTATGCCAAAGAGAAGAATGGCGAGGTAAAGCCGTCTGCGTGCAGGCATGTTCAGCAGACCAGCGGCATTCAAGTAGGGAGTGATATGGGAGCGGGGTGGGACTCGGAAACAGAAACGAATGCATTGGTTTTGCACTCGTTGTATGAGCTTTTTCGTACGACCAGTAATGCAGCCAGCGTAGACAACATCACCATAGTTTAATCTTGACAATATCAGCGATTCACAACGGTTAACACGCAAATCAACACTTAAGTAATCGCGAACATTGTAAAGAATTTTAAGGCGGTAGAAGCAGTTACTCACAACTTTTAGTACGTGGTTCTCAAAGCGCAGCTTGCCGTCCATGAGGAGGCAAGATGATAAGGTTAGTTGCTTCTAACACCCTCTCTATTGGTTCGCCTATGATAGCAACCTTACTGGTAGTCAAAGTCTCGAGGTTACTGATGGTACTACGGATTTGATGCTCTGACCCAAAAACAACATATTATTATTTCGACTTGTTCGGATTAAGGACTAGGCAGTTCTTTTCCGACCAAGTAGAAATACGTTCTAGGTCTGCGTTGATGGTATTGAACGCAACCGATATGTCCGTGGGTGCGCTAGAGAGGTATAACTGAAGATCGTCAGCGAAAATATGGTATCTACTGCCTTTTATATTGTGAGTGATGTCGGCACTATAAAATATAAAAATCAAGGGACCCAGTATTGAACCTTTCAGCACACCTCTTTCCACAGGGCAAAGAGCGGACCGCAAAGTGCTACCATCCATCCTACGCAACGCCATCGTCTGCACGTGGCTGGAGAGATAACTATCAAACCTCTTCACTGCAGAAACATCAAACCCCTAATATGACATCTTCGATAGCAGTAAGGACACGTTTATACAATCAAAGGTTCTTGTAAAGTCCAGGAGAACAAGAATCGTACTCTTCCCCAACATCCCGAGCCTGTAGAATATTGTCGACTACATTGAGCAACGCAGTAACTGTCGATCGACCCTTGCGAAAACCTGACTGTAGCTCATGTAGGATACCATTTTCTTCTAGGTAGGTATGCCGAGAGCTGGCCCCGTATCATGGTCGGCCTTATCACGCGATAAATGACAAGATATAGCCTCCGTCTCGTTCCATCGAACGGTGTCAGCCAGTGACGGACGCTCTATCTTGTCACTTATCGCGTGATAAGGCCGACCATGATACGGGGTCTGGTCACAGACCATGCGCTCTATTACCTTTAATGCGTAAGGGAGAAATATAATTTACTTATGGGACGGAGCTCGGACAGGTTAGCTGGATTTGGTTTTTTTGGTAATGGAGTCACTTGAGCAATTTTCCAGTCACCCGGAAAAGTCATAGTCTATACTTCTGTTAATAATGTGGGTCAGTAGGTATGTCAGCAGTCCTCGGCAGCGTCAAAAGTAGCATGTCAATGTCAATCATGTCGAGTCCCTTCGCAGTAGTCTTAATTGATATCAATATTTTTATGACAGCTGCAACAGTCGTAGGTGAAAGAAAAAAGTTTTATTGCAGTGTCTGTCAAACTCATAAAAAGTCATGTTCGATATGGTATAATAATAATAATAAATACTCTTTATTGCACCACAACAAGAGAGACAAACAGGTTACAAAAAAATTGCTTAGTAAATAATGGACACAACAGGCGGTCTTATCGCTTTAAAGCGATCTCTTCCAGACAACCTTTGTACAGCAGGAAACATTTAAACTAGAATTTGTAACAGGTAGTGCAGGAATTCATCATGTAGAGTAAACTAACACATCAATCTTTCAAATATTTCTAAACAGGCCACTTGAAAAAAAAAATACATACCTAATAAATTAATAAATACACAGACATATATACAACCATACATACATACATACATACATACAATACATAAAAGGCAACTTAAGGGAGAGACAGGTAATATTGTTTCAACAGATTTTTGAAAATAGGAAGAGATTTTGCACACCTTATATGCAACGGCAAAGCATTCCACAACCGAACAGCCCGAAAGGTAAATGAGCCATGATGATGAGGTATAGCAGGTAAACGAGAAGTACCAATATCGAACATGACTTTCCCCTGACCCTGACTTATTGAACGGACATTTTCTGGATATATCCAGTAAATATAAGAAGAAGAAGAAGAAGAGGAAAGTCAGGGTCGTCAAAATGAGGCGGGGGATCTGTTTGCGTCCGGAAATCTGGAATAACAGTCCGCTTCAAGTTGGTCCAAAGGGTCTTTGAGTCGGTCATATTATTAACCTCGTGTTGGAAGAAGGCACGCTTCTCATTGTGGATGGCCTCAATGACAAGATGTTTCAGGTCCAAGTAATATTTTTTATATACTTCATTCCTTGCCTCTTTCAATTTAGCATGGGCTTTGTTCCTGAGATGCATCATAAGCCTGATGTTACTCGTCAACCACGGCTTGGGTGCCTCCTACACAACAATTGTCCTCTCCGGTGCATGTATGTCAATTGTCAAACAGTCCTAGTTAAAGCTCATTAAAACGCCGAACCATGTCGTTTACGTCATACATATACATGCTGAGTTAAGTCAAGTGTTGTCAAAAATTGCGTCAAGTGTTTGAGTTTTGTGTCATTTTTGTCACAGTAGTTTATATTAAAATCCCCAAGTAATATTAAGCGGTCGTAGTTAGTAAAAGAAGTAATTGAGTCCAAAATAGCGTCAAAAAAAGTTTCCACGTTAAGCCACGGGGACGATATGCAGTTCCAATTACTAAACGTTTCGAATTAATATTAATTTACACGATTTTCACGACAATTTTCAATGGCACGGTGCGCGCGGTAAAGCCCCTTAGTAAATGTAGGATTTGCAATGGTTATAATGAAGTTCGCTGTTGTAACGTAATCGCATTTAATAATTAAGGTGCCATTAACTAAATACGCATTGCTAATGCATAAATATTATACAACTGGCAGGTAGGTACTTATTTTTAGGGTTCCGTAGTCGACTAGGAACCCTTATAGTTTCGCCATGTCTGTCCGTTCGTCCGCGGATAATCTCAGTAACCGTTAGCACTAGAAAGCTCAAATTTGGTAGTAATACGTATTTCAATGACGCCGACAAAGTGGTAAAGTAAAAAGTGGAAAAATATGTTTTATTAGGGTACCTCCCCTATACGTAATGTGGGGAGTGATTTTTTTTCATTTCAACCCTAACGTGTGACATATTGTTGGAAAGATATTTAAAAATGAATAGCGGTTTAGTTAATTAATTTTTTGATAATGTTTGAAATGAAATTTTCGAAGATAATCACTCCAGAAGTCAAAAAAATGTGTCCCCCCCCCCTCTAACTTTTGAACCGTAACTTTTAAAAATATGAAAAAAAAACTAGAACTTTATCAAAACTTTCTAGAAAAATTATTTTGAACTTGATAGGTTGAATAGTTTTTGAAAAAAAATACAAAATAATTTCGGAACTAAGTTTGTAATTAACCGTATGGGCAGGTGTTTATTATACCTGTAATTGTTACGGTCTAATTCTATGAGACGTTCGTTGTGGGTTTTAAGACTCATAGCGCCATCTATTACAGCACATCGGCGACCCTCGGCCGTTCAAGGGAAGGCGACACATACTGAGGTTTGCAGGAACTACGTGCGCAGCGACGCTGCAATCGGGTCAATGCAATGAGAGTCTGATCGATATTGTTGTTTATTAATGTCTTTAAAGATAATTTGGAAATCGTAAAATAGATCTTTAGAAACATTAAAGCTAGTTGCTCATAAATCTTTAGTTTTCATGCATTCAGTGCAACTGATGCAAATCGATCTTTGTGGTACAGAAGGACTGAGCTAGGTTGTCTGTGGTAAAGTTTTTTTTCTTGGGCTGTCAAATCGCCCAGCCTTTTCCTTTCGAACGATGGCGTGAACCCGACAAGAGCTCGCATTTTGGAAGCGCTACGGCCTAGTGCCATATTTGCTTAATTTAGAGTCAATTTTAACAATGAAGTTTTAATCTCAACGCATCTCGCGACCTAATGCTGCGATGACACAATGGACATTTTGGTGAGTACAATGCGAGTCTCGCCGATTGGACGGTGGAGATATTTGTTACATTCGACGTGAGTTTTAATCATATAACATTCTTTGTTTCAGACATAATTATAAAAATTCCAAGACAGTAGATCTGGTCGGCAGAAAACCACCTAGGCTTGCTTTTACTCATTGCCAGGTACTTGAACAGTTCAGTGTTTGTTGCGGATAGTGTGATAAAAGTCGAGGATCGTTTGTTCTGTATCTAAATATTAATGTGGTTTACAGCGACTGCGCTGGCCGCTTCGTGCTACGCGAAAGTCCGCCACGCATAGGCAATTTTGGAGTCTGGCGCCGGAAGCTGTACCCGGGTCACATGTGGCGACGGTTCTCCATCTGCGGATACCGTCACGAGCAGGACTGCCTCGGAAGTCCTGGGTTGAAGCAGTGGACTACGGCGGCGCTGTGACGCGTGTACAACGCGTTCCACGAGGTGATTTCTTTCCATACCCTATGAACCACGTTTTGGTATAAGACCATGTGTTTGCAAATAAAGTTAGAACTTTAGTATTAATATCGCAGCCTCATACAAACCAAGCATTACAACGATGCCTATTCTCTAATTTAAATAAATTCAAAATACCAAGACTTCGTCCTCGGCCAGACAATTTAGAATCTAAGTCTCTGTAAGAAGAAGCCATGCCTAGCTCCAAGCCTTAGTTAAGTTTTAGTGGATTGTTCTACCTGTATACACGTGTTTGGATGGCATTAAAACTACTTGTCAAATAAACTTCCTTTGTTCATATTTCTGACCATTGTAAAAAAATAGGTATCCTGTCTAATCTCTTTTGCATTTAGGAGAGTAAATTATAAATGCATGGCGCCCTTCTGATATCAGTACATATCTATAGCCCTGTGCCCAAAGCGCACCCACCCCTGTGAAATTATCTGCCTGTCTGACTAGCCCGGTGCAAGTAATCAAGTGTGGACGTCTCTACGAGCGCGTCAAGTATCCTTCACACCAAGGTAAACGATAGCCGTCCAAAACATCATCAGAATCGGTTTATCACATTACATAATTTCTACAAAATCACAATGAAATGACCTGCTTTCAAATAAAGTAAAAACAGTGAAAATCGGTTCACGCAATAGAGAATTCATTCATCATCATCATCATTCATTCTCCTAGCGTTATTCCCGGTTGTGCCCCTAAAGGAGCCCAGGGTCCGCTTTGACACCTAATCCCAAGATTTGGCATAGGCACTAGTTTTACGAAAGCGACTGCCATCTGACCTGATCTGAATTAATCTGATTTAATTTAATTTGTCGGAGCAGGTGCGCCCATACATTAGGTCGAAAATTTGTATTTCTCGAATTGTCTTAGTTGTCTTTGGTCGTTCGTTGTCTAATAATAAAATTGTTTGCTAAGTATTGCTTGTAGGGTTTTAGGGTTCTGTACTTAATAAATAATATTATGTTAACATATTATGTCAACTCAATGTAACAAATAGCCCATTTTTTTAACAAGTGGGGACACTTACTGTTACCGACGGAAAACTACGGAACCCTACACTGAGCGTGGTCCGACACGCTCTTGTCCGGTTTTTTTAACTTGATTTTTTTTCATTGCGACACTGGCTCATCCAACCACCGTTGCCTTTGCGCTCATTCTGGCGGTTAAACGTTAGGTCTAAATTCTAATTGTTTCAGTGACAGCTCTGCTCGTGAGATTACTTTTCTTGTTATGGCCGCTATATCATAATATTGGTTATTCATTTATGTTCCCTTAAATTTTCTATGACATTAAGCATTGAGAAAAGTAAATTTTGAAAAGCACCGGATTCGAGATTCTAAGTTCAAAACATGTTATAGTGACACATTACTTACTCGTATGTCTGTAATATCAGAACCACAGATAGAGGTTAGGAATGATATAAGAGTGATGTTCTAGGGACGACCATTTTTGTCATTTGTATGACAGCAAAAATAGCCATGATAAACCAGAATCATTTTCCGACTTAGAAAACATGTCATCACAGAACAAGACAGTTTTCCAGTTTTACATTGGTTAAGAGTGTTTTAACGTTATGTATCACAAAGTCAGAACTAATCTAGGTAATGCCACTTTGAATTCTACGTACTAATTTCTGGATGGATTAATTACAGGGGGCGCGCGACAAACATACCTAAAACCATCTCGACGTACAAAACATTGACTAAAGTTTTTGAGCAGAATTTCCCAGCTAGTGTGGATGGAGTATGCGAGCCTGACAAAATTGCCAACTTATTTAAAAGTTATTTCAGAGTCGAGAGTCCATTGGGTGAGCAGTCGCGGGTGCTCTCTGCTAAGGATCACAGTGAGGAGTTGCCGGTTCGTTTCACTCTAAAAGAGGTTAAGTGTGTGATAAAATCTATAACGAGAGGGAAGTCGCCGGGTAACGATGGCCTTAGCATAGAGCACTTACAATATGCTGGTGATCACCTACCACGGGTACTCAAAATGTTTTTCAATTTGTGCATGAGTCACTGTTACCTTCCGAATAATCTTATGAAGACGATCGTAGTGCCCATCGCTAAAAATAAGACAGGAAGTGCCTCTGATGGGTCCAATTACAGGCCGATATCCCTCGCGACGGTAGCAGCGAAGGTGTTGGACGGATTGCTTGACAGGTTGCTGTCTAAGCACATCAAGTCACAGGATGCTCAGTTTGGCTTCAAGCCTAATTTATCAACCGAGAGTGCTATTCTTTGTTTTAAGCACACCGTCCAGTACTATACTGAGGGAAAAACACCCGTATTTGCCTGTTTTTTGGACCTGTCGAAGGCTTTCGACACGGTCTCGTATGAGATCCTATGGAAAAAATTGGAAGATAGTACGAGTGCACCGGTGGGGGTTGTTGGCATGTTCCGATACTGGTATGCAAACCAGACTAATCAAGTGAGATGGGCAGGCTCGCACTCTGACGTGTACAGGTTGACGTGTGGTGTGAGACAAGGAGGTCTCAGTTCGCCTAGGTTGTTCAACCTTTACATGGATGAGCTGATCGCTAGGCTTAGCAGCACGGGTATTGGATGTTCAATCGGTGGCACAACTGTAAATAACATTAGTTATGCTGACGATATGGTGCTGCTGTGCCCAGCGGTTAGTGCTCTTGTCCGGCTGCTGAAGATTTGTGAGGAGTATGCGATGACCCATGGCCTGAAGTACAACACCAAAAAGAGTGAGCTGTTGGTTTTTAATGCGGGTAGCAAGGCTTTTACCGCTGTCCCTCAGATTCAGCTGTGTGGGGCCCCTCTTACCAGAGTGTCGCGGTTTAAGTACCTCGGGCACTGGGTCACCGACAACCTCAAGGACGATGCGGATGTCGAGAGGGAACGCAGGGCTTTGGCAGTTAGATGTAACATGCTGTCACGTAGGTTTGCACGCTGTAATGGGAATGTCAAAAAAACCCTTTTCAAGGCTTTTTGTCAGTCCTTTTACACGTGCAGCCTGTGGACGAACTACACTAAAAAATCACTCAATGCCCTGCGTGTCCAATACAACAACGGCTTCAGGAGGTTGATGGGGCTGTCACGATACTGCAGCGCATCTGGGATGTTCGCAGAGGCACGGGTCGATGGTTTCAGTGCCATTATAAGAAACAGAACCGCGTCCCTCATGCGTCGTGTGCGTGATAGTTCCAACAGCCTTCTTCAGCTGATTTGGGACAGTCCTGTTTGCGCAGTGTGGAGGCAGTGAAATGCCCTACATATGGGCTCAAGAGGTGCGGTGTATAATTTAATGTAACTAACGTAGTTTTATAAGTTTTTATTGTTACTAACATGATATGGACATGAGTCTGAAATAAATAATTTGATTTGATTTGATTTGATTAAAGTCAGTTCATCTGTTTCGGAACTACATTGGCACAGACAGACACACACTTACACAATAACAAAACCAAACCAAACAATTTATTCCTGACAAACACAACAGCACAACACAGATTATAAAAGAAATAAAATAAACACACAATACAATAACACAGGCTCGCCCTTCATTAAGATTCCATCAACCAGCAATAGTCCCTATATACCCTAGCGCAGTGGTTCTTAAACTTTTGTTAGACATGGACCCCGCGCCTTTCAAAATTTCAAGAATACCACGGACCCCTGTTGAAGAAACTGTTGAAAAAAATTCACCTACGTACCTGCCTATACGTTAAGAGTGAACGAAGTGGCCGCGGACGCCCAGCAATCATGTCACGGACCCCCAAGGGGTCCATGGACCACACTTTAAGAAACCCTGCCCTAGCGGGAGCCGTCTCTCTATTTGCGTCCCATGACACGGGCACGGACTGCATCGCACGCACGCTCTCCAAAGGTATGGTATAGTGTATATTACAAGGCATCAAATATAATGACCACCAAAAAATATTTTGATACCTTAAGCTCTTTTACCAAAAAAATATACTGAACACCAAAAATAATCATTCTACCAATACAATAGTACCAGCTATTTTAGTAACGACTGCACATTCAATTGTATTCGAACACCAAATTTACTAAATTATCACCAAATCTTTGCGACCAAATTAATACAATACTTCTACCTAAATAACCCACCATGATTGCCGTAAAATATATGAATATTACCAAATAAAGTATAATGATGCCAAATTAACAAGTGCTACCAAAACTCGAATCAGCGCACTCTACTTCCACGTGGTCTTGTCTGTCCTACCCCTAGAGTGTATATGAAAGCCCGCGGAGCCAGAAGGTCGTGAAGGAGGTCCTGAGTTGAACGGGGTGCACGAGGCCCAAGTGGAGCGAGCCGGCGACCTCCCGAGCGGAGCGTAGGTCGAGTGCGCACGTGAAATAAAGGGCCGACGAAGCGAGTTTCTGGCGGGAGCCCGGGCGGACGACGGGAGACTGAGTCCCAGAAAAGAAAGCGGGGCTCCGTCGAATTTAGGAAATTATTTTACTATTTATTATAGCGTTTTCTTTAATAGGATAGTAAGATGGTATAATTCGGGTAATTATTTCACATTAATAGGAGATACAATTTTGGTGATCATTTACAATTTTTGGGTTAGCAATGATTTATTAGGATATCATTTTCTTTAATAGGATAGTAAGATGTTATAATTTGGGTTATTATTTCACATTAATAGGAGATACAATTTTGATGATCATTTAACTATTTTTGGATTAGCAATGATTTATTAGGATAGCATTGTCTTTAAAAGGATAGTAAGATGTTATAATTTGGGTTACTATTTCACATTAAAATGGAGATAAAATTTTGGTGATCATTTCATATTTTTGGCCGTAAAATGATTTTTTTGGCGTTATATTTTACTATATCTGGTGGTCCGTTAAACATATGCCATATTACAAATACCTCGACGTTTAAAATATATAATAATAATCCTCCCGGCGTTATTCCCGGTTGTGCTCTAAAGGAGCCCGAGGTCCGCATTGATATCTGATCCCAGGATTTGGAATAGGCTCTAGTTTTACGAAAGAGACTTCCTGCCATCTGACATTTCAACCCAGATGGAAAACTAGGCCTTATTGGAATTAGACCGGTTTCTTTACGGTGTTTCCCCTTACCGACAAGCTAACTGTAAATATATTATTATTCTTAATTATATATTTAAGGTATATAATAATTTTTACCTTAAAACGAATTCATAACACTTTAGGATGACTCATTAAGGTAAACCCTTTCTCTTAGCCCAGAGAAAACCTTGCCCCCCTTAACCCGGCTGACCTTACCTATAACAAACACCATTACTAATATTAAGATAAACTTGTAAATAAAATCGTTTATTAAAAGTTATACAAGATTTAACTTGCGAGTCATTCAACGATATAATATTAAATATATATATACAAAGATAACCTTTAACCATATTTGCCGATACACTACTAACGGTTCAGCTTTCAAACAAACGGATGTAGGTAGTTATGACTAAAATCCGATTAAGAAAATCAAAGAGAGAATTGAAGGCACTCGAACGATTCTACGAATACTTAAGTAATGGAAAATTGTCGAATCCAATTTTCTGATTTATCTCTCAGTGGATGTTTTATTCAAACGTGAAACGTAGGTTTCAAAAGGATCTAAATATTATCAAAGGGAATTTAATAGTGAGTGGTGGTGCCTATTCAAGATATTTCATAGTAAGTATGAATAATCGAATAAAGTGAGGACTTAATGATGTTTGTTACGGTTCCGTACCAAAAAAGGTAAAAAAGGAAACCTTATGGTGCGACTCCGTCCGTCTGTTTGTATGTCTGTCTGTCTGTCTGTCACAAAGTGAAATATCTCACGAACTACTCGTACTTAAGATATCAATTTGAAATTTGGAATGGTTTTAAATGAGAGTTATCCACGTGCATGGAAAATGAAAAATATATACATATTTTAATTTTCTATGAAAAATTACGAATATGAGGAGGGGGCAAAAAAAAATCAACTATTAGGTCATTTGGAAGGGCTTGAGTGGGTTGGAACGAGTATATTTCAAAAGCAGGTCAAAAAAAGATCGCGATTCAATTGGTAGTTCGATGGTCTTGGTGTAAAAGTTATTCGTTGTTTGAAATTTAATTCTGTTGTGTTGGGTTGAAATAAGTCATTTAACAAATATTTATTACATTACCTTGAGTTAATTGTTAGTTTGTACGGAACACTCGATGCGCGAGTCAGACGCCCTTGACCTTTTGACTTTGACTTTGACTTTTTTTAATTATTAACGCTTAAAGCTTTGCTATGTTCCACTTGTAATAGTTTGTATAAATTAGTATGAGTTATTATTAAAAAAAGCTGTTCCAGTATAACGATGCAATTTGTATCCCTAAAACAATTCCCTCGCCATCCTTTCAGAAGTGAGAATATTCTTAGAGCAATTTGCGGTAACCGTTTCAATTAATGTGCTACTATTTTAGACCGTACATCCAAGGCTACATGAAGAGAATTATTGTCTTCCTCTAGCTTCGTTCTAATTTTACAAGTAAAATTTTGATGTATATTTTAACAGTAAAATGATCTTAATGCTTGTTGATATGGCAAAAAAGTAGCAAATTTACTGTTCATTGTTTTTGAAATGCAATTATGTTTTAATCGTTTATCAAAATTTTATTACGTTAATCAACGTTTATACGATGTTAATAACTTTGGTAATAATTATGTACCTACTTGTAATCAATTAGACTCAATTTAAGTAAAAGCGGTAGGTACACTTTTATTTTCAACGGAAATCACTACCGAATTATTTAATTATTAGAATAACCTGTACCTACCTAGGTACAGGTTGTTCACTTGTAATTAAGTTATGCACAAAAAGTTATTTATTGCAAGTAATTTTTATAATTAAAAACTTGTTTATACTCACTTAGTCCTCAGTGGAAAAAATCCTTTGCTTTCTGCTAATTACAAGATTAAATTATCTGCAGGAAAAGTAAAGTAAAGATCTAAAGGAAAAAAAGCTAGTACAACTTTTCAGGCGCCGCTAGGCTATGACCGTTTTACGGAATCGATAATAGAATACAGCCCGTATCCGCGTTCTTTCTTAACCGTGTTGCGAGAATCACCGAGAATACCGTACCTGGCATAATATTCACTTTATTACCAACTAGCTTCTGCCCGCAACTTCGTACGCGCATTAAGTATAGTTTACATGGTATTCTTACGTTTATCCATACTACTGACTGAAATTAAAGATTTCATTTTGTGCGTGTAACAGTTAAAATTGTCTCCGAATCTAAATATTTAAACACCGTCATAAACTTGGTCGTCAATAATATTCTATATTAGATGCCCAAAGTATTCTTTTAGAGAGCGCTTCCTATGCGAGCCCCAGGTCCGAAGATCCTAGGGCGAGCCCAAGGGACACTCACTATCCTAAGGTGTCTTGCAAGCGAGACTTGAGGCCAAAGTGCCGAGCGGTGAAGCAAAAGAGGCCGAAGGCCGAGCTTTTCATTGGAATTAAAGAGAGCCTTCAGAGAGCGGTCGTGCGAGCCCGAGGTCCTAAGGACCACTTTCCCACGGATACAGCATGCTTTTAGAGAGCGGTCGCTATGTGAGCTCGTGGGCTGAAGGCCCGTGGGTGAGCCCCCACGGGCACTTACTATCCCCGGGTGTCTTCGTATCCGGAGTATCCGGATAATAAAGTCCAGAAGGTGAGCAGCCAGGCAACTTTTCGTAACAATGAAAGATACAAATCAAGCCTTAAGAAAGCACTTGGGGAGTAAAGGTCACTTATATTATACTATCCCCAGGTAGCAGCGAGGCCAAAGGCCGAGCTTTACGTTGGAATGAAAGGTCCACAGCATCCCTTTAAAGAGCGCTCTCAATGCGAGCCCCTACGCCACTCATTATCTTCGGGTGTCTTGCAAGAGTTGCAAGTGAAACCTGATGCCCAAATTCCCGAAGATAAAAGGGGATCCAAGCGAAGTCGTAGGCTGAGCTTTTCGTATAGGAATTAAAGGCCTTTATAGCATGCTTTTTGATACCGCTACCAAGGCGAGCTCGAGAGCCTAAAACCCAAAGGCAAGCCCAACGATTACTTTTTAATTACAGTAGCCAAAGTACCGAAGATGAGCGGCGAGGCAAGCGAGCCCTCACGGACACTTACTATCCGGTAGGTGAGTGGCGAGGCAAGCGAGGCCAAAGGCCGTGCTTTTCGTTGAAGTGAAAGACTCGAAGCATTCAGAAAGCGCTCTAAATGGCACGCCCATGGACGGATACTCATTATCTCCCGTTGTCTTGCTAGTGCAACCTGAGGGCGAGCCCCCACTTACACTTACTACGCCCAGGTGTCTTGCAAGCGAAAATCCAGGCCAAAGTTCCGAAGGTGAGTGGCACTGGCAAGGCAAGCAAGGGCTTCTCGTTGGAATGTAAGGCCCAAAGCGACCCTTCTGAGAACGTTCTCAATGTGAGCAATGACCCCTAAGGACACTCATTATCTTCCGGTGTCTTGCAAGCGAAATTTCAGGGCCAAAATTACGAAGAGAAACGGGGAGGCAAGCGAAGAAGAAGCGACGCGAAGGCTGAGGTTTTCGTAGGAATAAAAGGCCCAAAATATCCCTTTAGGGGGCGCTCCTTATGCGCTGGAAAAATATTTCAGAAAGTCACGGGAGTTTTCTACATAAAAAAAATTGATACCATAGATACTCAGTTCTACGCGAAACGCCGTTTTTTCAAAATTGTATACCCATATATCCCCTGACGTTGATTCAACTCAACCTTCAAACAACTTCAGATGCTCTGATTTCATAGCAAATATAGGAAGGCAGAGATCAAGAAGGTTGCTGGTTATTCAATATAAACAGCGACGTCGTCAGTGACTGAAGTTCCAATATAATTAAGTCTCTTATGTCTAATACTTACTATCGGTGGAGGTATCAATCAACCAGTTTTGGTTAAGAGCGGGCGTCAGAAAAATCAGAAATCACCCGCGCGCCCCGCACCTGCCGCGCTGATGCGTCTATTGCTGCCCCGCTCCTCCTCGCATAGTATATGCCCCGACAATCAGATGAAACATGATGAATACCTATAGATAATAGGCATGATGACTCATGTTCAAATTGATAACGTAGTGATGCTAAATGGATAGTAAACCATCAAATTACCGTATTAAAGTCTAAAATAATAAAATATAATTAAAATCGTAAAAGATAATGAACATTGAAAGTTAACAAAAATATGTTATTTTTTATTGTCCAAGAGTAAATTTAAAGGTACCAATAGAATCCTTACGCTTTTAAAGAAACAAAATTAAACGCAGTATTCCGCGAATGAAACAACAATTTACCTGATTTTCCATACGATGAAACATGTACTTTGTACTAACAAATTTCGGCTGTGACGTCACGCCTGTCTGTCTTTCACTATTAAGCGTTTTGCGCTGCTACCAGCGAGGTCAATCTTTGTCTAAAATTTTTGGTTATTTATGTTCTTCAATTGTAGTTCCTCCCATACAAACATTTTTTCCTGCCCAAAAACTGGTTCAAATGACATGATAAAAAATTTTTAGTCATCATCCCTATTATAATAAGTGGGAAGAAATACAAAATCTGTACCTATATTTGAAGATATAATTTTCGCTTGTAAGTCAGAGTTTCGAGAGCTTTAACTGAAAACGACCTTCCGTTTTTTCGGGTTCCGTACCCAAAGGGTAAAAAAGGGACCCTATTACTAAGACTTCGCTGTCCGTCTGTCTGTCTGTCACCAGGCTGTAACTCAAGAACCGTGATAGACAGTTGAAATTTTCACAGATTATGTATTTCTGTTGCCGCTATAACAACAAATACTAAAAAAAAAAAAAAAAAATATTTAAGGGGGCTTCCATACAATAACTTTTTTTTACTGTTTTTATAGATAATGGTACGGAACCCTTCGTGCGCGAGGCTGACTCGCACTTGACCGGGGCTTTTATTTACTAAATCACGTTAGGGTTGTAATTTAGCACAACAATGGCTAATAAAAGCCTAAAGCAAAAAAAAAGGTATAATCGAATTTAATGCGCCGTAGGTTCAGCGAAGTTAAGCGAACAGTGTTTTCGAAACAATATAATGCGTCTGTTTATAATAATATGGTTTAAAAAAAATACGAATAGTAATCTTGAGGCTTTTCTGCAGGGAAATCAGTGTTTAGAAACATGATTAAGCATTTTTCGCTCGATAGAAAAAAATCACGAACATAGGTCTAAAAGGGTCTAAAATACACTTAAAATATTTGTTACAAATTACGAACAAAAGCTAAAAATATTAAAATGGCTTCTAAAAATCGGCAATATCATGTTTGAGGGAAATCAGTGTTTACTTTTTTATTTATTTAAACGGCCCAAAAATTAAAATTAAAAAACATGATTTCCGCGCTTCCGAGCACGCACTTCCATCTCGCTCACGCTTATGCTCAGTGAGAGGGAGAGAAGACCATGAACCTACGGCGCCTTAAGCTTTTGTGAGATATGTCTAAAATACTTACTAATAAATCCACGGTTAAAATCACGTATTAAATGTCACGACAGGCGACATGTTTCGGACTCTTCGCGAGTTCTTCTTCAAAACAAACATCGAAAACACTCGTCCTGAAGAAGATCTCGAAACTCGAACTCTAGTTCGAAACATGTCGCCTGTCATGTCATTTGATACGTGAATTTAACCGTGAATTTATTAGTAGCCTTAAAAAAACTGTTATATTGTATATTATGAAACCTTCGATCATGTCTATGAAAGCCAGATTTTCAGGCTACTGTGTGGCGGCCAAATTTTACAATTCTGATCTCGGATTCGTGCTTGTAGACAATGGAGACGCTCTGGCCCTTAAGTTATTAATTTTGAACATACTGGTATTCAAGAAAAACTGCTAAATTGTGTTCACTTCTTTTAATATAAAAATGACCAATTTCGCAGGCAATAATTGTTGGAATCTGCACCCTTGATTACCCTCAAAGCGACAGCCATGATGACTTTAAAGAAAAACAATGTCAATAATGCCACTACGGGCGACATGTTTCGAACTCTTCGGGAGTTCTTCTTCAGGATGAGTGTTTTCGCGGCGGTGTCGCTTGAATCACGATAAGATTCAAGTGACACCGCCGCGAAAACACTCATCCTGAAGCCCTTGCAGAGTTCGAAACATGTCGCCCGTAGTGACATTTAATACTTGAGTTGAACGTTGTAATTATGAGTATTATTTCAACGTGTCTCACGAAAGTTTAAATTCGAAAAACAATGTCCGCCATCTAGGAATTCAAAATAGACATCATTTCTAGAATCTGCACCCTCGAGAAGCCTGAAAACGTATGTTGTTATTTAAAAAAAAAAACGCGCGTCGTAATTTACAAAAAATGTTTCAAAAAATTAAATAATGCAACCACTTTTTGAAATAATTTTGACTTCGAATTCATATTTAGAGACCGAGAGGACATCGATTTTGAACATAACCGGATTTATTCTCAACTAGCGACCCGCCCCGGCTTCGCACGGATACTATATTATACATATAAACCTTCCTCGACCCTAGTCGACCTTAGTCGACTAAGGGACCAGGGTTGAAGTGTGATGTGGGCGATAGGCTAGCAACCTATCACTGCAATATCACATTTTGTCTATATTTTATACCCACATTTATGCTAAAAGTGGCGCTGGAACATACGTTTTATGTGCTCTGCCTACCCCGTTTGGGAATAAAGGCGTGAATTTATGTATGTATGTATGTAAACCTTCCTCTTGAATCTCTCTGTTAAAAAAAACCGCATCAAAATCCGTTGCGTAGTTTTAAAGATGCATTCATAGGGACAGACAGCGGGAAGCGACTTTGTTTTATACTATGTTGCAGTGATAGTGATAATCTTTCATAAGGTAAATACACGCTCGACAGAAAAATGTTCGTCTAGTTTTGCATGTACTGCACAAATTATTCTAAGAAGCCGGTCGCCGGCCGATCGTTGCGTAATCTTATGGCTGTATTTTGAACTTTAAGGTATACATGTTAAGGTTGACTTTTAAATATATTATTTCAAAATATACCTAAGTATCTACTGGAATGTAATGATACATTCATTCACTGGACGAATATACTGGGTCACGATATTATTGAAATAATTATGTTCACCGTGCTGTCGTGAGAGCACAGAACGTAGTCCTCTCGTCTCAGCGGAGCGATTGCGACTGACTCCGCCCGCAAACGGCAACAGAAGATATACC
This sequence comes from Epinotia demarniana, assembly GCA_945867215.1. Taxonomy (NCBI): domain Eukaryota; kingdom Metazoa; phylum Arthropoda; class Insecta; order Lepidoptera; family Tortricidae; genus Epinotia; species Epinotia demarniana. Next base: position 30,274,866 of record OX244261.1, on the reverse strand, counting down.
AAACAGCACGAAACACGCGACGGGAGAAAGGGTATCGCGCTAAATAAAAAAGACGTATACGCCAAATACGTTTTACCTCAATAAGTCTGAAAAGGGACAACATAAAAAAACCTCGCTGGTCAAATCACTAGGTAATATCAAAAGCTATTATACGCTAAATTTTTACGTAAATTATATGCACGGGAACGGCACACAATTGAAATTAGGTAAATATAAGACATGTTTTGGCGATTGTTTTCTATCGAGGCAATTTTGGTTTTGGATGGTTTTTTTCGGACAAATAGATTGCAAATATGATGTAGTTTCTGTATATTCTTTTTCCTGTCATTCGCTTTAGTTTGTCATAGGTAAATATTCAATCTAAGAACTCCGATTTCGCGGAGCGCCCCCTCTTAATATGTAGTGTTTAGCCGCCTATTAAAATAGGCGGCGGGATCTAAGCATCCCGGGTTTGTTCAGGTTTTATGTATATTTTGCTAAAAGTTTGAATGGAGTTCTTCTTACTTTCTAGTCAAGTATGTGCTTGTAAATTTTCAAGTTCTTTTAGCTCAAAGATTTAAGAAGTTCCCATACAAAGTTCAACCCCATTTTTTAACCCCATTGCACCATTATCTTAATAATTTTTATAGCCTATGTGTTGTCCGAGAATTTTCTCGATAGATAAGTAAAGTTTGCATCAAAATCCGTTCAGCCGTTTTCACGTGATACGAGTACATATAGACAGACAAACAGGCAAAAATTCTAAAAACTTTTGGTTCGTGTTCTGTTATCGATTCTAAGTATCTCCATCAAACATTTTTTCGAATATCTTCCTTGGTACATACTTTCGACCGTCTTCTGCTTTATTATATGTATAGATATGCGCAGGCATCATTCGCACTGTCACGGCTTTCCCCTGTCCTTTCGCAAGAAAATATCCGAGTGGCATACTATGCTTACATAAACTCCATCATTGTGTACGGTATTGACTTATGGGGCCTTGCTGCAGACAGGGACAGGGTGTTTGGTCTTCAAAAAAGGGCTGTTAGGATTTTGGCTGGAGTGCCTCCATTTTCTCCTACTAGAGAGCACTTCAAAAAACTAAAAATTTTAACGGTGCCGAGCCTCTACATCTTGGAAGTCGCAAAATTTATGTGGAAACACAAGGACGACTACAAAATGCGTCGTCCAGATCAACGAAAAAATGGTCGCGACATGAAACCCGTGCAGGCCCGATTGACGCGAACATCAAATTCATTGTGGGTAGTAGGTGTTAAAATTTATAACAAATTGAGCCCGGAAGTCAAAGAGGCTCCTTCTTATGAGCTGTATGTTAAAAAGCTGAAGCAGTTTTTAATGGATAATGTTTTTTACAGTGTTGACGATTTTTGTAAATATAGGAAATTAGTATAGGGACATTTTAATTAATATTATTATTCAGGTATGTTATTAATATTGTATTATTCAAATTTTAAATTGTAATTAATGTTTTGTATAATTATTGTTTTACTTCTTGTTGACTTGTGCTGTTATTAGGCATTAAATGATTTGAATTTGAATTTGAATTTAATTAGATAAATTTTTCATAAAAGCACTGTTCACCACGATGTCAAATTATCTAACTTGGATAATTTTTAGGGTAAAATTCATTTAAGAATGATTTGGTGTTAATTCGACGGGATGGCTTTCGGAACTAACGGGTAGTACGGTTGTTAATTTTTGAAAATCATGGTACTCCACAATCAGATTAGCGTTCAGAACATGAAAACGCAATATCAATCGTTGTTCATTTACTTAGTGAGAAAAAAATACTAACGAAGACGATGACTTTATAAAAAAATTGTGCCACTTAGTAGTCACTGAATATAACCAGCTAGGGGAGGGTACCACGAACTTAGGTACTCGAATTAATAATTTACTTCACTTTTTAGAAAAACAACCTACTATTCTGTCAAATATGGTACACTTCCTGTGTATAATAAATGTATGTAAGTAGTCCACACTTAAATAAATAGGATCACTATAACGCTGATCTGAAAATGCATCGTACGAATTCCTAACTTCTACATTCATTATAAGTTCGCTGAAACCACAGCCAATTTCTGCAAACGTTGCACGTGACTTTGTTAGGTACTTACTTGTTTAGGTACTTTATTTCTAGAACGAAATTGCCGAATCGCTTCAATGTTGAACACACAACACAACACAGCTGCTTTGAAACGGTTTTTTAAAGCTTTGTTGAGTGACCATAAAGGTCTCTACCCATCACACCGTATCATACCATGACCGTACTATGAACGTGTCAGGCAAAAACATATCTAGAACGGTCTAGTGAGCGTCATCTCATAATGCCTCATACAAAGAATATTTTCTTGCATGTGGCGGTACGTTACGGTCATGGTATATGGGTCAATTTCCCAAGCAATAAATTTTCATGGCAAGACTGAAAACGCAGGTGCAGAAAGCTCAAATAATAAAGTACAATTTTTTTGGGAAACATCTCCCAGTTGGCTATCTCGGGCAATAGCTAAACTTCAAATATTCATTCAGTTAATAATTAAAAAATAATAATGAAGGGGTAATTTCTCATCAAGGTGGGCTTTAAATTGGAATTAATATTAGTGATTTTTATTACATAGAATTGAGTTAAACATGTAATAAAATTTATATAGTTTTGTTCTTGAGAAAGAGGCTTAAAAAATAATAGTTTTTAAACGTTTCTGAACATGCTGCCGGCCTTGAAGTTTGAAGATCTTCAATTGTTGCCCACAGGGAGCGGGCAAATGGTGTTGAAGGCCCGCCGAATGACACCTCGCTTGGTGCGGATATCGGCGACCCGCGCCACACCGTCAGCAACAGGAATGATGCGGACGACTGTCTTTGATGACCACCATAACGCCATCCTTGAGTTGGCCTGTAGAATTGTGCCATTTGGTTTTCTGTTGGAGCCAGAGAATGTACTCATTAGAAAACCGGTGCCAAAACTGTTGTTTCAGCAGTTCGATGCGTTTCCAACGTTGCAGCGATGAAATGTTGGATGCAGTGATCTGTGGCTGAGGCACAAAATGAATAGATCGTCCTATCAGGAAGTGGGCAGGGGATAGAGGATATAGATCATTTGGATCGTTTGAAATTGGCGTCAGAGGCCTTGAATTTAAAATTGCCTCGATCTGAATCATTAGTGTTGACATTTCCTCGTATGTTAAATGTGTTTGATCCAGCACTCGGCGGAGATGGTGCTTTATTGATTTGATGGCTGACTCCCATAATCCGCCAAAGTGTGGAGCGTAAGCAGGGATAAATGAAAACTTGATACCTTCAGTTACGTCTGTTGAGAAGGATTCCTGGAGGATTTTAGAAAACTCGTTACAGGTACCTTGAAATGTTGTGCCGTTATCTGAGAAGATCGTCTGAGGCTTACCCCGACGTGCAATGAATCTGCTTAACGCTGCAATGTAAGCCTCCTTTGTTAGGTCTGTGACGAGTTCAAGGTGCACTGCTTTCGGTGCTAGACACACAAATGCACAAATGTATGATTTGATTAAAACACTCCCTCTGCCTTTGCGGTTGGATATCATTACTGGCCCAGCATAGTCTACGCCAGTCTCAAAAAATGGATACTCGAGTTCAACACGTTCTCTCGGTAGGTTATCCATCACGGGTTGAATTGTTTTTCCGCTGAATCGAGAGCATTTGATGCATTTATGCACTGTGCTTTTTGCTTATGCCTGGTGGTAGCCAGCAAAAGTTGGGGACCTGCATGCATGAACCTGACGTGATAATGCCTGAATATCAACTTGCATAAATGATGCCTGGAACTGAGCAACACTGGATGTTTGACATCGTATTCGTAGCTGGAGTTGCTCAGTCTTCCCCCACACGAATGAGATTACCTTCCCCAAGGAATGGTGAAAGTGACCGGAGATTGCATTTTCGAGGTAACGATTTATTTGACGACAATAGCTCCATTTCCTTGGGAAAAGAATCTTCCTGTGCCCTACGCAAAAGAAAATGATAAGAGCGTGCAAGTTCTTGATGAGAAATATTGCCTGTTTGCCTAGTTCCTACTTCTCTGCAGTTGTTAATGAATCGAAATACTAGCGCCATGACACGTGTAAGGTTTGAGAAGCTTGATGAATTTGTAATAAGCTTAGTAAACATGTTGTCATTTTCATTTTGCTCTTGAATTTAAAGTGATTGTTCTACCATTTCTGGCAAACGAATAGTGGATGACTTGTTTGGATTTTTAGGCCATTGTGTGCTATCTAATTGAATAAATTTCGGACCTGACCACCACAGAGTAGATTGACCTAGCTGATCAGCACTAAGACCACGGGAAACTAAATCTGCAGGGTTTTCCTTCGACGGTACATAGAACCACTGACAGGCCGTCGTAAGTTCTTGAATTTCACTTACTCTGTGACGCACGAAAGTTTTGAGATTTAGAGGTGATGAGTCAATCCAACCCAAAACAATCGTGGAGTCAAACCAGAATACGCAGTCCTTGATCTCCAAGGTGAGTGATGAAGTAACCTTTGCGTACAACTTCGCACCAAGCAACGCCCCACTCAATTCCAAACGCGGTATCGTAGTCTGTGGCTTTATAGGAGCAATCTTGCTTTTGGAAGCTAAAAGACGAACACTAACTGTTCCGTCCCTATCTACACTACGCACGTAGATACATGCCCCGTACGCTTTTTCACTGGCATCTGTGAAAATGTGGAGAGTGACTTCAATCGAACAATGTAATTTGATGCATCTGGGAATGGATAATCTATTTAAGTGCGGCAGTGTGTGAGCAAAATGAAGCCATGCATCTTTAATTGAATGAGGGACTTCTTCATTCCATGAACATTTACTAATCCACAACTGCTGCATAATAATCTTTGCCTCAACTATGCACTGAGAGACCAAGCGGATCGAACACTTGTGCAATTGTAGAAAGTATTGACCTTTTATTAATTTTGTCTTTAATATTGACATTTATTGAAAATGTTAATGTGTCTCTAAAGCATTGCCAATTTAAACCGAGAGAATCCTCAATACTGAGGTTTACAGTTTCGGAGCTATTATAGTCCTGACAAACTGCTAATAAAATTTCTTGATTATTGGAATGCCATTTCCTGAGATGAAACTTGGCTGAGTGCAGCTCTCGAGTGACACTGTGACACAGTGAGATAGTGTCCTCCACTGTGTTTCTGCCTGACAAAAAATCATCGACGTAAAAATCGTGACAAATTGCATGCTTCACGTTCTCGTCGTTTGCATCATATCCTAACTGAGTGAGACATCTAGTGGCGAGATAAGGTGCAGATGCCGTCCCGTAAGTTACGGTATTTAATGTATATATGGATATAGTTTTGTTCTTGAGAAAGAGGCTTAAAAAATAATAGTTTTTAAACGTTTCTGAACACCGCCCCTTTAATTATGTACAAATATATTTGTCCGGAAAATTTTCTCATTACCGCGGACAAGGTTTGTCAACGATTTATTTGCTAAATTTGAATCGGTAAGCCCCCATCGCCTCATGCGCCCTTCGAGAATCAGTTTCGTTGCGGTACTCGGCGAGTGAGTACGTGTATAAGTGGTGATGCGACGGCCTGCTACACGAAAGTATATCATTGCCGCGGTACGGGGACAAAAATAAAATCATTCCGGAGTTTGCTATATCTTTATTTGTTTTTTATTTGTTGTGATTGAAATTAATACATAACATGTATTCTATAATCGTGATATAAAGAGTCGTATTGGTTTAATCATAAGCGGTTTAAGAAGTTTTTAAATATATTTTTTATCCAATGTTTCTCATTCCGCCGTTTTAATTCCGGTGTTTCCGGTGTAGTAAAATGGCTTTAATACCCCCTGGAATGAAAATAACACCGGAATGATTTAAAATGTAGCTTCACTTCATTAAACAAACAAATTATATATTTTATTATAATTTATACTTATTTGATCGAAGTGTACATAACTATTATCCAGTATTTTTGATTTAAATAGAAGTTCCACTATATTGATTTTGGTGAACTTACTTGATTGTTTACGCTTGAAGAAAATAAAAATATTTAATTTTATCTATTCAATCAAAGTAAGTACATATACTTCTTCTCAAGGATAGCTTGATTAGTTTCAACTGTGATGAGTTTGAAAAATAGAGGCAAAAAAACATAAGCAGATTAAGAAAAATATGACATATAATTAAAGTGTCTCAACTCTTCCTAGTTAATTTTCTATACAAAATGTTTTTTCCTCGAATACTAATCCTAGAAATAGCTTCAATCTGAATAATGGTTCAAATGTGACCTTTGTAATGAAAAGGGTTTAAGTTCAAAATAACATATAAAGCAATAAATGCTGTGCTAAGAGTTTTATTATTCCATAAAGAATAAACAAGTAAAAAAATCATTGCAGATGAAAAGGTGTTGGTTTATTTGACCCATAAATAATTTTGGTTTAAAAAAGTTAATACAGACTAAACTTGTTAAATACTAGGTTTAGCAGTAAAAATAAGTGGTTAAATAATTTAAAAATCGTTATTTTTTTAAAATTCCGGCGTACGGTTACGGCGTACGTTTTTATCATTCTGGTGTGTATTTATCATGCCGGTGTACATTTATCATTCCGTGGTGAGTTTAATTTTTTAGTCTCTATTATCTCAAAAACTAATTAAGATATCAAATGCCCTTTTAGAGGATTTGCATAATACTGTCAGAGCTATCAGTTCATATTAAAAAATCCACGAAAAAAACCCAAACACAGGATCACACCGGAATGATGCAAAAAACGTGTACTGTTGAAATTGACCCATATAAGTGGGCACAGACCTTAATTCAGAATTTAAAAAATCATGAGCTAGAACTATCTTTAAATCATTCATTAAAATCTTCATAACTAGTCCTTAAAACAATAGTCTTCATTTACAAAACTAGTCCGACGGGATATTTATTCTCATCATCATCATAATCTTAAGAGCCGGGCTCTTGTCGTTGGAGTAATCGCCACTCTATTCTTCTCTCTGCCACTGTTTTGAGCTCTTGATACGATACATTACATTAACTTTCTCTTTAGCTTGGTCCTTAAACGCACGTCTTGGTCTTCCCCTGCTTCTCCTTCCTTCAACTAAAGTTTTTATGTAATTTTCATGTCGTATCAGGTGCCCTAACATATTTTCCCTTCTGTTTTCAATCGTTTTAGTAGACATATTCTTTCTCCTATCAAATTTAGAACCTGTTCGTTTGTTCTTCTTTCTGTCCAACTACGTAATACCTTCCATCGTTCTGCATGCCCACATTTCAAATGCGTTCAGTCTCTCTTTATGAGTATCACGTTGGGTTAGAGTCTCGCTTCCGTACAGCGCAATCTCCAGATGCATGTCTTAAATTTAATCTCTTTCTGATATTTCGAGATATTTTTGCTTTATATATTTTTGCTTTTTATATTTATTATAGCTGATAAATAAAACAAAAACATAAAAATGCGATATATTACCGAAAAATATACCTATTATAACAAACTTCATTATTTTATTTTATTTTGAAACATAGGAAAGCAATAGTTAAATGTTTTGAAATGAAGGGAATTGACTTTTTTGAACATGTTTAATGGACCTTGTTCACATATAAAGTAGAATACAAAAAGATAGAAGCATCTGCGTTGTATGAACACTTATATACCTTAGATTAGCTTAGTTATAAAAAAGCCCATAGACACAGAAGTTTCAATCAGTACGAGGAGTCAGATGGAGAGCTTATGTCTGGATAAGCTGACGGCTGACCCCCTAGGCTACGGAAGGATACAAATTAAAACTATAAAAATAATCTATTTAAACATTATGTGAAAGCTGCGATTCCGGAGTATTTGTATTCGCCAGCGCTCTTGAGGTATGTGTTGGTGGACGTGGAAGAAGCTGTAACAGCAAAATAAACTCATGTGGGCTAAATAAACTTTTTACTAGATTCATCCAAATGCTGAAGGTTCATTTCATGCACTAATGAAAAATAAAAATAAAAATAGATTTGTAGTTCCGAAGTTTACTCAATTGTTTTTTAAAGTTGGTAACGTACATAAGACATTATAAGTCATCGAATGTCACCAGTGTAAACAAGGAGGAAAGATATGGCTGATATTACCTGATTTAAAAATGTTTTCGCTCAGAAATCCCGAAAATAATACTCATTGTACAAGAAAAAATAGTGGCAATATTTGACTTAGGCGTAGGTAGGCACTGATCCTCCAAGAGAGATAAACCAACAACTTTTGTTGAACTTCAGTATGTCAAAAAATTAACGACGATGCTACAATCGTTTCAATGAAGCTTTTTATAGATCCAAATCGGTAAGCAAAATGTCAACAACTTACAACTTAAAATGTATTGGAAGTCGATACCTCTTAAGTTGACCATACCGTTACTTCCTACTTACAATTATCATCATCGTCGAATATTACGCCAGTCAGCCATAGAATAAGTAGGACTATCAGCGCTATAGTCACGAGGGAAGCGAGAAAACTGATTATCTTGCACACTAGGCCACACACGCAACTGGAAACAAAACAAAATCTAATTATTTATCATAGGAAAATTCATGTATTTCTTTTTAGGGTTTAGATAGGAATCTACCAAAAAGGTAAACAAGGTGCGACTCTGTCTGTCCCTCTGTCATGGTTGTCTATTGTTTGCCCGACATTCATATACTATAATAATCATTTGCCCGAACTTCGCTTGCTCGAATTTCATTTGCCCGAATGTTTCGTTTACCATAATAGTTAATTGACATACTCTTGTTTACCCGAATATTGGATGTCATAATGATACGAATGCCATACGTATTGTATTCCAGATTATTGTTTGCAATAATATTATTTAATAGAATATTTAATAGAATATTTAAACGCCATACTAAACATGCATTCGGATTCATCTTTGTTAATTTGCTGGTTTTTCCGCTCTTTTATAAAAAAAATAACCTCGAAGACGAAAGCGGGAGCAAAGCTCCCGCTTCCGTCTTCTAACCTATCCGCGATCCGAGTCGGTTTTGCCACTAAGCCCCTGTTCCCTACTGCCTAAGATACAACACTATCTTGGCATAAGGTAATCTCAGAGAAAAGTTCATTTTTACTTAGTGGCAAAACCGACTTGGATCGCGGATAGGTTCGAGATAAAAAAAAATTATATTAGACTGCAATATGTACCCACTTTATCACATAAGAATATTATGGATGTTGAGATGGATGGCAAATGATATTATGGCATGTGATAGTTATGGATTACAATGATTATGGAAAATTAGATTATTGATATTGATATTATGGAAAAAAAAGATTCTGGCATATAATTATTATGGTAAACAATGAGTATGGCATACGAAATTATAGAAAACAACATTATGGCAGTTGTATATTATGGCAGATAAAATTCGGGCAAATGAAATTCTGGCAAGCAAGAGTATACCCTCTGTCATAGCTACGCTTATCAATAACTCGTAATAACTTGAGTCTAAAACAGTTTTTGTGTTTTTCAGAATTTCGATGAATTATGGAAAATGGTAAAATAACCACAACTTAGAAAAGTTGAAAAACCCCGATATTTTCATTTCAAAGTCCAATATCTCAAAAACGGCTGAACAGAACAAAAACAAACCGCATTCAAATCGGTCCATCCGTTAGTGAGCTTAGAATACAGACAGATACGTTAAACTTATGACACCCCTCTTTTTAATTCGGGGGTTAAACATACCACTCCCTGCTTATCTTCTGAGTTTAATAAGCAGGAAATTAAATGATTAAAATTTTACACATAATTTACTAGTAAGAAGATGAATATAATAAATAAATAAACATAAATATTACATGTTATTATAGCTTAAATGAATTATTCAACGACATTTTATTAAATAATTCTAAGTGAAAATTGAGACAAGGATATAGATTCAACGAATGATAAATTATTATTCTTATTATAATGTGACTGTATGCATGACACGAATGTAGGTTCTTAATAATTAGATATAGACTATGACTGTAATTTTAACCAAAATATTTTAATCATCAATTTATAATTTTAACACTTTTAATCTTTGATTGATTGCACATTATAGCCATATAAAATAAAATAGTTTGTACGCTGAAACGCAAAAAATGAAGGACATTATTTTGACGATGACAGCAGTATGTATTTTTACTCATGTTTGGACAAATACATTATCTTATCTTATCTTATCTTATATATGACAGGAAATATGTAAACAAATCGCTATATGGGTATTTTGTTTTTATACCTAACGTAAACTTCACAAAACTTGATATGCATCTGAATTAATAAAATGTGTTTATGAGTGTAATGTGTCCCTTTCCTGTGAACACAATAGTACATTCACGCCGGGAAAGAAGGGCTTGCCGGGTAGGTTAGGTTAGGTTAGTATACATAGACGGCCGACCGTAGGGAGGCCGGATAGTGACACGAAGCCGGCAAGCCCTTTTCACGGCTAGGCATGAATAGTGCTTTTCTCAAACATATGCAATGAAATAAGAAATATCACCACTCAAAAAACCAACCTGTATTTATGTACTTGTCCTTCGATTTTGGCGGCAAACAGTTATTTATTGCTAATTCGGCCTCCGCCCTCAATTCCGGCGGAAATTTTATTTATACTCGTAAATATCAACCACAAATATGTATACACGACAAAAGACTTTTAATTTTCCCTCCAATCCCTCCATAATGTTTTTTTTACGGAAGTCGTCCGTTTTACGCGTATGTAGTGTTCGAATAGACCCTATTAGGGCCATTATACACAAACTGATAGTGAGAATTTTAATTTCTGTAATAATTAAAATAAATGCAGAGGATTTTAAATATTTTTTATGGTCTCTGGTGACTTACGAATAGACTAAATTTTATTCATCAACACATTGAATCATACAGATTTCTATTCTTAAATCAGTTCGTGTGTAATAGGCATTATCGCGGATATTTTTGGTCCGATTTCGAATTCAGCTGTTTAGCCTGTTCATGAACGCAGACGCCATATTTAGTTAAGAATTAAAAATTAATTACTTCCCGGCCTAGCCCTTCAATTTTGTATGAAATTCCTTTACAGTTCTCTCGAAGTGCTCCGCCCGAAATGTCATACTTCGAAGCCTTACATGACGCACGTAACGACGAAATTTCATTGCATGTTTGAGAAAATATATTAAAGAGACAGTTATAGACAAAGGAATATTTCCGACAATTTAACTGAAATAAGACCATAAGTTTGTACGCAAGCCTTGGTGCGCGAGGCATATTCGCACTAGGCTTTTTTTTTTAACTCTGTCTTTAATTCATATGTTTCTAGTATTTAAAGAGGAGGTGTACCTATCTTTTATACATATAATAAAGCAGAAGAGGGTCAAAAATCTGTACATGGAAGATATTTGAGAAAAAGTTGGCTACTTAGAATCTATAACAGAACACGTTCCAACAGTTTTTAATAGAATGTTTGTCTGTTTATGTGTTTATGTGATCGCGCATCACATGAAATTGGATGAACGGATTTGGTGAAAACTTTACTAATCTGTCGAGAAAATCCCCATCCAGATTATAGGCTATAAAATATAAAATTATAAAGATAAGGGTGCAAAGGGGTTAAAAATGGGGTTGAGCTTTGTATTGGACCTCCTTGAATCTATGAGAAAATTGAATAAAGAATAAAGACTTAAAAATTGGCAAGCACGTACTTGGCTAAAAAGTTAAAAAAGAACCCCATTAAAACTTTTTGCAAAATATCGGTAAAACGTGAGAAATCACGTGATGTAAAATAGTGCTTGGGGGCTTAAGACAATACATTAACCAAAACTGGTTCATATCTCCACGGATAGTAACTGATAGACATTAGAGACCTGATTATATTGGAACTTTAGTCACTGACGACGCGCGACATCGCTGTTGATATTGAATAACCAGCAACGTTGATCTCTGCCTTATATTTGGTATGAAATCAGAGGTCATCTAAAGCTGTTTGATAAGTTCAGTTGAATACTTATCTCGAATTATCATAGTTCACTTACGTCCAAGGGTTGTGGGTATAAAATTTGGACAAAACGGCATTCTATGGAGAACTACTGAGTATATACGTACCCAATTTTATTAAGTATGTAGAAAACTTCCGTGACTTCTGAAATATTGGAAGCGCATAAAGAGCGCTCCCTAAAGGGATATTTTAGGTCTTTCATTCCTACCAAAACCTGAGGCTTCGTTTCGCTTCTTCTTCGCTTTCCTCCCCGTTTTCCTTCGGGATTTTGGGCCTTAAGTTTCGCTTGCAAGACACCAGAAGATAATGAGTGTCTTTAGGGGTAATTGCTTGCATTGAGACCGCTCTCAAAAGGCCTTGCTTGCCTCGCCGCTCACCTTCGGAGCTTTGGCCTGGGATTTCACTTGTAAGACACCAGAGGATAGGTAAGTGGCCGTGGGGGCTCGCCCTGAGGTTTCGCTTGTAAGACACCGGGAGATAATGAGTGTCCGTCCATGGGGGCGCATTTAGAGCACTTTCTGAAGGAATACTTCAAGTATTTCGTTTCAAAAAAAGCCACTCACCACTCACAACCTGTCATTCCAAGGACTTACTTCTCTTCGCCACTCCCCTACGGGATAGTAAGTGTCCGTGAGGGCTCGCTTGCCTCGCCGCTCATCTTCGGTACTTTGGCCACACGTGTCGCTTGCAAGGCACCTAGGGATTGTAAGTATCCCTAGAGGCTTGCCATCGGGTCTTCGGCCCTCTAGCTCGTCTAGGGAGCGGTCTAGCATGCTATGGGCCTTTAATTCCTACGAAAAGCTCGCTTGCGTTCCCTTTTACCTTCGGAAATTTGGGCCTCAGATTTCGCATACAAGACACCCGAAGATAATGAGTGTCCGTAGGGGCTCGCATTGAGAGCGCTCTCTAAAGGGATGCTTTGGGCCTTTCATTCCAACGTAAAGCTCAACCTAAAGCCTTATGCCTCGCTGCCACCTGGGGATAGTTAGTGTCCTTCAGCTCTCGAGGTCTCTTAAGGTTTGATTTGGACCTTTCATTGTTATGAAAAGCTCGGCCTTCCGTATCGCTTACCTGGCCGGTCACCGTCGGAACTGTGGTTTTCGGTTTCGCTTGCAAGACACCTGGGGATAGTAAGTGTCCTTAAGGCTTACCCACGGGCCTCCAGCCCCCGAGCTGGCAACCGCTCTCTAAAAGCATGATTAGGGCCTTTCACTCCTAGGAAAAGCTCAGCCTTCGGCTCCGCTTGCCTCCCCGTTTTCCCTTCAGGACTTCGGGCCTCAGGGTGCGCTTGCAATTTACTCGGAGATAACGAGTAGGTATCCGTGGGGGCTCGAGCTCGCATGGAGACCGCTCTCTGAAGGATTGCTTTAACTACAGAATTATGTCATCTTAGTTCCTTCAATTTGCAATAAACTTTCATCCGTGAGTATGTCATAATGTTCTTTGCCATTCAAAATAAAGCGACATGCTATTGTCGCATTTATCGTTTGCTCCTCAACATAATAGACTTAAAGATCGAATTATTTGAATTGAAAGTATTGGCAAACAAAGTTTATTTCTGTGAACTTACTATAATTTTATTCGTGGTCATAAAAATGTATTAATCGTTATCAGCACATACCTACAAATGAGTCAATCATATCTCTTTATTCATAGGAAGTATAAATATTTTGCTAATGGTTTGGTATCTTATCTTTAAAAATTATTTGTATGTCCACATTTATTATTTGACAATTTGTTCAACTGCAATCAGGACATGATAGTAAAAGTTCGCATTAATTAAAAAAAACTTTCGTGAGCAGACGAGGAGGTACAGGACATGTCGTGTTAACCTTTTATATATTCCTGTATATTTTCCTTTTTAGGTAATCCTCTCCTCATGTATGGGAGCCATTCTCACTACTGGGTGACTTTGGGGTCATGGATCCTAGATGGTTACACTGAACAACTATTTCCATGGGTCAACCACGTAATTGCTAAACATATAACGGTTAATTGAGAGTAAATTTATGGAATAGCAGTTTTTTTGTAATTTAGTGGTTGGTCTCGTAGGAAATGTAGTTTTTCACAAGCATGTTCTTCGCTTTTCGTCATTTCAGATCATATTTAACCCCGGAATCACCCGGCATAGACACCTTCACGGTCATAGTCACCGCATTTTCTGGGGTAGAACTCAGAAGTTTATGACTTTTGCCACTATTATTAGTGCTCTAAAATGCGTTCAGAAACCGTAGGAAATGACCAGCATTACTATAACCGATTTTACTATGAGAACTTTCTTGTCTGTCGTAGTAGGTAAAACCAGTACTGTAATTTTATTACAGTACAGATTTTTGTAATGTTATGAGCTTATGAGTTTAAATTTGGAACAGCTGTCAAAACTCAAGTGGGGTCTCTCTATTCTAGTATCCATAGTATTAAAACAGTTGTCCATACGAAACGTAAATTCAGTACGTTTTTTAATACAAACCGCACAACATTTGATCTCGAGTAATATGAGTGTAGGGACTTCATTCGTTTGTCTATGATTTAAAAAAACCATTCGTCATGACGGATGATCGAATTGCCGCCATTGCTGTTGTCATTATTTTGTTGGTTATTTGCTTTTACTTACTAGTACTTATGATATGTGTGTAGATAAAGTAGTGTATGCAACTGTACATAATTAGGCCTTAAAACACTCGTGTGATCCTAATATGAAACTCGCTGACGCTCGTTTCATAAAACCACACTCGTATTTTAAGGCCTCTCATTATGGATCAGTCGCAAACTACTATTAAGAAAAATGTATGAACAATAACAATCGCTAAACAGTGCGGTTATGGGCCATAGAGCATAGAGTTTTTTGACACCTTATTATTGGTGTCATTGTACTTGAGCTACAGCCTATATTAAATGACAGATAACGGGACAGGAGTAGAACAAATAGTTAATTAGTGCTTACTTGCTGCATAGTTTGTTGCTCGCTGTCGCTCGTTTCATAAAACCACACTCGTATTTTAAGGGCTCTCATTATGGATCAGTCGCATAAACTACTATTCTGCAACCCGATGCAATACAATATCTTTGCTGTCTTTTTATTCATTTCAATAGAAACAATGCAACATACAAACAGACACAGATGAATGCGGTACGTTCACTTGCGATTTATTTATTTACGTAAGCGTGTACGCGCGAAGCATGCGCGCGTGGTCCGATGCACAGCGTGGCAGCCACTGAATAGGGATCAACATTGAGCCTCCGGCATGTACTTGCAGCAATGAACATAAATCGCGGAGTGGCCTGCGCCTGCCTATATGATTATTATGGAATATTTATAAATATGAGTATATGGTTTATCTTACCACATTTTGATGTATTTGATAACTATCTATTACAAATAAACACTGCGGCCTCCACAATCCACGTATCAGAACTGACTGGCTTATTGATCGTGCTTATATATATAAATACTGGCTCAATACTGATTACTTGTTATCGTATCTTATTTCTGATAGTGTACGGGCCACGAAAATATCACTATCGGGAATGAGAATTTCGCGCGCGGAATTCACATACGTCGCGATGCGTCGAAAAACCCGATTCCGCTTTCAAAATGTCGCATGTCCCCAGCAAACACCGACATCA
This sequence comes from Epinotia demarniana, assembly GCA_945867215.1. NCBI lineage: Eukaryota > Metazoa > Arthropoda > Insecta > Lepidoptera > Tortricidae > Epinotia > Epinotia demarniana. Next base: position 30,259,252 of record OX244261.1, on the reverse strand, counting down.
TAGAGATATTCCCTCGTGTCCCTGTATTTTAAAACGACAGTGAATATGTCTACCATGCGAAACAATATCACGAAAGGTACACTTCACATTTTGTCGTCGAATATGGGTTGCTAGTTAAGGACGGCGTAAGCGACTGCCGCACCTCAGTAGCTCGAAAACAACGCACCAATGAATAGAAGATTACATTAGATACGATTTCTTTATTTCATAGTATAAATATACCATATAGGTTCTAGTATTCTTAAAAATACTTGAATTAAAGTAAAAAAATTACAAATTATAAATGTCGATATAGATGTAGAGATTTATTAATAGCTGATACCTATTACGATCAAGTGCAAATGACAACAAGGAACAGGACTAATGGAGGAGAAATCAGGATTATTTTTTATGCAGTCGATAAATTTGTCGATATCGTCGTAGATAAAGGTGTCCATAATTATTGTATCGTTATTAATGGTGATAAATGGAAAGAAGCATGCTAAATCCATACTAAAATTATAAATGGGAAAGTGTATGTATGTGTGTGTTTTTTTGTCCGTCTTTCACGGCAAAAGGGAGCGACGAATTGACGTTATTATTAACTGGAGATAGTTGAAGGGATGGAGAGTGACATGGGATAGTTTTTATCCCCGAAATCATCCTATCATAAAAGTTTGTATGGAGCTGCGATATAAACGAGTTCCATGCGGACGGAATCGCGGGTAGAAGCTAGTATAAATCTAAAGGATAAAATATGATATGATTAATAGATATCAAACAGAAAACAAAGACAGCTGATGTTAACGACACTACGAAGAAACTAAAATGTAAGTGGACAGGCCACATGATGAGAGACAACATAGAAAAGTGGTCCAAAGATATTTAGAAAAAGGAAAAAAGGGAGACAGAAGAAAAGATTTAGATGAACTCAAAAATGTGGAGAAGAAAAAATAGGTGGGGGACTCGGGGGGTGCCAATTTTTCAAGTAGGAATAAGGTTCCCACTAACAGATGGATAACGATATCTCGAAGGTTGAACTTCAAGCAAGCGGGTCAGTCAGTGTTTAAGAACTGTCTTATATGAATGCTGCTGATATGTGGGTGCTGCGATATGAAATAAGTAAAAACACTTACTTACTTAGTAAAGTTTGCTGGAATTCAAACCCTTTCCGGCTGAGTAACTTGATTTACGAAAACTATTGCAATATGTAATTTAATCGCTTCTTTTAACCCATATAAAACCAAAGAGTATGAAAAAAATCTAGGCATATGCTTTTACTGTTAAAATTAACTGCACGGTCGTGCAGTTCAGGAAATATCAGTAAATGCACGATCGTGCAAAAGCAGTAGGTATTGGCATTTTTATTCAGACCTGAGTTACTGTTCGTAGAACAGAACTATTATATAATCTGTGCTAAGGGAGAGTTATATTAGATAATCATATACATGTAGCTATTAGAGGAGGTGGTCTAAGAAAAACATAAAGAAAAAAGCCAATTTTATGAGGTTCTGTTTGGCAGAGATTGCAAACCAGGGGTGCTGTTCAAGAACGTGAGTTCTAGTTACCTAGCCTGTCATCTACACCGACTCTTTTATTTATCCTTCTTATACTCGTACTTTTATATTGAAAACTCGTCAATAAAATCAGTGTATAAGTGTGTTGATGTAAAAAAATATCTTCATTTCGTTGAACAATAGTTTATTGTTTTAAGGAGCTACCTATAAAAATATTTTTAAATACATAATGTATGCACGTAAAATAAGACAGAATGTGTTAAATGAATCAAAATAATACGATACGACTTCTGTTTTTAGGTAATGCCGATACCGAAAACTTATAGAACTCCGCTTAGGTCTATTTTAAATGAGTTGAATAAGTATTGTGGTAAAAAGTTTTGTGTATTTTTTTAACTTTTTCCATTAAAACGGATTCCCCGGAGCGAGGCGGCGCCGTTCGCGTGAGAATGAGCAATTTCCTCCGACCGCCACGATTTCGATCTGACTTCCTGTCTGGCCAGCGATTTTAAAATTTATAGAAGCGCTTTACATGAAATTGAAAACAAGAACAAGACTGATTGTGAGAGAACTCAGGAATGCTGCGCTGCGAAAAGTGGTTGATTAGCGAATGCCTCGTCTACGCTTCGGGTTCGAATATTCGGTACAGTTCAGTTGAGATCCTGTATGCATGACTAATGAATTAATGATAGAACATCGATGGAAGTGTTCGTCATAATTTATGTTTATTCTGATAAAGATAAAGAACCATAATAATTAAAACTTAGAATAAGAAAAATTTGGTGTTTTTTTACTATACACTTATATGCATAATAATTGGGTGTCCCAGAAGTAGAGACAATTTATTTTCAAAATATTGAATATTTAGTAAACAATAAAAGTAACAATTTTGGTTTAATGTTGTAACACAACGAATTAAAATATAAGGTTTATATTCAATTGGCGCGCACAACACCTCTGAAATCTATTTTTCTTAGATTTTTGGCGGCCCGCCGCATATCGGGTGTTCCAGATTTTGTAGCCACTTTTCTTTTTATCTTTGCTTGAAATATTTGAAGGATTTGTTTTTTCTGATCGCTTCTTGTATTCTCTTTTGCAAAGGAACCAAAACATCTCGACACCGCGACCTTGAGGTACAATTGGAGCATTTTTATTTACGTACAAAGTCGGGATCTGCCGGGACATAAGTTTCATCGTCCATAACTAGAGTTTATAACAGTCAACTGAGAAAAGTACTCTCAGTTGACTGTTATAAACTCTTTGGCACTCGTTTCTCTTGGTCCTTTAAAAATGCAATAACGAAATTCCCGCTTTAATTGACAAAAACTTTTTTCTTTATAGTAAAATTTTCAGCCAGAATTTTTTTTTAATTGTCTCTTTACTTTATATACATTAAAAATATTAAATGAACCTGCTAGAAAGCATAGTCAATGAAGTAACTGACTTCCTAAAAAAGAAATGAATTCATATCTGCTTTTAGTGATACAAAAGGATTCTGTGAAAGATCTCATCTGAACAAATTTCTTTTAACTCAGATGTATTGAGAGCATTCTAAAGTCTATTCAGGTGTGATTGCAAATCGACGCAGTCCATTGCCTGAACAATGCCATTGGAATAACGAACTCAATTGTGCTTCGCCTTAGGGTCTCCCCACACCCATCGACGCGGAATCGGCTTTCGCCGAGTGTTTTGTACCACACTCCTCGTGTTTTATTCGCTATCCCGTCGATGGAAGTCGCTTCGCGTCGGCCGGACCGATCGACGTCTTTTTCGCTCTTACTGCGAGGATATAAAGAGTTTTTTGATCGGCTAACGCCGATTCCGCGTCGATAGGTATGGGAGACCCTAATCGAGGACCCTCAGAAGGCCATTGTGCTTTCTTCAAACGTTGGTACTAATTATGATTTCGTAATTTTGACAAATGACTTCTGGCAACTTCAAGTCTTAGAAGTATTTCGTACTTAGCACACTCAAAACGTTTTTGTAAATAATTTATTTTGTACCGATCAGCAAGATCTAAAATGAGATTTATTTAATGCAAACCATAACTTATTTAGAATCCACGTACTATACAATGTAGGTAACATTAGGTATCATTAATATCAATATGCTTATATTTTAGGTCTTGTGGTGGTTTACTCAACTATCGGTCTACGTAATTCGGCTCAAGTTGAGAAACAAATAATTTGGACCGATTCGCCATACAATTTTTCAAGGGATAGGGTATACTTATACAAGTACGTTACATTTAGAATCATATTGGATTATTAATGAACATCGACGATTAGGTACATCGCCGGTCTGATCCTGCAATCAAATCCTTTGTTAAGTATCAATAACTTCTTAATATATTACACTTCTATTCCGGTCTGTTCTGGTATAAAAAAAACATTACCCGTATTTATGAATTCCACATCATTTTGTAAATGCACTTTTAAGGATCAGGAGTGCAATTTTGCGATCGACACTTTCACTCGAAAATTATCAAAAACAATGAAAGTTAAAAATGAGTGGTATAGGAGGAGCAGGGTATAGTTTGAATAGAACTCCTACTCAAAGTCTACCCGTTTTGGTTAATCCCATCATTCTATTTGGTTACGATGATACTCATTCCATTTCAAAATCAATTTGTTTAGAACTTTTGGAATTTCATCAAAGTTTGTAAAGGGGAAAAAGGCTCTCCACAGGTTACAAGGTTGGAGTCGCAGACAGAAAACTTGGAATTTGCAACATTCGAATAGTTCTTGATTGCACTCTGTTGGCGTAGTTTCAACGAAATTTTATATTATACCTACGCTCGTAACTGAAGTTGCATTTTTTAAGAGATATTAATAGCGTATCTTTTCATAATCAATACTTAGATAAAAGCAAATGCTCTGAATCAAAGATAGATCTTTATTTTTGAAGTCATTTTCAATTTGTAACGAGATATAGCTACTTATATATAGTCCTTATCATAACCTAAAAAATTGTTTAGTTGGGATTCATGTTACCACGTGTCACGGAGACATATTTTTTTGCAAATCATATTGCAATGCCTGTCCAAGTTGTCTACGCTAGTACAATTTCGCATCGTCAAATTCTTCGGACACGCCTCGAGGCGAGACGGCAACTCCATCGAGCGTCTTGTTGTGCAAGGCAGAGCCAAGCTCGCCCGCGCTGGAGATCACCCATGCGACCCAGGCCAGATCGATTCTGCTGTGGGTACTCAATTAGTACATTACGTAACTAGGGCGGTGAATTCGTAAATGCCCCAGATTAAGATCGCAGGTGTTTGTGGCCCGAACCGAAGGTGAGGGCCATAAATATGCGCTCTGGAGCTTTATGAATTACCGCCCGTGTTGCGTACAAAATTTTACGTCTTCATCTGGCCACAATGCAAGTTTTCCCGTACGCGCAGCGTGCAGTAAAACTCGCATTATGGCCAGGTGTGACATAATAGTACATTACGTAACTAGGGCGTGTTGAGTACAAAGTTTTACTGCACGCTGCGCGTACAGGAAAACTCGCATTTTGGCCAGGTATACCGTAAAGTATATTATATCTCCAAAAGAAAGAAGGCAAAAAATATGACTATAAAGTGACGAAAATCCCATTCAGATATCTCAAAGAATTACGAAGCTACAACCGTTTTGTATATATTGCTAGTTAGAGAGAGAAAACGCTAGTAGTTCGTGGTGCCACGAACTGCGATCGCCATAGTAAATGACAATCGTTTCATAAGAAGAAGAAAAAATCGTATTGCAGTTTAAATCAATAATAGAATTGTCTTTTATTCGTTCTCTTTTTCATACCCCAATTCCACTCTTGAAGCGCTCATAGCCTAGCGGCGCCTGTGATTCGCAAAAGATAACGTAAGTTAAGCAAAGATGGCAGCGGTCAGTCTTTGGATGGGTGACCGCCTGATGTTTGAGTGGTTAATATAAATGAGCGCTTTCGTGCTTTGGAAGGCACGCTAAGCAGTTGATTCCGGCTGCTGTCTATGGCAGTAGTCGTTAAGCCGAGTTAGGCCTCTAACTCGGCTTAACTTCGGGCGGCTTAAGAACTTTTAACAGTCGCCCACTCACTTGACAAAAGGGGCCAAGGCCAACTGTTACTCCGCAGGAGCTACCTAAAACACCCCTGCACGTGTCCCCTGGGTGGTGCCATACGATTAAATAAACTGTATCTTTTATGTGACTCACCCACACTGAACACGGACATAAAGATAAATTACACGATGACTAATACCTCGATATGATGCTTAGCTATCACAATGCTCATGATAAAATTCTGGCTATACCTAATCTGTACGATCGATATGACTAGTAGAGACTTCGGAACTCAAGAACATATTGCAACCTTTGCGGTCGGGCTTTCCTTTTCAATAAGATTTTACCTACCAACTCCATATACGATCAGGGGCAGCTCACTCCGTGATTTGGTCGCGCCGCTACAAGTACATCCCTAAAATTCCCATGCTACTGACCCAGGGGATATGGCAGCGCGTTGCATGCTATAGAAAGGGATAGCAATGTTTAGGCTCCTTCGGCATACCTAAACAGGGAATTTGTTAACAGAGAATCTTCTGTACGTAACGTTGTACTTACTATTATTAATTTTGTGACATGATGCATATTCCTGAAACCAAAGTCCAGGTGCCTACGGGCTCCAAATGTCTGCTCCTAGAATCACTAAGTAGTTGGCACAGCTGTGTACAAACTATCGTAGTTCGGTACAGGCTCTTCGTCCCAACTACAAGTCATCCCCTAAGTATTTGTCTTTGAATAAGTTTCTGCACATACTGCGCTCGACTCTCCGATTCATTAGTTTGGGTGTACACTTCGTATGTAGATACGCATACTATCTATGTTTACAATCAAGGAAACACTCGCAGGGGAAGAATGGTTTTTAAGCCTCTTCCGCATTCCAACCACCGTTGCCTTTGGGCTCATTCTGGCGTTTTAAAGATACTTCTTATTTCCAATTGTTTCAGTGACAGCTCTGCATTACTTTTCTTGTTATGGCCGCCATATCATAATATTGGTTTTTCATTTATGTTCCTTAAATTTTCTATGACATCACGCATTCAGAAAAGTAAATTTTGACAAGCACCAGATTCGAGATTCTAAGTTCACGGCATGTTATAGTGATACATCACTTACCTGTCTGTAAAATTAAAACGACCGATAGAGGTAAATGAAATAAGAGTGATGTTCTAGGGAGGATCATTTTTGTCATTTGTATAACAGCAATCGCGGCTCAATTCACAAAAATAGTCATAATAAAAGGTCGTTGAAACCAGATGAATTTTCCGACCTAGAAAACCTTTAATCTCAGAAAAAGACCTTTTCCAGTTTTACTCTGATTAAGAGTTGTTTTACTGTATTATCACAAAGTCAGAACTAATCTAGGTAGGGCCACTTTGAATTTTACCTACTAATTTCTGGATAGATGCATTGCATTCAGGTGGCTATATTTTAAATTACGGTACGGTAAATCAAAGTTCCCAAGGTTTTTTGAAGCTGTGAACTTGAGTTTACAACCCTAACTGGCCCGAATTATATATCAAAATACGCGAACTACAACACCTTTTGGTAATACTATTCCAATCAAAGTATTACGCTACTACTGGCATGTGATATTCAAATCAGCTGGATAAGCGAATGCCATCGATTTCCGTGAACAGCCCACAGTTTCCGCCGGAAGGAAGTGTTCGCTAGGTGTTATCAAACCGGCCACCTCCTATTTCATGTTATAATATAAGTTCAGGGCTGTTGATAACTTGATATGTAGGAGCGTGTAGGTAATTATATATGTTGATACTTTATTAATAAAAAATAAAATAAAAATATAAAAAAGTAGAGGACAATCTTACATAAATCGAACTCGTCCCAAACTAAGCAAGGCTTGTACTACGGGTACGATATACATATGCTCCTTCTTTGCCTTATGTTAGACCGATAGAAATAAGTATATTTGTTAATGATGAGTGTTTAAAAATAGTCGATTAAGCAATATTCTTGGGTATAGACAAAAATCTACAATAGGGGGCGCTTTTTTTCACCTAATTTTTTAAGTCCTATTATCGGAAGTCCGAAAATGTTCTTCATAAAATTTTACGCCATAATAATCGTTAGTCCTAATAATTCTTATTCCTAACGATAGTAAGACATATTAACCACTCGAAGTCATAATGACAATAATATAATATTTCTCATCATAAATGTTACTTGGCGTTATCGAAGTAAATAAACGTATGGTTTTTTATCGCAAGGTACAAGACGAGGTCACAAGACTCTAGCTAGACGCTAAGCAAGCCGCCTGTCTGTGCGGACGTAGCCTAAGGCAGGTCCGTGTAGGTACGACGACGAGCGAAGCGAGGAGGAGTGTTAGTTGTACCGCGACCCTACGCGCGCGAGCCGAGCGAGCGAAGCGAGCGTGCCGCGGCAGCGGCCGGCGAAGTGCCAGAACCGATTATTTTTATTTGCTTAGTGAAATCGTTTATTCACTAGGAAAAACAATATTAGGAGTTGAAGTATGTTCTTAGTTATTATATTAGGACAAAATTATGATGCATGTCCGTTATGAAGAAAATTGTTATGATTAACAAAATTATGACTTCAAGCAAGTTCTTAGTAATGAAATTAGGTAGAAAAATTTTAGGACAACTGATCATTATGACTTCCAATGATAGTAACAGAAATTTAGGAACGAAATAGTTAGGACGAAAAAAATTAGGACTAGCGATGATTATGACTACAATACGTTAGTACAAAAAAAAATAGGATCACGAATTTTATGGCAGCCAATATGCATTTTAACAGTAGCGTCCCTAGTGACACTTTCACACTGATATCTGATGTTATAAATGCGAAAATTCATTGATGTTGTCAGAGAGACATAACAAGAAGTACATGATGGAAACTGTATTAATACGACATAATTTAAAAATTTTAATAGCGCGATGCAGAACTTCACCAATTTCCTAGCATATTCTAGCCTTCGGTCGTTCTCCAGTTTTTTGTCGGCGTCTAAAATCCGTCAAACCATATGGAACGTTATAAAAAAGTTTGATGGAGTTAAGGTGACCCGCAGACCAAATTTGAGACTAACCGATTGGATAAAAAGTCGTATTTACGCAACAGCGCCATCTTTTGTTGTCAAGTGAACGCCGCGTGGCGGTGATGCCAACCAGTATAATTTTGGGGGCAAATTCTAGCAAAAACTACTGAACCAATGTGGATGGCACTTTCTAATATTGTAGTTTAGACATCAGAATAGGACATAGAGCGGCCTTTTTTTAGATATAATTTCTTCAGAGGGTGATATGAGGTTTGAAAATTTGCATGGAAATTAATCTATTTTATAAGATAGAGACTTGAATCTTCATAAAAAAGTTCTTTAATACTCGTAGAACGCAAGAAAAGTAATTTCAGCGTTTTTGAAAACTCATACCTTAAGGGGGTCAAAAGTGGGTTGCTTTGTATGGAAATTATATATTTTTTCGAAATAGGAGTTAGGGACTTGAAACTTCGTCAAATGGTTCTATACAAAAAAACAAGATAAATGATTTCAGTGTTTTTAAAAATTCATCTTCTAACGGGATTAAAACGTGCTAGAAAGTTTGTTTGTAGAAATCCAGAGTGAATAACGCCAACTATCCTAAACTAGAGTAATAATGTGCTTATAAAAAAAGTTACGTGTTTTTCCGTTCATAGGAAGCTGAAATCATCGGGGACACAAAAATAGTTAGTTTGATACGGGCTGATTCTTTTTTTAATTTAGAGATTTATTATATAGCCTAGCCTAGCCTTTCCATCTCTTAAAACATACTTAAAAAAAGGATATCAAAGGCCTATTAGAGGGTTGAGGATCTCACTGACAGAAATGCATGCCCAAACCAGAGCCCAACAAAGCTTAATAACTTACTAACTATAACTTACTTACACAATAACACAGGCACGTATTTCATGAAGACTCTATCAACCAGCAATAGTCCCTATACACCCTAGCCGGCGCCGTCTCTACGTGCCTCCCATGACACAGGCTCGGCCTGGTATGGTGGTATTACATGTACCTTAACGTCTAAAATATATAATAATCATCCTCCTAGCGTTATTCCCGGTTGTGCCCTTAGTACACACTACGCACTAGTTTTACGAAAGCGACTTCCTGCCATTTACCTTTCAACCCAGGGAAAACTAGACCTTATTAGGATAAGGCCGGTTTCCTCACTGTGTTTTCCTGTACCGAAAAGCTAACGGTAAATCTATTATTATTTAGTACTCTTAAATATATATTATTATTATATACCTATTCAAGAAATATAATAATAATTCCCTAAAAACGAACTCATAACACGGTAGGCCGACTCCCTAAGGAATACCGTTTCTCTTAGCCCAAAGAAAAGCTTGCCCCCATTAACCAATTAGGTATCTGTAAAAAGTACCTTACCATCATCTACATAAGTATGAAGATAAACTTGTAAATAAAATCGATTATCAAAAGTTATAAAAGACTTAACTCATCTTAGTCATTTAACGATATTATATTAAATATATATATTGAAAGATAGTGATATCAAATATCAAATAAAATAAAATCCGATTTAAGAAAATCAAACAGATAATTTAAGGGACTTGAACGATTCTACGAGTAATGGAAAATTTGTCGAATCCAATTTTCTGATTTATCTCTTAGCGGATGTTTTATTCAAACGTAAAACGTATGTTTCAAAAGGATCTAAATATTATCGAAGGAAATGTAATCCTGAGTGGCGGTGCCTAGTCAAGAATTGTGAATAATGAAATAAAGCGAGAATTTCATTTTGTTTTTTAAATGATTAACGAATAAAGCTTTGACATATATGTCTTAGTCCCCAATCCGCACTGGGCCAGCGTGGGGACTACTTCCCATTCCCTCTCATACATGAGAGGAGGCCTGTGCCCAGCAGTGGGACATATATAGGCTGATGATGATGATGATATATGTTTGACTTATGATAGTTTGTATAAATTAGCATGAGTTCATAGAAGTCTTCAAGCCTTAATATCCTTCAGGTATGGATATTTTAGTGTTGTACTTGTAGGTCTAAAAAAGCTATTCCAGTATCGTTGTACAATATGTATCCCTAAAACACTATTACTATATTTAGACCGTATTTAAATCCAAAGCTACATGAATAGAATTGTCTTCCTCTAGCTTTGTTCTAATTTTACAAGCAATACTTTGTTGTACAATTTAAAAGTAAAATGATCTTATGCTTGTTAGTATCGCAACAAAGTAACAAATCTACTATCAATTGTTTTTGAAATGCAATTATGTTTTAATTGTTAATCAAAATTTAATTACGTTAATCAACGTTTATTCGATGTTAATAACTTTTGGGTAATATGTACCTACTTGTAATTCATTAGACGATAAAGGAAAATCTTCGCGTAGGATATTAATTATTTCGTAAAAGCGGTGTAGGTACACTTTTATTTACAACGTAAATCACTAATTACTTCATAATTACAATTCTTGGTAGGTAGGTACACGTTATTAACTTGTAATGTTATGCACAAAAAGTTATTTCTTGGAAGTACTTTTTATAATTAAAAAGTTGTTTATATTTACTTAGTCCTCAGTGGAAAAAATCCTTTGCTTTCTGCTAATTACAAGATTAAATAATGTGCAGGAAAAGGAAAGAACTAAAGGAAAAATAAGCTAGTAGAACTTTTCAACACTGCTGCGCACAGTTTTAGTGCAATAAGGTAGGTAAGGATTTTTTGTAACTTAATCAAACTTAAGTTCCGTAAATGAAGTAGTCTCATCATCCTGGTAACCTAGTTGTATTCTTATAAGAGCCCGGTATAAATACTTAGCAAATTATTAAAAAGTAGTTATGTTACATGACTGGACTGACGTCTGAAAGTAGACTAGCAGGTCGATCATGTAACCCATTGTACGTACGTTCTATACGGAAAAATTACAGTTGGGCTGTCCTAAAGCGCGTTTATAATGGAAGGTGATTACCCCTTAGGTCCAAAACAAGTATGAATAGGGTTTTCATTCCGAAGAGTCCTCGGGCAAACGCAGTGAAAGCCTGGCACGATTCTATCGGATGAAAAAAATTGCGGTTTCCATTTCTCCGGTTATTCCGATGCATTCTATAATTTCTCGCTTTTCGTTATTAAGGCAAGATGCTCGTTACCGGCGTTTGGATGGAAAGAAAGAACCGGTTGTTTCAGTTAAAATGAAATTCATAAATCACGTAGATTGCAGACGGTGCCGCTTAGTTTATTTCATGCTTGGAGCCTTAAGAAGATATCTCTTACAAAATATATTGCTTGAAAACATGTTGAAATTTCTACATCAAGATACAACAACTACTGGGTCCGCAGTAAGCTCGCTCGAATTTCACCTTCCCATACAAACGTAGTTACGCTCTCATTTTAAAACTACGTATTGGATTGTGACGAAACTTTGCGTATACAATGACATGCGGTATATATATGGTTCCAGTTTATAAAACAAACTAAATACAGCGAAAACAAGTTTTGTATGAAAAAGTTAAATTCGCTGTATTTTTTTTACTTTGGTACCTGAAGCTACATAAACTAATTACAGACATAGATATACCTCATGTTATTGTATATGCAAAGTTTTGTTACAATCCAACACGTAGTTTTAAATTGAGAGCGTAACTACGTTTGTATGGAGAATCGAGCTTACTGCGGACTCTTAGGATTTTCAGGATTTGCTTTTAGGTGCAGTCTTAACTTTTACTGCTTTTCTATATCTTTTATAATATATTTCGAGGAATATTAAAAACATACTTCATCAAATTTCAGTATCCGAACGTAATTACGACTACCGAAGCGCGAACATTTATATGCTAATCAATTAGAATGGTCATTGTTATTATCATACTTTTAGAAACAAATTGTAACAAGATATGAATTTGATGTTTGTAGTTTTGTTATTTTGAATCGTTGGTTACTACGGCCATCGATTTGTAATTAAAAGTAAAGATTTCTGACGAAAAAACCTTTGCTTCGTGCTGTTTAAGTGCAATTCAACATCCGCCCTAAAAATAATGAAATGAATTTAAAGCTGCCTAGTGAAAAATGTTTAAACTATTACTGTGAACGACAGGACTTAACAGGCACAGAAAACCGCGTTTAAATATAAGTAAAGTAAAATATTGTAACCTATTTAAAAGTCCTTAGATTGTATTCAAGAATTCACAGTAGTTAGAACCCCCAGACTTATTATTTACATTTGTTGACAGTAATATTTATAAAATAAGCATAGCTCAAAGCATTTTAACGTAGAGTGGAGTTTTATTAGAGTTTGTAATGTAGAGCGAGGAGATGTTGCCGCGGCGCGCGCGCAACGCAAACTGTCGACCGACTTGGTGTTGCTCTGAAAGCCTTTCGCGGCCGTGCCGCTATCGGCGGGTTCGGGCGCCGTCCGCAACAATGGACGGGTAACTGTGGTGGGCGTAACGCCCGTCAGGTCCGGTGGGGTCATCTGCTTCGTCCGTCGGCGAGGTCAAGCCCTGCCGGGTGGGACTCCCTTAGGAGAGGCCCAGCGAGCGACCATCCAGCTGACGGGACTCCAGCCGACGGCACGCAGACTGACCGCTCAGTATAGCGACTGTATCCCGCAGGCTATACCGTGAAGAGAGCCGGGGCCGTCGCGCTCGAATCGATGCTCGAGGCAGCCCATTTCCACTTCGATATTATTGTATTTACTTTTGTATCTTTTTAACCTTGTAACATAGAAGTAAATATTGTATGTCATTAGATAGCTGAAGAAATGCTCTACAACGTGTAAAACTCAATTATAAGTACATGCCATAGTGTTTGAATAAACTCAGAATAAGTGATATAAAAAGGGACCGAAATGCGGTGTGCCCACATTCTATGTATAATTATTCCAATTAGAAATTAGATATCAACCCGATTGTACTTATAAGATATCAAGTAGTATCAGAACTTATTAATCAGCTTAGAATCCCGCCCATTAGTATTGTGAACTTTCTTTCTTTCTTTCTTTCTTAAAAATATGTTAGTGAAAATGGGCGTGGTATTTGTTGTCTCACACAGCACGTCTTGTTCGCACGATGTTTGGTTTAAAAGGCGGACACGGCTCCAGTCAAATCAGTGTGTACATTGGAACCCCCTGGAAGCCACTACAAGAAGCAGCAGCAGCAGCAGTAAACTACAAGTCTTATGGACTTAGGGTAGTGTTAGGGAATTAGGGCAGTATAGGGAAAGTTTTAAATAAATATTCTATTTCGTTATTAAATATATATTTTATTTCTGGTAACGCAGTTTACCATAGTGTCTGCGGACACGGGCAGGGCCCGAACGTACAACTCGGGTACCGAGTAGATACTCGAAGGCGACATAGGGGCAGGGCCAGCCCGCCGCCGACTCGTGTCTCGGAGCGTCATTCGTCTTAGGTGACTGTAGGGGGCGAGCGCCGCTGCATCTTAGCGCTATAGCGCATTCAATCGCTCGGTTGACGCCGCTGAGGTCGGACGTCGTTCACAATTACTATGACGACAGTAAAATACAGTATCATGGTCGGCCTTATCACACGATAAGTGACAGGATAGAGCGTCCGTCACTGGCTGACACCGTTCCATGGAACGAGACGACGCACCTACCTTTTCAGATTATCGCGTGATAATACCGACCATGATACGGGGAGAGGACAGGATTATTCTCCGTGTTTTAATATTAAATGCTATGATAACCCACTGGAAATTTCTAATTTCAACACATAATCTCTGTTAGAGAAAAGTGGCACATACCTAGTTTACTCATGACATCATTTATTTAAGAGCTTGGCTCTTGTCGGTGGAGTAATTTCCATTCTGTTCTATTCTCGGCCTTTTCCTTCAACTCTCTATAAGATTCAACTTCAATGTTTACTAAATAGAGCATAAAAATAATACCCATGTACGAACAACACAACTATTATACAATTAAATGTTTATGAAGCAGAAACGTCCGCTAACGAAATTCCTTATTTCGATCATAGTGGTAAATTGAATAATTATTCGCCACGAGCGGGATTTGAACCCACAACCTCTGGAATCCGTCCATCGGTTGTCTTCCAGAGGTTGTGGGTTCAAATCCCGCTCGTGGCGAATAGTTTTTCAATTTTCCACTATGATCGAAATTTATTATACAATTTCATGAAACATTTTTATATGAATCAGAACTCATCAAAAGATGTTAATAATGTGAAGTGCTGAGGGGAAAGCGGTAGATTCAACTCCAAAATAAAAGCAAAGTAATGATTTACCACTGATCGTTCCCCTAAATTGAGATTGGCGTGTGTACCTTAGGCTTAACTGATTTTGGCGAAATTTCAGCTTATTCCGTGCCCCGATTTGACAGGGGATAGACAGAAAGCTGACCTGCTGGTACAATGTTATATAGGAATATAGGTATTGGTAAAGTAATTTAAAACACATGTCTCATTCTAGCCTTACTGATCCTTAGATAGGTAGACTACACAGGCATACCTGTAGTGGTTAATACTTAACTTTAATGACGTCTAAGGATGAGTTATTTAAAAATCAAATTAATTTGGAACAGATGCAATTAAAATGCTATTAAAATAAATTGCTAACACAGACAAATTTAAATATAGTATACTAATGTAAAAAAAATCCATATCACGTGTCGACTGATAAGCTTATCACTAGGTACGTAATAAAGTCATAGATTAGATTTGCTATTATCTGTGTACCTAGACCTAGAAGTACGACGGGTGTTCAATAAGTAGTGAGTATGGGCATGATTACGTCTCATGATGATAATTTCTCTTAATAGGGGTGTAGACTCGAAAATTATTATTACTCAAACTCAACTCAAAATATTTATTGCACACATACACAAAAGAAAGAAGGCAATTAAATATTCCTAGTGACAAAAATCCCATTCAGATATCTCTAAGAATTACGAAGCCATAACCGTTTTAATATTGCTTGTTAGAGAGAGCTGCTTTTAGTGTCCGAAAGTCGAATACACGACCTATGTAAAGTCATGTTTATCATCCCACATTTTGTTACCAACCACACCGTGTGCTTAACATGGATGGCCCCCCTACGCGTCATAACTGTGCGCCAGTAATGAGGCAACGTGCATGCGGATACACACAATAGGTAACATGATTTATAGCTTGTCTGTTCTATTGTTAGCTTAATGAGATCTACCTGCCTACTCTTTCGACTCTGAATAGCACCTTGTTACATTGCAATATGGGTGAAGTGTTAGCCTTAAGCAACTTATTAATCACTATGGTGCCTATCCATGTTATTGTAGATTTGAGTTTCTGTACTGTATTGGATGTGGCTTTTTCGCTGGCATATTCAGGGCCTCTAATATTCTATGTGTTTAGGTAACGGATTGTGATATTATGGCATACAATCATAGAAAGTTTTACTGACCCCACCTGTGTAGTTTGGCTTGCTATCTTCAATATTATTTACTTAAGTTTTCCAATTATCTGTACGCATGAATTACAATTTAATTTACATTCGAATAACAAAGCATCAATGGGTGCTACTACTATGTACTCGTACATAAACACCGACTTTTGAATAAATTAATATGCCCTGGTGAAAATAAATTGTACTGAAAATTGTAGTTGAAAGTGAAATCTATTCTAGACGTTTGTTATAATCACACGAGATAACACTTGCCTTAGCGGTAAACCACGAAAACACAACAAAGCGAACAATTAAAATGATAAAAACGTGGGTATTTAAGATTATTTATATGTTTTGTTAACGAAAAGGAAGTTTTGTTTTTGTTTGGAAAATTATGACATGACAAACCAGAGGTGCTGAGAACACCTGCTTTGTAAACTGGAAAGTTGTTCAAAGAGTATACGTCTTACTCTCCTCTGGGGCACATTGTTGGAGAGGGTTTATCAAAGCGGTTCCGAGATATATGTGCGCAGGTCCCGCCCTTTAACTGTGCAATGAACTTTAAATCTCCTTTACACCTGGGCCCGCCCACCAAATACAGTTGTTGTGGAATAAACGCGATAAAATCGCGTTTTATACGACATGCGATGCTACAAGCTAACTTTCTTGAACGTAAATTATTGTTAGAACCAACATGAAAGTACGGTGCCCTATTTATGCGGTTCGCAAGGGTCTTTGTTCTGTAATGTTCTTTAGGCGGTGTCAGCAACAGCTTAAGCGGATATTCTAGTTTTTTGTCTGTGTGTGATCAGTTTGTGTAATATGTTGTAAATTCTGCCGAGTAAACTGTTACGTGTTCTATTTTAACCACTTAAGGGAGAGGAAGTCTATTAGCATTGTGGACGGATAGTGTCGACACGACGCAGGAGTCGGTTACGGACCGCTTCCTGAGCCCAGTCCGCCGGAACTTCCGCAACACAAATCACTCTGTCACTCTTTTACACTTCACCTATAAAACTGTAACGGGAAAAAAGAAAACCCTGTTATGTTATGGAAGTGCCTGAAACACCGCTATCATTGTCATGAAAAGAAAAAACGAACAGCAGCAATTAACCACGACTCTTTTGCTTTGTGAGAGAGATTATGCTCAATTATTTCCGTTTAAATACGGCAAGTTAAATACTAGTTAACTAAGCTGCTAAAAGCAAACTTCCTCAAGCATTAAAATTTCCAGGACAGAGTTCTTGGTCGGCAGGATGTTAAAGCCGCAAGTCAAACAACCGATAAAATGAAACGAGGAAGCGATGTCCTGAACCAGCGGAACTCGCCTAGATTGTGTTCAGTAGCGATTCGAGCTGAATAAGGCGCTACAGTTACTAACTTGCCTTTCACGGCAATGGTTTGTTTGTATATTGTACAAGAGCTTGAAGTTTGGCGTGAACGAATCAATAATTTAGTTCATTTGCGTCGGATTTCGATAATTATTAGTAGCTGACTGATGACTCGTAAATTCCATTTATAATTGATGAGTATCTGAAATCGTAATCAATATCTGATGGGCAACTTGGACATTACGCCTTGACTGGAGGTCCCGATGATTTAAGTACGTACCTGAATAAACTTTTATCAAACATGCAATGTTATACCAATTGGCGTTGTGTTCTTTATAATATGCTTTGAAGTACCATGTTTTGGGATAGTTTCAGTATCAATCAGGGCGTTGCGCGTTGAAACATTGAAAAATTAAGAGTTTTTTTTTATTATTTCATCGCCGGTTTTAGAAAGTTATTTTTCTATATGGACATATAATAATTTACCTAAATTAACACATTCTGAATTGGGACTAATAGACAGAGAGAAAACAAGGTTCGGTTGAAAAGGAAAAAGGCAGTATAAAATACATATGCCAACAAAGTGAGTAGGTAGTAGATGCATATAACCTACTCCTACATTATGTTATAGGAAGCTTATTTCAAACGGTTGTGTTAAGGGTTATTATAAATAGAACGCCGCTGGTTGCAGAGTAACATACGAGGGTAAGTCCCTTAACGATCACCTGAGCACTGCACTGTCTCATAAATAATACGGGCGGGGCTAGCACACTCGCTTACTAATTGTAATAATTAGAATACAAACTGGATTATTTTTACTAATGAGAAACAATGGCAAAGCGTGACTGTGAATTTAGGCTTCAGTAAATCTTGCTAAGACAGTGCCCATGGCAACATACTTTTGTGATACTGTAATGTATGTATGTATGTATGTAAGCACTTTATTGTACACAATAACAGGTTAAGGAATATACATGTCACACAATAGATCAAAGTACAAAGGCGAACTTATCCCTATAAGGGATCTCTTCCAGCTAACCTTTGAGCAATTGAGAGGAAGGTAGGTAGAACGAGATAGGCAAACTTATACCGTGTACAAAAACAGAGAAAATAAAGCAAATCCTAATTAGTATTAATTCTAGACAAATAAAAACATGCCAATACATATATAAATATACAATATAAAATATAATACACACTAACATATGTTACATATATATCGCAAATATACAATAAATAAATAAATACTATATTCAACCAATTCACAAGTCATTGGAAAGCCACAACTTCTTCAAATTCATCTTAAGTGACGCAACAGACTGCGACTGTCTCAGCGACAAAGGCAACTCATTCCACAATTTAACAGCGCGCGCAGTAAAAGATCTGGAGTATGTTCGCGTCTTTCTAGACGGTACAGCAAGAGTAAGGTTAGTACTCGACCGCAAGCGGTGGCCACTGCCGTCTGCCATATAACTAAACCGCTCAGAAAGGTAAGGAGGGGAAGTAGGGCTGAACAGTGTATTGAAAAGTAATGACAGGATATGCACATCCCTGCGCCGGCGAATCGGTAACCATCGAAGCTTAGAGCGGAATTCAGAGATATGATCATACTTGCGTAGACCAAATACATATCTGATACATACATTTTGTAGACGCTCCAGCTTATCAAGTAGCTCCTCGTTGAGGTCCAGAAACGCAATATCGCCATAGTCCAGAAGAGGAAGCAAAAGAGATTGAGTAAGGGTCAACTTGGTACGAAGAGGAAGGAAATTCTGGAGACGTCTTAGGGAGTGAAGGGATCTAAAGATCCTCTGACTCACCTCAGCTATATGGGGTGACCAAGAAAGCGTCTGGTCCATGGTGATACCCAAATTCCTGACAGTAGAGGAAAGAGGAATAGAAATTCCATCAAAAATAATGTCAGGCACCACCACCTTTGAGAGCTTATCTACATAGTAAGGACTACCAATAACAATCGCTTGCGATTTCTTCGCATTAATTTGTAAACCATACTTACACGCCCAGCAGCGTATAGATTCTAGGTTTCGATTGACTTCCGAAATTAATGCGGAGACATCATCCACAGTAGCCGCTGCATAAATCTGTAGGTCATCTGCGTAAAGGTGATATGATGTAGTTAGGGATTCGGTGATACTATTTATAAAAACAGAGAACAATAATGGAGAAAGCACCCCGCCCTGTGGAACGCCAGCGGAGAGTTCGCACCACTCGGACATCTTGTCATCGAACGTAACGCGCTGGCGCCTGCCAAAGAGGTAGCTGCGAAACCAGGATAAGGGAGTTTCATAAATGTTAAGAGAGCGGAGAATACCTAGCAGAATATCAAAATCTACCGTATTAAAAGCACTGCTAAAATCAAGAAGAACAAGGACAGTGAGCTTTTTGGACTCGATATTGAGACGAATGTCATCGGTGACGTTAACTAAAGCGGTGACCGTGCTATGCCCGGGGCGGAATCCGGATTGGAAAGGATTAAACAAAGAATTTCTGTTAAGATGAGAAAGGAGACGACGATTAACATAATGTTCAATGATCTTTGACAAAACTGGGAGAATAGAAATAGGGCGGTATTGAGTGAAAGATACAGCATTAGGGATTTTGGGGAGAGGAATTACGTGAGCATACTTCCACGATGCCGGAAAGGTTCCAGTGGACAAGGAGAAATTTATAATATCCGAAAGGGTAGGAACAATAAAATCCGCCACGAGCATAAGCATATCCACACTGAGGCCATCGTCACCGATTGCCTTCGTCTTAATAGATTTGAGAAGGGCAAGCGTCTCCTGCGGTGAAATCAAACCAAATTCAAAGGGAGGGAGGGAGGGAGAGGGAGACTAGGGAGGGAGGGATGTAATAACTAAAAATAAAAACTGTCTTGCTACGGCCACTTCCGCATTAGGCGGAGCGGGTTTGGTGAAGTGTCGGTATGTTGTCAGTGTCAACTGTCCGTCTCAGCGAGTCGATCACGTAACGCGTTGTACGTACATTAGATCTAAATTACAAATTTTATATGGAACAATGACAGTTGGGTCAACCTAACGCGCGTTCAAAACGATTGTTTACCTGTCTGTCCTTAGCTATTATTTTATTTACTTTGTGCCTAGACTTAAAAATGAGTATACCTACAACGATACGTGCCATAGCATATTTTTCCATGCTTTAACGGTAAACCCTTTCATATATTTATTTGCCTTTCGTTATGCTATCGTTTGCGTTACGCACCGGTGTATTAAGTAGGACGATGAACGAAAAAACATGCTTCGCTTTCAATAGTTATTTCTCTAGAGGCAGTCGTGCTAGCATCGACGTACACAATGTTCTGTGATTAATCTCATATAGTATGCCAAGCCTATGTACCTACCATGTACGCATCTTGTACGTGTTTGCGAGAAACAAGGGAATTCATACCACCCGGTTAATTATACACGTGTTCTTTGGCGCGATGTCGCGGGTCGGCATTATCTCGCGAAGTGACAGAAGCATTACTGAAGTAGGCACGAGCACAGGTGTAATTGGGTACTTAGATTTACACATCTTTGTTAATTGCGGATAAGGTGGCATGAGAGCGAGAACCGTGGTTAATGGCGTGTGGCGTGAATGTGTAAAAAGGATTTCGGCGTAAATCATTTTGCGGTTCAGGTTTAGAATATCTAATATGGCTGAATAAAGGAGAAAGGATTTGCTTACCAATAAGCTCTAAAAGGGTCACTAAGAATTAAAAATGCGGTTATTATTATTATTGTCACAAAATAGAGCATACTTAAGAGCAGGGACTGATTCCGGTTACGGTTTCAATGGTATGAAACCGGTATTCCATTACGGTACCGTAATGGTGTAAAGGTTACCCGCGCCGCGCCAACATAACGGTACGTTATCGATTTAAAGGTAACCGAAACCTTTGCAATACCGGTTCGAACCGGTATTATAAAGGTTACAGAAATAATAAGCGACCTTAAACTTACCCAGACAACTTAATCCAATAGGAACAAACGAACGAACCAGAAAATTATCAGAACAGAACCGTCGAACGATTATAAAGAATTTATTACCGTTAAACCACGCGAATTAGGTTGGGTAGGTAAATATACCTACCCAACCTAATTCGTCATAATCACCAAATTATATATAGTAATACGATGAGACTATTCTCTTGCTAATATTATTGTGTCGCTAATCCTAGATCAGTGCGGTGAGGGATAGCGGATTGTGGTCCCATCGGTCCGCAATAATAAGGTTTCACCGCCGTTCGATTAACCCACTAAAACAGCAGGCGTATTCTGAGGATCAGCAGAATCAGCTGTATTTTTATCGAATGATTTTTTTCTGGTTACTGGTTAAGCAAAGGAAATAAGTCTATCAAACGATCTAAATCAGATGCCTGTTATTTATTGTGGTAACAAAGCGCCCTCACACACGTCTGAACCTAATCCAATTTGTTGGCTCACACTCGTTTTTGCAAAGCGCTCGCCTCGAAACAAAGACCAGCAGAGTGCTGCAGACACCGTGCCACGATCCCGCCGCGGTGCCTATTTATCACAGGCGGAATATCCCTCCCAGTGTCGTCTCGCATAGATATAGGTTGACTTCTGATTTCACGTGTCCCTGACTCCTATCTGGGCCCGTCGGAAATTGCTAAGAAAAGCCTGCTTCGTTCGTATTTATTTGTATTCCCCAGAGCGAAGCTGCCACGCGGACCCAACGGTCGCTGTTCTGTAAATAAATTGTTAGTTTAGCGGGCTTTCATCTGATTAATTGTTATTCAGTTAGTTGAATCTAAAATTCAGAGTATAAACACGTATTAAGTACTTGGACCGCATTAAATAATTATATTAGGTATTTTAAATACTGGCACAAAATAATATTGATATAAAATTCCTACTGTGTAAATATTGATGAAATAATTTGCGGCAAAATATGAACAATGTTTGTTTTTTACCAAAATTTGTTTAGCCTCAAGTTTATTGATGCCTTTTAGAGTTCCCAGCACGGTCGGTCAAGGCAACCCTCCACATGAGCGTAGTTTGGTTCTTATTTTAAAACGGCAAAACCTACTGAAATAACGTTTAACGTTACACAATTGTATCCGCCGTTACACAGTTGTCCGGAAATTAGATTTTGTTTCTATAAATTATACATACATACATACATACATACACGCCTTTATCCCTAAAAGGGGTAGGCAGAGCATATGAAACTTGTGTCCAGTGCCACTGTCCGCATTAATCCATTCCGGGAGGAAAGGGTGTGGTGCTATTCTAACCCGACACCACACGGGTAAAAATATTATAATAGAATAAAAATAAAGCCATTGGAGCCATTGTATGAAAACGCTCATGATGTGATCAAGGGGCTTGATAGGCAGGTATTCGCTCTTGGTTCTGAAAGTTTCCGCGAGGTCCACGGCCAAATGCTATTTCGATATCTCTATTGTGGCTCACCGCTAGCTGGAACGGAAATGTTTTTTTTTTTGTAGTTGCGGACCGTCGATAACGAATTCCGATTGATATAGTCGAAAGTTCCGATTGCATGTTTCATTGTTGAATCCTGTATACAACGAAGGACAATCAAACGTAAAACGCTCGTGTTTATAACATTATGAGACCGGCTTTAATTGTGATTGGAAATTAAACAAGAATTCATGATTGCTTGTATTTTGCTAGTTTAGTTTAAATACAGTATGTGATTTAATTAAAAAAATAGTCCAGATATTATTTTTGTCGATTTAAAGTAAAATAGCACCTGTGCTATGGAGATACCTTTATATATTTCCCGTAATATTTAGAATAAGTAAGTACCTAATGTTAATCTTCTGTATATATTTTTTAAATTACGCACCAAAATGGCTCCTTTTTACCTTCTTGGTACATTACCATAAAATAAATGAAAAATTACTTATATTGTTATGAAATTAACTTTCTGGATAGATAGATACATGCTGTATTTTATCCAGCGACGATTTGATCTCTGGCGGACAAATCCACGTGGTCAGCTAGTAATACATATTAAAGAAACGTATTTTTTATTTTGTCAAACAGAAAAAAACATATGACGATTTTTCGTTCTCATTCAAAAAAATATTGCCCTATCACTCTTACACGCGTTAAAAACTGTTCGGAGTTCGTCAACTCGAAGAGCTTTTTTTGAAACTGATAGTTACCTATTCCGTAGCAGGTGAAAGCTGTACCTACTTCAAAGCGTTACGCTATTAATACCTACCGCCACTAAGAGTACTTTTAACAGTTACTAGGACTATGGTGGCCAGTAAGAAACGTGATACTAGTCGTCATTGTATGTAATTGTCTCGCTGTCACTTTTCTGCTGCGTGACTGCGTTTACTCCGCAAAATTGAAAAAGCGATCGTTAGGTGAAGAGTATTCCTGGAAGTTGATAGTTACCTATATCGCGGTCGCTGAAAGCCGTATTTCCTCTAGGACTGCGGAGGCTAGGCTAGTGCAATAAGAAGTTACTTATGTAGTTACCTGCCCCGCTGACACTTTTCTGCGTGATCTCCTGCCTATAAACCGCAAAATTGAGAAAACATTCGTCAGCCCGTAGGGTATAACCTTTTCCATAGTCGCTCAAAGCCGTATTTCATTTTATCAGTCACTAGGACTGAGGCGGTTAGTGTGAACGTGCAATAAGAAGAAGTCACTTATGTACGGACGCCAGCATTAATATGTACCCCAACAAAGCACGCATAAACTATGACACGACTCTATTTCTAGGTCGTTTCAGATATTAGATGGGTCCAAGAACTGACTGCGGCCCACGTCGTTTCTCGCTCAGCGCTGCTGCGCAAGCGGCGTTATGCCAAAAATTCTGCCGCAGAGATGATAATGTTTTTGCTCAATTCCGATCTTGTTTTACCTCGTCGAAAAAGTTTTAAGTAAAAACCAACGGAAACCATATTGTTAAATGGAATTTCCCGATAATCCATTAACTGGCAACGTTAAATGCGGGCTTTTCACACCGCACGATAACTTTTAACGGCTTTA
This sequence comes from Epinotia demarniana, assembly GCA_945867215.1. Classification (NCBI taxonomy): domain Eukaryota; kingdom Metazoa; phylum Arthropoda; class Insecta; order Lepidoptera; family Tortricidae; genus Epinotia; species Epinotia demarniana. The sequence goes on along the minus strand of OX244261.1, from coordinate 30,234,990 downwards.
CCTCGGAATTATTTCGGCACAGTGCCTTAGTTAATACTCGGACAATGCTGTGTTTGCGTGGTTGCACAAAATTCCACATTCGGTTGCAATAACAAAAATGATTTCCCAGCTTTTCGTGATTTTCATAAACCTATATTGTTTACTTGACTGTTCAAATAAAGCCTGAAAATACACCGATTTTGAGAGTAAATGTATCCAGCTGCCTGCTGGCCAATTGCGTAACATATACGTATATGTTACGCAATTGGCCCGGGGTCCGCTTTGACACCAACGTATGTACAATACGTATTGTACGTTGGTGTCAAAGCGGACCCCGGGCTCCTTTAGGGGCATTACCGGGAATAACGCTAGGAGGAAGATGATACGTATTGTACGTTGTCAGAGGAGTAATCTTATAACTTTTCGAACTCACTTTAGGACTACTCAAATGTTATTTTGATATACAAAAATGACCTGACGTGCGTACGAGGCGTTAGGTAGGTACGTGATCGACATGCTGGTTGATTACGTGTTAATAAAATAACCCAAACCTGAAAACAGTTTGTTCAGAATCGACAATAGAATGGAGCGTTGGCCGACTAAGGCGACCTGCTTCATACGAATGTAAAAAATAAATCGCGTCAAAAAAAAAAACTATTTTTTTCACATTCTACTCTCGATTCTGAACAAACGGTTTCAAGGTTTTGCGTTATTTTACTAACACGTTGTATAATAATGTATTATTTTTAATTACGCTTATGTGGCCCTAACGTACGTTTGAAGAGAGACGCTGTTTAAAATGTACCCATATAATTAATATTGTTAAATAAAACCCCGGGTGGTGTCGGGTTAGAATTTCACCACCCCCTTTCTTCCAGTGGGCGTCGTAAAAGTCGACTAAGGGACCAGGGTTGAAGTGTGTTGTGGGCGATGGGCTAGCAACCTATCACTGCAATATCACATTTAGTCGATATTTTATACCCACATTTATGCTATAAGTGGCACTGGAACATGCGTTTCATGTGCTCTGCCTATCCCTTTTGGGAATAAAGGCGTGAATGTATGTATGTATGTTAAATAAAAATTATACAAAACAAAGTGGGTACAATTAACATCAACAATAAAATAAAACAACCACCCTGTCCCCCTCACTTCGTAGAGGTTCATTGACATTTCTCCCTGTGACGTTAATTATTCTCGTGAAATAAATACCTACGAAGATCAGAATATAAAGAACATATTACTCGATGGAAATGAACTCGAAGAATTCGTCGCGATGCAAATGACGGCTCATTATACAGGGTTATAAAACCGGGCGCGCAAGGACTCTTCACTGATACTGAAACTAACTGCGTCAGTGGGCAGTATACATTTCATTCAGTTATGCGCGTCTGTCATAACGTGAGGAAATAAAGAAATGTAGTATTTTCCTAGACTATTTTCAGACGTTTTAGACAAAAAAATCTGTGTACGGTCACATACACGGGTAGGCGATTGCGTAACGTTTATTACGTACGTTAGGTAGACTATTTTTTTATAAGGAAAAGACCGTGTGTGTAGTTCTCCTAACGTTCGTGTGAAAATTTATACATGTACCCGTGTTGAACTGGGATCGGCTTTCTAGTCATTTTATCACGCGGGACAAGCGGGTTTTATTCGAGCAATACACAAGTTAACTTTCGCAATAAGTAAACAGTTTCGTTTGTTAGGTCTACGCCCACCATCACGTGTTAAAATGTGCTTAAATACAAAACCGATTCTAATTTAGTATCTACAGTTCAATGGACCCTCGGTTTTTTTAACGTAAAATCATAACAACTCTGTAGTTTTTGTTACGAGGAAGAAGTTGGTCTTAAAAACAAAGATTAAAGTGGGTCGATCCATTTTTGTTCGCGGCCTAGGGCTCTATTATTCAGCGGGTGAAGGGCGCTCGAGACAGACCGCCGACGTGCTTCAGTGCTCTCAGATGCGGTAATTGCAACTTGCCGAGAAAACTACGACTAAACAGAAGTACCCTACGTTACGGTATAAGGTGAAAATATAAGGCAAAAGCAAGGTATAAATAAGTTCCCGTCAAAAATATTTTTTTTGGTGGGAACTTTTACAACTGCAGTAGGTACTTATTCTATTTAAGAGAATGCTTGATTGAGCCTGAACTCGACGGGATTATTGAGTTGTATCATCGGCGTGGCCAAAAGCGCAATGACACTTTTCCCAAGGATATGTAAAGTTCATATCTAGGAAGACGAAGACCTTACTGGTAAACTTTGCTTTTTCCGTCTTCAGTTGGCTCGGAAATATGGACGGTAAATAGGCTGATCGTATCCGCATTGACGCCATTGAGATGATCCCTCCGGATCCCACGGACTGCGTTCCGAAACAACGAATCCATCCTTCACGTGCTCAATATAAAGACAAGGCTTTCCAGTGTCTGTTCGCGAAGAATCCTGGCTATTTTTTTTCGGAAATAGGTAACCAATCCGGAGCAGTAGATGGTTACCAGCAAGGTCGATCGCAAACCACCAAGAGGGAGAGTAACTAGATGGGCCGATCAAATACGCTCGACACTGGATTCCAACTTGCACTCCACGCTGCTAAGGACCAGAATAGGTGGAGAGAAATAGTGCGGAAAACACTAACTTTACAGGGGGGAGTTCACGACTCTCAGCAATGAGGATCACAAATTCACAACGAAAGGAGAAGGAGGTTTGTATTATCCTAACAATCATTACTCTAAGGGTACGTCTATATATTTAGTTTAGTTTATTATATCTCATTATACAAATTTCACATAAATACCCGTATACAGTTATTATAAATTACTTTTCAAATCGTTTTTTTTACATAATTACGACATTTACTATTTACTTATATTGAGGATTTAATTTCGAAGGTGTGTACACTGGAAAACATGTCAATATTGATAATAAAATAATAATAATAAAACATTACAATACACAGGTACTAATATTATTCTAATATTATATCAAGAAATCTTGTCATAAAAAATGCAGTACTTTGACAGGACTGGCGTCCCACGAGGCGGTTGACCTACACTCGGATTTTTAATTAGGCGAACTAACTTGACAGTTCATTGCACACGCATGTTGCTACAGTTTCGCTAGTGCTGTTAATATAAAATATTTAAAAAATCCAGTTCATACAAGGGGTTTTTTTAGTAATAGTAAGTTTATGCAACTGATCCATAATGAGAGGCCTTAAAATACGAGTGTGGTTTTATGAAACGAGAGTCAGCGAGTAGGATCACACGAGTGTTTTAAGGCCTAATTATGAACAGTTGCATACACTACTTTATCTATATACACAATATAATTTAAGTAGAAGTAAGTAACAGCAAAAAACCAACTATAAAATAACAACAGCAATGGCGGCAATTCGATCATCCGTCATGGCGAATGGTTTTTTTTAAATCATAGACAAACGAATGAAGTCCCTATACTCATATCACTCGAGATCAAATGTCGTGCGGTTTGTATTAAAAAACGTGTGCATAGATTTAGTTTTCCATTTATATTCATTTATTTGTTGCAACCACGGTATTCACAGAATGTTCTTAAAATCTAATCAGTACAGACATGGACCCTACTAGGGTGTAGCAAGATAAAAGTGACATGGGCGTAGATAATAGTAGTTTATACGACTGATCCATAATGAGAGGCCTTAAAATACGAGTGTGGTTTTATGAAACGAGCGTCAGCGAGTTTCATAATAGGATCACACGAGTGTTTTAAGGCCTAATTATGTACAGTTGCATACACTACTTTATCCACACACATATCATAAGCAGTAGTAAGTAACAGCAAAAAACCAACAATAAAATGACAACAGCAATGGCGGCAATTCGATCATCCGTCATGACGAATGGTTTTTTTTTTAATCATAGGCAAACGAATGAAGTCCCTATACTCATATCACTCGAGATCAAATGTCGTACGGTTTGTTTTAAAAAAAGTACTGAATTGACGTTTCGTATCGATAACTGTTTTAATATCTATGGATACTAGAATAGAGACCCACTTGAGTTTTGACAGCTGTTCCAAATTTAAACTCATAACGATACAAATTTATCAAAAATCTGTACTGTAATGACATTACAGTACAGATTTTACCTACTACCACAGACAAGAAAATTCTCATAGTAAAATCGGTTGTAGTAAAGCTGGTCATTTCCTACGGTTTCTGAACGCATTTTAGAGCACTAATGATATTAATGTGCGTAGATAAAAACAGTTTATCCTATTCTACTATGAGAACTTTTTTGTCTGTGGTAGTAGGTAAAATCAGTACAGATTTTTGATACATTTGTATCGTTATGAGTTTAAATTTGGAACAACTGTCAAAACTCAAGTGGGTCTCTATTCTAGTATCCATAGATATTAAAACAGTTATCGATACGAAACGTCAATTCACTACGTTTTTTAATACAAACCGCACGACATTTGATCTCGAGTGATATGAGTATAGGGACTTCATTCGTTCGTCTATGAATTTTAAAAAAACCATTTGCCATGACGGATGATGGAATTGCTAATTGCCGCCATTGCTGTTGTCATTTTATTGTTGGTTTTTTGCTGTTACTTACTACTACTTATAATATGTGTGTAGATAAAGTAGTGTACGCAACTGTACATAATTAGGCCTTAAAACACTAGTGTGATCCTATTATGAAACTCGCTGACGCTCGTTTCATAAAACCACACTCGTGTTTTAAGGCCTCTCATGATGGATCAGTCGCATAAACTACTATTGTATACTAGTGTTGTCATCATTCTTGTACTTGTGTAAAAGTTATGTAAATAATAGCTTGATATAATTTGGTTTCTAAGAAGTTCTTTGAGCTATTATTGTATTATTTGCCAATACGAATTAAGATGTATATCGTCTGACACACCATCCGTGTCACTGGAAGGCAGCTTAGAGACTAATTCTATTTATTTCTTACATTCGTTTTGTTATAAACATATAGATGAGTTTGTATTTTCGGCTTTTCTACTACTAGCACGGTTGGTGAACGGACTATGCAAGGTAGGTTCCTACTTTATGAATTGAAATTCCTAATTAAACTGTAAAAATAAATATGTAGATTCTGGTAAAGTTATCAACATGAAATTTATTATTCAACAATGTATACAAGATTGTGCAGGATTCGGTGGTTTCCAAGGTCCATTCAATGAAGTATTTTATTTATGTAGATGTAAAGTGCGTTTATTTCGCAAAAGACGTTATAATATAAAAAAATATTTAATGCGTAACGGACGATCGTATATCGAGTCGAGTGAGAGCGGGATCTTGCTCGGAGAGGGGCGGTTGGTGTGGTGTTGACGCGCGGCGCTAGATGTCGCGAGTAGGTGCGCGAACAAAGATGTCTAAAACATGCTAATTTTCTAACTGTATAAAACCTTTTGTCAAAAATGGTATGTAATGTTGCCATAACATCTCTAAAAAGTATCCAGAAAGTGAACTCTACCGGAGACTTATTCACAACTGTCCAGTAAGAAGCGAGATTTTAAATTTGGAATCTTCTACTGTCCAGTAAGTAAGTATGTAATTTACTTACTGGACAGTCATTTAATGTCAAATCATATTCGTACAAATTTAAAAAGGTGATAATAATAATAATAATAATGGCGTAGGGATGTGACGGCCCCATCGCCCACCAGATTTCTGGTGCAATCAGTCAACGTAAGGCAGCTTGTGGCGGGCTGTTAGGGAGTAGCGACCCTACGTACCTGAGTGCTCCTGGGGGTGTCCTGTGGTCAGGCTGAGCCGATCGGGTGGTTGGTTGGACAGGCCCTCCGCCTCTGGCTTGCCTTTATTGGCCGTCCAGAGTGGAGTCGCAAGAGCTGTTGCTCGAGGGTAGTTAGTTAGTTAGTTAGTTAGTTTACTGGGCTATTTTCCGCAAGTCGACATCCAGTGTGCCTATTTTGCGTGAAAAGGGGTAGCGCTACTCTAACCACCCCAGCTCCTCCAAGAAGTTGGTGAGTGCCTTTGTATTTTTGACTGCGTCCCGTAGTGTGTCCGGAGACCCTAGGTGTTTTTTCCTGTATACTTCTACCTGCTTGCAGTCCAGTAGAATATGTTTAGTCGTTTCTTCCGCCTCCATGCACGCTCTGCACATGGGGCTGTCCGTGATACCTATGTTGTAGAGGTGTCTGTTCAGAGTGTTGTGTCCTGTTATTATTCCTACTATCTTGCGTAGTTGGTTTCTGTGTGTCCTCAGTAGTGCGGTTGTGAGTTTGTTGTCGTGTTTTGACAGAATCTCTTTGGTCTGTCTGCATGTGTCTAACTCCTCCCAGTGTCTTTGGTGCTGGTTTTTAGCGTATAGGTCCAATTGATTGTATATGTAGCTTTGTGGCAGGGGCAAGATTGGCTCGGGTCCGTATGCCGTTGTTTCTGAGCCTTTCCTGGCCAGTTCGTCCGCTGCATCGTTTCCTCTTGAGCCGCTGTGCCCCTTGATCCATTGTATAGTAACCTTGTTTTTGTCTGCGCACACCTCCGTTAGACTTTGGTGGCATTCGTATATCAAGCCAGATGTGATGTTGTCGTTGTTCAGTGCTTGTAGTACCGATTTACTGTCTGAGAGTATTCGTATGTTTGTGTTCTCAACTTGTCGTCTCTTTATGGCATTGCAGGCTTCGATTATTCCTACGCATTCCGCCTGGAATACCGTATTTTGTTCGCCCAGTGGTTTGGATATGTGTATGTTTAAGTCCTCTGAGAACACTCCACATCCCGTTCCCGTGTTTGTTTTCGAGCCGTCTGTGAAGATTCTAAGGTCTGTTTGGTTTAGTCCCTCTCTCGAGTCTTCTGTTTGTGATATGCCGTAGTCTTTCCTGAAGACTGCAGTTCTTGGTATTTTGTCGATTGTAGCCTCCAGGATGGGGAGGCTGGTGATCAGTATGTTATGGATCTTTGTGTGTGGTGTGTTCAGCTTCGTCCATAGGTTGAGGCTTTTTAGGCGTATTGCCGTCGCAGCCGCTTCCTTTTGTATATGCATGTGTAAAGGTAGGAGTCCTAGCATTATTTCTAGTGCTGCCGTTGGGGTTGTTCTCATACATCCTGTAGCCGCTACACATGCTAGTCTTTGTGTTTTCTGAATTTTGGTAATTGCACTCGTGGTTTGGGTGCGGGGCCACCATACTATGGCACCATAGCTTATCATTGGTACTATCACCATTTTGTATAGCCACAGTATGATGTGGGGGGCTAGGCCCCATCTCTTCCCCACCATCCTTCTGCATTGCCAGAAGGCTACTGTTGCTTTGTTTAGTCTACTGTCTAGGTGTTTGCTCCAATTCAGTTTGTCGTCTAGTATTATACCTAGGTATTTCACCTCCTTCGAGAGTGTTAGTTTTGTGCCAAAAAGTGTTGGCATTTCGTAGGTACCCAGTTTTCGTTTGTTTGTGAAGAGAATTGTGTCGGTTTTCTTTGGGTTTACCGATAGGTCATTATCCTTGCACCATTTCTCTGTTATTTTCAGTGCTGTTTGTGTGAGTTCACACAATGTGTTTATGATCAGGCCGCTGACCAGTATTACTAGGTCGTCCGCATATCCTATCGTTAGGAAGCGGTTATTGTTTAGTTTTGTTATTAGGTCGTTTACTACCAGGTTCCACAGCAGTGGCGAAAGGACACCTCCTTGTGGGCATCCTCTTATAACTAGCGCCTGGTGGCTTTGGTTTTCAGATAGTTTTATGATTCTCTTCTTCAGCATATTCATAATCCATTCTATGAGCAGCTGGTCGGTTTTGTGTCTTTCTAGTGCTAGTTTTATGCTGCTAAAGTTCGTTTTGTCAAAAGCACCCTCTATATCAATGAAGGTGCCTAGACAAGAGTTCTTTCTAGCAAGCGCATCTTCTATGTTCGTTACTACAGCATGGAGAGCTGAGTCTGTTGATTTGTGTCTTGGCTATAGGCATGCTGGTTTGGATGTATCTTTATGTCTTTTAGGGCCGTATCCTTCAGCTCCCTGTCGCAGAGTCTCTCCAGAGTCTTTAACATGAACGAGGTCAGGCTTATGGGTCTGAATGATTTTGGGTCCGAGTAATCACTCTTCCCTGGTTTCGGTAGGAAAATTACTTTTACTTCTCTCCATTTGGTTGGTATGTATCTGTAGGCAATGCAGCTGCATAGTAGGTTTGATAAATGCTTGATTAGTTTTTGTCCTCCCCACTTTAATAAGGCAGGGTAGATTCCGTCAAGGCCTGGTGATTTATAGTTGTCAAAACTATTTATCGCCCAGGCCGTTTTGTTCTCCTCTGTTATTCGTTCTGCTGTTTTCCACTCTGAATCTGTTGGATGATAGTTTTCCTCCTGTTCTGCCCAGGTTTGTATGTCAACTACTTTACACCCCGGGAAGTGGGTTTCCACCAGTAGACTTTCGGTCTCAGATGGATTGCTAGTGTGGGTGTTATCTGGTCTCCTTAGCGTGCCCAGTAGTTGATTAGGTTGGTTGGCTAGTATTTTCCTTGTTCTGTTGGCCTGTGTGCTGCTAGATATGTTGTCACAGAAGTCCCGTCAGGAGGCAGATCTTCTGTATCGTGTTCTCTTTTTGTAGTCGGCTTTGACTGTTTTGTATTTGTCCCAGTCCTCGTCTGCTTTTGTATTCATTGCTCTGTTTAAAAGTCTTCTCATTTTAGTTCTCATCCGCTCCATTTCCGAGCCCCACCAGTTGGAGTTCATGTTGTTCCCCACAACTCGAAAGTGGACATGTGTTCTCAGAGCTCTCTGTTACATGTTGTGTGAATATGTTTACCTGTTCCTCCAACTCCTTGGTGTTGTGAGGTCTGTGTGTAGTGCTCTTATCATCTAGTTTACCTTCCAGAATCTCCTTGTACGCCTTAGCGTCCGTGCGTCTCGGGTTTCTTCTGGGTGTTGGTTCGTTTGTATCGGCTGCGAGGTCGTAACGAATCCACCTGTGGTCGGAGCATGACAGCTCATCCGACACATGCCAGTTGGATACGTGCCGAGCTGCTAGCCCTGTGCTTAGAGTAATGTCAATTATAGTGTTACATCTACGAGTGACAAAAGTTGGTTTTGATCCTGTATTTAGGATGTCTAGGTTAGTAGTCATTAGGTATTCAACAATATCGTTACCTCTTTTGTTGTTTGTTTCCATTCCCCATAGGTTGTGGTGGCCGTTGCTGTCCGCCGAAACGACCAGTTCCAGCCCTTTGTGTTCACAGTAGCGTATAAGGTTGTTCATTTCTACCGGAGGGGGTTCGTCCTCAGCCGCCATGTAGACGGAGGCGAGAACTATCTCTGGTATGCTTGAGGTTTGTGTTCTGAGGAGTTTTATGGCACACACGTCTCTGGAACAGAATTCAGTTAGAGGTTGTGCTATTATGTTACGGGATATATGTATGCATGTTCTAGGTTTGCTTTGTGTATTGTATATTACTTTACCTCCGGTATTGCAGAGGCCGTTTATTCGTGTGTGTCTGATCCACGGCTCTTGGATCAGGGCTATTGATGTGGGGTTAAACCTCCAGCCATCTGCGTAGTTGAGCCGTTGCTGTTTCACTGTGCTGGAGGTTAACCTGGAGGACCTTACAACGGGAAGGAGCCATCAGGCGATGTCCCCTCCACCCTCTTAGCCTTAAGGGCTAAGCGGCTGATCCCCTTTGTGCAGCCGTCCTCGTCATCTGAGTCGAGCAAGATGCCCTCCTCGACGTCGGAGATCGGCTCGTTTCCCTCGGCGTCTTCCGTTTCCATTGCGGTAGGGGTGCTCGTGTTTTTATCATTCCCCTCCGCGTCTTTGTTCTCGTCGTTCTGGGTGCCGTCTTCCTCCAGGTTCACATTCTTCTCCGGTGGTGAATCCCTGAAGTGCCCCCCGCCGTGCTGGAAACGGATGTAAATTGTCTCACACAAGTAATTCAATTTCCTCTCCTTTTCCAGCACAGTAGGGATTACATCCTCAGGTATCCCCACCAGCAGAAGAATACACCTCCTTGTCCTTAGGGGGACGGCGTTGTGTATGGTCCACCGCTTCACCTGGGCCCACGAGTTTTGGTAGTTGAGTACCCTACCGACCTTGGTGAGGTTGTCCTCCAGCGATGGGATGAGTATGCCACACATTGTTTTTCTTACCATCTCGTCCTCCCTCTTACCGACAAGATGGTCTCCGTTCTTTAGAGTGGCCGTTGCTATCCAAGACATTAGCCACGTTTTGGTATATGCGTTCTGGCACCACAGCTTCAGGTACCCGTCAACCAGGCTGGGTTTTCCTGTAAACGCCGGGGCCTCCGCTTCTGTTTCCATGTCGGTCTCGATCGCTGCCTTGAAGATAGCGTCTCCGATGTTTTTCTCCACCTCAGTGGCGTCCTGCTGCGACAGTCTGCCCGTGCGCTCGTTGGTGATTGCAACCGTCAGATCAGTCGCGGCGGCCGCCGCGTAGGTGGGGTGGGTCTTTCTTGTCCCCTGGGCGTCCGTTTTGATCTTTTTATGGTCGCCTCTAGGGGATATCCCCTAGTAGACTATATAGTCTCGTCCAAGCGTGCCCTCTTGGTCTTAATGGGCTGCTCCACCTGGGTTTGTGTTTTCGAGGTCGTCGCTTCCACATCTACCGTATTGGGAGCTTCGACCTCGTGTGTTTTCACAGAGGGGCCACTCTCCAACTCTCTGCGTTTTTGGAGCTTTTGTCGCTGCCTCTGCCCGATCTTCCTCTTCGGAGGGTCGTCCGTTTGTGGTTTCGGCTGGGCAGATTTCCTCTCCTTCCTTGGTTTACACCTTATCTCCCAGCCGGGATCTATGGCCTGCTTCGAGGGTTCAACTTCCGTCGTCCCACTCGTCGCTGCCTTCGGTTTGGTTTGTGTGGCGTCTGAGAGTTCCACCGTCTCTGGCTCGGTCGCCTTGGCCGGGGCTCCTTTCGGTACCCTAGCGTCCGGCGTCCTACCCAGCTTCAGTGAATCCTTCTCAGGCAGCCTCACATCTTTGTTTACCTCCTTCTTTGGCGGTTCAGCTTTCGCCGTCCCAGCCGCAGAAGGCGTTGGTGTTGGCTTGGTTCCAGTTTTGTTTTTGTTGTTATTTTTTATGTTGTCATCTTCCATTTTGTACCCACGAGTAGCTAGGGAATAAAGGTCCATCTACGCAGAGCCCCGCTTGCGTAGATAAGGCTATTGTACAACGGGTTTCGCCCGATTCCCGAGGTCCACCGTTCGCGACTGAGCTCCCTCTCAGCCACGCATCCATTAGCACGGTAGGTCACACTGTGGATTAGGGTTTTTGGGGTCGAGGTTTCTCCTCCGGGAATTGGGGGAAGGAAACAGGGAGTGGGTTTAGGGATTGGGTCTGGGTTGGGTTTTTATTGGACGTTTGGAATTGGGTTATGAGGAAAGGGTAGGTAATGGGAGATGAGCTTGACTTTGGAGTGGTTCGAGCTCACCCTTCCATTGTCCGGGTCCATGTTATATGGATGACGGGCTATCCGCAACCTGCCCACCCGCTCGGTCGCTTTGGAAGAACAGCGTGTCTACCGGGTAGAAGCCTCAAGTTTGCGTCATATGATTGCTCCATAGAACGATCAAATGTCACTTACTTGAAACTTCAGCCTAGTCGACCCGAGAAACAGGTTGGACAGGCCCTCCGCCTCTGGCTTGCCTTTATTGGCCGTCCAGAGTGGAGTCGCAAGAGCTGTTGCTCGAGGGTAGATGTGGACACCTAAGTGGCGAGTTGGCTATATGTTTAAAGTCCAGTGCTACCTCTCTACCCCCCAGCTCTCTGACCGGTGTTGCTCTTAGGCCATTTTTTAATGTCGCTATTAATAGGGGCCCATCTAGCAGTTAGCGAGTCACCGTCTGCCAGAGATAAAGATTGAAACAGTTTTATTAGGCAGGCGTCCGATGTTTCACCCAATAGCCCAGCCACTAGTCCATCATTTCAACCCAATAACCCGTTTTATTTAGATTCCATCAACCATCAATAGTCCCTATACACCCCAGCGGGTGCTGTCTCTGTGTGCGTCCCATGACACGGGCAGGGACAGCATCCGCTCGGTGTACTCCTTGCATTTCATTAAATTGTCAAAAGGGCCTCTACGTGTTGGCTCAGTTGGTACTTTGTAGGTACCTAGCTGTCCGGGACATCATTGTCCCGTGAACGGGAAAGACATACATAATAATAATAATAATCTATTATGTCAAGTCAAGACTCATATATTCTTTGACTGAGTATAATGGATTTTCCAATAAAAGGTATTTAAGGCGGCGTCTAAATGCTTCGTCAGATGGTTCCTGTCTAAGATCAGCGGGTAGTCGCTCGTAGTAGGTAGGCCCAATGACACGCGGGTTCTTGCGTACAAACTGCAACTGTTCTCAAACGCCCAGTGCGGCGTAGTGTTTTGCCAATCACGTTAACGGTATCGAAAGAAGAAAAATTTTTCCTTACGAACATTACAATTTCGAATACATAGAGTGAATAAAAACGTTGTTATGACTAATCTCAAAATAACGTGAAGAGTAGTAGGTGCATAATTTTACGTCTTCACTTGGATAAAAGTACGCATTAAAATTGGGCTGCATAGCCAGGTATAAGGTTATACATAATACACATGGGTCATTCGATAAGTTTAATTAATAATTATAGTAATAGGTGGTAACAGGTTCTACAGTCGTGCATTTTTATTTACCTACCAAACTATCAGATGCAAATAAAAAAGCACTAGCAGGTTACTTATCCATAATTAATTATGACTATAAATAGCGATTGTTTTAAATGTTGTTAAGAGACAAGCTGTATTCTCAAATTAGTACTTCTCAAATACTATCCACATTAAGTCGAATATTGGTTAGTTAAAAATAAATAATAAGGTACTAAAAATGCAAAATTCGTAATTAATATACTTTCAATAGTCTCCTATCAAATATTTTACATATCAACACACAAAACCGGTACAACGTAAAACCTGATGCTCCCGCGACCGCCGACCGACTGTTGCGTGTGTAGTAAGTAGTAACCCACCGGCAACATCGCCGGCCGCGCATATTTTAATGGCGGTAATGTGAAGTTGTGCATACTTCACGACGTTTTAAAAATGACACAACTGTGGTATGTTTGTTATATCAATTTCTTATGAAATGTAGTAAACGTTGATCATAGATAATAATATTTGAGCATAATTGCAGTAAGTGTCTCGGCTATTTTTTTTGCAATATGCATAAATGCTGTAAGCGCCACGGAACTGAATTTCTCAAACGCTGCGATTACCGAATTCTTTGAATTATTTAAAACCAAAATTGGCGTAACTATACTTGTTTAAAAAAATTCTACATTTTTGGTTTTTACAACAATTACAAGTAGGCATCGTCCAGGAAATACATTCGTTTTGCGACGTAGTCCAGTTTTTCTAATCGTCGTAGAGCCATGGGACCCGGACCATTCGACGCAGAAAAAATTCACCGATTACGAATATGCAAAAAAATTTTTTTTGACCAAGTGGCGGTTACAGCAGTTCCGCTTAAGGTAGGGATTGTCACATTCTTTATAATATTAATTTCGAGTGTGTACCTACTCGTATTACATTATGAAATTAATGAATACGTAGACTCTCCAGCTATGTAATTACTACATTTTGTCAGAAATAAATAAAATTGTTACTTACCGTGAAATAGAGTCTAAGTGGGTCTTTGCTTTTGCAGGTTTCGTTTATATATGTACACATAGGTCCGTTAAAAGTTCGAGAATGATTGAAACTTCCGCGATTTCCACACATAATTAATTACAGCCTGAAATTTCATCGTTGATAATAAAGGTGTTTTGTGTGGCACTCTAAGTGACCCTGCTTCAAAGTGTAAATAAATATAAAAATCAAGTGCGGGTAGTTCAAAACAATCATATTCTAGCTGTAGGCTAGAAGTTTTCGTAACCATTTCGGCAGTCTTTTCGAGACCACGGACGTTGCAACATGTTTAAACACTTCAGTTAATAAAATTATAACGGTATTTCTGTAGCGGTTGGTCCGTATTAATATTTACTACCGAAATACTGTATCATATTACCTTGTGCCAACAGCAACAAACAAGAAATTTTAAATCGATATACTTATTATTCATTGTTGTACAGGTTATGAGCGTCTTTTCCAACACAAAGGAACCTCGCAAAACAACTCTCTGCCCCATTCAATACAATGAGATCATACTTTAATGATTAAAATGAAAACTGTGCGTGCAATATTTAAAATTTTGGCTGGAAAGTGTTATAGAATTTCTTAATAACGTAATCGATTTCTACCATCAACGAAGGGAGCAAAATTAGGGATAATTTCGCATAAGTGCTGCAGAATTTAGGTAAAAATTCTCTCTTACCGGGAAGATACACATTTAATCGGCTATGTCTAAGCGAATTATGCAAAACGCTAAACTCATTGCAAACGCCTTCTAAAATTCTTTACTCAAAATATTTCGAGATGATATTTTATAAACCCTCTTTTGAGGCTTAGATTATAATTTTAAGTCAAGAGATAAAGTGCAATAGTTTCGGTTTCAGCATATCATTACACAATTTGATGTAAAAGTAATGGACCTACATATGGATTTCAGATAGTACACGTTCTATCTGAATTCTTGACATTTTGGAAAACTTCGCGGCAACATTCAGCATTATGGAAGTTCCGACGTTGTTTCGTTTACAAGAACCGTATTCTCACTAGTCCTTCTTAGCAGTTTTTGCTCCGATCGCGTAGTGTAATATTTATGCAAATGTCACTATCAATATTCATGGTCGCCGCGTCATCGATAATTGAGTCTTGCCTGACTACCGAGACTTCCAATTTCATATTCATTACTTCGGTTTCTAGCTGATCGAATGCAAACGTAACGAGATTTTATCATATTACCTGTTTTACCTTAAGTTCGTTATATTCCAATACGAGTACATACCAACTACCTACATACGCATAGTTACACCATTTTAGAAAATGTCTAATAAAAAAAACTATAGTTAGGTTTTTTCAATCCTGTTTATCGCTTACCTACCTGTATGGCAGCGCAATCTTCATAAATCTCAACCAAGTCGACCTTTTGTCTTTGTCTTGGTCCCTTCTAAGGGTTTAGGCAAATTCAGATTTGCCACAAATTGTCCCTTGCGCGGGACCGCGAGAGACACGTTATACCTTCTTTATTAGAAAGACCGACCTCTACTTCAATACCCTTTTATATAAACAAGGGCAACAAACAGGGATCTGTGTACAATCAAACTATGTTAGGCTTGCATAAAGCCTCTCACAGACTGGCGCGGCCTGGCCGCGGCGGACAGTAGTAAACTTGTCCGCCGCTGTCAAATTTTCTATTGTCCGCCACCGCAGGCCGCGCCACTGTGTTGCAGGCCTAAGTAAAGCAAAAAACACGGAACAGTACAAGAAAATCACCGTGATTCAAAACTTTATTCGTTATTTTTTTTTAATTTTACTACGACTAAAAAGGGTTAAAATGAATTGTCGTGCATATATTGCTATTAACGTGGTTAAAACAATCATATGAATAGTTTACCTATAATCCACTACAAGGCCACTGTGATAAGTGGTGCTGAGACAGTTCTGAAGGCCTGCCTCAATTTTAGAGTAGAAATTGCTCGTATAAAAAAAGTAGGCGTTATCATTGGGGCTTTACTATTTAAATAAAGAGGCAATTTTGGGTTTTAACGGATGTTGTTACATTATGGAACATTTTTATAATTGTAATAAATTATTTAGAATCATACGTAATAAAAGGAAACGTTTGTGGGCTCCATATATTTGGATTGTTTAGGTCAAGGTTTATTGGTTCCAGTAAATACCGTTAATCTGTTTAATAAAGCAAATATAGTTCATAATATATTTGTTTTATATGTAAAGTAACGTTGCTGTTTGAGTTGTTAGAAGATTTAGGTTGAAAGATATGAGCTAGTAGCGTTGTATCTTTGAAATAGGTTAGTTAGAAAGATGTTATTAATGCAAGATTCCTTAAATATCTGAAGGATGTACAATCATTAGGTAGTCTTCTTTTTATTGTATTTTGTACTAGTTATGTTCTACAATCAGGAAAAACATTATATTCATTCGACTTAGGTTGATAGGTCATAAATTTGATCTAGGTTTTCCATGATTAAAAGGTTACCTTGCTTAATGCAAAGGAACGTTAATAGTTAGCTATTGTTTGGAAAATAAACACAATTTTAGAAGGAATTAGGGAAAACTTAACGTAAATGCTATGTAGAACTCGGAAAACCAATTGTATGATTAATTTAAATATATTCTAGTGTAGTAACATAGTGTTTTAGCCGGTGTGTGTTAGTATTCATTGAAGTTTAGGGTTTGTATTTCAAATATTTTTGTGTTATTTGAGGTTAATTTTAGTATTGGAAATCATCATACAGCATAGGCAAGGAATTAGGTTCGACAGGATTGGACTTGTAGGACGGAGTGCAGACTTTGTGGCGCCAACAGTTACCCGCGAAATAGCGACAAATGTTTGAGACAGCGACAACGTCGTAGGGGGGGTTGCATACGGTTAAACACATTACTGCAATGATAATAAGGGCTTTTATCGGTTGGGAGTTCATGTTACAGTGGTTCTGGTGTTGGCGGAGGTATTTAAGGCAATGCGCGGGGGGGAGCACTCTCTTTCGACGGGACGCCGAGCTACACATCAACACTTTTACACGGGACGCGCGGCGCTACACTCCACTTCTCTCCGGGTACAAGAGGACTACTACTACCACGACTACGAGGCAGCGACGGGCCAGAGGCAGAGCTACAGGCAGAGCTACGGAGTCTACCTACGAGCAGCATCATCGGCTGTTTTGGGTAAATTGGGTGGTCCCAGCGAGCCCAATACCTGGTAGGATTTTGATTTAACTTTATTTTATTTTACGAGAGTGTGTATTTGCCTGTCTATTTCCAACATTATCATACTATGCCACAAACATTCATCAATGTTTGTTTGCATAAATTACGTATTGCCATATGGGTATTTCAGATGTGAAGCGGTGTTGTAACTTTGTATCTACCGACATTCCAACGGCATTAGTATGCAGTTTTCTTACTATTAAGGAATCGGTTATATATAAGCTATTTTAGTGTATTACGCACGACTGGAGCTGTACTATCCTTTCATATAGAATTTAGGTATTCTAGTGTGGTTATTTTATTTAAGTTTCGCGAGGTGCTTCAGTAAATTAGTGTAATCTGGATGGTAAACATAGTGATTAAGTATATACGTCGAGTGTTAATGATGCATTATAGTAATCTACTTGTTGAGGTACATTATTATGAGATTATTATTATTGTACTACCTTATGGTACACCTTTTGTTAGGTAATTTATTAAGATTTAGCGGCTTCTTTTTAGGAAGCAATCTATTTGCAGACATGTTGCAAGCCAACATGTTTCCGTCGGAAATATATAAGATATCAGGGGTAGTCAGTGTCAAGGGGTATTAATTAGTAGTGTGAATTCTGAGTAAAGTCGATACAATTTTGTGCGTAAGCATTTCGTGTTTGAGTATCTCTGAGTAAGCCAACCATAGCTGCAAGTGCACAGTTTATGACCCTGACATAAGTGGTTCGCTCGCTAAGAGGTTCCCAATCAGGAGAGACGTGAACTACTTTTGACTGAACCCTACATGGAATGCATTGACAAGAGCGAGGGGTCAAGGGATCTCGATCTAGCTAATTGAGGTTTCTTACCGTTTGTTTGGTTGTCTTGTTTTAGATTGATTCTTCTGTTAGAGAAGATTTGTTATCGATTTTACAAGGGATGCATGCTTTTTCCTAATATCTGAATCCTATATTTTATGAAAGTCAAATGGCAGTTTAGTAGCTAAGTTTATATAGTACGTACTGAGGTATTTTCGTTATGGAATTTTCAATAAATATGGTGTGATTGGAATGGTGATTAATTGCCAGTTGTCAGGCTCAATTGTGCATTGTCGTATATGTATCAATTTCTCGACTATAAAGGTGCCTTTGGGTCCTGCAGGGCTGGGATTGTTCGCTAGACCAGTCACACTACAACCTTTGAAATATCTCTATAGTAAAAATCTCTCTGTAAATTTTGGGCGATTTAAATTAACTTCATTATTTATCATTCAAATGTGAATATTAGAAAATTATTCGTAGTATTAGCTGAACGCAGTAATTAGGTCAAATCATTAGCCAACTCTTATTTATTTCCGTATTTCAACATCATCAATCAAAATCATCATCATCATCAAAATCTTAATATTTTAAGATATGCATCATTGGACGAACTTCTTCGATGAAGTGACAAAATCTAACGTTGTGAAATATTTATATAACAGATTGGTTATTTAATCAAGTAAATTTGACAATAAGTTACGGACTTATTGTTTTGAAGAAGCAAGTAAATAAGTTGCAGGTATTACAACAAATTTATGGTATGATTTTATTAACGTGTAATTTTCCTTCCTTAGTACGCGGACCTCTCACCTTCTCGAAAAGCACCTGGGTTCTACCTTCACACAGCGTCGGGTCTTCCACTAGATTCACGATCACGTATTGGCCACTTCTTCAGAGCAAGTCAGGGTTTATTTTATTAGGTTCAGTTAGGATACTCTAGACTAGGATTCGAGGTTAATATTTCCAAGATTAATTTACAATTTAATTAAAGTGCGTTCGTCATCAGTAGGTACGGAGCTAGCCATTTTCGTTTAATCCGCTTTGCTTTTGGACTAGCTTTCCTAGGAGACAAAGTGGATTCCTTAATGAATTCTAGCTTGAATTTGTTGGGATAAATAATAAAAGTTCCTCTAGCAGTAGGATAGTTCAATCTAGATTAGGTTCTTAAAATAATCAAAATACTAAAATATATTCGGCCGGGGCTAACCCTATTGTTTTATTCGCTTGTTAAAGGGTTAGTATTGTATAGGAATCAAAGCGGATACCCTATGAAATCTAGCTTGACTTCATTGGGTTAATTAATCAAAGTTTCTTTAGCTTTCAAATGAAATACTACATACTATGTTTGAAGAGCAATAAATAATGATTTGTTTCCCCTTTTTACTTGTTTAATTCCTTACCTTTAGCTACTCCTTTAGGTAGGCTATTTCTACAGCTAGGCTTTAGATTAAGTTCAGACTAGGTTATAGGTATATAAATAGATTTGAGAGAGGGGGGGGGGGGTTGGGATCGTCACAGTGCGTAGAAAACTTAATAATATCAAAACGTATTAGATTTCGTAAATCACTAAAGGCTAGTATAATCATATATGATTTTACTACGATAACTAACTTTCTAGGCCTCCTCACGTATGCGACAGTTAATTTGAAAAAGCAGTTCGGTTGCCAACGCTACCCGAATTATGAAAGACGTTCAAGGCACTTACGTTACCACTCCAAGTTATTACCAAGTATTAAATGTTGGCAAGCTGATTAATTATGCAGGTTTGCGGCCGTGTCTTCCATAAAGGAGTTCTTTAAATGTCGCCATTACATTAAATTGTTATCAACTACGAGGCCCCCGGCGCACCGTTTTTTAATTAGAACGGGCAATTTGGCACTGGCTTACTCAAAGTTATGCAATAATGTTTTCTGGCAATTCAGTTTGAAACTCTTTGACATCTTTTATGAAAAATCTCTCGTCGCTCAAAAACAACGCCATAATCATCATGTAAAATCTTCAAATGAAAAATATGAAAATGTCTTGTGTTGTGTTCTGCAATAATTCCTTTTGTTTTAACTTTTCTCTGTTTGCTGAGCTTGCAGAAACGTCTGACACAAAAATGGCTTTCCAATGCTGACCGGACGATTTATCGGGTCACATTCGTGGCTGGTGTGTTCTGTGTTCCACAGTCGCGTTCGACATAACTGGGAAATGGAAAAGTTGTCTCGGAGTAACCCGCGGCCGTCGGAGAACCCACTTTGTTACTACAAATTTAGTGCCGGCAGCGTTCGAAAACTTTCCGCGTGCTGTTGCCCAATAAATAATAATATTTGAGATCGATCGCCGTATATTTGAAAGATTCCTCTTTCAAGCGATGTTCAGTAAAAAATGTTTTCAAGTAAGCTTTTTGCGTGTTACGCAAGTTATAAGGCGCGCGGATTAAGAAATAATATAGCCTCTCGGTTAACAACTTAAGCACTTTGTCGCGCGCTAATATTTAATGTGTTCTCGTATATGAATAGGGAGGTGCGTATAAGTTATTGAATACAATTTTATTTCAATAAATATTTTTATTTCTATGTAAGCGGATCCCCGGATCCGGGGTCCGCTACCGGGGATAACGCTACCTTAGGAGGATGATGAAATATTTTAATTTCTATTTAATACTATTTGAGGCATTTATAAAATGTCACGTCTGTCACTTTCAAAGGTACCTACGCGTTTTGTCTATGACCTTTATAAAAAAGAAAATCCGAGAAAACTTTAAGCAAACTATTGTCACAGCAACTTGCAATAGTTGGAAAAAGACAGCCATACACTATTTACCTAACCATAGAAAGTTGTTGTGATAAATTGCTAGGTCTTTAAACGTACGAGCACTTGGCTATTTTTTTTGTAGTGATTTGTCTTAGTCAAAACATAAATAGTTGGAAGGTAAAAAAGTATACAGTAATTTAATTTCATACACTTTCCTGGCCGCTCAAACTGTACATTAATGACTTTCAACTTTTTAAATTTGCGTTAATCAGTTACGTGGAACTTCATGTACTATTCTTGCAAACCTTTTTAAGGCAAACTATTCCAAGTATATCGGAGAAAAGTATATTTGTTTACTTTAAGTCAAACCTTGCAAGTCTGACCAACTTCCCGCATTCCTCATGTGTGAGTCAGACGGCAATGCAATATAATACCATAAAGCTGGTCTAATGATGCTTATAAAAAGTGGCCGTAGCAACTTTTAACAAAGATGGCTGCTGATGTGACATTTCCAAAAACTACACAATAAAAACCCTATAAGAGATTTTTAATTAGGCGAACTAACTTGACAGCTGAAAATGTTGTCAGACATAGGAAAAATAAATCGTGATAGGTTTATGTCGATGCAAATATGTCGATATAACGTTGTACCTATACTACACACGTTGTACTCTCACACTCAATCACACCATTATTTTTCTGTGTCACTCAAGACACTTTCGTTTACTTGGTGGTGATATTCTTGAGGTAGATGGCTGCGGCGTTGATTGGCGCCTTGTGGAGTCTGGATCTTGGGGATCCATAATCCAGTTAGGAGTGATTAGTAAGAAGTTAGATAAAACTGAACAAAACTATGTAAAGTAACAAGATTAACAGAAACAAATAATATCTATAGGTTTTAATTAAGATCTCTCAACGACTTGCATACAACTATTCTCTAAAATCTCTTGAGAACTACTTTTTAATATCACCGTTTATAATATTCCGTAGTCGACTAGGAACCCTTATAGTTTCGCTTTGTCCGTCCGTCCGTCCGCGGATAATTGCAGTAACCATTAGCACTAGAAAGCTGAAATTTGGTACTAATATGTATATCAATCACGCCGACAAAGTGGTAAAATAAAAAGTGTTTTTTTTTTATTGGGGTACCTCCCCTATACGTAAAGTGGGGAGTGATTTTTTTTTTCATTTCAACCCTAACGTGTGATATATTGTTGGATAGGTATTTAGAAATGAATAGGGGTTTGAATCATGTTTTGATGAGTTTAATATTTTCGGAGATAATCGCTCCAGAAGTAAAAAAAAAATGTGTCCCCCCCCCCTGTAGTGTATTGCTATCCTTATCTCGTGCGCATACGTCACGTCACGATGACCGGAGTGGGGGGCAGTAGTTGTCCGACCGTTGCCGGGAGTGGTGGTGTGCTGTCGAGCCAAGGGACGTGTAAATAGCAACACCGGTATACCTATAGAACGTGCAAATAAGTGAACACTACACCCCCCCCCCCCTCCAACTTTTTTACCATAAGTTTTAAAAATATGAAAAAAATCTCAAAAGTAGAACTTTATAAAATCTTTTAAGGAAAATTATTTTGATCTTGATAGGTTCCATGGTTTTTGAAAAAGAAATACAAAATAATTTCTGAACTAAGTTTGTAATTTAACCGTACAAGCAGGTGTTTATTGTACCTGTAAATTCTACAAAATCACAATGAAATGACGTGTTTTCAAATAAAGTAAAAACGGTGAAAATTGGTTCACGCAATAAAGAATTATCCCATAAAAATCATCTTCCCTACTTTAAGCTCGCGTGCAATAGTTTACTTAATTTGCCGATAGATGGCGCTGTACGCGGAACGCTCACATTGTACATGGCGCTGTTAAGATTTTTCCCGATTTAGCGGGGTCGGAGGAAGTGCGCATTAGGTCGAAAATTTGTTGTGCTCGAATTATCTCAAGTCGTTCGGTATCTAATAATAAAATTGTTCGCTAAGTATTGCTTGTATTGTTCGCTAAGTAAGTATTGCTTGTTTAACGATTAAGTGGGTACACTTACTGTGACGGACGGAAAACTATGGAACCCTACACTGGCCACCACTCTTGGCCGGTTTTTTTTAAATATCGAGGTTGGCGCCAAATTATAGTAAGTGGAATGGAAATAGTACATTACTGCAGAATCCAGTAAGTAAGCCTTCCTGGCCAAGTATGAGTTAACCGGACCGAACCGCAGGTGAGGTCTGGTTATATACGAGGCCAGGATGACTTTTCTTACTAGTTGAGGCTTGTATAATGCTTTTCTCAAAAATGAAAGAAAGTTTAACTACATATTCGTTTAATTAATATAAAAGGTTACATTCATATTAGGGCAATTACTAATAGATATTGTGATCGATTTACCGGAAGCATAGAATACCCATAAACTTGTCAACAGCTTTGTGTGGCGTAAAAAGCTGTAATATGCCAATAATACATTTTCAGACCAGCTGTTGGCTTGTTTTTCTGCCTTCCACTTCATAAATTTTTCATAAGTTGTCATATATCGCTCCTTAGGTTTTGAATGAAGTAAATTGTTTGTTGTTAATTCGGCCTTCTTCGGACTCAGCTTTTAAATCAGGAGGAGTGCCATCTATTTCCGAATCAGATTCGCATAAATTTATTTTTTGGGATTATTTAATTTCACGCTGTAAATTAAAACACAATCCTTTATGTACGCCCTTTATTTAGGCCTAAATATGAAACGGATACGGTAAGCTTGGTAATCAATGACTCTACGGGTTAGGAATCCTACAGGGTCGCGGAGACCACGGCGCGGTAAATGGTTAGTTGGCCCTGAAGGGGCTACGGTACGTCCTGGCTAGGAATGGTGGAGCGGAGGTTCCCCCGTGGGACGTGGAACCCAGGTGAGCGTAGGGCGGTGGAAAATACCACCCCGCTGATCCCTGGGGTAGGAAGGAAGATCAGGTTTAGGTCCCTGGAGCGTGCGCGGTATCCCCACACCGCTGCCAGAAAACCTCCTAGCTAAGGAACCTAGCGTGCGTGCGCGGGACCCCACACCGCACTAACTAGGTGGGCAGACGTTCACACTATACGGAGCGCGAGCGACTGCTAATTGAATGTATATTGTAGTCTTTGGTGAAATCCTGCCAGACGTTTTTTTTTTCTAAAATGTTTGCGTTTAGTTTTGAACATTGTTCTATTTTTACATCACATGAATGTTTAAGTAAAAAAAAAAAATTATTGTTTATGAAACTCCATGTTCATTTTAGAGTGGAAAGTTTTAATCCAACATAATTTATAAACTGAAATTACTAAATACAAACATAAAATCCCACACTATATTTTTACAACATTACTAAGTACAAAACGCAACGTGCATACTTTTTCTGTGTCGCTTTAAGTGTCACAGACTATAAAATGGCTGTTTAAGGCTCCAAAATATATCTGTCTCATAAAATGTCATACCAAAAAGAGAGATAGATATATATTTGATGCCTCCCTCCTATAACCTTATTCATGAATTTGGCATCTGTGTCTTTTACTATATTTTTTTTCTAAGCAGATCTAAAGAGGGGAGTCCCTTTGTTTCCCATAAACTTATTGTTCCGAATTTCGATATTCAGAAATTGATATCCATATAATTTATAGACATAAACATCAGTAGTCATAATCTTTGTTAAGTATAACGTTTTGTAGTTCTAACATTAATGACCCATAATATTAAGTATTATAATCACAAAAGTCAGAAATTGATGTCCATAACGATCAAAGGTCTATCGATAATTATTCATAAATATTCTAAGGCATATATTTCAACGTACTAATGATTGCTATTCATATCGTTTTAATGCCTAAAGTGAATTACGTCTAAGAGACCAAATCTATAACATCCAAAGTCATATAGATAAAATTACTCAGAATCATTTCTAGACATACATTTGAAAGGGGTACTAGGTACTACTGCGTGAAGGGTTTATGACTGTTTCGTAAAGAATACGTTTAAATAAGCATGTTTTATTAGAAACTTTTTCTCTGAAATTAAAAATGGCCTAGATATTGGACTTCTAAGGCAGGTCGGTGTAGGTACGACGACGAGCGAAGCGAGGAGGAGTGTTAGATGTACCGTGACCCTAAGCACGCGTGCCGAGCGAGCGAAGCGACCGTGCCGCGGCAGCGGCCGGCGAAGCGCCAGAACCAATAATGACACAACATTCATCGAAATGTTGACAAGAACATAATTTTCCTAACTTTCGGGTCAAATATTTCGGCCATTTTTGATTTTAGAGAAAAAAGTTTCAAAACAAAACATACTTATTTTAACGTATTCTGACCACTAAACAAAACAGTAAGCGGCATAAATATCTTTCAATCGCATCACTGTTTATTTTTGCCAAAGTACCCACATTAATTATAATTAATGGGTAGGTATGTGGGTATGTTATAAAGCAGTCTGGAATAACACGTTAAGTAACGTTCGGTGGTAAAAAAAACATGTATTTTATTATTTTTCTGGGAGTGTGTTTATGGGCATGACATAACATTGACACATGAAGACTATATGATTTAACATTATGAAGAGTGACACCACCGTGAAATTGAATGATATGACTAACAAATCAGATGACTACCAATCATTATGACTTGCGAAAAAATACCTTACAATAATTATTATAAACTAGATTATTGCCTGTAACATTGTGTAATTGCATACCACCGGGACATTGAACGTTATGGCTAACCAATTTTATGACTAACAATAATGATGACCTGCAAAAATCGGAACTCCAATGTATATTGTTAAATGTTATGACTTTCGACAATATGACTAGAAAAAATTATGGTGGAAAACGTTATGGACTGAAAAAATCGGATCTTAATTTTATGGGAAACAATAGAGACCCCTAAAGTGTGTCACGTATTTTCTGGTGCACTAAATATTGTAAAGAATGGCGATACCTAGAGGTTGATATATTTGTGTCCTTTTGCTTTTGATTTGTTTTTCTATTTCCTTGTTATTGTGTTCTGACATTTGTTGACATTGTCGTAATACTATTTTTTTTTTCTCTGTTTTTGACGATCGTGATAAAAATTCTTATTTTTTTGACATGTATGCAAATCTGTAATGTAATTTTTTATCATGAAATAAATAATCTAATCTAATGTAATCTAGCCTGTTCATAAACACAGACGCCATATTTAGTTTTGAATAAAAAAAAATACTTCCCGGCCTAGGCTTTAAATTTTGTATGAAATTCCTTTACAGTTCTCTCGAGTTGTTCCACCCGAATCGTGATACCTTGAAGCCTGTTATGACCTGCATTGCATGTTTGAGAAAAGTTAATGACAAAAAAATATAATTGATATCATAAAAAGATATGGACCTTGATGGTTTAGAATTTTTTATTTTTTTAAATGTCCAAGAGTAAAAGCAACTAAAATAATCCTACGCTTTTATAAAAACAAATTTGTATGACAACTATGAACCTAAACGCAGTATTTCGCGACCGAAACAGCAATTTACTTGATTTTTCATACAACGAATTGTACAAATTGCATATTGTGACGTCATAGTTTTACGCGTGTTACTTTAGGAGCAACTGTGATGAAACGCTAATTATTGGGCTGAGAATAAGAAAGTTTTAAGTAATTTTTTCACAGTAATTTCCTTCGCTTCAGTCCAACACATTCCATCATTGTCAATTTGTCACGCACAGAAAATACGGTGTAATCAATCCACTGAATATTCATGGGCGGAACCCGCTTGGAAGTTCTTGATAAGAAATTATGGTAATAATTTTAAATTGACCTACTTAATCCATATTGCGGGCCACGGATCCAAGCAACAAAAGTTGTAACTGAGGTCTGATGTCTCAACTTAAACTCGATTTCCTAATTAATTTATACCCACAAAAGTTTGTTGGAAATGTTCGTTCAGATTTTATAGCTCGGTCTCATGATTGAAAATATCAATTTTATAAACGTTGCAAAAGGTATTGTAAAGAAAGTTTGTTCATGTTTGTTTAAGGAACTTGGTGAAGGTAAAATATTGTGCCCGAAATCTTAATTGAAAGTTTTCGTGAAATACGCTTTCAGATTGATGTTTTACACACAATTTTTACGTCTAATATTTTAACTGTTGTTACCAAGAATCTTTGTACAGTCTCCGGGGCAATGTAGTCGTGAAATTGATATTGGGGTGGGACGCGAGTAGCGGCTGTGAAAGCTGCCCCGTCATGCATTTTGACGCGCCAATGTTTCACCGCGACTACAATCCATTCCTTTTATTCTCAAATAAACCTTTTGTTCTACAACCCTTTACTCTTGAGATTGGATTTGTACATTTCCTTACGGTGCGGTTTTATCGGATTTATTGAAGAGCATAGCAGCATCGACGTGTAAAGAAATAAACTCCCGATAAGATCGTCTGTCGCCGTTGAGTTAGCGAGCAAGTTAACAATGGATACAGGGATTGCTAAAAGGATATAAACTATATTCTTTTATACTGCTCAGAAATGTGGCGGCAAAGCATAAGGGGTTAGTTAGACATCGCACGAGCAGGCCAACTATGAGTTCAAACTGTCCAACAGTGCAATAGATCGACTCCTCACCTTCGAATCGGTCCTCGACCCCTACTCGTCCATCTATTGCCTACTTTCTAGCCTGTACAACAATGTACTATTGTTTTGATTATAAAAAAGTATTTGGTAGAATCATAGTCCTTATTATCGTTCCAAAATCTTTGCCGAAATATATTGAGAAACAAATTTGGGGAGGGTTCCATACACCACGCTTTACCGGCCTGTAAACCGTGAATATGGCAACCCTAGCTGATAACCCATATAAAACTGCCGAATCTCATTCAATCTGATTTTACTGAAATTAACCTACGATTTCAAACAACCAGCCCTATATGTACCTATTTACTCTGTTAGCCTATTCATATTTCGAATAGTACAAATGATTAAGCACCATGCCTTGTTGACGGCTATCTCAAGGCGGAATTAATCAAACTTGATGCATATTGAGTGGTAATTGTAGCACTGCCCATTGCGGATTTGTGTTAGCATTGCGTGAATTATTGCGTACATTTGTAATCAGATTGACTTGTCTCCGCCGTACAGACAGGCATATAGTAGGCGTGTGTAGGTATCATTTATATACTTAGACACGTGTATTTAACTAACTTATTTTTGGAAGTTGTTTCATTATGAGTGAATGTATAAGCAATACCAATCAGATAAAATATCTTCGGAAAGCGTGGAAAACCTTACTAAGTGTGCTAGAAAAACTTTGTAACTATAATAAACACCTTAGTGTAAATGTTAATTTACAAAGTAGTACGCTGTGTGTTGATAATAATTAACTCCGTATTTTAGTAATTCTTGGTATTTTTACGGAATATTTCCTATGTATGTTATTGTAATAAATATTCTTAATGGAAAGTTAGACAACGTTCTAATCAACCGGGAGTTTACTGTGGCAAATATATTTTACTCACAGTAATTTGAAGCGGCTACTAGACTACTTAGTGATGAAAACAGTTTGTCAATACATGACTATGTCTGGTGGTCGTCATGTCAGTGATAGTGAGAACGCTATTTGATAACATTTCTTATAAAAAAAACTCCCTTACATGTTCATCAACATTTGTTGGTATCTCAATATAATTTGCGCATTCATACTTCATTAGGTAAACATCCCACGGAGACACTAACAACGCAACGATCTCCTAATTAGAAAGACCTACCTACACAATGAACCCATATTTTCAGCTTCTAATTAGCGGAATGAATCACTTTCATTTGCAGGCGAGCTCGTTCACGTCATTGTTTTTGCACAAACCAAATCTCCAGGGCTGAACGGCTGTCGAGTAGGAAATGAATTATCGTTGGTTATTTACCGGAATATGACATTTCTCGAATCGGCCCATTAATTCCTAATGGAGCGGCAGAGCAACATTTCATCTGTTTGGCTGAACACCAGGCCTTTGCCGCAGAGCTATTTTCGGTAGCGTATCCGAAAATTTATAACTACGAGTTAGTTCTAAATCGTTGGATGGCGGCAAAGTAAGTGGGATTTATGTAATACCGCTTTGCACTATATTTATTTGTGTGTAATTCGGATTCGTCATCCCATGTATATGTTGCAGGGAAATGGTCAAAACGGAGGTTTTGATCAAATATCTAAGGGATATGATCAAATCACGCAGGATGTTAAAATGGCGAATCCATTTTATCATTTGCCTAATACAAATCAGTAATTTGATCAAATCTCTGAATCTGTTTAGTGAAATGACGAAATCGGACAAAAAAGGCAACTCGTTTTTTCATTTCACTAGACTTGTTTAGTGATTTGATAAAATC
Organism: Epinotia demarniana; assembly: GCA_945867215.1. Lineage (NCBI taxonomy): Eukaryota > Metazoa > Arthropoda > Insecta > Lepidoptera > Tortricidae > Epinotia > Epinotia demarniana. The sequence continues at coordinate 30,206,284 of OX244261.1, read as the reverse complement.
CCTGAAACGCGTCAGTGAGTTGACGAAACTAACTCGCAGAGGGGGCACAATTAAGTTTTTTCCGCTCTTTTATAAAAAAAATTACCACGAAGACGGTGGCGGGAGCAGAGCTCCCGCCACCATCTTCTAATCTATCCGCCATCCGAGTCCAAGTCCCAGAACCGTTTAAATGACTAATGATTTAGGAGCCAATATCTGCGAGTTAGTTTCGTCAATTCACTGACGCGTTTCAGGGATTTATCAAATCACTAAACAAAGCTAGTGAAATGAAAAACGAGTTGCCTTTTTTGTCCGATTTCGTCATTTCACTAAACAGATTCAGAGATTTGATCAAATGACTGATTTGTATTAGGTAAATGATAAAATGGATTAGCCATTTTAACATACTGCGTGATTTGATCATATCCCTTAGGGATTTGTTCAAATCTCTGTTTTGGCCATTTCACTGCGACATATACATGCCAAATGCCGAGACGGTTTCTGGTAGTGCCAGTAAAACCATTTTCGATTTTGTAAAACAATAAATGATCAACACACAATAATGCCTTTAATCGAAGACAGTTGTGGATTCGACTATACTTCTATCAAATATTAGAATCGAGAATATTCAATGAGTCGTAATCATGGAGCAAATGCCAGTCTCCGGCCGCGTCGTTATTAAATCAAAATTTCAAGCAAGTAAAATGATGCATCATTTTACTTGCTTGAAATTTTGCTTTATTTGGAGTGAAATTCATGAAAATGAAGTTATTTATCATAAGTTCATTAAGACGGTGTCTCGACGACGTCCCGCTTTCGCGAAATACTGAACTTTTCAACTTAACAGCGTGTAACGTAGGCAATGTTTTATACTTTTTGTGAGAAAAGCATCTCCTGACGAAACCGAAATGGAATATTCAAAGACTTCGTTGACCCTGCAACTCAGTGCTATTCGTAAGTTAAAAGTACTAATGCGTGTGTAAAATCACAATAATTTATTCCAATTCATAATCCACCTTAAGGAAGGTCTAGTTAGGAACGATGACGAGCAAAGAGAGGAGGAGCGTAGATAGAAATGCGTCGATGCAACGGGCGAACCTAGCTAGCGAAGAGAGCGTGCCACGGCAGCAGCCGGCGAAGTGGCATAACCTTTTTTTTTAGTTATTTTTATGTATGTTACGTAAGTACTTGAGGCAGCTCAAAAGCTTTTGAGACCTTTCACCATGCTTTTAAGGGAATTGGATGGGAGGGTGAAAGGACGATTTGGGACGGACAGGATAAGGAAATAGGATACTATTGTTCAGGGAAAGAGAGGAATTGCAATAGCAGCTCGGGATGCCAGGTTCGCGTACCCGTATACCATTCAGCAAACACTGGCCAATTCGTGAAGGCAGTCAAGCAGCTTAAGAGCGACAAGAATCCCGGCAACGATGGTACTCAGGCTGAAGTGGTCAAAATTGAGTGCGTGACACCCGTTCTGCACAATCTACTGTGTAAATGCTGGGAAGCGGGACACGTTCCTCAGGATATGCGTGACGCCAATATCATTACCTTATATAAAGGAAAAGGAGACCGCGGCGATTGTAACAACTACCGCGGCATTTCCCTTTTGAGCATAGTAGGCAAGTTATTTGGACGTGTGCTGCTTGAAAAACTCCAAAAACTTGCTAATCGCGTATATCCGGAGTCACAATGTAGTTTTCGCCCCCAGCGTTCCACGGTGGATATGGTTTTCTCACTTCGTCAGCTGCAGGAAAAGTCCAGAGAGCAGAACATACCTCTGTTTGTAGCCTTTGTAGATCTTAACAAGGCTTTTGACACTGTCAGCAGAAAGGGACTATAAACGGCGCTTGAGTGCATTGGATGCCCACCAAAACTTTTAAATCTCGTCAAATCATTTCACGAAGACATGAACGGTGTAGTTGTATATGACGGTAAAACATCTCAGAAGTTCGTGATGCGAAGAGGTGTTCGCCAGGGCTGCGTTTTGGCTCCTACCCTGTTTGGCATTTTCTTTTCACTTCTTCTCAAAATGGCTTTTGGTGACAGCCAACAGGGAGTGCATCTGCATACAAGGGTTGACGGGAAGTTATTTAATATCGCGCTCCTCAAATCAAGAAAACATCGAGAGGACTTCTTTGTCGACAGTCTCTTGTTTGCTGATGACGCATCGTTTGTGGCGAACTCTGCTCTCGAGCTCCAGAATATCATGGACAAGTTTTCCCGGGCTTGTTCTTTGTTCTCTATGACCATAAATGCCAAAAAGACGAAGGTTTTAGTGCAGGGTAGTGCGGAAACACCAATTATACTGGTGAATGGTACAGCTCTAGAAGTCGTCGATAAGTTTTGCTACCTCGGGTCGACCGTGTCGAACAATCTCTCACTTGACGCAGAGATCGGTATTCGTATCGGCAAGGCGGCGACAATGTTTGGGAGGCTGCGTACAAGAGTATGGTGCAATAGACATCTAACCATTAGAACTAAAGCGATAGCTTACCAAGCATGCGTTCTGAGCATACTCTTGTACGGTGCCGAAACCTGGACGACGTATGCAAAGTAAGAGCGACGACTTAACACTTTTCACATGCGTTGTCTACGTAACATCTTAGGCATTACTTGGAAGGACAAAGTGACGAATCAGAGGGTTCTTGACATAGCACAGCTGCCTAGTCTGACCGCTCTTCTCAAACAGAGACGCTTGCGGTGGCTGGGGCATGTGTACCGGATGGAACCATCTAGAATACCTCGTCGTGTTTTGCTTGGTGCAGTAGCAAACGCCAAGAGAAGCGTTGGGAGACCGATGTTGCGTTTTAAGGACTGCGCTAAGCGAGACATGGCTACTTTTAACATTGACTGGAAGGCCTGGGAAAAGCTTGCCGGCGACAGATTTCAATGGCGCAAACGCGTTGTGGACGGTAGAGCTTTGTGCGATGGAACCTGGTTCGAGACACTGGCCAATAGAAGGTTGCGCAGACAACAGACCGGGGCCAGAGACCCTGGCATGAACTTTGTTTGCCAGAAATGTGGAAGACCGTGCCGGTCTCGTATCGGTCTTCACAGTCACCAAAAACGATGTCTTCTCAGCAATGCTTAAATCGTCTGAAATAGACGTAAATGCCTATGATGATGATTTAATTGTATGAGACCTCATCCATTGAAATCCGTTTTGGCTGTTTATCAATATTTGTCGACTCCTGATCACGGATTAAAGAATCACCGTGTATAAGAGGGCAGGCAATATCTTGGTAAGGTAAACGTCCGAGTGCTCGACGTTGTACTAGTATATGCCATGGGCACTCTATGTCAAAGTGACATGGCTTGAATTCGACTGAAGAAAAATCCTCTTAGTTCGAATATAACCTATATACTGCTTTGAAATAGTGTCCATGTCCACTAGTACAGCGTCGAGCACTCGGATGTTTACCTACCTTATGTTATGCCAAACGATGCATTTGACTAAATTATACATATGGTAAAATGAGACATGACCAAGTAATTATTAGTTAAGCAGTAATTTGCCAAATAAAAATTTGGTAACTGTAAAATTGCGATTTAAGCTATTTTGACTAATGATTAGGTGACAAATGATAATTTGAAATAGTTTGGGATGTGATACTTTGGTAAAAAAAAACCCATACATTAGTAATCCAAGTACCAATACAAATAAAAATATAAATTAGATCCATGTAATAAACGCTATAATCGGGATGCCAGAAAAACATTAAAAGTTCCATTTGTATATAGCAAAAGCGACAACAAATGAAGTAAGTTTCTCGCTCCCAATGCGGTGCGAAATTACAGAGATTAATGTCATTCGAAAACTTTCAGAAACATCCTAAGAGCTCCGCTCAAGTTTAAAAAAATCTGCGAGGTGCAATTAATTTAAGTAGAAAGCTTTATTAGAAACTTCTTGAAGAAGATTTTATCTACAAGTCGCACTACGCTCCGTAGATGTTTTGGCTCACAGTGACTTCGATTTATTTCTCAAATTATCCACAAGAAGGTGATTCGATAGTTGAAGCCTGTATGTGTTTTTTTTATAATTATTAATTTTATTATCTGTGTCATTTTTGTCACAACTAAATGTTTGTATTTGAGTTTGAATAAACGGACTTAAATCGTGATACAGAAGCCGGAGAATACTGACATAAATTAAGACAACTCAGTTTAGTTTTTAAGTAGGTACCAAAACCAAAATATTATAGGTAATATAAGAGTAAAACACATCATATAAAAAATCCGTAGACTGTGACCGAAACTCAAGTTGATATGAAAAGTTTAACGACTCTTGTTTTGGTGGCTTAACTTATTCACGAGCTCTTGTTTCTTGAATTTGAAGACCCTGTTGTCTCCAGAGACGCATGATCACAATGGAAGTTTGTCACAAAAGGACAATTTTTATTTTCAGTATACAACAAAAAACTTAACTTTGATTACGTCTAAAATGTGACCCAATTTCAGAGATTTGCAGTAACTTTGCTAAAATCACGAAAGAGCGTACCTTTATATCGGAGAATATATCAATGTAATTGACTTAAAGCAGGTTACAATCTAATTTTCTGCTTAAACCGATACCGGGCTCGACGATGTAAAATTGTATTATTTTGTGCTGCAAATCGAATTGTACGTTCAGCGAGAACGTGATCGAAATACGCGACACGTTTATGTTTTTGTATCGACTATTTATTATTCTGAGAAACATATCAGACCGGACCGAACCTACACCTAAATTAAATATCTGTAGTAACTTTATTTGAGCCAATTCAAAGGGCCAGTTATCACATAAAGCAACCTATATTTTTTACCTAACTTAAATATAAATAACGTTTTCTTTTCGTTTCAGCCAGTCTCCTTAATGGCTAGTTGACTAGCAGCGTCGGGTTTTAATTAAACTTCGTTATTATCAGTACAGATAAGGAAAACTGTGCTGCCCAAGCTGGGTAATTTATGCTCATTAATCGACTGTCGCGGCACCCTATTGTGCCGATAAAACTTTTGCAATCGACTTTGCAATTTCTGGGAATGTAGACTATTTGCCGGTGAAGAGTGTTGCTGTTGAGAATTTACGTGAATTCAACACATTTGCTCGTAACGTATATACCTCTTATAATGTCGCTTTTAGGCTCATTATCCTGGGTATTAAACACGCGGGTTTTATAATATTACGATACTTGTGTGTTATAGTTATATCCCGATTAAGTCACGTTGGCACCTTGCAGCAAGATGTTTGCATGAACACGGTGCATTTTTTAATTAACCGGGTTGTTACAGAATGTACAGTTTTTTTTTAAATTCTCGGCAAATCGATTCTTACTCGACTAAACAAATTAAATCCTTTATGTTAACTTATTGACAATTTCTTTTTGGATATGATATAGAAACGTTTAATTTAGTAAAACTATTCACTTTTGATAACATTTTACATGAATTAGCAAAAGATAACATTTAAAAACAAAAACATTTATTTTACTTTGTAAAGGTTGTTTAGCGACTTCATCTAAGTCTGGCCTAACACTTGCGCGCGCACTGTGCAAACTTCGCGAAAAAAACCTGTTGCGCGCCGTTATAGGCTATTTTACAAATATTTGCAAACATTGTTAATACATGTTTGGTTATTATCAAAAATGTTGACTAGTGGTGACTACATAGAAAAGTGATAATTAGAATGGACGCCACTGGAAATTTTTGGCGATGTGCAATATGTGAGTAAAAACCTGTTGTCATCATTAAGTAAAGAAAATAACTTGGCAGACAAAAATATTTTTTTATCGCAAAATATGTTGAAAAACGTCGAATGAAACGCGTGAGCTTTGATAATTACATCCTCGGCTTTCTTATCACGCAATTTCGCCTCTGATGTAATTATCAACATACCTCACTTGTATCACAATGAACTATTACATTATTGGAAATACGTCCATGAATCCAAAAGTATATCTAAGTGTTATCAGAGTGTTATATGCCAATGAAACTCTATAAAATTAGCAATAGAAAAACAGTAAGAGACTTTAAATAACTTGATAAACCTTGTAATGCTATTTGGAACTGCCCTTCGAAAGCGCATCTGATCTCAATTAGATTGTAATAAATAAATAAATATTAAAAGGTTTGTGTAATACCTAGAAAACATCCAAGACTAAGAAACAAATATTAATGTTCATCATATCGTACAAATATTTCATCTTACCGGGATTCGAACCCAGGACTTTCGTAGGCAGCGTCACCACGCACGAGACTAACTGGTCGACAAAAAATAATAATAATATAAAACGGGTTGATGCGACAGCCTATACTGCTCGTGCTAGAACGTTAAAGGGAAGTTAAAGAGTGATTGTATATATGTGTTTGATTGGACAAACTTTACTTAACAAGTAATACTTACAAATTACCGTAAACGGGGTAGGTACTTTGATAAATTTTAAGGTTAGTCACAATATTTAAGCGACGCTTATTCACGAAAAAATATGAATCTAAAATATAATAACAGGTATTTTCTCTTTGTTAACAAAAATATAATAAAAAAAGGATTCATACTTTCTTCTGAATAAAAAATACGCGACCAAAATTAAACTGACAATTAGGGTGAGTATGTGTGGAGTACAGTTGTATCTATGGTTAAGTAACCATACATCTACGTGTAGATGATCTTTTCTCTGTAAAATATTAGTGTAGATTCTACACTAATATTATACAGAGGAAAGATTTGATTGTTTATTTGTTTGTCGTGAATAGGCTCCGAAACTACTGGACCGATTTGGAAATTTCTTTTATCCCTGATGAACAAAGCTACTTTTTGCCACGGGAAAATGCTTAATTCCTACGGGAAACGAAAAACTATCCGTGCTAAGCCGGGTCGAGCAGCTAGTAAAACCATAAACGCTTAAAGAAAACTTTTACTCATAAGAATGAAATAAACGGTATGCTTAATAAAACTGTCAGCGACTACTAAAGAACGAACTACAAAAGACCACTAACGGTGCTCAAAACATTTAGCAAAGTAACAAAGCGGTTATAAAAACGACCATAGAAGGCCGGGTTCAGCCGAGGATCTAATTACGGGGACGCTCGCCAAGACGATTTCAGTACTACGAAAATTATGACTGTAATTTTTCACTCAAAAACTTTCATGGCGCGAGTTCGAGAGGAGCACGAGGGGAACTTTAAAGGAGATTTATTTCCAACAAACATTATTATAAACAATGCCCCATCACCGTTACTTTTCATTATTTTAAACGGATCCGTTCACATTTTATGAACGTGTTAACGTGGTTTACAGCTCTTTTTATTGTGGAGCTGGCTGAATTTCTAGCACCCCGGTTCTCATTTTACTAGAAATTGCGTTAATGGAATACCTACAGAGTTACAGGTTGCCATAATCATAATTCTTATGTAAATGGAAATTCATAAGAATTATGATTATTCTTATGTAAACAGTCGGGGTAAGTTAAAGTTAATTTAGTGCCGTTACTGTGCACTGCTACACGATAGTTTAGAAATGAGATAAGAAAGATAGATGTTTGTACATCATACCCTCGGGGTGCATGCATATTAACATCCATTGCAGAAAGCGGGGATTGCTGAGGGCTTGAGGCTTTGATGGTTTTTATTTACTTATGGCATCGCTTTTCATATGCATTTAATATTTCGATTGACTAACACATTGACTGGTTATAAGCTGTCCCGTGCTTTGGAAGACACGATTGTTGACTAAAACAGCAGACATTATGCCGAGTTATAGAGGTTCTTTAAAATCCGCTCCGGTTGTGGAATGAGCTTCCCTACCGAGATTTTCCCGAGTAGTATGGGTTTCTTCAAAAAAGAAGTGTATAAATTCTTAAAGGGTCGGCCACGCGCATGTAACACCCCTGGAGTTGCAAGCGTCCATAGGCTACAGTAACCACTTATCATCAGGTGGGCCGTAAGCTTGTTTGCAACCGACGTGGTATAAAAAATAATAATCGAAAAGCAAAATTTTACACTCGCTTGACATTTGCCCCAATAAGGTTTAAATAGTTCACATTTTGTTATGGTTGTTCTATTTCTCAAAAAGTAGTGTATTACCAAAAAAGGTAAAAAAGGAACCCTTATGGTGCGACTCCGTCCGTCTGTCTGTCACAAAGTGAAATATCTCACGAACTATTTAAGCTATCAATTTGAAATTTCGAAATATTATAAATGGGAGTTATCCGCGTGCATGGAAAATAATTTTTTTAATATACATTGTAATTTTCTATGAAAAATTACGAATGTAAGGAGGGGGCAAAAAAAATACTCAACTATTAGGTCGAGTGGGGTATCATTTGAAAGGGCTTGGGTTGCACTTTTTCAAACAGTTTTTCCTTTTTTTCCACATTGGTAAAATATTGATCTATGAAGGAAAATGTAAAAAAAAATACCATTCCCCCACTTATCTCCGAAGTTATCCAAGCGAAAAATTTGAAATAATTTCTTGTGATTAAGATAAACATACATATTACTGAAAAAGTATTTTTATCTCTGTATTTTTAGTTTTATTTTCAATAATAATTTCCTAGTTACCTAAGTTTGCAATTTAATCAACTTTATAAGCATTATTTTGTTTTGAAATTCCTATAAGACTATAATAGAAGTAGGTAATCTCTTTCAAATAAAAAAAATAAATCGAGATCGGTTCACGTGATAAACAATATTCGCTAAAACAACAACATACATACCTACTCGTACATACTAAGCTGATTGCCATTGCACGTCAGTACCAAATCGGGCCGATAGATGGCGCTGACCCCATCCCTACTTCTAGAATTAATGGGGTTGGGACCGGTATGTTTCAATAGCAGGTCAAAAAAAGAACGCGATTAAATTGTCTTGGTAATTCGATGGTCTTGGTATAAAAGTTATCCGTTGTTTGAAATTGAATTCTGTTGTGTTGGGTACCTAATTTATCACATATTGGGACATTTACTTTACCTTGAGTTAATTGTTAGTTTGTACGGAACCCTCGGTGCGCGAGTCAGACTCGCACTTGACCGGTTTCTTTTAAATGTAGGTCAACAGTCACATCGATTGATTTGAATCTAAATTAGCTTTGGAATATATGTTGAAGCAAACAATTTAGAGCACGTAATGAATATATTGAACAAATATGTGAAGCACTTGAGCTTCGCGCACCGACTGGCTTCAATATTGGTTAATAATAACATTAAGTAGGTACGCTATCGTTATCACCAAAAACAAATGTAGCCCGTACATAACGTAGGTACATATAATGATAATTACGATTCACCGCGGACTTTTTTGCTACAATTGATTTTCAGCTGCAGTCGTAAAGAGGCCGCGATACAGTCACGATGCTGTCGCTGGTCATATACCCTCGCACACGAAAAGAAGATTCTGCTTCGCTACTATCGCGATACAGCATCGCTACAGTCGCGATGCAGCTTAGATATAGCCGCGATACAGTATCAGTACAGGCGCGATAAAGAATTAATTCAGACGCGTCGATGTAGTCGTGGGCTCCTCCACCCACTCTTACTATTCCAGATGTCGCGGGATCAGCCGCATGTTAGTAGTAATACTGAATCAATACAGTCGTTTGCATCGATGCAAAAGTGATGCTGAATCAAAGCAGCGTGACTGCATCGCGACAGTCGCGTGTTTGTATCGCTACTTCATCGCTTCTGTCGCGCGTTGCAAATGTGACAAGGGGCCGGAAGAAGTCGCCGTGTCCGACGTCCCTAAATCACAACTTACAAGTACAAAAGTTGTTAAATATAGACCACAGGAAACAAGGTTTTTTTTTCACTCTGCATGACACTTTGTTATGAGATTATTGTCTCTCGTAGGTATTGAGCGCAGATTTATTGTAAATTTATCGCGGCGTAAACAATATATCGTCCCAGTAGGGAGTCGTTAATTAAAGACAGCCTTTATAAATTTAAAAGCAACGATCTCTATATTAGTATTTTTTCATTATATAACTCTCAATTAGTTTTAATTTAATATATCTACAAATAGTAGGGCAGTTTCAGGTGATAATGTGGACAAGCTGGACAAAAGCACCAATTTTTTTTCAGGGACTTGTTAGGTCCATAGCTTTAAGTTTTTGATAGGAACCAACTCCTCCGTCGGCCATCTTTAATTTTATGGCGGCCATTTTGAATTTTAGTTAATTTATCAATACCCTGAGTTCTATTTAACGTAGAATGACAAACTTAGTGTCTAAATATACATATTTGGGGTTAAGAAATTCAACTAGATAGTTTTTAGAGTCGAATTCCCAAAGGATATCAAACGGAACCCTGTTCCTGAGCTTCCGCTGTCCATCCGGCTGTCTACGTATCAGCAATAGCTAGACTGTTCAAATTTTCACAGAAGTAGTGTTTCTTTTGCTGCTTTAACATACATTCACAAAAATAAAAAAATAAAAATAAAATAACTGCGCTCTCATACATGAAACGTAATTTTATGGCGTTTTTTTGCCCGCCCATAACAATTCCGTTTGATATCCTTTGGGAATTCGACTCTTAAAGCTATCTTGAATTCCTTGACCCCAAATATGTATATTTGGACACTAAGTTTGCTATGGACCTAACAAGTACCTGAAAAAAATTTGGTACTTTTGTCCAGCGTGTCCACATTTTCGACAATTTGTTCGAGCACTCTGCCCCACTAAAACCAACTTTCGTTTGTAAACCTACTTAAGAGAAGGTAACAAGTTCTCTGTTTTGAAATATGATAACGTAACTATAACCGTAACCATTTTATCGGAACATTTTTTAACTTGAAATTACATACTTACTCCTGTTTGCACAGTTAGCCAACGAGGTTACATCAAATCGACTGCAAAACTTAATCAAGGATCCACCTCCACGACTTCCAGCGGTGCACCATACGTGAGAACGCGAGGCCATGCTCTGGTCTCTCGCTCCTACGTGAGCATTAAAATTTGTTCATAGTTACCCCATCAATTCGGTTAGCTTTCATTAATCTTTTTTTGTTACAAATTATATTATATTATACATATGTTAGAAATTGTTTTAATAATTTCCAATGCAATAGTTTCAAACTGCAAATAAAAAACTATAAGGATAACAATTACCGATAAAGTTCAGATAATTTTATTCAAAATCTTGGTCATAAAACAGGAATACTGAATGCTAACTTAATTGATGTGGTAACTATGTACAAACTTTTCTAGAATTGTTCACGCATGGCGCACTTCAAAATACGATGATCAGTATTTTTCCTTAAATTCGAAAAATGGGTCAGTTAATGTTCCACTTTAAACTGACCACAATATGAAAAAATAACTTAATAGTGTATCATCAACAACGGAGGTAACTGAGTAGGCGACCGCGGTCGCCGAATACTGCACAGATCCAGTGTCACCAAACCTCACACTAACTAAAGTTCTTAAAATTAATTATCGGTCTCGTCCAAACTTAGGTAATTAATAGGAACGTGGTCCCCTAAGCGAAGATAACCCTTTGTGAAGTTCACGTATTAATCCGGCCGGGACACAATGGAAACTTTTACTCCGACAAAAGTTACATACTTTGTCTATACCCACACCTCATTCTAAATCATTTGCTTGGACTTTGTAAGGTATTGGTTGACAAAGAATTAAGGAAGAATATATATATTGAAAGCAGTTTGGGTACTTAATTAACAAAAAAATATCTAGAGGAAGCAGGATTTGAAGTACTTATCTACCGTGAAGTTGTCTGTATCGCAAATGGATCTACCTAATGTATCGAAAATATTGGTTTAGAATAAATTTTTAGCAAATGTGAACTCATTATTCAAAAAAGGTTTGCGAGCCACACCGGTGTCGATGTGGGGTGATGGTCGAGTCAGATGGACACCACGGCCTAAGTTGCGTGCGATGTGCTGTCAGGATACCCAGGCACTAGGCTTTCAATGAGTTGATAAGGCGCGCTTTAGTCTCGGCGAACGTGCCATGTGTTATGGAACCCCAAGGCCTGAGCCGTACAGACGGTAAGAGGCCGGACAGTCTTACACTGGTTCCATGGGCAAAGGGTCGTAGTTTGCTTTGGGATGCTACGTGTGTGAGTACTTTCGCCCCTAGTCACCTCGCCCACACGGTTAGAAAGGCTGGTGCAGCGGCTGAAAATGCGTCTAAATGTAAGCACGATAAATACGCCAATCTTGAACCGGTGTATGATTTTGTCCCGGTTGCTGTCGAGACAGCTGGGCCGTGGTGTACCGAGGCCAAGAGGTTCATCAAAGACATAAGGCGGCGCTTGAGAGAAAGAGGCTGCGACCCTCGCAGCACTGGCTATTCAGCGTGGTAATGCAGCCGGTATTTTTGGCACGTTTGGTCCGGGTGAGTATCGGAGTGGGATGTGAACTGGTGGTAATGTTAAATATAGGTGACGAAACCTGCGGTGGATTTATAATTTGTAGATGAATGACGAAGCATGTTGCAGATGTTTGCTGTTTGGATGTATTGACGAAACCTGCGTTGTGGAAATGGTTTGTATGTACTTTTGGATTAAATTATAGGAATGGTTGAATTAAACTAATAAGTCTCAAACGGTTTTGATGAGTTTAGGAATTCTCATAAGATTAAATTAAATATGTATCGTACCTTTACAAAGTTCAATAAATTATTCAAAAAAACTTCTTATGGATTAGATAAAAAAAATGATAAAAATTGAAATTCCATTATCTGACACCCAGCATAAAATAGTAGACAGAAAGTCACTTTGCCTCCTGGGTTCTCACATCTTTCAAGAATCTTTTCCTGATTATATTAACACTATTTCTAAATTCCAAAGTAACGAAAATCGTTTACTCGAAATCAGTCCACATTATGCTCTTTCGTCTTTGCCTTTTTGACCCTAAATTTACTTATGTGCTCCACTGTTACCCTTTTGGAAACACCAAGGTTTGCTTTCACTGATAAAAAAATTGTTTTTTTTTCTAGAAATTGTTTTAAATATGCAGCTCAATTAACTATCTTGGTAACATGCATCCCTTCCTATTCGGTTTGGCGGCTTAGTAATCCTCAAAATTTCGAGTGTTGCTTCCCCAGCTTTTTTGTCGTCCACTCATAGCACGTCACGTCTCATAGGTAATATGAGATGATGCGGAAAGCTGCGGAAGATTTTCCAGACAACCCAAAATCTCAAACGAGTTGGGACGATATTTAACTTACACATCGATTCTGAGCAGCAGTTAAGGACCAGATTGCGCAAGACTTTTAATCTAAATAATATTTGTGAAACTCATGAATATAACTTCGAACGACCGCAAAACATCATTATCAAAAAGAGTTTCAAGGCCGTTCTTGTTTTTGTGATCACCTATAAGCATCATCATGCTTGTTTCACCAGTGACCTCAACCTGCAATAGACACATACAGTGCCGGGAACCACGGAAAGAAAGGAAGACCTCAGGATCGGCTACGAGCGTAGCGGGTAGCCATTCTTGGCAGTTAAGGTCGTTTTTGTACATTATGTACGAAAAGCTACAATAGTTGCACCAATTTTTACCCTGAGATCACTTTCATGTGTGTCATCAGCGGAGATCAATATTTTCAAGTCTAGTTACTTATTAGTTAAGATCACGATCAAAAGTTATAAATATACGGAATGAGATCATTCATATCAACTTTATAAATAATACCGCAATTACTGGACTAGTACTGGGCTACGACGGCATTACTACCCAAATACTGAAAATATGTGGAGCAGGTATTTGTTTGCTCCTAAGCTACTTCGTAAATTTATCATTTGAGGAGGGTGTTTTTCCACAGGCACTCAAAAAAGCTGTGGTTAAACCAATACATAAGAAAGGAGACCCCCAAGATCCCAACAACTATAGGCCTATTACTTTAATCCCCATCCTTAGCAAAGTGTTTGAAAAGATTATGTATAAAAGACTAGAAAATCATGTGACCAAACACAAAATTCTAATCCCCGACCTTGCTTGCTATAACCTTACAAAATATATTACTGAGGCTCTTCATAATAAAAAAGCAGTTGCCACAATATTCCTTGACATGTCAAAGGCATTTGATCTAGTAAATCACAAAATACTCCTTCATAAGATCTATAAATATGGCATTAGGGGAAAGGTATACACCTGGTTTGAAAGCTATCTTGATAATTGTAGGCAATGTGTGGAAATGTCAACAATTAACCGCACTCAGAAGCATCCGACTAAAAGCATTTACAGGTCTCATTATAGCATTAATAACAATAGGGTTCCACAAGGAAGCATTTTGGGCCTTCTCGTTTTTCTATTATACATTAATGACCTACCCTATGTTACCAATGACAAATTTACTTTATTTGCTGATGATACTACAGTAGTCATTGAAGCCGATCAAGGTATCAACATGAGGGATAAAGTGGAAACATCACTTTCAAAGATTGATAAATGGTTATCGAGCAACAGTTTAAAAGTTAACATAAGCAAGACCAATATTATTCAATTTAAATTTGAGTTATTTGTATTAACATGTGTTAACATTATAAACGAAAAGGTCAATGAAACTGATGTGACTACTTTTCTCGGTATAAGAATCGATGCATATCTGAACTGGAAAACTCATATTAGTTACGTGTGTGATAAAATAGATTGTTTTGTACACGCACTTAGACGACTTAGACAAACGATCTCACAAAAATCGGCTATTATCGATTATTTTGGAAATGTTCATTCAGTTCTTAGTTATAGCCTTATAGTATGGGGAAACTCGGTTGACATAAATGTTGCTTTCAAGGCACAAACAAAATGTATCAGAGCCATCTGTGGCGCCACATGGCGAGAAAGTCGCAGGCCACTTTTCAAACGATTGCGGATACTACCGTTAGCTTGTATGTACATCAAAGATATATGTATGTTTGTGAAATTACATTCCAAACTATTTCAATTACATACAGATGTCTCTAAACGCCCAACAAGGTACAAATACAAACTTTACTCACCGTTGTATCGATCAAACCATTTTAGGAGGAATGTGTACTATATTATGTGCATCCTCATTTATAATATAATAAGCTACCGTCTACATTTAAGGAAATGCCACCATTAATATTTAAAAGAAGGATCACAAACTGCCTCTTAGATAAATCCTTTTACACAGTTGACGAATTTTTAAATTGTAATGCTTGACATTCTCACTCAAACTCTATACAATGTATGTGCAAAATTTGACATAGATTTATTAATTTACATGTTACTTTATTGCCAGCTCTATTTCTATTTCTACGCCTGTGCGGGCACAATATGTTGCACATGTATAATATACTTTAACTCCTAAATTGTAATACCATATTCTATGAAATAAATAATTTGACTTTGAATTTGACTTTAGTATGCATCCCTGCGAAACCCCTATTTTAACGGTGTACATTTTTGACTAAATATCTTCTTCTGTCCTTCTACTGTATGCCTAACTTCTACGTACTGTTTATGATTCTGTAGATACCTTGTAAATAGTTGATTTTTTTTCCCTGACCCCATATTATTCTTATTTTCTTTATAGTCGAATGACTCGAAGGCGGAGGACAAATCCAAAAAATCTCCAATTGAAAAACTATACAACATCATTAAGGTATTGATTACATAATGTTTCTTTGACAACCGTACTACCTAGGATTTATTATTTTGATCAGTTTTTCCAGTAACAGATATGATTGATAACAAGGATATTGGGCGATTGTTTTAATGACGACTTTAAGTATTATTTTATAAATTAGTAAAATCTTGGTCGTTTTGAGTTGATTCGGAGAACTTCTTTTTTTAAAGCATTTATTATAAACAAAGAAGACCCGCCAATAAGTAAATTTTATGAAATACTATTATTGGAATACATTTCCACAACATTTTTCATCGTAGGCACCAGGCTCGTCATTTCTGTAGATGTAACTGCCCAAACAATTCATGCGGGCGGGGCCTGATGGATGCGTATCTTCGATACTATCTTCTATCATTTTGAATGCCGTGTCACTGTCGCATCTATGTATATACATAGAGCTTTACAGCTTTTACTTTATAGTAAAAATGGAGTACATGTCGTCAACCTCCTTGGGGTCACAGATTAATCTAATATCAACTCTAATAAATAATAATACATAGTTGCACGTTTGTTCCATTTGACTTTCTTTCTGTATTAATTGACAAGTTTCAAAATCCTATAACCCTATTTTGATCATCGTTGATTTACCAACGCCACGTAATTGATAGAGTATTTTACGGTATATTGTGAATTCCTTATGTACATGAAATATTTTACATAACTCAAACACATACTAACTAAACCCACAGAGCTTCAAAATCACAACTATTTGTATTAAAAGAAGGTATAATAAAATATTGAAAATCCGTTCTAAATAAAGTTACTCTTTAATTTAACGTATCACGAAAATGTTCACATAAGCGCTCCTTTCGATGAAGGAATTAAGACAGCTTGGCGGAGAGAAATGAATGCGCTTTTTGGCACCGACTGAAATATTCGAAATAGGCAGGTATCGATTAGAATAACACATTCGCGCTGCCGAAATGTGGAACAACAACGCAAACCGTTAGCATCGAACTATTTTTGCATTTGTGTTAGTTTGGAACAAGTGCCTCTTTTATAAAACAAAATCCTAGAAAAGACTACAATAGTTTTCAGAGCAAAACTCTTGGACTTGACTAAGCTGCAGTCGTTTGGTGTCAAAATTTTTCGCAGGCAAGCAGGGTACCACTTTTATTTTTGAGAGCAGTAGGTTTAACTGTATTTAAATAAATAATCAGTAAGAAATTGAATCCTATGTAGTGACAGACCGACCTCCTAAACTGCATCTACGCACTTTAGAGTTAACTACAGGATGGTTTCAACGCAAGGTGGTTGTTATACTCAATTAAAGAGAACTAATCACGTTGGGCTCAAGAAAAGTACCGTGGCCCGGAAAAGCCGGATCCAAAACAGCTCGTGTCTGATAATTATCAAATTAGGACCGGCATCGCAAAGAATGTGTGCTTTGCAGAGGCTGCAAGCCTTCAGTCACTAGACGTCGAAATTGAGATATTTTTGGAAGACATTTTATGGAAACACCATGTCTCATTGTCACGTTTTAAAATTGTTTGCATTGAAAAAATATGATCGGGCACTAATGTCTATTCTTTTAGTATTTGAAGGCAGCGTACAAAATAATTATAATATTTATTTTACTTCAGGCTAAGAGGACTATAACGTTTTACCTATAAAAACGTATTGAGTCGAGCACATCAAATAAAGTTCCGTAAAATAACAGCACAAAACGACATTTCTAAAACAGTCGAAACGCCTTCAGTAATCACGTCAGGTACATTACGGTTCAACACGACCAGCGGAGTGGGCCCAATTAGTCATGCTTTGAAAATCGAGGTTATTTCAGAGTCAAGCCTATAAATTACCTCGAGGCAGACATCGAATCGACAGAACACCCGCTGTCCTTTACTACGACATAAGGAGTGAGTGCGAAAAAATGGTACGATTGGGGTTTATAGCGGTGTGTTCGATCTATGTATCGTGAGGGGCGTGAAACCCGACAAGGCACACGCGAGTAAGCGCTCGGTTTGTGCCACTTTCCGACCACGAAAATCGACGTAACGTAACGTTCTAATTAAGACATTATGCGCGGTTTGCGAGTTTGATTTTTGTTACCGTCACGTTACTGTCAATAACTATAAAACATACATACGTCACATACATACGTATTGACATAGTTAATGATGGGTATGTTGAGTACGATTAGTTAACTGAAAATATTAATGAAATAAAATATTTTGGCAATATATCATATAAGATCCCATGTCTTATGTAACTAATTTAGATGGTTTGAATTAAGATAAAGATGAAAAATAGGAAGTAATTTTTCATCTTTATCTTAAGAAAAAGATTTTAACCATAATACTTTCAAAATGAGATGGGTATACAAAATATCCGAGAAACATGATATTATGTGAGATTGTTCTTATATAATTGTTATTGTTGTTGAATACAATACCAATTGCTACCTTTTTTGCTATCTAAATAAACAATCGTGTAGTGAAACCAAGCCACAAGCCATGCAACAAACTTTCTAGCAATTAAAAACAAGCTTCCCGTGACTGGCAAAAAGTGTTCGGCACTTGATACAGCGGATGTCTGGGGTCGTCATGACAACTCGATCGATTGGTGACTTGCTCATTCGCCATCCTTGGTATTCGCTTGTTTGCGCTCCCTTCAGTTATTGTTTTCATGTACGCAAATGGATGTTTTGTGCAGACATTCGATCAAAAGCGTTGCCGGTTTTTGGTTGATGTTCCGATAATGACTCTGCGCTTATCAGAGATGCTTTTTGATCTTAGGTTTTTTTGTACAATGCAAATTATTAATTGACTAGCTTCTTCCCGCGACCCCGTCCGCGTGGAACTCGTTTATATCGCAGCTCAATAAAAACTTTTACCCCCATTTCACCACCTTAGGGGATGATTTCGGGGATAAAAACTATCCTATGTCACTCTCCATCCCTTCAAATATCTTCACTTAAAAAATCACGTCAATTCGTTGCTCCGTTTTGCCGTGAAAGACGGACAAACAAACAAACAAACGCACACATACACTTTCGCATTTATAATATTAGTATAGTAAGTATAGATATCGTGTCTGACGCATGATTTCTGTTCTGAACAGCACTTTTGAGGTTCGCAAACCAATTTTCATATTCGTGTGTTAGGATGTACGCAGATCCAGGGGTTGCAATAGTATCTTCAATAAGTTATTTCCCTAATTGAAATAATTATAATTATGCTGGTAATAGGATAACCGTTTTTGCAGCAGGCCTATTAAGAAAGAATCATGTATTATAAACCCTTAATGTCAATCCGTTGATTTCAAGATTCTCATTGAAAAATAAACCACGCAATCCCAAAGTTTATCCTGAAAGTAAATCCCGAGGCAACGCCATCTCGCACCGACGGCGACGTAGTTCAATAAAGAACGCGTCACTGTCCACCCGCGGCGACAGCTCGACACGTTAATAATATCGCGTCCAACCTAAATACAACATATAACTTACTTCACTCAAATACCACCCTTACTCTCCCCTAATAAGGACTACATTAACGTTCATGATAACGTATCATCCATGTTTATACCTGCGTTGCAACTTAGACACTTTGACGGGCATCATAGCAAAAGTAGGCAACTAGCGTAAAGTGATAGGGTAAACTATCTAACAACATCGCTCCTTATAATTGTCTGGTGTACGTACGTGACGTGTGTAAACGAGTTAGGTTGTAATTACGGCAGCGGATATACATTAAATTATAACAAACGAACGTTACTGCTGAGCACTGACAGGGAGTTAGAGGTATTTCACAGTACTACTCGTAATTTAATATTATGCCTAAATAAGTACTAAAATTCAAAGTAGGTAACCACGTAATTTTTGGCCTACGAATAGGTACGGTATTAGCATCTGTAAAACTATAAAGGATTTTTCAACACAATTGCTCGTAACGTACCTCTTATTGTGTCGCTTTTAGGCTCATAATCCTGGATATTAAACACGCGTGTTTTATAACATTACAACACTTGTGTGTTATGGTTATATCCCGATTAAGTCACGTTGGCACCTTGTAGCAAGATATATGCATGAACACGGTGCATTCTATAATTAACCGGGTTGTACAGAATGTACAGCTTTTTTTAATTCTCGGCAAATGGATTCTTACTCGACTTAACAAATTATATCCTTTTTGTTAATTAACTGACTATTTATTTTTGTATATGATATAGAAACGTTTAATTTAGTACAACTATTCACTTATGATAACATTTTACATGAAATAATACAGATAACATACGAAAGTATTATTTTATATTCTATTGGCTGTTTAGAGATTTCTGTGCCCGCTCTGCACAAATTTCACGAAAAAAAAACTGTTGCGCGCCATTATAGGTTATTTCACAAATATTTGTAAAATTTGTTTATGCGTGTTTAGTTATTATCAAAAATGTTGACTTGTGGTGAATATAAAAGTGATAAATAGAATGGACGCCACTGGAAATTCTTGGCGATGTGCAATTGTGAGTAAAAACCTGTAGTCATCTTAATGATTTACTTAATGTAAAGAAAATAATTCGGCGGGCCTTTAACATTTTCATCTTATGAAAATGATTTTTTCCTCGTAAAATGTGTTGAAAAACGTCGTATGATACGTGTGAGGTTTGATAATTACATCCTCGGCTCACCTGCGGTTCGCGTGAACAATTTCGCCTCTGATGTAATTATCAACATACCTCACTTGTAACACAATGTACTATTAGTGTACAATGCAAATTAAACAAATGTACGAATGGTTCTTAAAATAAATATTACATTTATGTCTATATACCTCGTGTAGAAGGGGCTACATAATAGGTGTATATCGATTCCTTTCTCCCCCTCCTGTGCTAAACGGGTGTAATCGAAGTTGCCACAGGCTACTTCTTTACGGGAGCCATAGTACTTAGCAACGAAGAGCGGCACACTGAAATGATCGAGAAATTATGTTTTATTTTTGTTTATTTAGTATATATTATAATGATATAAGCGCTTTTGTCTATCATAAGACATTTTATTATGATAATGAATCAAGGCTGAAGTTGACATTGAAATGATGGCAAATGTTCGTGCTTTTCTGCCGTTTTACAAAGTTCAAACCTCAACCAGTCCCGGGTAACATGATATTTCAACCTTATAGTAATCGTTTCTTAATTTGCAACTAAAGAATTATTATTGGCTGTTGACCTTTCTCACCAGAACTTTTGTAGAATAGTCGAGCAAGAATCAACACAAGTCGCATTTCTTCTTCGTATAAAATATGAGGGAACTTAAAAGGAAACTAGCTTTCAAACACCATTTGTTTTTAGATAACGTTGCTCTTTTTAGAGTCATTCGAATACTTAGAACGAAATGTCGTGGTATACTTACCAATTGTAGATTATGCTTTATTATTTTTTTCCACTACTGGGATGTATTCAGGAGCAAGGTAAACAAGGAAACAGTACTACTGTTTCTAGTCGACCTATAGAAGATAGAGCTAGGTCTGGAAATACTGAGTTGCTAGCGAAATATTGTCGTTGGGCTGGATTAAATTAAATAGCATTAAAGTGAAAATCATACGAAAAATAAGCTTAGCCAGGTAAAATTTTGAAATAGCCCTTGTGATAGTTTTGAAAAACGTATTCACTCAGTGAAGTGCAAGCTCTCGATCATTGCAGACTTTAAAAACTTGAACAGAGTTTAAGTAAAAATTTAACAATTTCTCATAATTATTTGAATGCTAATATGGTTTCAAAAGTCCAATGTTAACGTCATAAAAGAAGATTTTCAGGTAACTAAACCCAAGTTATCCATTCCCGATCATTTCTATGTGCCCCTCGTACTAAGTAACCCACAAAAGGCGGACATATTATCTTCTCAGAATGAGCCTGTAGAGCTCAGGCGCAAAGAGGGCTTGATGCGTTCATCTTGAGATCTTGGATTCTTCATGATATAAAGCAGATTGACTTTAACTGTATAATTAGGGCAACTTATTACAGGCGTGCAGTTGAAAAGGCGTAATACAATTCTTAAAATCCCCAGATATGAATAGCTATGTGTCATGACGTTAAAGTTATGTAATTAACAAAACCGGTCATTGTGGCACTCTTTGGCGGAGGCTTATGTCCAGCAATGGACGACTTTCGGCTGATACGATGATAGTAATAATTAATTAACAAGACATTCCATATTTCGAGTTTACACAGCTAAAAACATCAGCTACATAAAGGTTTGTAAAATAATGATATAATTAGAAAATCGATGCGCTGTTCGATCAATATGTTATAAGGTTTTACTGTGTACGCTCGAAATTAGATAATTAATATAACTTCCTACTCATATTTGCGTCATAAACAGATTTAGGTTGGCGTCTTTCCTGTGGATATTATCAAAGTTAAGGGCTACGAAGCCTAACTTTTGTTTGGACTCTTAATACCGCCGCATAAACGGCGTCTCCTCTTCTATATTGCTATTCGATAAAATATATATTTTTTTTTTTCTCAAAAAAAAAAGTATGGTACATTTAAGCTTAAATTAGTTTCGCCAAACTTACATATTATATGCACGTGAGCTCTTAATTATTGACCACAGGAGAGACGAAATTGTTTTTGTTTGTGTATCACTCACTCATTTATACTAAAGTGTAACATCAGTAAAGCCCTGCACATCTATCATGACACGACCGCCGATAGATTTTTCTCGCACTATCCGTCTCTCTCTTATTAGAACAAAAGGGGAAAAATCGAGGGTTTGTCGCGGCCGTCTTATGATAGACGTGCTGTTGTTTCTGTGAGGGCAGTATGGCTCACTGCGGGAACTCTCGGTGGGGATCGAGTTATGGGCGCCACACAAACAGGGCGTCCATCTAACTTAACGTGACTTACTTGATTTAATGTATTGTGGCCCCTAGAAGGGGCAGCACATCTATCATGGGACGGCCGCATTATACTCTCGATTTTTCTCGCGCTATACCTCTTGTTCTAAGTGTTCTAATAAGAGCGAGACGGATAGTGCGAGAAAAATCGAGAGAGCTCGCAAACGATCTGTCTAATGTATCGGTTGTCTAAGAATGAGACAGTTCTGAAGGCCTGCCTCAATTTTAGAGTAGAAATTGCTCGTATAAAAAAAGTAGGCGTTATCATTGGGGCTTTGCTATTTAAATAAAGAGGCAATTTTGGGTTTTAACGGATGTTGTTACATTATGGAACATTTTTATAATTGTAATAAATTATTTAGAATCATACGTAATAAAAGGAAACGTTTGTGGGCTCCATATATTTGGATTGTTTAGGTCAAGGTTTATTGGTTCCAGTAAATACCGTTAATCTGTTTAATAAAGCAAATATAGTTCATAATATATTTGTTTTATATGTAAAGTAACGTTGCTGTTTGAGTTGTTAGAAGATTTAGGTTGAAAGATATGAGCTAATAGCGTTGTATCTTTGAAATAGGTTAGTTAGAAAGATGTTATTAATGCAAGATTCCTTAAATATCTGAGGGATGTACAATCATTAGGTAGGTAGTCTTCTTTTTATTGTATTTTGTACTAGTTATGTTCTACAATCAGGAAAAACATTATATTCATTCGACTTAGGTTGATAGGTCATAAATTTGATCTAGGTTTTCCATGATTAAAAGGTTACCTTGCTTAATGCAAAGGAACGTTAATAGTTGGCTATTGTTTGGAAAATAAACACAATTTTAGAAGGAATTAGGGAAAACTTAACGTAAATGCTATGTAGAACTCGGAAAACCAATTGTATGATTAATTTAAATATATTCTAGTGTAGTAACATAGTGTTTTAGCCGGTGTGTGTTAGTATTCATTGAAGTTTAGGGTTTGTATTTCAAATATTTTTGTGTTATTTGAGGTTAATTTTAGTATTGGAAATCATCATACAGCATAGGCAAGGAATTAGGTTCGACAGGATTGGACTTGTAGGACGGAGTGCAGACTTTGTGGCGCCAACAGTTACCCGCGAAATAGCGACAAATGTTTGAGACAGCGACAACGTCGTAGGGGGGGTTGCATACGGTTAAACACATTACTGCAATGATAATAAGGGCTTTTATCGGTTGGGAGTTCATGTTACAGTGGTTCTGGTGTTGGCGGAGGTATTTAAGGCAATGCGCGGGGGGGAGCACTCTCTTTCGACGGGACGCCGAGCTACACATCAACACTTTTTCACGGGACGCGCGGCGCTACACTCCACTTCTCTCCGGGTACAAGAGGACTACTACTACCACGACTACGAGGCAGCGACGGGCCAGAGGCAGAGCTACAGGCAGAGCTACGGAGTCTACCTACGAGCAGCATCATCGGCTGTTTTGGGTAAATTGGGTGGTCCCAGCGAGCCCAATACCTGGTAGGATTTTGATTTAACTTTATTTTATTTTACGAGAGTGTGTATTTGCCTGTGTCTATTTCCAACATTATCATACTATGCCACAAACATTCATCAATGTTTGTTTGCATAAATTACGTATTGCCATATGGGTATTTCAGATGTGAAGCGGTGTTGTAACTTTGTATCTACCGACATTCCAACGGCATTAGTATGCAGTTTTCTACTATTAAGGAATCGGTTATATATAAGCTATTTTAGTGTATTACGCACGACTGGAGCTGTACTACTATCCTTTCATATAGAATTTAGGTATTCTAGTGTGGTTAATTTATTTAAGTTTCGCGAGGTGCTTCAGTAAATTAGTGTAATCTGGATGGTAAACATAGTTATTAAGTATATACGTCGAGTGTTAATGATGCATTATAGTAATCTACTTGTTGAGGTACATTATTATGAGATTATTATTATTGTACTACCTTATGGTACACCTTTTGTTAGGTAATTTATTAAGATTTAGCGGCTTCTTTTTAGGAAGCAATCTATTTGCAGACATGTTGCAAGCCAACATGTTTCCGTCGGAAATATATAAGATATCAGGGGTAGTCAGTGTCAAGGGGTATTAATTAGTAATGTGAATTCCGAGTAAAGTCGATACAATTTTGTGCGTAAGCATTTCGTGTTTGAGTATCTCTGAGTAAGCCAACCATAGCTGCAAGTGCACAGTTTATGACCCTGACATAAGTGGTTCGCTCGCTAAGAGGTTCCCAATCAGGAGAGACGTGAACTACTTTTGACTGAACCCTACATGGAATGCATTGACAAGAGCGAGGGGTCAAGGGATCTCGATCTAGCTAATTGAGGTTTCTTACCGTTTGTTTGGTTGTCTTGTTTTAGATTGATTCTTCTGTTAGAGAAGATTTGTTATCGATTTTACAAGGGATGCATGCTTTTTCCTAATATCTGAATCCTATATTTTATGAAAGTCAAATGGCAGTTTAGTAGCTAAGTTTATATAGTACGTACTGAGGTATTTTCGTTATGGAATTTTCAATAAATATGGTGTGATTGGAATGGTGATTAACTGCCAGTTGTCAGGCTCAATTGTGCATTGTCGTATATGTATCAATTTCTCGACTATAAAGGTGCCTTTGGGTTCTGCAGGGCTGGGATTGTTCGCTAGACCAGTCACACTACAACCTTTGAAATATCTCTATAGTAAAAATCTCTCTGTAAATTTTGGGCGATTTAAATTAACTTCATTATTTATCATTCAAATGTGAATATTAGAAAATTATTCATAGTATTAGCTGAACGCAGTAATTAGGTCAAATCATTAGCCAACTCTTATTTATTTCCGTATTTCAACATCATCAATCAAAATCAACATCATCAATCAAAATCATCATCATCATCAAAATCTTAATATTTTAAGATATGCATCATTGGACGAACTTCTTCGATGAAGTGACAAAATCTAACGTTGTGAAATATTTATATAACAGATTGGTTATTTAATCAAGTAAATTTGACAATAAGTTACGGACTTATTGTTTTGAAGAAGCAAGTAAATAAGTTGCAGGTATTACAACAAATTTATGGTATGATTTTATTAACGTGTAATTTTCCTTCCTTAGTACGCGGACCTCTCACCTTCTCGAAAAGCACCTGGGTTCTACCTTCACACAGCGTCGGGTCTTCCACTAGATTCACGATCACGTATTGGCCACTTCTTCAGAGCAAGTCAGGGTTTATTTTATTAGGTTCAGTTAGGATACTTACATATTAATTTACAATTTAATTAAAGTGCGTTCGTCATCAGTAGGTACGGTGCTAGCCATTTTCGTTTAATCCGCTTTGCTTTTGGACTAGCATTCCTAGGAGACAAAGTGGATTCCTTAATGAATTCTAGCTTGAATTTGTTGGGATAAATAATAAAAGTTCCTCTAGCTATAGGATAGCTCAACCTAGATTAGGGTCTTAAAATAATCAAAATACTTATATATTCGGCCGGGGCTAACCCTATTGTTTTATTCGCTTGTTAAAGGGTTAGTATTGTCTAGGAATCAAAGCGAATACCCTATGAAATCTAGCTTGACTTCATCGGGTTAATTAATCAAAGATTCTTTAGTTTCCAAAATAAATACTACATACTATGTTTGAAGAGCAATAAATAATGATTTGTTTTCCCTTTTTACTTGTTTAATTCCTTACCTTTAGCTACTCCTTTAGGTAGGCTATTTCTACAGCTAGGCTTTAGGTTAAGTTCAGACTAGGTTATAGGTATATAGATTTGAAAGAGGGGGGGAGGGGTGGGATCGTTACAAGACTTAGATACAATGCGCGGTGTCTTTGGTAACTCTCCCGTTTCGCACCCGTAGAGCCCGTCTTCAGCAGTCCACCTGATGGGAGGTCCGCCCACGCTGCGCCTGACGCTACGTGTTCGCCACTCAAGAACCTTTTCGTCCCAACGGTCGGTCGGATCGGTTCTACAATGGAATATGCTTAGCGATTCGGAGGACTACATCGATTACCTAAGTGCGATTACTGCGATCAGGTATACAGAAACTCCCAGCATAACCCTCTCCATTGCCCTTCGGGTGACTTGACGTGACTATGGACGGCCTATTGCTCTATTATAATACCAACGTATGCAAATTATGTTACAACGGTTTAGTTATTTTAGTACATTTCTACTTTAACTGTACACTCCCGTACTGTGGCTCATTCGTCAGTCTCCAACGAAACGTCTTCGCATATTTCTAATATAACAGTGAGCTCCTAAAATACGCCCGAAAAAAGCATTTCCCCTTAGTCGAGGCTTTAAAAATCGTCCTTTTGTTTACGACGCAATGAATTTCAAATTTCAGACACCTGCCTGGAAAGGTGGGTGTCGCTTTTGTTCTCGGTAAATAATTCTCGGTGCGCAGCCGCTTTTATCGAAGTAATTCGTTTAAAATGAAACAGGTTAGGTGAAATTGATAAACGCTGTTCAGCCCTACGCCCCACGCCCTTTCGTAAATTTTTAATACAGCTGGAATGCGGCTTTCTATTCTATTTGTGCTTTGTTATAAAGGCGTTTTTCTCAGACTAAATTTTGTCTTTGTATTAACACACTTGTTACCGCTGCTGCTCCACCCACGTTTTGCAAAGAACGAAAGATTTTCGAAAAACTGAACCAACAAAAAAAAAGACCGGGTTGCACTCCGGGAGTGCCGGCAGAAGTGAAAACTTGAAGTGCACAGCGCCGCTCCCCCGCCCCCAAGCCTCGTCCCGAATATCTCACCTAACGAATCTTACGGTCACGTGACCTATCGAAATCTGTGGCGAGTTTAACAATTTTTCCCCAACCCAAAAAGTGCACAGCGCCGCTAAAGAAGTTTTGACGCCAAAAAACTTGAATAATTTTAATTTTGCAAATCCCAAAAAATCCGCGTTTGAAGCGCAACTCTCGCTTTTTGCATTCCGGCAATTGGCAACACTAAATCCTACAGTCACGTGACCTCCTACACCTGTCGCGAGTTTAACAATTTTTACCCCATCCCAAAAAGTGCACAGCGCCGCTAAAGAAGTTTTCACTTCAAAAATATTCATCTAACCTCGTCATCGTTACGTAAAGTTCCGAACGCGCGTTAGGACAAATTAACAGTAATTTTTCCATATAAAAAGGGACATTTAGAGATACCTGACCCGCGTACAATGCGTTACGTGATCGACTTGTTGGTCACTAAATCTCACGTGAATCGGTTGAGAAATACAACCTGTAAAGGAGAACAGCCGGACAGCGGCACATCCGATCATACGAGAGAACTTCGTTCACTTTGCTCGCTCTTCAATAAGCATGGTAAGTAGGTAGGTCAAACTACGAGTAATATAACCGAGCTCACCAGTGGGATTATACGAACTCTAGATCGTATTTTTGTATATTTCTGACCTTAAGATTCCTAGAACGCTGTTAACGTTTACTTATGTCTAATCAAGGGTTAGGGGCGATTTTTCAATTTCCAAATAAAACTATCTATCAGATAAATGTTAGCCTTTTGTTTCATATGAGTTAAGAAAAAGATGATGATAATTTTAGTTTACTTCTTCCTTGTGTAGGTATCTGATATAAACAGTATCTTCAGTACAGTGTTTAGTTTTTATTTCGAGTTGTGTATTGTAGGTTCTATTGTGATTTTAAAACCATTTTCTGTCCTTAATAAAAATAGTCAAGGTAAACTAAGGTCTGAGATGATATTCGAGATCAAAAATGTAAACAAACAACTGTCAATTTCAAAGTGACATTCCAGGGGTATAAAATCTTTTTTATCCAATGTATTCACCAAATATAAACTATGCATGATTTTGACTGACAGATAGAGCTACAGCCCGAAAGACTTTCGGATATCTATATTATTTTAACAGGAATACAAGGAGGAAATAAAACACTTAAATATATATTTTTTTATAGTGGAATCAGAATCAGAATTTACATTTATAATAAATCTATCTTTGACATTGTCAATCAGGTGGTCACATTTTGTCTTCTACTTTAATGACGTCTCTTCTTTAGTGACGTTGTCTTCCCGTTGGCGACGTAAGAGTCGACTCAGGGAACAGGGTTGAAGTGTGTTGTGGGCGATGGGCTAGCACCCATCACATTTTGTCGATCTTTTTATACCCACATTTATGCTAAAAGTGGTACTGGAACACGGGTTTCATGTACTCTGCCTACCCCTTTAAGGGATAAAGGCGTGAATGTATGTATGTATGTGTTTAATGACGTGTTTTACACAGTCATTCCATTTTTGAGGCGTCACATAACGAAGCAAACATTCCTCAAATAAGGTCTTAATTTCATTCATTTTAAATGTCTTGTTGTTCCTGGCGAATGTCTTGTTGTTGATGGTGCCCAAACTAATTCCATTGGATTTAGTTTACAATGATTTTGTATGTTCAGAAATATTTAACGATTCATCAATCACTATGAATATTTGCCAATTAAACAAATAGGAAACCGGTAATTTGTTTTAATTACTAACCAAATGTTTAAAACTTCTCACCATTGCCAACAGTATAAATTAAAACTCCACATATTTTATTTAAAGAACGGCAACACGTAATATAACAATATATTTTGGCTTTTTAATTTAGTAAAATATTTTTGACTTTTCATACGATATTATTTTAGTCTTAATATGATAATATTTATGAGTATTTCAATGATTTTAGACTAACCACTGCTTGCGTTTATTTTTTTTTTTCCGGGTTGCCAGCATTATTTATTTACATTTTTGATCTCGAATTTCATCCCAGACCTTATACATACAAAGGGCATTTTACATGTCAAGGGCGAAGTACCGTCTCTAAGAACTTGTTGAGTTGAGATAATGAAAAACATCATTATTAATACCTATGTAGATAATGGAATCGGATTCAGATGCCAAATGTAAATCCAGTGAAATAATTTTACATTATGATGAAATAATATAATATGGTAACGTAGCTTGACCACTTTGGCACAAAATATTAATGACATCGTTACAGTGGCAAAACGCTTTCCAGTTTAGTCGTTTGCTCGATAATCGAATACATAAATCACAATAAAACTCACAGCAGGGCGAAGCCATTGCTTCTAATTTATGGTTCCAACGTATCCAGCAGACCTCCGCTGGAAACAAAGTGGGAAATAACAGGACCCACTGGGCATCCGTTGGAGACGCAACGGTCAACGATCTCGATTTATTAGACTTGCTTCTATTCCATGACTTCGTTCGCGTTATGCAACGTGTTAAAAAATAACGCAAAACCGGTTAAGGGTATAACAGGCATCGCGTTCTGATAAGAAAAAGTAAGAGATTTTTTTACAGATGTATTTTTTATCTTAGTATGGAGCGTTGGCCGACTGGGGCGACCTGCTTCATACAAAAGTAAAAAAAATCGGGAAAAAAATATCTCTTACGTCTTTCTTATCAGACCACGATAACGGTTTTGCGTTATTTTTTTAACACGTTGTACTATTTTGGACTAAAATTCCTGTTCATTTTTAACCCCTGACGCAAAACGCAAAAATGGGTGTTATAAGTTTAACGTGTCTGTCTGTATATCTGTGTATCTGTCTGTGGTATCATAGCTCCCAAACGGATGGACCGATTTGGATGCGGTTTTTTGTGTCATAGATAATTTTATCCCAAGTGTTCTTAGCCATGTTTCATGAAAATCTGTTTAGCCGTTTTTGAGACATTGGACTTCGAAAGGAAAATGTTGGGGGTTTATCAACTTTTCTAAGTTCTAGTTATTATATTTGAAAACAGTATTTTTGAAATTTGGCATTCTTGAATAAATTATAAATATTGATTAAAATATGAAGGACATTAGTTCGGCCATTTTGGATTGCATATTTCAGTCTCGTAGGTACTTTTGAATCAAATCAACACCAAACCTCTCCTCACATTTTTCATCCTTCTAGTTTTTTTTGCCGGTAGTGCTGAAACATGCCCTTGATCGGTTTTATCAACTAATCCCAAGATTAGGGAAAACTAGACCTTATTGGGACTAGACCGGTTTCCTCACGATATTTATTATTTCACCGAACATTCCTCATAAATATAATCAATAATTTAAACAAAAGCACCTTACCCATATAAATAATCAATAATCATTTATTGAACCCCATTTATTTTACCTTTGTTTAGTGCGAAATGAAAACAAGTTACGCAGCGGTATTACAGAAAATACGGTCACTTGGTTTTTTCGCCGAGTGTGCGATTCGTTTCAATCTATTCACAATCTTTAGTAAACAAAAATACGCCTTTGTAATTCAAGTAAGCGGGAGATCGTTTGCCTTGTTAAGATTAAACGTGAGATTTTACTCCTACCTTAATCTATTTAGTTTCTTTGAAAAGATGGGGAAACTCACTTTTAAATTTAGTCGCCAGTTACAAAGTCTCGAACAAAATACAATGAAGATCATCATCCTCCTAGCGGTATTCCCGGTTGCGCCCTAAAGGAGCCCGTGGCTTTGACAGCTAATCCCAATTATATTTTAAATAGCTATATATCTCACCTTCCAAACACAGAGGGAAAACTAGACCTTATTGGGGTTAGGCCAATTTCCTCACGGTGTTTTCCTTCACAGAAAGCTATCGGTAAAAATTCCGTACATAAGTTCCGGAAAACTCATTGGTACAAGCCGGTAGTCCAACCCCCGACCGCCGCTCGTCAGCCGCATGCCTGAACCACTAGACTTCCGTAGCTTGCAAAAAAATACGATGATGCATCAAAACGCATATGAGGTCGATTCATTTGCATAGATATGTAACAGTATGCATATTTTAACTTATTTTCACCACTTTTGGTTTTGCTTTGTTTAGGCGACCTCCTGATTTGTCGGCGCGGAGGCGGTATGATATCAAAAGGCTCGGTATCGGTATGCGGTAAGTTGTACTTAAACGTGAGCTTACTGATGTCGTTCAAATTTCGTCACATGTTAAATGCATGCTAATACAACGTAATTAAATCAAAAAATAATAATATTAATACAATGGAAATAGGAAGCACGAGTTGAAACAATATTTAATTATACAATGGCATAGAGAAAAACAGAACCAAATAAGTAATAACATGTCATAATCACAAAAATGATACAAAATATCCCTTTCTTTCCGTGGGTGTCGATGTCGTAAGAGTCGACTAATGGAACAGGGTTGAGGTGTGTTGTGGGCGATGGACTAGCAACCTATCACTGCGATATAAGAATAAGAATAAGAATTTATTTATTTAGCACACAACACGGAAAAAAAGAAAATACAATCAAAAAGGTAACCTAATATAATGTGCTAAACTGGAGCCTCACTCAGCATGTTGTCACGGGGACCGTGACGCTGGTTTTCAGTGAGAGCCCCAAAAATAAATATAACTAAACTGAACAAAACTAAACAATTTCATAATTTTTAGGCATGGACCTATGTCTAAAAATTACGAAAGTGAACTTAAAACTAGCGGGTGCCATCAGAATCGTCGACTGTGATTTATTTGCAGGCAACAACAACAAGAACCATGCAATCGTTTCAGTATATGTACATAACAAAATTTCATTGTACGTGTATAAACAGTAAAGTAACTACCTATCTACCAACAGATTCAATTTATTATTTTATATAAGCAGCAAGTATTCAATGACCAATTCGTACATTAAAAAGATGTATCCGAAGTTTTACTTTAAAGCTATGAATGGATTTTAAGGCGCGGAGAGCAATATCACATTTTGTTCATCTTAAATACCCAAATTTATGCTAACAGTGGCACTGGGCACAAGTTTCATGATAAAGGCGTGTATTTATGTATGTATGTAATACAAAATATTATGTACCTATATTACTATTATTTTTTCACCTCTTAAATGAAATAAATGAATATAAAGAAAAAAAAAACATCATAACCACTTGAGTGCCCGAGATTCAAAAAAGTTGCTGTAAAGTGCCCAAGATTAACCGCGCGCCAGTGGCGCCGTGTCATGTAACGTGTCATGTTTTGTTATAAATCAATTTCACTGAACTTTTGATCTGATTCTTTTTACGTTTTAAAGCTAAAACGGGCAATTTGTTCATATAAATAATTAAATAGGTCACTGTATTCAATTAAATTTAAAAATCACAAAATTGACGTACAGTTACGAATGGAGACTTTTGAGAGAAATTGTTTTTAAAAATCTCAATTGATATACATGAGTATTTTTTATGTTTATTAAAACTTTGATAGTTTACGCTTCTATTGGTACTAAATAAAGTATATGGTCGCGGGGAAATATTCCGCATAAAACCTTTTTTTTATTGCAATGTCTAAAATGTCAGTTTCGCAACTCAACAACAACACAACTTACTTTTTATAAAATTGTTCCACAGACTGCGGTTTTTATTTTTTTAATGTTGCCACATTAATCCTCTACCTAAATAAGTGAACAGGAAAGCATTCTTCGCACCTTCCACATAGGTATCATTTAAAAACCGTTTGAACTCCACCTCGCAACTAGTGTTGCGAGAGCACTTTGCGAGTTTCCAAATCGCAACCGTAGTTGCGCAGGGCACTTGAGTTGATAATGCGTTGTTCTAGAAGAACTCATGTCCGAATAAGCCAATATAAATAATGAAGCTATTTCGATCTCTAGTTTGGGCCATGCATTTCTGTCAGTTAGATAGGCCTCAACCTTGTAATAAAGCCTTCGACATCAATGTTTTTTCAAGTGCCTAATTTTTAAGAGCTCTTACCACTTTAATTAGTATTAAGACGTAGATGTATGAATGGAGAAAGAAGAAGATGTGATATTCCAGCGATATCATGTTGATCGACTGTTACCACAGCATACTTCACCACTTCTCTCACGACACAAACGGAAAGAATAGGGGTGCCGTTCAGTCGTGAAACAATTTGCATAATTTCATGTAGCATACGGACGGAAATCATAACAAACTAGCTATTATCATAATAACAAAATGTATATTTTTATGGATCATAACAACATTTGCTACAACGTTTATGTATACTACTGTCATAATAATGATTAAAAATTATAATACATTATAATACTGATAACAACATTTGAAATAATGATAAGAGAAGGTGGTATACACTAAGTATTACTAAAAAGTAAGTACTTACCTATACATAAATTGAAAACATAATTACCAAAAATCGAATGAGATCACCCAACTTTCACGTGGTATTGTCTGTTCTACCCTTAGAGTGTATAATATAAGAGCCCGTCGACCCAGAGCTCGCGAAGGAGGTCCTGAGTTGAAAGAACCTCGTTTTTAAAATAATCGGAATTTTGTTTTTTTAAGAATTATTAAATTCGGACTTTTCATTACTACCAAAGTAGTTTGAGAGAGACTCTAAGGCAGGTCCCTGTCCCTTGGTACGACAGCGAGCGAAGCGAGGAGGAGTGTTAGGAAGAACCACGACCCCACAACGCGCGAGCCGAGCGAGCGAAGCGAGCATGCCGCGGGAGCGACCGGCGAAGCGCCAGAACCGAACACTTTTACATATACTTACATATTATAGAAGTACCTACTACTTGCAAAGCGTGATGTTTCGGACTTTTGTGAAAGTAGTCTGATTTATTATTGGTCGGTGTAATGTTATTCGGAATTTTGAAAATCGGTAAAAGAAAACCGAATTTTTGATATTTTGGATTTCGATTCTGTCGGACTTTTTATTGTTCGGTGTATTGGTATTCGCAATTTTGATACATTATGAGCATTAAATAATACAGCGTGTCTATTATAGCGTTGGTTCATTATACAATTGTAAATTATAAAAAAAATATAGTTATAATCGAGGAAATTATCCAAATTGTTTTTATTAATTTGGTTTTATGCAATTTGCCCACTTATACAACCAGAAATCACCCAAAATTAAAATATACAATTTGTTTTTATATAAATCTTTACACACTCAAAGAATGGATGTTGTGGTAAGCTATTCTAACCAGGCACCACACAAACGGATAGGTCCATCATTCATCAACCGATTATTTATTAATCTAGGTAGAAATAGTGGCAGAATAGTTGTAAATAGTAGTAGTAAACGAATTTAAAATGTTTAATTTAGATTTCGAACTGTCAAAACGAAAATATTTTATTAATTGTCCTCCGAGTTCGCTAGTGGTGTGTGATGCATTCGATTAAACAAACCCATTTATACCTATGTGAAATCAATAAAGTGGTGTCAAGCTCAGCTTCCATTGAATCCCCTTAATTGGTTTTAAATAATCGAATGCTCCTTTTCGAACAGTACTTAATTGGAATTTTACAAATTTTGTTTCACAGTTCGCTATAATGTCCCAGGCCAGTAAAATGTACGTTAGAGATTCCTGATGCTCACCAGCGCTTCTAACTCAGTACTGTCTTAAGAATACGAGTTTTATACCGTTTAAACCATCGCCTGGAGCAAGGGGCTCATCAGCATTAAAAAGTTTTGCTTCATACGACGTACGTCTTCAGATGTACAAATCCAGCCTAATTAGAAAGCCGAGCTTAATACTTTAAGTTATTTAAGAACCCTAATGAAAAACTCATGAAACTTCTGTGACAAGATCTGCTAATCTTTACATTAAGTATACCATGGAAGTAAAAAACCGGCCAAGAGCGTGTCGGGCCACGCTCAGTGTAGGGTTCCGTAGTTTTCCTTCCGTCACAGTAACTGCCGTATTCATAAACGTACTACAAGCCTGTTTTAACTAAAATGGCGTTAAAATTCGTTTGTCCTTATCTGTCACTTTGACATTTGTGTTCGTACGAAAGGGACAAAGCATATTTTATTAAGCAGAGGCAATTTAAGTTTTATGAATAAGGCGGTAAGTGTCCCCACTTAAGCGTTAAACAAGCAATACTTAGCGAAAGATACAAGCAATGCTTAGCGAACAATTTTATTATTAGACAACGACAAGTAGACAATTCGAGCATGAAAAATTTTCGACCCAATTTATGGGCGCACCTGCTCCGACCCCATTAAATCAGGAAAAAACTTAACAGCGCCATGTACAATGTGAGCGTTCCGCGTACAGCGACATCTATCGGCAAATTAAGTAAACTATTGCGCGCGAGCTTAAAGTTTGGAAGATGATTTTTATGGGATAATTCTTTATTGCGTTAACCGATTTTCACCGTTTTTACTTTATTTAAAAGCACGTCATTTTATTGTAACTTTGTAGAAATTACAGGTACAATAAACACCTGCTTATACGGTTAAACTACAAAATTAGTTCAGAAATTATATTGTAATTTTTTTCAAAAACTATTTAACCGATCAAATTCAAAATAATTTTCCTAGATAGTTTTTACAAAGTTCTACATTTAAGATTTTTTCATATTTTTAAAACTTATGGTTCGAAAGTTAGAGGGGGTGGGGCACATTTTTTTTTACTTCTGGAGCGATTATCTCCGAAAATATTGACATTATCAATAAAATATTTGAGCAAACACCTATTCATTTTTAAATACCTATCTAACAATGTATCAACGTTAGGGTTGAAATGAAAAAAAATATCAATCCCCACGTTACGTATAGGGGAGGTACCCTATTATAAAAAAAAACACTTTTTATTTTACCACTTTATCGGCGTGATTGATTATACATATTAGTACCAAATTTCAGCTTTCTAGTGCTAACGGCTACTGAGATTATCCGCGGACGGACGGACAGACAAAGCGAAACTATAAGGGTTCCTAGTCTACTACGGAACCCTAAAAAGGTCAAAATTAATAAGTCCCAGTAGTACCGTATAGTTTCTTTCTAGTTGAATATAACATCCAAATGTGAATGGATACACCATTCTTCGTTTGTAATGAATATCGAAGAGAAATATTTCTTGCTCACTTATTTTGATCGTTAATTAGGTACTTTTAAAACATTGCACTAATATGAATACGAAATAGCGCGCACGATTGTTCTAACTTTATTTGGAATAAGTTAAAGGTTTTATAAATACTGAAATACTTTAAGTAGCCTACCGGATAGCCAATATGCGTCGTACTGCTAGAATGCTAGATTAAATCAGCTTTTTTTGAAGTTTTGCATTTTGAACCTACTTCAAAAAAGGAGGAGGTTCTCAATTCGGTTGTATTTTATTTTTATCATTATTATTTTTAATGTGTGTTAGCTCAGAACTCCGTCATTTATGAGCCGATTCGTACAATTTGTGTTTTATTTATATAAATATGCTTCCAGGTTGTATATATGTCGCAGTGAAATGGCCAAAACAGAGATTCGAACAAATCCCTAAGGGATATGATCAAATCACGCAGGATGTTAAAATGGCGAATCCATTTTATCATTTACCTAATACAAATCAGTCATTTGATCAAATCTCTGAATCTGTTTAGTGAAATGACGAAATCGGACCAAAAAGGCAAGTCGTTTTTTCATTTCACTAGATTTGTTTAGTGATTTGATAAATCCCTGAAACGCGTCAGTGAATTGACGAAACTAACTCGCAGATATTGGCTCCTAAATCATTAGTCATTTAAACGGTTCTGGGACTTAGACTCGGATGGCGGATAGGTTAGAAGTTGGTGGCGGGAGCTCTGCTCTCGCCACCGTCTTCGTGGTTATTTTTTTATAAAAGAGCGGAAATATCTTTATCGCGTTAGTTTCGTCAACTCACTGACGCGTTTCAGGGATTTTATCAAATCACTAAACAAGTCTATTGAAATGAAAAAACGAGTTGCCTTTTTTGTCCGATTTGGTCATTTCACTAAACAGATTCAGAGATTTGATCAAATTACTGATTTGTATAAGGTAAATGATAAAATGGATTGGCCATTTTAACATCCTGCGTGATTTGATCATATCCCTTAGAGATTTGATCAAATCTGTGTTTTGACCATTTCCCTGCAACATATATATCATAACAACCTTGTTAACCTTAGGTACAGTCGAACTAAATAGGCACCTGAACTATTATTAAAATATTATTGTGGGCCGCGCAATAATATTTCATTATTTAGTTTCGGCATGAAATACAATATTTTCCTCTAAAATTTCCCATTCATATGACTTCCTTCATTTTATTTTCATTTGCCGGAAAACATAACAACTAAAGGCGAAATGTTTTTGCCAAAAACCGATCGCTGGGTTGCCTAAGGGTGAGTTCCTGAACCGATTGGTGCAAGGCTTTGTTGACAGAAGTCCACGCATTTCATGACCGATTTATTGCAAAGTTCTTTGCCCCGTCCGATTGCATTAATAATTCATAAACGTATTTCCCCATCTACCATTATTAAGGAATCTAACCGGTTCGTCGGTACGTATTTGCCACGTCTGTACTTAGCGTAATTGCTCTATTACTATAATGAGCGAGTGAATTGTTTGTGATTGGAACAACTTTATAATACGTTGTAGCATGCACTGCGAAAGGGGTTATAGTGCAGTGAAATTGTGATGCGTTGACATAAATAAGACACAGTGAACTGCTGAAACTTAATAAACAAACAAAAAATTGTACCTTGTACTGCAGTTATGTAAATAAAAGTAAATCTCTTTATTTAATATTTATCTTAAGTTAGGTTTTTACAATAATGATATAAAAAGTAAAATATAAAACAATACATATAAAACATAAAACCATTATAAAAACCTAACCTAGGGTACCGCCGGCAGCGAGGCGGGGCCTAAGCTGCCGGTGGTCAGGGCGACAGAGACAGGAACCTCCTGACTATTCGCGCAGTGTCCAGGAGTACCGCCTTCTGTATCTGACCCTTGATCCAGCCATCTAGCGAGAGTCTCTTGAGGTGACGGTCGAGACTCTTCGCTATCAAACCGTTCGCCGAAACGACTATCGGGACGATGTTCGTCGAATCAACATCCCCCATGGCGGTTACCTCGTGAGCCAGGTCTAGGTACTTGCTGGCTTTGTCCTTTTCGGCCTTCACGAGGTTCTCGTCATGGGGGATGGTGATGTCGACGAGCACTGCCTGGCGTTTTGATCGATCTATCAGCACGATATCAGGCCTATTGGCAAGAAT
Source organism: Epinotia demarniana (assembly GCA_945867215.1). NCBI lineage: Eukaryota > Metazoa > Arthropoda > Insecta > Lepidoptera > Tortricidae > Epinotia > Epinotia demarniana. The sequence continues at coordinate 30,167,908 of OX244261.1, read as the reverse complement.
AGTTCTGTCCGTGATGACAGATCGATCCCAATAGAGCGTGGCACGACCATTTTCGAGAACTGTTGCAGGTGTGTACTTATAGTAAGGCACTTCGGAGACCACAAGACCGTATAGCAGAGCAAGTTGCTGGTGAATAATTCTGGCTACAAGGTTATGTCTGTGCAAGTACTCGCCGTTAGCAAGATGACCACAACCGGAGATGATATGCCTGAGTGACTCCCCGGGACGGCGGCATGCCCGACAAATGTCGACCGTACCGTCCTTCAGGATGTACCTCCGGTAGTTGTTCGTCATGATAACTTCGTCCGCAATTGCACAGACAAAACCTTCGGTTTCCCCGAAGAGATCCCCGAAACGTAGCCAGTTCACCGACGCGAGCAGATCTACATCGGGCCCTGTGAGGGCCTTGTAGAACCGCCCGTGTAGCTCCTTGCTCCTCCATACCGCCTTGCGGTCCTCGGCGCTCATTAAAAGTAAAGTAAATCTTATTATTATGGGTTGAAGAATCAGATAAAAAAGAACCTAATAAAATTTTATGAATTTATGTAGAAATCATGTCAACGGGTGTGAGGACACATAAAAAGTAAATGTGAATTAGTAAAACAGCATTTTTTTAAATATTATGTGAGTAATATTTTATGAAATATCCGAAACAGTACCATGCTAGTTTTATTATGCCTGTCCGCTCAGCTCGTAGGCGAACCCATTGATTGATTGGCACTCAAAATGCCCGTCACTGGGATTTTGTACGCAGCAATTTCACCTTGGAATAAAATTAAACGGGAGCGGTGTCAACACTGATAGGCCAACCTTATGTTAGAACAATCAGCATAAAATAGATCAAAGCAGGCAAAATACATTAGGTATATATATATCGCAACACATATTTATTCCTATCTGGGAAGTGTTACAACGTATTTGGCCACTTTAGTTGCCACAATCTATTTATTGCTGACTGTAGGAGGGTGAGCAGGTACAGAGGTTTTTCTAACAGTGTAAGTTTTTTTTGTTATTGCTTGAACTTCCGAAAACGTAATGGCCGTGATTTTAGTCTGCAGAAAAATAAATAGAATCCTCCATTATGCTTGGCCGACCACGAAGTTGGCCAGTTCTTTATGTCCATTTTATTTAACAACATTGTTCGGTTTTTGTTCCTTCATTCAGAACTCTGAAGCTTTGACTATTATACAAAATTGAACCTTTCCAAAAACGGAGCATTTATCTTCTCTTGACAATTCAAATTCAATAAAAAAACAACGTTATGTCATGAGACAGTTGACAGTTGCTTCTCAACGCCTACGCTGACAGCACTCTACTTACGCCCGCTAAAATGAAGTCACTTATGTTGGAGCTAATACAAAATTTCAGCCTACAAAGTGTAGTAGAGAGGTGGCATTAGAGCATTTCTGTCGCGCGACGCCGTAGATCAAGGGGTAAAGCACCTCGACCATTACTCTTCGACTGTCGCGTACACCGCCGGGATTCTTAGCGCGGAGGACGCCTTTCGGCCGACAAATGATCAACTTATATTTTTTCAGGTATTTGCCATCGTTACATGCGAATGAAGGGAAAATTAGATGCAGTAAAGTCACATGCGTGCTCTTTTTCACAACGTTCTTCCATAGGTTACGCCTTAATCAATACGGTAAGATTCAGTAGAATGGATTGTTAACTTTTAACCCAATTTTCGGATGTGATTATAATAATATGGTACTGTAAATAAAATTTATGTGAAATAAGCAGTATTAGTGATACTACTGTCCATTCCCTCTCATTCGTGAGAAAAAGCCTGTGCCCAGCAGTGAGACTTAATTAGGCCGAGGATTGTGATGAGTCTTGCTTTTACCATTTTCACGAAAAATGCAAAAGGAAACATTTTGATTCAGGTGTCAAAGCGGACCCGGGGCTCCTTTAGAGCACAGCCGGATATATCGCTAGGACGAAGAGGAAACATTTTGATTCAACTAATGCGAGAAAAAAAAGAGAGTTCAAGAATCAATACACCACCGAAGTGAAGTGAAAAATGTGGTAGGAAAATATATTTTTTATTTTTTGCAAAATGGTAAATAAAGTTTAAAACATAGTTTTCTGGATTTTAGCGTATGATCAAATAAAGAGGTTCAAGTTACTTGTACTACTTCTCATCTACTAACTATCTCATCTATTAACTGTTCTGAAATGTATTAATCTCCGGCACCTTTTCAGGTAGAAGTCACTTCAGATAGCCTTAAGACGTTGTAAAGGCTTAATGTGCACAAGTTCAGCTTGAAAGGAAAGTTTACTAGATTGGAACAGCTTTCAATATTGACAATATTTGTCTAAGACTTTGTAAAATAATACGTGCAGCTACTGCTCCTGTTAATGTAGGCATCTACAAACTAGAACATCATAGGAATTCAATATCAACTTACTTACTTCAATAGAAAAACAATTAATACCTTTTTAAATACACTATGCTAATGCGTAGCATACTTACAAACATTACACAAGCTCGGCTGTTTAAGTTACTTCTAATTCTAAGTAAGAGGGTAATCACCATAAAATATAGCGGGCACTCTTGTACAGGGTCCCACTACGTTTAGTGCGGTACTAATTCCTAACACGAAGGAGGAAGTGAAAAATATAAATTACGACAATAGTACAAGAGGACCGACAAAACTCATAAAAAGTCGGCCCCGTGTGAACTTTCCCTTTGCATATTCATAGCGCAAACTCACTCGGAAGTTTTTGGTGAGAAATTATGGTAATAATTTTACACTAAGTTAATCCGTCTTGCTGAGATTTCATAAATTAGGAGTTGTAGGTACAGAAGTCTGGGCCGCGTGTGGCCCGGCGTCTGAGCTCGGAACGTCTAAATTAATGTAGATACTTGGCGAGCCGAGCGGAAACTTGGCCCTCGTTTTAAATTCTCTGTAAGGTTCGGTTGTGCGCTGGCAATACGTGATGTGCCGCAAAGTGCGCGTCAGTACGTTTCGCCTCCTTACCACTTAACTATTTACGCCTCGCTGAGTAATTTTGAAGTGATTTTCGAAATGTGCGAAATGTTTTTTTATTAATGAGTTCACACGTCACAGCTGGGTTTAACATTTCACCAAGGTATCTCTACAAATTATCTTTTCTTACTTCATGTACGGGAAGAACAAAAGGTGTGGGTTTTTTTTTATTGATGATTATACTATTAAAGTGTCTGTAAGACATTTCTAATTATAAAGTAAACCGCATAATTGCTATTATTTGTAGTGAATTATAGTCACATGTATGAGAAAACATGCTTGCAATTTATAGCAGTAAAAAGTGGATACATAAATTATAGCACTGTGTTCAATTTCGTCCAATTGTAGGGAAGAGCCTGGGATTCGAATTTGCCTAAGCTTTGAGAGGGCATTCACGTGCCGCCGCCGGCTAAACAAAAGGCGGCGTATAGGAAGATTTATGAACAATTCACGAGGCAATGATGTGGGGTATCTACTCAAATGCCTTTTGTATTTGGAGCAGGGTAGTGAACGCAAGATGATGTATGTCTGTGATACAACAGAATACACCTACTTGTCTCACCTTCCCGCCGTTGCTATACATTAATATTTTCATCCGCTCCGACACCAAAGGAGAATAAGATAAATAGCTGAACATGAAACGAGCCTTCTAATATTGAAATAAGCCCCCCTAATGTTAAAGCATTTCAAGCGCGAGAATAATTATTAACTACTATTAGTTGATCATTGCAGGGTTTAATACCCTCAGGAATAGATAAGAATATTCATTTTTTTTAATACGTGTCATTTTAATTTGCCTTTACAAAGGTATATTGTCACTGAGCGAAGAAACGATACTGATAAGGGTCTTGTTAATGAATGTCCTCACGCTGAAAGACTTTCATTCTGAGACTCTAGAAAACCTAATATACTTATACGCGGGCCCTAAGGTTGTTACGGCTTCTTTGTGCGTCATTCTGTTAATACAAACATTACAAGACGGAATAGCTGAGGTAACAGAACGTATCTTGTGTGTGAAAAGCTGTTTACCTTGAGCCATTCATTACATTTTCTTTTATACAGAATGAAAAAAGGGCACCTGGGACCCGAATGAATGATGTCGTCTCCCTTTCTATTATTCATCTTTGAATTGGTATTGTAGCAATAACGCCACGATGCCTTAAAACACGGTAACTAGTATATTTGCATAAGTTACTTGAGAACGCGCGCTCGGCATATTGCCGTGAATATTTAATGCCTTCCCACGAGTGCCTTTCTGGCCGAAAATATTTCTTTGAGGCATCCGAAACACTATTCAGTGTGGCACGCCTCTTGAATAGAAATGTTCGCGATAGAAAATGCGTGTAGTATTTCCGTTCGTAAGAGTATGCTTATGCTCGGATGCTTTTAGTGGAATCACGGTATCGCGTGCCGTGTGTAATAAAGATTACGATTAATAACTCCGCGGGTTTTCTTAGCAGTAATGTGTTGCGTAATGGAAGCCGGCGGCTCATTACTCAAACTCAAACTTTGCTCAAACTCTTGATTGAAAGATCGATATCTTAAAAAAACCCCGAAAAGTTGCCGTAACAAGTGGCATTTAACAAAGATTTTACTTAACAATGTTAGTTTTAAAAGGAAAATTATAATGTAGTAACATAGATTAAAATCTTATAACTGTTAACTGTTCGCAGTCGTGAACGATAAAATTCGACTTGTTTTAAAGTAGGTACAAGGAAATAAGTTTAAGAACTAATTTTTAATATAGGTATATATTTTATAGTAATAATATAGTTACCGTAGAATACGCGCCTTCTTTGCCACCAGGGGAACTATGCTCAAAAAGCACATTTATGGCAACCTCAGTATTTTTAGTAGAAACTAGATTATATTTATGACTTTTTTTTGAGCGGAACGTGAGGTGTATGGACTTGTATAGCAAAGATTTAAAATATCCAGGTAACATTGCCCATCCGTACTGTGTAAAACTTTTCGTAGTTAAGACCAAGATGTTAAAATGGAACGCCATGTTTGCCCAAAGTTTTGAGTCTCGACATCATAAGAGCTATGGTTGCGTCAATAATTCGACAGGGGCTGGAGTCCAGATAACTTTGTTTTAAATTAACAGAAAAATTTAGAAGTTGATTAAAACAATATTTCTCTTTATGAACACATGCATACTACTAAAGCTTCGATAAGCAAAAAAAACGCAAATATTTTTTTGTCTTAAACATCGGTAAAACTCTTGCCGAAACAATGTTATCTACTAGTCAATATTCAGTTAATACTGCTGACAGCCGCTGTTACTCGCATGCGACCTCATTCGTTCTTTATGACACTAATTCAAATGAAGTTTACGTGATTCTCTCAAACCTAATCTCCTCAAGCGCCCCTGGCTGGGATAAGATCCCAGATCCCAAAACTAGCGAGTGGCATCATGGTTCCCTTAATAACTTACCTCGATAACTTATTCTTTAAACACGGCCATTTCCCAAACTATTCAAAAAAAGCCAGTTTTAACCCCGAGTTCAAGAGTGGGAACACAAGCATTACATCCGACTATAGATCTATATCCGTTTTGCCTGAAATTTCGAAAATATTATAGTCAGTCAAAAATAAATTACAAAAATTACTAATTAAGTTTAAAATACTGTAGGACAATCAATATGGCTTCAGACAAGGCATTTTCACTGAAGATGCAGTGTCAGTCGATACTAATAAACTGTGTTTTTAGACCTCAAAGAGGCCTTTGACACCGTTTCTGTTCCCGTACTAATAAACACCTGTCCTTGTCGAACATAAAAAACATAACAAAAATCTTTATTCAGGTAAAATTATGAAAATAATATATATAATAGGGCCGGAATTTCCTAGTAAGTGAATATACACCTGTAACAGGAAATCCCGCTCTTCTACAGTACAGAACATACGAGTAGGCATTAGAGGATATTCCACTGTCTCTTCGAAGTAGCTACCTTCATAACCGCAGCCAGAAAGTTAAAATCAGGAAATACCTTAATGATTAATGAGACGTTAACTATGGTGTTCCTCAGGGGAGTGTTCTGGGCCCTCTAAACTCTTTTTAATTTATATTAATCAGCTCTGTAAGGTACGCATTGCTGGAGGATCCATATTTAATTACGCTGATGATACCGCGCTCGTGTCCTCTGGAAATGACTGGGATGAAGTTCGGGAAACTGTAAAAGTTGGACTTGCAAAGGTTGCTCGCTGGCTGAAAGCTAACCAACTCACACTTAATACAAACAAACCACACTGCCTCTGTTTTAATAACTTCAATAGAACTCAAGCTGACTCAACTTTCTAGCTTATAATAAAATATAGCTTATAACCATACAGAAAGTCCATTTTAAACGCAATTGAATTATTTTTTGAAATCATATAAGCGGTTCCAGAGATTACCCAAAACATACAAACTATGCTACAATCTCACAGACACTTCGTATTTACAATATTAGTATAAAACAAGCGTACAGTTATCAAGTTATCATCGTAGTTGGACGTACAGTCAGCATTAAAAGTAACTGCGCAAACGAAGACGTCAAAAGTCTTTATCAAAAGGGAATAAGAGCTTTTGACGGCTTCGATTGCGCAGCTACCTACCACAGAAACTTGTAGGTAAATCTAAGTTACCGTGCTACCTGCACAATTTCCTTTTATAATAAGTTAAAGGGACCTTGCTTCGCATAGTTTCCCTTTGCACTTTATAACAAAAGGATTGGCATTACTAGTGTTAACCTGCAATAAAAACCATTGAGCCCTTTTTGCAATAAATCACCATTTTCAATACGGCTTTTATCCTAAAGCCGAAACAAAACAAGATAAACCGGGCATCGCGGAAACCCACATAAAACCGCAAAACATTCGAAAATGATTTATAGTAGCCCCGATCTGTTGGGGAGGCTTCGTGGGAGCAAAAACAGATTATCGAAATCCCAGTTATTCCCAGCAATCGGTTTAGCGGCTCGATCTACGAAAAACAGGATATCACCAGATCAACCGTTGGCTTACATGCGCAAAAAATATATTTTATTACTAGTACAATACAATGCAACTGGGTCATACTCAAATTGAGGTTCGCGCCTTTCCTTTGGACATTATAAAAGTTAAGCGCTACGAAGCCTAATTTTGGTTTGGACTCTTAATCCGCATAAACAGCGTCTCCTCTTCTATATTACAATTCGGTAAAAAGCTTATTTATATGCACGTGAGCTCTTAATTATTGACCACAGGAGAGACGAAATTTGCTTGTACAGTGTGTTCGGGTGAACCCTGTCTCAAGGGGTAATATGGCTTTTAGACCAGAGTTATACTCTACTTTTCACTTCGATTGCGAGAAAATAAAAACCAAAATTCATAATAAATTCCACGGGAAAAATATTGTTTAATTTGATTGCATGATTCGTTTTATAAACTGCTTTGCGAAAAGTTGAAATTATACACACAAACGATTCAAAAGCGCATCAAAACGTCCGATAGTAGCGGACTGCATAAGCTTTATGATAAAGCGAGACATTCTGTTCTCTCTCTCACTTTATCTTATAGCTATGCAGTCCCCCGCGCTCCCACGTATACTTTTTTAATAATTGTGGAACGATAACGATATTGGATGGATTTATAGCTTTCTTGTAGGAACTATGTCATCTAGCTCCCTAAAAATGTATAGATTTGGGCTCATAGTATACAATACAATACAAATATTCTTTATTGCTCACCAGTCATATTAGATAATAGAAAAATAGACAATACCAAAAAAAGAGAGAAAATTTCGTGGTTTTTCGAGTGCTGCAAAGACCTGTGCTAGGTCTTTCGCAGCTGCAAACTTTGATATACGGTACTGGTAGTGGTCCTAACAATATATAAAAAAATCACAACTAGCCGTTAGCTTGCGATCTTATAATGTTCGATATGACTGGCCTATTAAGCGCCAATCACGGCACACACGCAGAAGAAAGTTATACGGGTGCTTTTCGCTACGTATGGAGTACTCATTCGTGACCGCGCATCGCTACGTGTGCTACGACGTAACGCGTAGCAGCGTTTTTTCGCTCTGTAGTGGAAATCGCACGGTATGTGACATTGCTCATATGTGAGTCATTGGCCATGAATAGGTTAAGTTAAACTGTAAAATTTGTGAGATGGCTGGCGTCTGGGGTATCAGGCGACTTGAGAACTTCCGAATAACAAATTTCCCAGTCACTTAGAAAAGCCCACTTTATATTAAGGTCTTCTTTCTCCCTGGGTCGCAAGTGTGGCGGTCACTTCCACAAAAACAAATGCCCGCGGCCTAGGCCAAGCCCACTCACTTGTGAAAGCCTAAGTTCAAAATGGTTCATTTTACTTCTTGGTTACAAGGTGTAAGTACTTCCGAAAAAACAGAGTGCTTGCGCCAAATTCTAGGGTTAAGTTTGCAAGCAAGCGGACTACAGGTTCCATAAAATTAACAGTTTCAGTGCCAGGTACCCGTTAGGTGGGCGCTCTGCTTGGAGACGCTTTCTTCTTCATACGGTTTACCCAAGTTACCGATGTTACAAGCACAGCGCTTCGAATTGTTGGCAGTGAACGTGTTAAAAAAAATTACAGACTAAACCAATTGATGTTATGCATGCAGAATGCCACCTCCAATAAACACAGCTCCCGGGCCAGCCGCGGCCCAACACACTCTTGTCATAAAAAAAATCGACTCGGTGAAAAAGTGTTTGGCGAAAGCCGCAATCAAAATATAAAACTTTTTACTTCGCACTCCGCTTTGGTTTTTTACGATTAAGCTGTTAATGGGAAATCTGATGAATCGGAATGGAATTTTTGCATTATCATTTCAATGTATTTGTTTCCCGTAATTTTGATGAAAATGAGCCGGGATATTTAGAACCCAGAGGCCAATTAACGGACCGATCGAGATGATATGTATTAGGACATATCTCGAAAATAAATTGCGGATGTCGAACGAGAACCAACATCCCGTATTCTCAAAATCTCACACTCGAGATATGTCTACTCCCGTATCACTTATTTTCTTTTACATTATGTACATCCGTCAGTGGCGTAGTTGCTGATAAAAAAATACATTTCAATGTGATAACTAGAACATATCGAGTAACTAGTTGGTTTAGAAACGATTGCAAACAAACACAATCAAGAAAATCGAAATGCATGTTGCAATTGACATTGAGATCGACGTTTGACAAGTATCGTTAATAGAATAACTCAGAAACATACTAATTAATAATTTACAAAGCCTACATTTTAATATTTGCAATGGTGACATTCTAATATCTTGAGGTATTTTATTCATATTAATCTTCTTCTCTTATTTAAGAGCTAAGCTCTTGTTGGTATTTATAGCTTAAAGTAGGCCTCTATCTACTCCGTCCCCATGCAATTTCTTTGATATCTTTAGAGATCGGATCTCTAAGTGTCTCGTGTTTAAGTCATATGATAAAACATACATAGGGCATACATAGGGCATACATACGTGTTAGTAGGAAATATTTTAATATTAAACCGTGGATTACACCCGGTCTTATCCGTTGCATGAAACACAGAGACAAACTACATCTTAAAGCTAAATCAAATCCGGACAATTTTGTACTACAATTATCGTACAAAAGATATCGTAATTTTTGTAATGACTTGCTCAAAAAAGTTAAATCTAACTACGACAAAAAACAACTCGAATTGGCCGGAACAAACAGTAAACTAGTCTGGAAGTATATTAAAAACGTTACATACACAGCAAAACAACGTGAATCATGTTCAAGTTTGTCACGAGTTTGCTCATCACCTTTAACATCTGCTATTTGCGCAAATGACTTTTTTGTAAACATAGGAAGAAATTTAGCTGTAAAAATCCAGCGAAACCTGCCTTTACCCCTCCCTAATAGTTTTTCAAACAACAATAGTACATTAAACTCATTTGTGCTGTTAAATACTGATGAACGAGAGGTGGAACGGACAATTATGTGCTTAAAAAATGAGTCGGCAACGGGTTGGGATGGTATATCTAATAAAATACTCAAGCAATTCAGACACATCCTGGTTCCTCCCCTTACTTTCATTTTTCAAAAATGCCTTTCGGAAGGTATATTCCCTAAATGTCTGAAAAAAGCTATTGTAGTTCCTGTACACAAATCTGGTAGTAAAGACCAGGTCTCAAATTATAGACCTATCTCTATTCTACCTTCGACGTCAAAAATATTAGAAAAAATCATCAATAATAGGCTTGTCCAATATTTAGAGAGCCACGGTATTTTGTCTACAAGTCAGTTTGGATTTAGGTCGAAACTATCAACTGCCGACGCCGTACACGAATTGACCGACTACTTAGTGCAAGAACTAGACAAAGGTAATCAGACATTGGGAATCTTCCTAGACCTTGCCAAAGCCTTCGATACCGTCTCCGTTCCCATCCTGCTTCACAAGCTTGAATTATTAGGAATTAGAGGTACGCAGCTCAAGTTATTTGCAGACTACTTAGATGGCCGCACGCAATGCACAAAAATAGACAATATCATGAGCTCTGACCTTAATAATGCCTCTTTTGGGGTCCCACAGGGAAGTATTGTAGGTCCAACGCTGTTTTTAATTTATATAAATGATCTTTGCAATCTTAAAATCGACTCTGGAAAAATAATTTTATACGCTGATGACACTGTCCTACTTTTTTCTGCAAACTCAGTAGAGCAAGTTTATGAATATGCACAGCGAGGCTTTAATATTGTAAGTAGCTGGCTTCTACATCACCTACTAACCCTGAACTCGGAAAAAACTATTGTTATTAAATTCTCCATGCGCAAATCGAAACTAGTTCGGACTAACCCTAACCTCTATGCTCACAATTGTAAAGATCCCACAAATAACCAGTGTGCATGTCCGGGTATTGCTACCACAAGCAAAATAAAGTATTTAGGAATCATAATTGATGAGTCCCTCTCGTTCCGACCTCATGTGGAAGCGTTGTGCACTAGAGTTCGTAAGTTAATATTTATTTTCAAAAAATTACGTACGATTGCAGACTCGCACTTAATCAAACAAGTTTACTATGCGATGTCAATCTGTATTAACTTACTGCATCACTTCATGGGGTGGTTTGGCTAAAACCACATTACTAAACCTAGAAAGAGCCCAGAGAGCAATACTTAAGGTTTCTACTTTCCGCCCCTATCAATTCCCCACAAACCTTCTGTATAAATCATCTGAAGTTCTAACAGTTCGACAATTGTTTATATTGCACACAGTTCTAAAACAGCACACTGAAACCCCTTACAACACTGATCATGCCAGTAAAAGGCGTAAAGATTTTGTTTGTCCTAAATATACGCAAAAACGACACGCTTTCTCTTCTAGATTTTTTATTTTCCTAGGTCCACTTCTTTACAATAGACTTAATGCGCGGCTAGGTTTATATCCCTTAAACTACATGAAATGTAAAACAACGCTACGAGAAGCCCTACAAAATATGTCCTATGATGACACAGAGAAGTTATTTATCGTTTTAAAATAATATTATTCTATCTTTATAGTTAGCGCCTAAGTTAAATAACTTTCTAAATATGTTGTACTAGTCAATAAGAATGCTATTGTATTGTATTATATTATGAATAAGTTGATTTTAATTGTTAGTTCTTTCTTGCCTGAATCACAGGGTATCCTAGCTCAGTATGCTACTCGCCTCTAATTGTAAGCTTTTAGTCTATAGTAAAACTGATCTACTTATGTTTTATCAATAAATTATGTTTATGTTTATGTTTATGTTTATAGGGATAGACAGCAGAAAGCGACTTTGTTGTATACTATGTAGTGATGATGAAGTGATGATGATAATATTTTTGTACTTTTACTGATCACAATCAATTAATTACAATCGACATAAAAATTTATGACCCTTGGCAATATGCAACCTCGGATAGAAAACGAGTGGTCTATGATTTTTCATCTATTTCCGTCACGGAATAATATGTTAACAAAAATCTTAACAGAGCCATGAGTTCATTTGGCAGCCTCAAAATCAATAGCCATACCAAGTTTAAAGAAAACAATTATCTAACTTCAATATTAATGATGTTGTGATTACGATATGGAAGGCATCGAAAACCGAATTACTTCACAAAGCGTTCGGTTATTTTCGGCGATCGCCGAGCTCAGCCGATTGTAGCTATTCGCTACGGCGTAGCCGGTTCCGTAGCGCGGCAGTTGATTCGCGGCGCTCGTAGCATCAGTGCCCCGTTGACTACCTTGCTAGAGGATATTTACGTTCGAATCATACGGTTCGTCCAGTATTTTAAATACTATTTTCACTGGACTTTGTACTACAATATCTCGAAGAACTAGACTAGTTTGGTTGATACCTTCAGTGTTTTTCTTAGGCAGAGTGCTTGGATAAATGATCTCGCAACAGGTACGTGTATTTAATATAAATCATATATGGCGAGACAATTGTATTTAATTACTTACCTATTTAAAACATTTTAAGCGTTGATTATGGAAAACTATAATTGTTTTCTCATGCACGTGACACGTAATTATTACAATTTTGGTGGCAATGCAGCTTACGGCCCTGATGGTATGCGGTTACTGTAGCCTGTGGATATATGGCATCCATATAATTTTTCCTCGATTTGAAACAAACAAAGAGTTAAAATGTGATAGTTTTTCATATTTGTTGACAATCTTTTCGAATCGTTTTAGTTATATTATAAACTGAGATTAATTTTTACGAGCTTCTTGGACAAATACTAGTTTCATTTTGTTTATTTATTGCTTTTCGCTCTACTTATTTACATAGTTGCTCAAAACAGATTCTATAAATGCGTTGTGATACCACCAAAATTTTGATGATGATTATGAGGTGAATAAGTAGAAAGGTTCCGAATTATCGTACCTATGTGCGTACAAAATTACTGAAGTAAAAAGACTAAGTTCGGGAGCGTGTAGGTTAGAAGCCTCTAGCTTTGTAAGTTTGTATCTAGTTGGGTTTTCAATAATTCCTTACCAGTGAATATAAATACAACTTAGAAAAGTTGAAAACCCCCGACATTTTCATTTCAAAGTCCAATATCTCAAAAACGGCTAAACAGATTTTGATGAAACATGGCTAAGAACACTCGGGATATAGTATCTATGACCCGAAAAAACCACATCCATATCGGTCCATCAGTTTGGGAGCTACGATACCACAGACAGATACACAGACAGACACGTTAAACTTATAACACCCCTCTTTTTTCGTCGGGGGTTAAAATAGACTTTCAGGATGGACATAGACAATTGTATCTCGCAGTTTCGCTAGAGTTCTGTGTAATATGCGGGCGGCTATTCGTAGCAATATATATTACAAATTGAAGAAGGACAAGTAAATAATATCATCTGGTGCACTTGTGCAATCATATTTTAGGGAATGCAATGTGAGATAAATGCGACTACTACTCCGGTAAAGAATAAAAGCTTAAATTTCTTTATTTATTTCCTGTAAGCTGAAGATGCAAGCAAAATTATCACTACATAGTATAAAACAAAGTCGCTTCTCGCTGTCTGTCCTTATGTATGCTTAGATCTTTAAAACCACGCAACGGATTTCGATGCGGTTTTTTTTAATAGATTCAAGAGGAAGGTTTATATGTATTATATAGTACCAGTGCGAAGCCGAGGCAGGTCGCTAGTTTGAAATAAATGAAACTAGAGTTGGAGTCTTTTGAGATGGAATCTGTCAAGTATCCAGGGTATCCATATCTTCAAAGAGTACGAGTATAAGAGTTTTGGTAGCCCGAGAGACATGTAGACGTTATTTTTATGGAAATTAAAACCTCAGGTCACTGCTGCCGTAATCAACAATTCTGTTATTTATTTCAGATTTGTGGTTGCACTTGTATGTTGCTGTACACGAAGGTACTGAATCTTTTCCACCACTGTGGCCGTTTCTCCGCCGTCGCTAACACTTGGTATTAGGCACAGTGTGAAGGACCTTCATGTTGGTCATGAGATCTGTCTTTATTACATTTATTTTAATACCAATCATCTACAAATTCACCACAAGTTGGAGATGTATGTAGTATGTTTGCGGCCTATTTTTTCAACCCTTTTACATTGATAGAAAAACGCGATCAAATTATATCCGCAACGTAGGCTCCGTCCATTAATTAGCAACAGACATCGATTTAGAGCAATAATTAAATGTAACACGTCGGAAACTAAGAATATCGGGGTTCGAATTTAAACTTTCGTGAGGCATAATGAAATAATACTTACTAATATTTACACGGTTCAACTCACGTATTCAATGTCACTCCGGGCGACATGTTTCGACATTGAATACGTGAGTTGAACCGTGTAATAATTAGTATTAATATCGATGTTATTTATATCGCTGTAGTGCTGTTGACAATTACACAACGGGGACTAACAAAAAAAAATAGCGAAAAGGGGTATTTTAAGCTGTCATCATCATTTATTGATGAAATAAAAGAAATGGCTTTCTCTAAGACTTGACTTTAATTAGTAATTAATAGAAAAATAATATGCTTTAACAATGACGTGTAAGCGACCACAGAACATAGAGAGCGAGTAACCTTATAGTTAGGCTTAAGCAAACGTCATACTAAAAGCATTGCTAAGGCGATAGTGTCAGGAGCCTATATTATGGGTTTCGTGTTCTTTCCATCATCCTCTCCTGGACACAAACCCATTAATGCAGTAAACTTCCTGTGCATTGGTCCTTGTAACCCCTTCGTTAGGAGATCAGCAATCATCTCTTTCGTAGGTAAATATTGCACAGATATTTGGTTTGTGGATATCCGCTCCCGTAGAAAATGATAGCGGACATCAATATGTTTGCTCCTCGGATGGTACATGTCGTTGCCTGAAAGACTAATGGCGCTTTGGTTGTCACAATATAAAATTGTAGGTATACCTGAAAAACTTGGCCAAAAATCTTCCTCCAATTGTTTCAGCCAAATACATTCTTGTGTAGCAGTAGCCAATGACATGTATTCAGATTCCAAGGTAGATAGGGCTATTGTTTGTTGTTTTCGTGAGTTCCAACTTAAAGCTGCACCCTGAAACAGAAAAATGTAGCCGGTGCAAGACCGTCGATCTTCAGAGTCGCTGGCCCAGTCAGCGTCGCTGTATCCAACAATATTGGTATGTATGCCACTCTTATATGTGAGTTTTGTATATAAAGTGCCTTTTAAATATCTGAGCACTCTCTTGACAGCCATCCAGTGTTCAGCAGTAGGTTGGTTGTTAAATCTGCTAAGTGTGTTGACTATATATGTAATATCTGGTCTTGTGCCCTGTGATAAATACAATAAACAACCGACTGCTTCTTGATACGGCACATCTCTCAATATATCTCCTTCTTTTCTTGCCTTTTTTAATGTAACATTTGCATCACATGGTGAAGACACAGGTTTGCATTCATTCATTCCAAACCGGTTCAGTATTTTTTGTATATAAGCTGATTGATCAAGGGAAATGTCTCCATTGTCTTCCTGTGTAATTTTGTATCCTATACAGTGTTTGGCTGCACCCAGATCCTTCATAAAAAACTTCTCTTTAAGTTTATTTTTTATTTCCATAGCTGTATCATTGTTGTTGAAAAAATATAATAGGTCATCCACATATACAGTTATAAATAATATGTCTTTGTCATTTATTATTCGAAAATATATGCAAGGATCCAATTTTGATCTTTTCATACCTATTTCGAGTAAGGCAGCATTTAGTTTTAAGTTCCATTGCCTGCTTGCTTGCTTGAGGCCATAAATGGATTTGTTTAGTTTGCATACCTTTTCTCCATTTTCGAAATATGGTGGTTGTGACATATAAATTTCTTTATCAATTTCTCCTTGCAAAAAGGCTGTAATTGCATCAGTTTGATGGATTTGTAACTTGTATTTTGCTGCCAAACCGATCAAATATCTTATTGAGGTATTCCGAACAACAGGAGCATATATTTCATTATAGTCTATGCCTTTTGCTTGTTTATATCCTTTTATGACTAATCTTGCTTTATAACGCGTTACATTTCCGCTTTCGTCTGTCTTCGTCTTAAATACCCATTTACAAGGTATAGCTTTTTTATTCTTAGGTAAGTCAACTAATGTCCATGTTTTATTTTTCAGTAACGATTCATGTTCCTCCTTCATGGCTTCTATCCACTTCTCTGCGTTATTGCTATGGAGAGCCTCATCTATATCTTGTGGATCACTGTCCAATATGCTCATAGCTAACTCACCATTTATACATAGAAATGTAGCAGTATCGCGTTCTTTTTCTCGTCTTCGTGGTCTTAGATTAATTCGACGGGGTGGAGAAGTGTCTGAGCTTTCCTCAGGTATGTATGTATCATCAAGTCCATCTTCAAATGTTTCAGAATCTGAAGTAGGATTCTGATCAGTGATAGTAACATTCTAAGAACTTGAACTGCTCTGTTCATCGGATTCATCAATGTCATCTGTATCCTGATTTTCTTCCTGTATTGGCATATATACTACCTTTTTTTGTACACATTGATCAGATGCAATTTTTTTAATTTCATTTTGCTTGATATTTTTATCAACATTCAATATGTTTTCTTCTTTTTCAGGTGCTGAAGAGACCTTTTTTTGCTTCACGGTGGTTTCCAGGAATACAACATCTCTGCTCATTATGGCCTGTTTGCTCTTTGGGTCTATACAACGGTAGCCCTTTGTGCTTTCACTGTAGCCTACAAAAATCATCTCTCGTGATTTTGCGTCTAATTTTCGCCTATGTTCCTTTGGAATGTGAACCATGGCCTTACACCCGAAGACCCTCATATGGCTCAGGTCAGGCTGCTCACCGGTCCAAACCTCTTCCGGAGTAATGTCTTTGAGAGCTCGAGTGGGTGAACGGTTTATGATGTGTGCAGCAGTAGCTACTGCCTCCGCCCAATAGCAGTTCTGCAAATTAGCATTCAGAATCATACATTTTGCCCGTTCTATTAGTGATCTATTCATTCTCTCGCTGAGACCGTTCTGTTCCGGTGTGTAGGGGTTACTGGTTTGATGCAATATGCCATATGTTTTCATTGTATTTTGAAACTGTTTGTTAATGTACTCTTTTCCATTGTCACTTCGAAATTTTTTAATTTTCTTGTTTAATTCATTCTCAACCCTATATTTGAACTCTATAAATTTATCATGTACCTCTGCTTTACTTTTTAAAAAATATACAAATACTTTTCTTGAAAAGTCATCAATAAAAGTAACTATGTACCTGCAACCTCCAATTGAGACAGCCTGCATTGGTCCGCATACGTCTGAATGTACCAGCTCTAATAATTCTTTTGCCCGTGAGCCGTTATGCGGGAATGGTTTTCTTGTCTGCTTGCCTTCTATACAGGTTATGCACACATTACTTTCATTGTTCTGTGAAATCTTTACACCTGAAGTACATGCCGGTATTTTTTTCACATCAGTAAAGTTCAAGTGACCCATACGCTGGTGCCACAGGTAGGTATCATTGTCAATAGTAGCTGACATCGCATTCACTGTGTCATCATAAATATTCAACCTATATGTATCATTTACAAGATCAGCTTTTGCTACTTCTTGCCCCGCTTGGTTATATATTTGGCAGCCTTTTTTGTCAAACTCAATTTTGCAGTTACCTTTTATAATTTTACTGACAGATAGCAGATTGGTAGATAGCTCTGGTATGTAAAGGACATCTCTCACCTGTATTGTGTTGAACCCATTCTCAGCCGGTGTTCGTATAGTGACATTACCACAGCATTCAACACGAAGTGATTTGTTGTCTGCAATCCTTATGGTTTGTACAGGCGAAGGTTTCTCGCTATCCAGCCAGGCTCGGTGCATTGTCATGTTCATTGAAGCGCCCGAGTCGATATACCAATTCTCGTGATCTTGTAACTGCATCGCTGAAAAAGCAGCTATATAACCAGTATTAGATGACTTATCATTGCTAGTCTTATTTTTCTTATGCCAGCATTGCTTGCCTAAATGTCCATATTTATTGCAATTATAGCAACGGGGGCCCTTTGTCTTTTGGCTCTGTGTATTTTTTGCGTGATGAGGTGGTCTGGACTTGGGATTCGCATAAAATGCTGTTGTATCTGATGCAGATGCAGATTTCACTTCTTGTAACAATTTAGTTTTAATCAAATCTGCACTTATTTCAACTCCTGAACTTTCAATTGCCATAATCATGGGCTTGTATATGTCTGGTAAGCCGGCCAGCATTAAAGTTCCTAGCCACTGATCATCAATAGCAAAATGAATACTCCTCAATTTATGGGCTGATGACATGATTTTGTTAACATATTCTTCTATACTGTTACTTGATTCTAAGGTGGTATTAATTAAATCTTTCAATAAACCGACCTTGCGTACTAGTCCAGAGTCTTGAAAAGCACGAGAAAGATTGTCCCATACCTGTTTAGACGTGGTTGCATCTTGGATATGGACGTAAAGTATTGGATCCACCAGCAATATTAACTTTGACTTCGCTTTTATGTCCTTTTTTTCGTCAACAACTGTACCTTGCACAATTTCCCACAGTTCTTCCAATTGTAAAAAAGCTTTCACTGCAAAGCTCCATGTGCACCAATTATCACGTCCTGTGAGCTTTTCAATGGACAGTAAACCGTTTTGCGAAGACATTTTGTAAGTATCTGAAATGCTGAAAAGAATTCCGGCGTCCGCGTGATTTGAGGTTATGTACTTTTACTTTACTTTTTATTTATTAGCCAAATCTTATAACGCACTACTGAGTGAGGTGCCCATAACCTGATGAAATAAAAGAAATGGCTTTCTCTAAGACTTGACTTTAATTAGTAATTAATAGAAAAATAATATGCTTTAACAATGACGTGTAAGCGACCACAGAACATAGAGAGCGAGTAACCTTATAGTTAGGCTTAAGCAAACGTCATACTAAAAGCATTGCTAAGGCGATAGTGTCAGGAGCCTATATTATGGGTTTCGTGTTCTTTCCATCATTTATTATAGAGCTTGGCTCTGGTCGGTGGAGTAATTTATAAAATATAACGTCTTTTGTATTGTCGATGAAACACCTTAAACGTAGTTTTTTTTTTGTTCTTTACCTAAATACTTACATTCTGTGAATATTTTCGGAAAGGTCTGGCTGCATTGTTTAGGAACTAAACATTCGATTCGATTTCCAATCCTGTGATTAATGGTGCATCGCTCACACACTTGGCTATACCCATGCGATAGAGGGAGCGCATGAACCAAGATGATTCACAATTACACAATGAGCATTGAATCAAAAATGTCCGTCTCAATACCCACAACTGTTAGAAGTAGCACTGAAATCTAACGTTAACCTGCTCTACCTGTCCCTTCTGAGAACACGTATATACATAATATTTTGTAACCCGGGAGCAACGCAGCAACGTAGCAACTACGAATCTCGTTTTAATTTTATACCAATCTCGCTGTCAAACACAGACGGTTGCGAGTGAACCAATATGTGTACGCGGACGGACCAGGGAAAACTTCGACGACCGTTTTAGCCTAGTTGACAGTACGAGTACTACGAGGCTAAAAATAATAATAAATTGTAAATATTTGTGTGATTAGCCCGGGTATTTGTGCCTGTGTCCTGGATGTTATCTATGTATTTATTAATACAGGGTGTACTGTTGAAATGGAACAGTGATAGAAAATCTGAAACAGTAAGAGATACGGACATTATTAGAGAAACGGCCGATTTCAATAACAATTAGCCGTGAATAAAACCCGGTCCAACTTGTCTAAACATTGGAGTTTGTTTCGAAAGGTTTACTGAATTTACTGTGAGACTAGATCGATGTATAAAACATTGTGCCATAGTACTGATTTATTTTACTACATATTTATTGGGGATTTACCGAATTTTTAGTGTCTGTATCTCTGCGCTTATCGTTTGTATAAGTATTTACAAATCTCTTGAATAAGGTAGCATATTATTTATTAAATTAATTTTACGAGAATTGGTAATGGACTGGCCAAGTCTGCCGCATTTATACAGAGTATTCGACGCGGCGACGGAGCAAGCGGAGACAGAGATGGCGGGACAATCTGGATTTAACGTTACTTATCTAATTTCTGACGTAATCAATTCACATACAAGTCGTGCAAAGGTGCGCTCCCTATTTTGAGTTAACGGGTAGCAAAGTGTGGTGACAGTGACGCACTGATATTGAAATGAGATTGGTATCAATTCATTTTCGTAGGTACTGAAGTGCCCCCCGTTTATTGCTACTACCTAAAATGATAGGCCCGATCTGTGTTAGACTATATAGCACAATTGGTCACAACTTCGCTTGTCACATGTCCTATAAACTGGCCCTGTGGCACATGTGGTTGACGTGTCTATCTCGTGTATCGCTGTACTTGCACGTATGTTATTGTCAGATTATGGAACATGTAATATCCACTGGGATAAACAATAAATGTTATAATACGATATATACCTACAGGTTTTTTATTCAAACGAGGCAGTGAGGAACTACAAGAGAAACGAAAATTTGCTTCATCACGAGATCGACTTTAGAAAAATTCAAAACTTGCATTGCGTGATTTTCAAAACGCCGGTTAAATCCGACTAAAAGTTAGAGTTTGTTTTTTGCTCGGACTTCTATCACAAAAAGATAGGATTCGTTTAATAACGACGCTTCATAGTGACACAAATGGTTGCCCAGACAGATGGTTAGTCTGCTTTTGGTGGGTGAGCTTCAATCGATTTGAAGGGGAGTTCTGAAATTACATTTGAATCATCTTTTTGAATGTTATACATTTTCAACCGTGGAACAATGCGTGCCCCATATGCCCGAGTTTCGCATTCGGTACCTACCTATACATCCAAACTCAGCCCCTTGTTCATAAAAATTAAAATGACCTTTCTTATGAACACCAATTTAAAATGACAGATAAGGACAAACGAATTTTAACGGCAGTTTTACTAAATTAGGTTTGTCTACGAATACGACGATTAGAGTTTAATTTATATAATGCAGTACTTTTGTAGAAGAGTCGCTTCATGGAATATTTTCTAATATATTCATCAAAAACTCTTTATTAATTATTTTTATGACCACAATAAAACATACAAAAAAGGTCTTAAGCTGATTTTCCACCGAAAAGGCGAGTCGAGAATTGATATTTGTATGGTTGTCATTATTTCTACCGAAGATACGTGAGGTGAGAATGATAATTCACAATATGATTGCCTCATGATGAATATTAATATGGTCCTTTGTCATTATATTTTAATTAATAATTTTTACTGCGTATTGGTTACGCTGGAGGTGTTGGGGTAGAATCGTACGAGCACTTCACGTAATTAATTAGTTGTTTGATCGCGAAACGTTGACTTACGTCAAACGATATGTATCTCGGCTTTGTAGCACGCTCCCTAATGAAGATTGAGGTTAGGTAATTAGGTCAGTTAGTCATGTTATTTGACACTTCAGGCGAAAACAATATTTTCGAACAAAAATCCCATTGTTTAGATTTAGACCATCATCATTTTATATCAGCCGAAAGACTTCCCATGCTGGACATAGGCCTCCCCCAAAGAGTGCCACAATGACCAGTCCTGCATCACCAGCTTCCAGCGGCCTTCCGCGACCTTTGCCAGGCCATGAATCCATCTTGTGGGGGTAGACCTACCCAAGCTGCGCCTTCCGATACGTGGTCGCCATTCGACAACCATTCCGCCATTCCGCTCAACGGCCATTGGTTCCACGTGAAATGTTGTACGTGTATTGTGTGGTTGTCTATCGGTTATCAGAATTTCAAATAAATATAATTTATTTTGCCAGAATTTCATTTGCCATAATTTTAGAACGTTTCATTTTCCTTCATATACATTTGGGTTATTATTATTTTCATAATTTTGTATGCTTTGAATGCTTTGTATGCTTCGCTGCCGCGGCACGCCTGCTAGCTGTAGGGTCGCAGTTCTACCTAAAACTCCCTCGATTCGATCGTCGTCGTACCTTACCTACACTGTGTCCTGCCTCAGAGTAGAATAGGACCGACGGCGGCTCTCGCGATATGAATAATAAATCAAATTGTAATCGGGTGGTTATAATTTGATTTATTTTCGCGAGCGAATCAACGCCAGCGCCAAATCCGTTTACAAGTCAAAAGAATGAAACACTGCAAATATGCAGAATGTTCATAAGTAATTGTTTTATATTCAGACTAGTATCGGCATTCATAATCGTATCCTTACCTCCATCCAACTATAGATACAAAATGTATTAAGTATGTAGAGTCAGACATTCGTCTTCGTCAACACACATCACATCTTTATGTAGCCTATCACACAAAAGTAATTTGTGATTTTAAATGTAAAGTGCCTTTTGAAAGGTATGGCAAATGATTTTATTGCATATAACTATTATGGATTAAAAAGTTTATGGTCAATGATATTATGGCATATGATATTATGAACAATAACAATTCTGTCTTCTTTAAAAATTATGGTAAATAACAGTTATGACACATGATTCTGATTAATAAAATTATGGCCTCTGACTATTATACCAACTGAAATTATGGCACATGAAATTCTGGGGATTGAAAAGGGGACTTATGTAGAACTTTAAAATTGGACTGGTTAATTGATAACAAACAAGCCGAGTAATAATAAGAACTAAACAAAATTAAAGTTGCTGTTGTGCTTACAAATTATTGTCCCGCAGAGTCTAGCGGTGGACATTTGGAGGGTTATTAGGGTTTTCAAGGAAAATATGCTGTTCATTGAAATGTTATAAAATTAAGTCAAAGAAGAGATAAATGGTTTTCCTGTTAGGCACTCGTGTTGTGCGAAGGAAAACGTGTGCTGTTCATTGAAATATTATTAAATTATTTAATTAAGTAGAAATAAAAAACGTTGAATTCACATTTACGCTTGAACGTTTGAGATTTTTAAATATTACCTTACAAAATAAATAATCATTTAGAATAGAAGCACACATTTATTCGATCATCTGCAAATTAAGTCAAAGACAGATTTACAGGGTAGATGCAGATTTTTTTAGGCTGTCCACCCTGTAAGTACCTTCAGGCGTCGAAATAATTAGCTACTATTATGCTACGGTCAACACAGATAAGCGAACCTAAACAAATTTAATCAAGCCAAAGGCATTCACTTAAGCGTGCACTCAGCGTGGGTATCCCCCACAAGGTGGACTGATGACCTGGTAAAGGTCGCTGGAGTCCGCTGGATGCGGGTGGCGCAGGATCAGTCATTGTCGCTCTCTTTGGGGGAAGCCTATGTCAAGCAGTGGACGTCTTTCGGCTGATATGATGTTTACGATGATGATTCACTTAACCCTTTAAATTTAATACAGGCATTTTATATGTATATTTAATATGCTACAAAATTGTTGTGTTTATTGTGTTATAAAACAAAATGGCTTAGCATATAGGTTACTTAAGGTAGTTCGACAACCATACAAAATGTTTTTTGACATTCGCAGGTGAACGGCGTGATATTTAAAGAAACTTATGAAACACACTTTCGTAAATTGGCTATCCATTTGCGCCAAATTCCCCCTTTCCTAAAATAAACTTGTATAAACCTTGTCTTTCCTAGAATCTACTTGAAAACAATTATTATATTATACCTTTATTATATTATTATGTTTACAGGGTGTAGGGGACATCTTAACGAAAACTTAAACTATAATTTCAGGTCTTAACCGTAAACTGAAAAAAAAGTTGTGTTTTTCTCAGACCTCCGGATTTTTTAAATTATTTTATCACTCAGTACTTTTTTATTTGGCAGTTTTAAAGCAAAAAGGTATGTTGGGGTTGAAATGAATTTTGAGACTCAACTTGGCATATTTTATTTCTTCATTCTTCATTTGATATTTAGTAAAAATGTTTTAATGTCCACTAGAGAATATTCGATTATGAAATTTGCTTGCCAAAAGAAGTGAAAGAAAATTCCAGGAACCAAAATACAAGCATGATTCTATGGGAGCAAAATTTACATTTTGTTCTGTACGAGCCGTTGGAAAAATGCTTTACCCGAATGGGTAAGGCATATTAAAAAAAACCCGCTGCGTGCAAGAGCATCAAGAGCTCCAGTGCAAGCGTAAAATTTAATTATACCAACACAGTCATTTTCCTTTAACGCGCTCTGTACGCGCTGGTAACATAAATAAACTAGAGATTTCAATGAGCTTCGCATGCGCTAACTTATCAGAATGAGCATGTATATCGTAAACGATATGATACAGAGAGAAAGAATATAATGGAAAAATAAACCATCTTTGCCTGTAGCCCCCGACTGCCATATCGTTTAAAATATGATCGTGGTAAGTTCCTCGTTAAAAATAACACGTTGCAAATATATAAATAATATATTTTTTGTTTCGTTATAAAGTATCTAATTTAAAATACGATGAGGAGTTGAACGAGATTTTGGGGTAAATCGAGTTATACCAGTTCCATTTCCAGCCTTCCCATACCAAATTGCCCGTCGCGGGTATCCGCGGCCGTGCCGCGGGAGTCAGCATTGGCGCTTATAATATACTGACTTCTGCCCGCGACCCCGTCCGCGTGGAACACGCTTAGACCATACAAACAAACACACGCACCATACAAACTTTCACCCGCATTTCACACCCCGAGAGGATGATTTCTGGGATAGAAACCATCCTATGTCCTTTCTCGGGATTCAAACTATCTCTTTACCAAATTTCATCTAAATTCGTTCAGCGGCTTAAGCGTGAAGAAACACACACACAGACATACTTTCTTCCGACTGGGGCGACCTGCCCCATACAAATGTAAAAAATAAATCGTGTGGATATTTTTTTTTCTATTTTTTTCACATTCTACTCTCGATTCTGAACAAAGTGTTTTCAGGTTTTGCGTTATTTTAGTAACATTTTATTTTATTGTATAAGCGATCTATAAAATTAACGGCAGTTTTCTGACAGTTTCTCTGACGCTGGGTTACCATATCAAAATGCTTCGTAATCTTCGATACTGTTACTTAGTTAACCCTTGGAATAGGAATTTCTGCTATTATTGTAACACGGTTAATCAATCAATCAATTTAATTCAAATTGTATGACGCGAGCTACGCGAAAATTACTAAATACCGTACTTAAGCCGTACCGTTACTTAAGTGAAGAATGGTTTATGGTCGTGGAAGATGACATGGTTAACCGTTTAAAGGGTAAAACTAAGGCTATAAGAAATGATAGTGTACAGGGTGACGTTTTAATAAGTGTCCAAACTTTTTATGGGCATTTGGTATCACTAATATACTCCATTTTTGAAAAAAAAACTGGTAGGTATTTTTAAAATTATAAATTGTCTATCCCAAAAGAATTATCCGTACTGCGTGGTTACTAGGCATTCAGTACCGCGCGGAGCGGGGCGGGGCCGAGGGAGGGGAGGCGTGCCGTGCGCAAACCTTGCTACCCGCTGAGGTGCCCGCGCGGTAAGGTTTTTTGGGATAACTTTAAGTAGCAATTACGATTTTTTTTTGTACTGACTGATATGAAACAAAAAAAGTATTTTATAGTTTTGCTGAAGAATCTTATACGTGAATTTGGACACTGATTAAAATGTCACCCTGTATTATGAGATAAAGTTATATGATGACTTTTATAACAAACTAGACGTACCCGCGGCTCCACCCGCGTGAATGAATTATATTAATGTATTGTCACAATTGTATTATGTTCATGAGCCCTGCTTAGCAATATACCTTTATTAAAATGTCAACATGAAATTCAGTAATACACACACTAAGCCTCCTCTCATAGATGAGAGGGAACGGGCAGTAGTCCCCACGCTGGCCCAGTTCGGGTTGGGGACATTTATGAGGAAACCTGCATACATTCACGAAGAAATTCAAAGGTGTATGTGAAGTCCCCAACCCGCACTGGGCCAGCGTGGGGACTACTGCCCGTTCTCTCTTATCCATGAGAGGA
Source organism: Epinotia demarniana (assembly GCA_945867215.1). Taxonomy (NCBI): domain Eukaryota; kingdom Metazoa; phylum Arthropoda; class Insecta; order Lepidoptera; family Tortricidae; genus Epinotia; species Epinotia demarniana. The sequence continues at coordinate 30,141,970 of OX244261.1, read as the reverse complement.
GGCCTGTGCCCAGCAGTGGGACGTATATAGGCTGATTTATTTATTATTATTATTTGAAAAATGGCTGAAGTAACCATAGCGACACAAAGTTTCATAATTTTCAGCACTTAGTAAATTTTACCCAAAAAGGTGTCATTAAAACACCTATTTTAAATGATTATAACGAATAGAACAAATCAAAACTTTTCTCTAAAAAAGTTATTTACTGTCTTTTATTAAAAAAAAACCGGCCAAGTGCGAGTCGGACTCGCACACCGAGGGTTCCGTACAAACAAGCAAAAGTTGTAGTATGTTTATTACTAAATGATAAATGAAAATGGAACCCGTAACATTACAATGTGGAAAGCTGGGCAAGCATAAATTTAAACAGGGTCACTTTATCAATTTAGTAATCATCCTTTAGGCTATGATTTGTTGCGAGTAGTTGCGAACGCCAAAATAAGCGGAATACTTAAATAGCTGTTTCTTTTTATTACGTTGATATAAAACTGACTCACGGGAAAGTACCTTTAGGTTTTGATACCCTGGAGATTATCTATAATACTTATATGTATAATAAGATAAATCAGCCTATATACGTCCCACTACTGGGCACAGGCCTTCTCCCATGGATGAGAGGGAACGGGTAGCAGTCCCCACGCTGGCCTAGTGCGGGTTGGGGGCACATACACCTTTTTAAGTTTTAAATTATGCGACTTATATATTGCTATTTCTTATGATTGCGTATACATAAAACTTTCATTTTGCTACAGCTGAAAGGTGTTATAAACATGAGTATTTGATTAAAATCTCAAAAAATGTTTTTTGTATGATTTTACTAAAAATTACTACTTTTCGTAATTTTTCCTTTGTCTGTGCTATATGAAGTTTGATGTTTCAGTTCGAGTCCTGCCTTTTGACCATAAAACGTTTGGCCAAATGATTCATTTGACAAAAGTTTCATTTGACCTAATGCATTTTTCGTCAAAACAGTGGTATTTTCGGGAATTCTTTAAATATCATCAAATAGAAGTCGTTAGGTTAGGTTAGGTTTGTTTTATAAAAATCCTATAAAGCTTTCTATTTAAGGAAAAAATGCATTAGGTCAAATGAAACTTTTGTCAAATGAAACATTTGGCCAAACGTTTTTTGGTTAAACATTAGTGAACCTTTGAGTTTGTTGCGAGTACTCGGTTTCAAAATATGCGACTTCAATTGCTATTTTTGATTGCGTTGACATAAAAGTTTAGTTTTGCTACATCTGAAAGGTCCTATAGCCCTGAGTATTTGACATGAATTTCAATTTAATACCTCTACGCATTTACGAGGAAAAAGGTAGTAAGTTTTAAATTTAAAAAAGGTTTTTTGTATGATTTTACTAAAAATGTCTACTTTTCGTAATTTTCCCTTTGTTTGTGCTATATGAAGTTTCTTCGTGCCAAGTTTCAAGGTTCTGTGTTAACGGGAATTACCCTTTAGGTTTTGAGTTGCGAGTACTCAATTTCAAAATATGCGACTTTAATTGCTATTTCTTTTGATTGCGTTGACATAAAAGTTTGGTTTTGCTACATCTGAAAGGTCCTATAGCTCTGAGTATTTGACATGAATTTCAATTTAATACCTCTAAGCATTTACGAGGAAAAAGGTAGTAAGTTTAAAAATTAAAAAAAGGTTTTTTGTATGATTTTACTAAAAATGACTACTTTTCGTAATTTTTCCTTTGTCTGTGCTATATGAAGTTGCTTCGTGCCAAATTTCAAGTTTCTGAGTTCACGGGAAGTACCCCGTAGGTTTTGCGAGTGTCGACAAACTCTAAAATTTGCAGCATAAACGACTGTATCTTTTGATTGGGTTGACTTTTAAGTTTGATTTTTTCACAGGTCGAAGGCACAATACATTTGAGTATTTGATATAAATTTCAGCTTGATACCCCCACCACGCGTTCCTGAGAAAAATGGTCTTGACAGACAGACAGACAGACAGACAGACGGACAACAAAGTGATCCTATAAGGGTTCCGTTTTTTCCTTTTGAGGTACGGAACCCTAAAAATAACCACGAAGACACCGTCGGGAGCGGAGAGTTAGGGGGTCAGGTCCAACCGATCAGAGCACTTGTTTTTTTCCACACAACATAACAAACGATAATAAAATAAATAAATAAAAATATAAAAGCCTTTATTTCTACTACCATTAATAATTGCACTAAAACTATAAACTATTATACTTAAAAACAAATACTCTAGATAGAAGTCGCCTCTGCGGCGTAGGCCTCCACCATTTCCTTTCTCTGGCCTTCCGCATCCAGTCTGAGCCGATCCGTTGGCAGAAAATATCACGCCCTTTTCTTTGGCCGTCCATGTTTCCTCTTTTCGCCTCTCGGTATCCACTCGGTTAGTCTCTTCGTCCACCTACTTTGTTCCATTCTACAAATATGTCCTGCCCAGTTCCATTTGCATGATCTTATCCGGTACACAATATCATTCAGTTTTGTTGTTCTGCTAATGGTTGTATTGTTTACTCTGTCAGAAAGTTTAATGCCCAGCATACTTCGCTCCATTTCCCGCTGGCAAATTGCCAATGCTTCTTCTTTTCTCTTGAGGGAGATACACAGAAGGATGGCTACTTTAAAGAGCTTACTTTTAATACTTATATTTATCTCTTTGTTTTTCATGATCTCTCCCTTCAGGTGGCAATCGCCGGCTCCCGGCGGCTGTCATTATCTGTCTAGTGGCGCGGCCATTTTTGGCGAACTACCCTGAAGTGGCAGGGGCCATACGGGTGGTCATCGCGAATTCGGGGCACGTTAGAAAAATGATCATTATTCAAAATTACATTATGGATGGTATATTATAAGCTTATATCATTGGATTCAGAAAAAAATGGCCTATAACCACGGCCACACGGCCGTATTATCAAATTACGTAAAATGGAGAGACCGATCGCAATCCGACCGAACGCTACAGCCGAACATTTCCGAACCATTCCGAACAATATGGCGACGCTTCAAATTGAGAATGTTATCGAGATTAAGTTACGTGATTGTAGAAAAAATATCCGACAGAACCGGGAGCTTTTATGCTCTTGTTCTAAGTTAATATCTAGAGAATTGATTCGTAAATTTATTTCTCGTGTTCGTTGCGTTGTTTTTGTGAAACGTGACGCCAAGCATCGTGTTTTTTGTAAGGCGCTATCTCGCTCGTTCCTTCGTATTTTATCCCGTTCTGATTTTCCAATTTTATATAATAGATTACAGAATGAAGCGTTACAGCATGCATATTCTGTCAATTCAGCAAACTAACTATTTGTACCCAATCAAATTATTTTTGTTTGCATCATGCACACAGCTTGAACGAAATATGTGCAAACTTAAGAACGCATTAGCGTGGCACGGGCACGGTGGTCAGATCACAATCTGTGTTTATTGATGTCGTAATTGCAAAGACCCCGCGCTGATTGCGACGCGTGCCTCGTTAGGTGAACAGTTCTTGACCCCTATTATATTACAGACACGAAGGAAAATGTCATTAAAATCTTTTTCGTAGCAGTATTTAATGATGGGAATTCAATAATGATAAATCGATCATTATTAGACATCGTTTACGAAGAACAAGCCCAGCCTTCACGAGAACGCCTTTGTACAGATAAATAATAAAAAGCGGCCAAGTGCGTGTCGGATCACGCACAACAAGGGTTCCGTGCTGATTAAAAAGGTCGTATCGTTACTGAAATCTTACGGCACTTACGTCCTTTTCTTTAAGGAAGGCGGTTTTTTAGAAATATCTCAAAAACTTTAAACCGATCTTTTTCAAAATAATTTTCGCTGATAGAATTTAATAACCCCTCTTTGCATGATTTTTTTCATATTTTTAAAATACACGGGTCAAAAGTTACAGTGGGGGACACAATTTTAGTGACTTTCGGGGCGATTATCTCCGACTCTATTCACTTAATCAAAATTATTATTATTTTGGAAGACCTATCGATTTTTGTGCCACACCTGGGGATGCAATGAATTTTTTTTGGTTGACTTTCGGTTTTAAGTATGGAGTGCACAACTCAATTTTTTTTTGGAATTTCATTACACTATGTAGCGGTTCAAATACACCTTATAGTTTTCGAGTAAAATGCCTGTGACATACGGACAGACAGACAGGCAGACAGACGTGACTAATCTATAAGGGTTCCGTTTTTTGCCATTTGGCTACGGAACCCTAAAAATCAATACTGCCTTGAGAGCTGATTAAATGCGTTTTCTCTTACAATTTTCCAGAAAAGCAGTAACGGTTCTGTATAAATAGAGGTAACATTATTCCCGCCACGACGCAAAAGAGATAAACATTTTCATATGATAATTAACTAGATCCCGAATCCTAAATACTTACACCTTAGGAATATATATAAAATCGACTTAAGTCCCTAATTGTTAATGTTTAGTTTAGTCTGTTGAATGAAACGGTTATGAAGTATGTCTATATTATGTATCAAAGGAGAACGTTATATGATGATAATGAGGGAAGGAGCCTATTTCAGGAATCGTACATGTCATTCATTAGATAGGTACACGGTTTTTGTATGAGCTAGCATGGTAGACTACATATATATTTATATATACAACTTACCTGAAACACTTTACACAATTTATCTATACAAGTGAAATAGAACGATTGAGTCATTGAGTGACTGAGGGCTTATAGTATTAAGACTTAGTAAGGAAATTAGGTACCTACGTTATCGCAAAGCTACATTTTATACTAAAACACCTTCCAAAAGCGGAAAAACAGTATCTTGTCTGCTGTAATTGTGTACATTGCTGTTCGCGAAATTAAGCCAGGGTGTTGGGTACACGTCAAGCGTCTCCGAGGGGGCAGTCTGTTTAGCGTCACGGGTAAACGCCTCGAATTGTTGACTTGAAATTCTGAATTTATTATTAGATAACTAACTTGGCAAGGTAAATTAATTTTATTGGAGATTATAATGCTTCGAGACCCTTCCGTTGGTTTCCCAATTTTCAACTCAGCGTACTTATTGTAAAAGAAATAGAATGTTTTCTACACCATATTATTATAACCTACACAACCCTGTGTTTGTGCGTCTACATTAAATTGACATATTTATATATATATGCGCTTGCGGTAAATATATTTACCCTATCACCTCAGCAGTTTAACAAATATTACATACACACTAATATTAGTAAACAAAAAAAACACAATTAAAATACCTGCATACCTATTCTGCTTAAAACAAAATAAGGGCCACTTATATTCTTATATTTTTTTGTTAATTATTGGACATAAACTAATTAATTAGAGGCCAATTGATGAAGTCCCGCATCCTTCAGAACCCAACCCCTTAATTAGAGGCCAATTGATGAAGTCCCGCATCCTTCAGAACCCAACCCCTTTCATGCTGGTGTTTACGTCAAGGTAATAGCTGGAAAAAGGTATGTTACTGTTCTATATAATTTATACGTATCGATCACCAAACTTGTGGCATTGTACATAATATTTGATAAATAATTTACAACAAGTTTTAACTCTTGAGAGAATAAAAACTATTTGACGAACTTAATATACTCGTAACTTACTCATTGTACTACCTAGTAATTCAATTGATCGCTGTAAGTTTTATATATTTCCCCATTAAACGTTAAGTAGATACCTACAAATTTCCTGATGCGCCTAGACTAAAGACAAAGTTCAGACACAAGCTGCTTTTCAAAGGCTTAGTGAATGCTAATTCCTCAAGCGTCAGTACATACTCATTAATTCAAACATTATTTAAGTAGTCTTAGGCAAAGCGTATTTCAATACAATTACGATAGCAAACGTATGAACACTGTGAACATTACCAAGTAGTTTCATAGAAGTGCTCGTGCTAAGTAACCTAACACCAAAATGCGAACCTTTAAGCTCGACAAGCTTACTAGCTTACTACACCTGACACCGTAGAGAATGCAATAAAATTCCACACAGACTGCTACCGTAAGACGATAAGTTTTGAACTTTATGTGCAATCTTATAAAGTAGCTATCAGCCTGTGCTGTATTATGATCAGAGCAGAATAAGGTTGAGAACCTAACGTAACGTTAAAAGTAACAGTCGTATCTGGTTTTCTTTACCAGTCATTAACGATGTTTAATCTTATTACTCCCTGCATTAATGTTAATTAAAGCCTCTTTTGTTACTTTTCGGGAAATAAAGAGTAGCTTTTTATTTAGGCCGTGTATAGAATTTTCGGTGTTACCGAGACATTATGAGCTTGAAGAAGTAGGTACTTGCTTATCTGCGAGCTATTTGCTTGTCTCAATTTACTCGTCACGTACAAGTGACAATGTAGATTTGGCTCAATTATACAGGTCTTGATCAAACATCGCGGGTTGTTCTACAATCTGCATACTGTTCTTGTCTATTGACTTACTGTGCACGTATTGGCGTATCGCGGATATTTTCACTGGAGGATTATAAGTATGCGCCTTAAAATTAATCTTCCATTTAAAAGCGAAGTGCTGGCTAGTAACCCTCTATAATTTCTCTGCCTACGAGGCCACCCTTAACCCAAACTGATTCCTGGCAATTTGGCTCCATTATAATACTTTTAGTTTTCCTTAATGTTAAAGAAGGCCGCCATGTGCTACGGAGGGATCTAATAATATATGTTTGGTAGACGAGTATTTAGTTTCCATTGTTAAAATTATATTGCTTTGGGAACACAGTTAAATAGCAGCATTTTAGTTCTCTAGTCACGCCAGGTTACTAATAATGATTGAATTTCAAATATATTACTTTGCTTTTACGAATGTATTATAAAAAAGATGATCTTTTATTTAAATGAACAATTCATTACTGCCAGATATAGAAATAGACGTTCAAAGGTAAAATTATGATACGCACAAAGGATATAATATAGAATAAGAAAAAAGTATCGTTATCAGAGCTTACGAAGAGATTCGAAAAATAATAATTTAAGAAACTCGCGAAAACATCGTTGGTAATAACTTAGTTTAATAAAAAGGCAACTAATGCAGTGGCTATTAATCTCAGTTGCCAGAGCCACGTGTCGGGCATTGTCTGGAGCTCGGGCAGCTCTTGTGTGCGGGACTATTGTGAGACAGGAAAATTTTAACGAGTAATTTGAATAAGAAGTTTTGGCTCAAATACCTTATGGCTTTTTCGGTAGAATAATACACATCTAGTTTTTTTTTTAATATAAAAAGGTTGTTTTGCACACTGTAAATTGACTATAATGTAAAAATATATGGGCATGTTATTTTTATACCTATATACATGATAATACACGATATCGATAAAATAATGTTTCTCTCACTGGCTATTGAGTTTTGCCGTGAAAAATCCGGGCTCTGAGGATTATGCTTTTAAAAATTGGTGCTTGTGTCCAGCGTGTCCATACATACGACAATTTGTTCGACCACTCTGCCCCACTACTATCCTTTTTCGGGAATATTATTGGCTTTTTTATTTGGTACATACACCCCTATTGTAGTTTCAAATAACATTAGCATATTTACGATAACGGTGTTTTCCAAAAAGGTGAGTGGAAGCGTGGAAGCACTATCTGCATGCCACAGCACGTTGCAAACAAGTGAATGAAAAAATAAAATTGCATGTCTTTTCCAACAAATACCTATATAAGAATCGTGAAATATGTTAAATTGTTTGGGCTGCAACTCGAAAAGAAATTTAGCAATTGGATGTTTTGAATGTTGCCGATCTCCCTTTTGAAGCCAGCCAAAAACGAAATTGTGCTATGTCGAATCAATCAAAGCGATGATTCAGTAATGTATACTTATTATGTGAATGCTAGGAATAAGAAACCCTTTCAATTTAAACCTTCCAAGTTTCGTTATTCCGTGGTCAATAGTAATCTGTGCATATTTCTGCGTTTCAACTAATAGTTAATTCTGCCTTTTTGTTCTGGGATCGCTGTTACAATAATATCGTAGTCAACAAATAAATAATCGAAAATGCCGAGTGCGGCGGACCGAGATATCGGCTGATCGTACCATTAAATTTGCTGCCAGTGCTATTCGCCCACTGCACTTTTTTGTGTACTTATACCTATTTGCTTGTCAACTATTTACAAATTGATAGGAAACCATTGTGTTAACTTGTCCCTGCGTCTTTTAGGTTCTGTTTAGGTTTGCGAATATTTTAGCCGACATCCGATGAAAAGGGGGGTTCTCAATTCCTTTTCGTGGTATTTGTTAAATATTTGTTTTTTTTTATAGATCGACGGTGGCAATCATCTCATAACACGATAGTTTATAAAGGATTTGTAGTTATTTTTGACTTGCAATTTTATTCTTCCAGATTGGTCTTATTTATACGAAAATCAAGTTTTGACGATGAGAGCCATAGGTATTCAGAATTGATGATTTGGGTATTTTCTGATGTAAAAAAGGCATTTGCTCTGTAAAAACAGTTCATTTCGCACAGTGGAAAGAAAATGTGTATATTTGATTGCCAGTTAGCCTAATGGGTAATGACTCTGCCTACGAAGCTGACGGTCCTGGGTTCAAATCCCGGCAAGGGCAAATATTTGTGTGATGAGAATGAACATTTTTTTCTGAGTCTTGGATTTTTTACATGTATTTTAATATTTATATTTATAAAATATATTGTGCCCATAACACAAGTCTTATTCGGCGTACTATGGGGTTAAGATTTTTTTTATAAGATTGTCCCCATTAATTTTTTATTTAAATGGTCATAGGTACTGTTTTACGTGGCATGACCTGTATTTTTTTATTTCTTTTAAATTATTTACAAACTTTTATTTAGTATCCATCCGCGGGCGCGTGACTGATACTTTAGTTATAAAACAAAAAGTTGAAGCTCATTTACCAGAGTTTGATTGAACTGCAATGCAATGGTCATTGAGCAGATGGTAACATACTCGTATATAATATATGATGGATAGCAAGTGGAACTAGCAGTTACCACACAATCTTCCTGCGGGCTGCAGCTCGTTACTGATGATGAATAATAGGATCACAATAAAAAAAAGACGGGCAGCCACACCGTGCCCATTAAAGTCTTAGCAAAAAAACGTTTTGTAAAAGTTTGCTTTGTACCCAACCCACACCAAGCTTTATGGGTTTTATGGACATCCATGAGATACAAAGCAAAAATATGTTTTTATTTTTTCCCCTAATGTACTTCGAGGACAATGAATCCATAGAATTTGTTTTACTTTATGTTTTAATGACCGCTACTCTAGTAATGTGTAATTTTGTAATTACTACCCAATAAGACGTTTGATGTGGTGAATTTTATTGTCCACAGGTCACAACATGGTCTCCACACAAATAAGTCGAATGACAACTAGTTTATCTCAGAAAAAGTAAAAGGCAAATTAAGAATGGAACAGAAATGGGTGTGCGTGTTTGCCGCTGTGCTGCAAATAATTGGTGCAGTAAGACCGACATGTCCGAGCGACCCCAACTGCGTTTGCGGCGGCACGCTCGCCGTTGAACTCAATTGCAATGTCGACGGTGAGTCCATTTTGAACGGAGCGTTTACAACACTTTTCTGTGCGTTCGAGGGAAATAGTGGATATTGAACGACGATCTAACTTTATGAATTGTTTACTTTCAATGGGAACCGATTTATTTCTTGTGATTAATATGTATGACTTTGATTTTCATCTCGCCTGGAAGGTGTTAGGAGACTTTAGAGAACTGTTGTTTTGGTGTTCATTCATATTATTTTTCGTTATTGTGCACCGATTTTGATATATAAACATATATGCCTTATACTTATCACAAGACTTCTTGAAATAAATTATTTAGTCAAATTTAAAAGATTTAAAACAATGCACTATATGAATTGTAACATCCTTGATAGCGCCGAGACTGGCAAAAACCTACGGTTTTTTTAACTAACCGCACTAAACTTGATCTAGATTTATCACTCAACACTAAGCTTGTAACTCGATCAATAAAAAACATATAAAATCGGGTGATACATTCTGATATGTATAACGGTCAATATTTTTTAACGCATGCATTTACTTATGACTGGCGTCAACTAAAACCAAATTTTGAAACCGTCGTTCCAGTTGAAATGACTATTTTTAATGGTTTAACGTACTTTTCTACTACAGAACTGACGTTGGGTAGACAGGACTTTCGGATTGATTGGAGCTCAATCCATTTGGTCCGTACACCAACAAATGCTCAATCATCGCAGACATTTTTGACCTGATGTCAACATTTCCTTTACTTTTTTCCCAATTTTATGCTGGTTCTCCCCAAAGTAGGATCTCCCATAACGTAAGCCAAACTTATTGATCTGCAATAAGTTTTCGAGCCGTTTGAGATTATGTTTCTTTAAAAAATAATGACAGATGTCGAAGAAAAACTTATTTCAGTGTTCTCATGATACTCGAGACACGTTTACGTTGTTTATGTTCCCAGCGTTTGAGATACAAATCCAAATGCTTTTAATTCAGGTAATGGCTATCTGATGTGTCAGTGGCCTTAGGCTCAAAACTTTTATTGCACTCGAATACTAACAAACACTATTGAGACATACAGAACGCGTAGGCATTGCCAGTTAGAAATTAGTCGTTTGTTCGACATGATCTCTGGTATGATCTATTACAACATCTTCAACATTCTGGTGCGATTTTTCCATAGAGATTACGTCAATTGGGTCGGCTCGAATATACATAATCTGAACGGACCCAGAATCGGATTTCAGAATAAAAAAATGTTTTTTTTTTTTTCCGCCAGTCTTCTCGTGACCAAGGATGTTGCAACACGTTTGAAATGTCGATATGAATTATTATGACTACACGATTGAGTCCTTTTTAGTAAAATTAATATAGTACACTTTATTTACTTAATTTAAATACACAAAATGCTGTTTGATGAACCTGTTTTTCTTGCTTACAGGTCGGACTGTTAAAATTAATCTACTACCGGATATTTACATTAATATTAAATGTGAGAATGCATCATCTCTCGACTATACCAAGTTACCAAGATGTGCCAGCCAACAGAACTCCTTCAAATCTGTCAGTTTCAAAGACTGTCCCTTGCCGGTCACGTCATTCAAAGATGTTCTTAGCAGCATAGGGGTATCTAAAACTATGGCATTAATATTTCAAAACACCAAAAATTTATCCGGGTTCTTTGACAGAAAACACTTTGCAGGATTACAAGATTTGACGAAATTGCTATTATCGATCAATGGGAATACACAACTTCCTGATAATCTATTCACGGATATTAATAATTTAACTTGGTTAAACATTCGATCAAATAGCATTAACCTTTCAGAGAATTTGCTCAAACCACTCGAGCGATTAGAAACCCTGGAAATAAGTCATAATCATATGACTAATATATCATCAAATATGTTTGCCCATCTGTCGTTTCTGAGGAAGCTGTCCTTGTGGCAGAGCAACGTTACATGGTTCTCGAAAGACTTCTTCACGGGAGTTAACGTACTGGAAGAGCTCGATCTGAGTTCGAATGGTTTGAATGAGCTGCCGGCTTCCATTTTCAAACCGCTGAGAAAACTTAAAAAGCTTACGTTGTTCTCAAACAAGTTTTCGTCGCTTCCTCGAAATCTTTTCAAAGAAAACAGGGAGTTAGAAACAGTCATTGTTCTCAATAATGACGTGACACTGAAAGAGTTACCGAGATATTTATTTGGGAGTTTGACAAATTTAAAACAGGTGTACATTCAAAGGTGCGGCTTAGAGGCTATACCGTACGATGTTTTTGTTGATTCTCCTAATATAACGAACATTTCATTGGCGTACAATAATCTGGAAGCATTGCTCGAAGCTATATTTAATGACCAAATTAATCTACTCGAGTTGGATTTAAGCCATAACAATCTTAAGGACATAGAACCTAAACTATTCTCGTCTCTGGTGCGGCTGGAGTCACTAAACTTGGATCACAATCATCTAGTTGAAATTTCTGGGTAAGCAATATTTAATAGTTACATAATTCTTCGAGATTAACTTGTCTAACTAAAAAAACCTATAGGTTGGTAAACTATCTGGTTTATTTACTAAAATAAACAATTATTTCATGGACAAGATTTGCCAAAATAATTACGTATATCATCTAACAACCAATTACGACAAGGTAGTTAATTACAAAAGGAATACGCAGGTCGTTAGATGAAAATATATTTCTAATACTTTATTTCTTATTACCTGCTTAATAATTTGCCATCTATGGCTACAATCTGGTATATGTGAAATTATTAGGTAGTTGTCAAATCTACGAAGCAGCAAATTTTACCTCGCAAGAACACAATATGTAGGCTAATTTCCAAAAAGCATGACCCAAACGATTCAGTAAGAAAGCTCTATAAAAAGCCCGTGTTTGAATTCAATTATTCTCGTTCCAGTGGGTTTCAGGAGTCCAACGTAACAAAACATAATACTTACTGTCTACCTATTCGTTTTTTATTAAATAAAATAATCAAACATCCAGAGGCTCATACATCATTTCTAAGCAATTAATGATTATCATCATTTTCTTGCCCTTATTCCATTTACTTGATGTCAGTGCAGTTTGTCTTTAATTCCATACCTCTCATTTAATATTATAAAAAAACGTAGGTATTTTTTTTGACATAATAATACAATAAAAATTTATCTTTCAGCTCAACATTCTCGTCATTGTTAAGTCTTACGTATTTGAGTGTGGAGCACAACAATTTGAAAACGGTCTCGTCATATTTATTTACCAACAACAAACAGAGAATGTACATATCCCTTGCATACAATAATCTGGATTTTGAAAACAAAGGACTGGACAACAATACATGGCACGAAGAGACTGCACACTCGTCCCCTTTCAGTAGAACATACAATTTAAGAGTGTTAAACCTCAGTCATAACGAATTTAAAAACACTTTTGTCGACTGGTTTGCGAATAGACACGACACAGTAGATATACGTCACAATTATATAACACTTTTACAGGTGAGTCCAGATTTGTATTACCTCAAGGGTAACCTCTTTGTTGTAACCAGTTTAATAAAGAACCTTTTTTAAATTGTTTCAGCGTAAATCTGCTGACCTAGTGTCTTTAGATAAAAGACATGCTCAGCAAAACCACGGATACCATCACGTTTTGATTGCGAATAACCCAATTCATTGTGACTGCCGAAACTGGGATTTCATTCGTTATACGAAAACTCGCCACTTCCGAGTAAGATGTTTACCGATATAAATAGTTAATGAAAATCACTTTGTACAATAAGGACATGATACACTTTTCACATGAAAATAACAGGTCGACCGTAAACTTGCGATACACTGCAGCTTTTAGAACGAATAATTATTTGAAAAACTATTTCCTAACATAATGACATGTCTTTCAAATGACGTCATTGCGACGAGTGTTGGAACTTTTTGGTCATGTTTGATCGATCTTTCTTCAATCAGTCTTACTCAATAACGTGTTACTGGGTTATTAGCAAGTACTATTTAAAGTGGTAAAATACTACTAGGTTCAAGAGTGAATAGGTTAATACTGAGCCAATGAAGTTCATCTCCTGCTCTGTCAGCCTTTCCAATCAGGTCAGATTAAAGGGTCCAACACTGGTCACCCTATTATAAAATACAATGGGAGCAATTCTATAATATTTCCTCTTATGAGAATCAACAAAATTACTGGTTCTGCAAATACGCCACAAACACAATTTTACACGACAAAATTTTAATATAAACTCTATAAGGCCGGTTCCCAGTAAACAATCCACCGATATAGTTTTCCTTACCAACAGTTACATTTTGACACATTTTCTACGGGTAATCTGTTAAAATGTAACTGCTAATGAGGAAAACTATCCGTGGATTGATTATTGGGAACCGGCAAAACTCATACATCATTCATAAGATAGTTTATAACATTCTCAAAGTTTTGGATATTTAAAAAATATGCGACAGTGAAGGAGTGGTTATGTTTAGTTCCCAAATACCCCATTTAATTTGGGTCGCTTATGGATACAGCAGTAACACATTCTTTAGGTATTACTGCTTTATAGTAAAATATGACGTAATTATTTTTGTTGTTTTTTTCAGTGGGACGATTTGGCTGACTTGGAATGCTCACATTGGACCAAAATTTGCAAGACCGAGGCTGCAACATTATTATACGCGATGTCTGTTGTTTTCGTATTTGTGTCCATAGCTGTCACGACAGGTTTTGTGCTTTACCGTAGAAGACTATATCTTGTTACAAAGGAAACGCTGCGCAAAGCTTTAAGCTCTAGGGATCCTAAAATTAGAACGCTCCGGATTGAAATAAAATGTGTAAAAGAGGACGAGGAGTTCGTAACAACTAATATTTTACCAGTTTTGAATACTTATCAAAACCTTACTACAGAAATTGTCCATTCTAGAAGCTCTAATGAGACAAACACTGACAAATCCAACGACAGCGTAAAGGAAAAACGAATGACTCTGGTCGTGTTTTCTCCAAATTACTTGACATCTGCGTACCGCGAGGTGAGCATAAAGAAGATTCGAGGCGAAATATCGAAAGCGCGGAACACAATTTACGTATTCGTTGATATCGGCCCAGACAATTCAATATACGCGTTTCTAAAGGAGCAGAGAGATTATCGCACTTCGATATTGTGGAGTGATCCGAAGTTCTGGCATCTTTTTTTGGTGTTAGTGAAGTATAATAAATGCAACAAGCACGCCATTCGTGAACGCTGTGTCACCTCTGTAAATACTGACTTTTCAACTCGACTCAGACCCCATAATTTGTACGCAATAGACACATTTGCCCACAGTCAAGTTTAGTTGAATATTTTATAATTTAGTGAGGTAAAGACTGATCTCCGCAACGTTAAAACCAACATCACAATTTTATTTCCATTGACATCATTGTAGGTTTATAGTTAAATCATACACGCATCTCGGTGTAGCTAGAATTCGAATGAAAATTTAATGATTATGTTCAAGTTATTAAATACGTGTGAAGTAATTTTTTACGGAGATATTTTATCATGTAAAAATATAGATAAGGATGATTGTTAAATAACACGTAAGTAGGTAAACCTACAATTTGTTAGAAGTATTATGCCTCTTGAACTTTGAAGAAGTCGATCGATGGCTTGAAATTACGACCCTTCAGGCAAAAGAGCCTCGTTTCGTTAGATTGTTAAGCATACTTTAAGTGAAAAATTACCCATTTACCATTAAGTTTCAAGGAAACTGTATATTATAAATTTTTAAATGAAAGGAAAAATTGAAAAATTTAATGCTCCGATGCTCTTTATAATTTTCTTTAGCAGCGTTACTGCTTAAAAACAAATATTGAAACTGTATATTGCTACGAATTGTAAACTACTACAGTTTATATTTAAATAAACCATAAAATGTACAGTGAATTTTATTTGTTCCACTTCCTACCTGATTATTTATTTCGTTAGGTATTTACATGTGGAAGGGCTTTATGAATTTAGAGAGACTTTGTAGTTTAAACATCTTTTATTTCATCGCTTCATTTGACAATACGTAGAAAAATCAAAAAACCATCGGGCTTACATTTCAAATTTCAAACTGAACTCTAGAAAAGTTCCATCAGGTCTCTCTCCCCCTTCACCTCACCTCTCCGCCGTAACATTCCATTCCCACATACATGTTGACGGACACTACTCAAAACAAAATATTAATAACAATAAAACTACGTCTCACTGTCCGTCAACAACGTGCTAAAGGAGGCACAGAAATAACCAAATATATTAACTGAAAGAAAGACCATTATAAAACTCGATGCTTGAAACTAAAAAGTCGGCATAAATGTATTCTAAAAGTAACATTGTCCCGTGAAACTGTGAAATAAGGGAAACATAGTAGAAACATAATTATGCACATCTACATGTATGTAATATATGATTGTCACATTTCGTGACTAGAGGATGTGAAATTCAGGCAGAATCAACTTTTATGGCAATAATTATTACTGCACCCACGCTTTATCTCGGAATTTATGATAATAACTGTCATCGTAGGTAGGTAATTATAGGAAAGCCTGTATAATACAGAAAGATATAAAACCACCGTACATGGAGTTTTGTGTAGAGATTATAAATAATTTAAAATCTTGATCTGAATGAGTCCTAACGAATATTATTACTTTTTCATTCAGAAGCGTCATTACAATGCAACATATTATTATTGTCAACAAGCCCTACGATCATCCTGCGCACAAACTAACTTTACCAAGTGTGTACGTTCTAGAGGCTTACACATTTAACGTTCACAATTTTCATTTCATAACTTAAGCCATATTGAGCTTACTATGCGACTAGTTCGATTTGTGTAAGATTTTCCACTAATATTTGTTTATTTATTTACAGCATAGTATTAATATTTCCATATAGATACAATAAGAGGACCTGAGAAATGGAGCAAAATTTTTACAATGTGGTACCCAAGAGGATGTAAACGTAAAAGAGGCAGACAATTTAAAAGATGGGAGGACGAAATTATAGAAATGGCGGGAAAGACATGGACCAGAGTGGTCACAGACAGGTAAAAATGGAGAAGACTGGGGGAGGCCTTTGCCAGCAGGCACACAGAAATGTATTTTTTTTTTCGGTTACTGTAGTCATAAGTATTTTTGTTGTGATTTTCTGAAAAAAGGCTATAAATAAATAAATAAAAATTAATATTTCCATAGTACTCCCAAGTACTTACCATTTAGTTTCCAGTTACTAGTTGTATCAGTGTATAACAGACGTATTAACCTTAACAGTCGGAGATTGGATAGCTAACTCGCTTTGTAGGGCTTAATGAGATTCGTATCACATTAACACGTAAAATGAAGCTCCGATTATACAGAAACACAATAGCAGAAATCTTAGTTGTGTGTTACGTTATATGCATAAACACATACAATATGTTCTTTAAATTAAACGAGTGGAACAAAAGAAAATATATTTGAACCTTTTATTTTCTATGCTTATTAGCACTATTTATTGTAGGACCATAACAAGATCTATATACTACCAAATTAACAGTTAATCTATTATTTCCTAACAAACACTTTCACTGCCAAGAATCGCTATGCGCCATGCTCTTAGCCTATCCCGTGGTTTTCCTCGTATGTCGTGGAAAGCGACTACGGCATAGGCGCCAACTTGGTGGGTTCCTGGCAGTGAAATTGTAAAGTCCTTAAACCAGTAATGTTATAAAACCTTTACGACTGATATATCCAATATTCAACTTGATCTTCTCGTAGGACACTCATATAATGAACATAATATTATTATGTAGTTAACTTCGCCGGATTTTATTAACTCTATATCTATATGAGTACGTTAATATTCCAGAAAGTAGGTATAGCTAAGCCTAAGTATGAACCCCCGGTTTTTTCCCGTTTTTCCATCACTGAGCAGAATTGTAATTGGTAAGTTCGCAGATTGGACCGCTTATTAAGTAGCCTCTGACCGATTGCCCTGTTGGTTTGACCTGCTATGCTTTTTTATTATGTTTTTTTGTTTTTTTTTTATTAATAATAAATTCACGGTCTCCAAGATACTTGATTAACATACTTCTTTCGGGATGTTCAGATTGGTCAAACAGATTGCATATCCTATTCGTTATTGTTGGATGTCTTTATGATAATCGGTGTTACTAATCTATAGGGATTTATAACAGGCAACATTTATAACTAAACAGGTATGTTGCCTGTAAGAAATAGCTGTAAACACACGGTAGCTTTGTAAGCCACGTTAGCTACTTTGAGTGGCCTGTGCACTTCCGTGCTTTCGAAGTATCCCCGAGCCGTTGAAACCGGTTGTTGTATATAAAAATGGTAAGTAAACCGAATAATTGTTATGTTTCTTCTTTTTGCCTCAGAGCTTCTAAGGCTGGTTTAGTGTCACGCTGACCATTTGAGGCAACAGGCCTCTGTTTGAACGCTTCAGAAGCTTCTAGGTAAACGCACACTTATAGCCTTCGCTACGGTTTATTGTGTAGTAGTATATTATTAGTAGTTTTTGTCTGAAACTCCAGAGTGCAACACACATAAGTAATGTATCAACCCTGTAACTGCAGCGCCTCGGCCGGTACAAGCTAACGGCCGCTGGACAACTCGTGCTACGCTCGTAGCCGATCCTGAGGTTTTCCTCGTAGCGGTAGCGACTACGGCGTAGGCGCCCGCTAGGCGAGTTCACGCTGATAGAGCTTCTGCAGAAACTAAAGCCTACGCTGCTACTTCTAATCTAGTATTAAGTGTACCCTGATTCGCCAGAGGACGCAACCGGTATAATATCGTTAGTTACTTAACATGAAGAGGTGTGCAGACAAATCTCGGTTACACTTTATATAAAGGAATCAAAGCGCTCTGGACACAAAAATGTTATCAAATTACGGGACAAAATTAATCTTAATATAATAAAAGTGTGGAGTGTATTAATTACCAGCACGGCGTCTCGTGGCCACATTTTGGTGTGCGGGATGGTCATAAATAAACAGGGTTGCCCCCCCCCTGAGCTTTATCGCTGTCCGCGAGTGGGGTTTCACGAACGATTCAACTCATATTTATGGACGGAAATGCATACATTCAATTATATAGAGCTTTACTGTAATGGTGCGCAACTGTATTTAATACCTATTATACAGGTTAAAAAGATCAACGTCACATAAAGGGCAACTAACTGTCTTAAATATTGGAAATAGTTAATAATACGCAGAGGACACTTACTTTTACTTTTGAAAACAATATCATGTTCGTGGAATACGTTGAATAAGCCTCGATAATCTCTAGTAATTCTTAATACGATGCTCTTGGACAAATGGACGTATGAACTTGAACCACAAAATTTTACAATGACAAAAACAACTTTTTTATACTTTTTTTAACTTTTTTTTTAGTTATCACAACTAAGTCGATATATCTACCTTGACTTCCACCATAGACTGTCTATTAGTTAAACGATGAATAAGAGTAATAAAATTGTTAGTGATAAAGGTTTCTTTTATCAATAACCCTTTGAATCTGTGTTATAGCAAAACAAGTACTTTTCTGTACTTTGATTGGTTCGATTCCCAATTATTCAAAATCAAATCATTTATTCGTGGCCCTAGAATATTTCAAAGTCCATAATATATATTTTATATTTTTCACCTCAGCAGCTCGAACAAGCATATTTTACTGCGTGAAAACAGTGTGCAAAATGCGATTTTGCTCACTCCGTGAGTCAAAGTAACTTTTTAATTTTCTGTGCGGAGCACTGATATTTCGTCGTATGGAGTCTATGACAAGTTCAGAATATTTGAACTTAATTGTCTGTACTGTCCCTTTCATTCCATTATGAAAAAAGAAAATGGCAGACATAGGTCTGGATCGACCTATGTCTGCCATTTTCGTTAGTTCGACCAACGAATTTCAAAGTAGACCCCAAACACGTTCGAAAACTATCAAATTAACAACTTTAAATTACCAAAATAAATATACAAAGGAATATGAAATTTAAGAATATTGAAATAAAAGATCTCAGAATAAACTCCGTTTTTTTCATAACAAAAACGCAAACATGAATTTTATTATGCTAGCTAATTAATAATTCTAGTTTTTTAAACAATCTTAAATTCTATGAACATATGCAGCACCACAGATGCAGTTTCCGAACACAAGCGCGGGGCCCCGCCCCTTTTAAAAAGTTGCGCAATGGTTATTTGCTTGAGATTTTATTTAGTATATTCTTCGTCATATTTGCATTATTGATAAATTGATAATTGATAAATCAATTCTCTATCTAACTAGGAAATATAGAGAAGTCACTGACGTGACGAAGGCAATATTTTAACAACAGTACGGCTAGTTTTTGGTGTGCTCGCGAGATACACGTAATATATGCTATAAATATGAGCCCTTGTGATAATGATAAATATTTCAAAATATCTCGAAAATATATGAGTAAAATCGCAACGGACGAGCGAGCACCCGGCGGCAGCCGCGGTTTAATAGAGTGCAGTAGGCAAAAGCTGAACGGAGCCGGTCACATGCGACGACAGCCGACCACAGCCGTCCACGACCGCGAGGAGCCGACCGGCCGCAAGTAAATACATTCAAATAAGAAATTTAACGTCTATATTAAAGCTTCAAATTCCTTTGGCAACTTGCAAAAAACGCGCAGGCACGCTCCTGCCCGGCCCGGTCGGTGAGAATCGTACATTAGGTAGCGTTTGGAATGCAATTACATTATCCTGGGAATCGCCTAGTAAATTATTGATCATATTTACAAGGAAGGTTCTTAGCAAAATTTGCAAGGGAGACCTATCCTCGTCAAACCCTTTAGAAAAGGTATCGTCTTCATTTATAAAAGTCTCGGGTCCTCAAATAGAACACCTTCGTCAAATCCTGACATGCTTATGATATAAATATAAATACACATAACATACGATATCGACACCATGATTATAAAGGAACGCTGTCATAAAATTATAGTGCTTTTTCGTTCAAATTCCTAATAATGCCCTCCCAGACGTATCCGTCGACAGCGACAAAATTCTTAATAACATGACCTTAACTCATCTATTTAATGGATGAATAGTTTTTTTATGTCGGATTTGGTACATTAAAAATATGTTGGGTAGGCGAAAATAATCCTGGCAAGAAAAAAATACAAAATTTACTTTTTTTTACACTGCCTCAATAGTTTAACGACCAAATATACTTACCTAATCGAAAGTATGAAGCTTGTGCCAGGGCTACGGTAGCCTAGTGGTTCAGGCATGCGGCTGTCAAGCGGCGGTCGTAGGTTCGCATGCCGTCTCGTACCAATGAGATTTTCGGACGGAATCTTTACCGTTATCTTTTCCGTGAAGGAAAATCATCGTGAGGAAACTGGTCCAATCCCAATAGCCAATAGGGTCTAGTTTTCCCTCTGGGTTGGAAAGGTCAGATGGTATTCGTACAAATCTTGGGATTAGGTGTCACAAGCGAACCCTGAGCTCCTTTAGGGGCACTATCTGGAATAACTTATAACTGTACATTACTAGTTTCGACTTAGCAGTTTATGCTTATACGAGTACCTGCCAACCCAATAGTTAGGTCAGGAAAACAAGACAACCCAGCGTTTGTATTATATTCTTCATATTTTCGATTAGTACATATTTTTGTTCGTAAAACATTGGACGTTGGACATTGGAAGTCGACTAAGGGACCAGGGTTAAAGTGTGTTGTGGGCGATGGGCTAGCAACCTATCACTGCAATATCACATTTAGTCGGTCTTTTATACCCACATATATGCTAAAAGTGGCGCTGGAACATACGTTTCATGTGCTCTGCCTACCTCTTTTGGGAATAAAGGCGTCAATGTATCTATGATTTTTTTGAATTTTTCATTATTTATAGTGTTTCCGAGGAACTTTTAAGCCAATCCATTTGCGAAACATATTTTAATGCCCTAAATTCGATATAAAATACTTTTCATCCATTAAACAGGTGAGATAGGAGAAGGCCCGGGCCTCTATTCGTATCTTAGTCTACTACTTATATCAGTGTCCCCAACATTTTGTAAGGAAAATAAAACTGACGGATTATTATGAAGCACAGCGGCAACTGCAGTAATTTGTCTTCTGCTACTTAGATTAAATATATTGTTCCCATGATGGCAGCGAGAAAATTTGCTGACGGAAACAAATAGTTTATACAAATTTCGTCGAATATGGTATCTGGGGGTGCGGCCAAGTCGAGCAAACCAGCGGCACGGCCGTGCCATCCTTTTCTCGAAGCAGTTCAGGGTATTTTCGACTTCTTATAACTTCCTTATGGATAAAACTGGAAGCCTGTATATTTTAAATTTTATTTAATTTGAACCAGTAGTTTAAATAATAACTAGTCGTAGTTTCTTAATTTTGTCACTCACTGACTGACTGACTGACCGATCATCAAAACTCGAAGGCACTTTTTCTAGCAGACATAGAAACTTTAAATATCGAATACAATTAGTGTTTAGTGTATAAATCAAGGAAAAACTAAAATATTTTGCAATTTCGGTCCAGTTTTCCAGATACACCAACTGTAAAAATATTGTAATCCCATATAAATGTGTAGGATTACAATGTTACATTTGCAGTTGATGGGACAAAAAATGAAAAAGCAAGAAGGGGACTGCGTTCATAATTTGTATGAATAGATAACAAAATAACCCACAAAAAGTAATGAGATCCCATAAAAAAACATTCCATGTAAAAAATATCTCACAACTTTATACGGTGGAAGAGTTTCGTGACTTGACCTCTTTTTTAAATGGATTTTTTTTATGGGATCTTTATTTCATCCTCAACAGTTTTATAACGTTTACCTACGTAAATACATTACAAACACTGCCCGTAGTAGTTTTTTCTGTTTTCTTAGCTTGCCAGGGGTTACCAGAACTTCCATATAAGATTAGAAAAATCGTGCCTTAATCATCATGAGATTTTCGAGAAATTTTGTAAGCACGTGGTATATAATTATTAAGAGTTTTGTCGACACTAACTTTTTCAAGTTTTTTTTTTAATAAAACTTTCTCGCGAGTTCTACGGTTAACTTAACCACAAGTAGTATTGTGGCGACTGCGTCCTTTGATATTGTTACAGACCCAGGATCGTGCTCGCATCAGCTGTCAAATCCGTAATGGTCAGGGTGAGACGTCCATTCGGGTGCAGTGCAGCGTTCAGCGTGTAATATTCTGGGCACGGATCGCCGTCCGTCCCACGGGATGAATGAGATTTGTCCGCATAAGCCACGGTTATGTATCCCTATCCATTTCCAGTATACGCTTTTGCACAATTCAATTTTGTCATGTAATCCTGCAGACAAAAGTAGCTATTATCTTAGAAAAAATATAAATATGTTACTAACATGTTTGAATGACATGCGGTAATCGATCCGACTAGGTAACCTGTAATGAAAAAAATCAGCAACGAGGTGTCAACGTGGTAACAGCTAGAAGAAAAAGATGCCAGCCCTACAACTTGGTGTGAATGACTCATTGGCAAAGAATCATACAAACGCTCTATTTTTTTCACTGTTAGCAACTTCCCAGCAAGTATTTTTAAAGTAATGATTCTGCATTGATGAATAAATTTCCATGTTTTCAAAACTTAAAACTTAGTTCACAACTCTACTTGAGAATTCATGCTAAGTCGAAACTATAGGTAAGCCGCTTCCGAACGCTGGCGAAACTAAGAGGAATTGCATTTGGAATATAACAATAACACCGGATTACGTTATAATTATATTAGTAGGTATCCTACTTTGGAGCTTTAGCCGAAATTCGAAATTACTCTCCTTAGGCCGCGGACTGGAAGCAAACGGATAGCGGGGCGACAAGCGGGCGTTCATGGATAGAACTTCATCAAAATGCACGAACTAGCCCTCTCGTCGCCCCGCATCCCGCTGGTGTCTAGACCACGACCTTACATTATACTCCTTAGGTTCGCTTACACCAAAGCGATTGTAATCGTAAGCGGTGTTCGTTAAAATATAGAAAGTTTGACAAGTTTACATATTCGAGCAAGCATAGAAAGACGCATCGATCATAAATGTATAAGCAGATCTTTTTAAAAATAATTTTCTCATCAAATGACGATTGGGACGACTATCACAGTCAGTGGAGAAGCTATTTACTGAGTCGTGTTGTCGGGTGATAAGTACGTAGTTTAAAGCTAAGGATGTGAGTAAAGCTATCTTTATTAGTATTATCAAGGGTGGTACTAAAGAGTGACAAACTTTCAAGGCCAAAATAATGTATGCCATACGATTAAATAAATAAATCAATAAAATCTCCTGGCAATGACGGCCTCAGTATTGAGCACTTTCATCATGCAGGCACACACCTATCTAGAGTGCTTACGATGTTGTACACGTTCAGTGTTGGATGCTCTAACCTGCCGGCGGATATGCTGAAGACTGTGGTAGTACCAATAGTGAAGAACAAAGGTGACATCAGCGATAAAACCTACTAAATGCCGATATCTTTTGCTACCGTAGTCGGTAAAGTGTTTGACAGTATGCTTAATTACCATTTGGACCGATATCTGAAAGTTCATGATAATCAATTTGGTTTTAAACCAGGTTTATCAACGGAGAGTGCAATTTTGAGTTTAAAGCATACTGTCAATTACTACACTACTAGACCTATCTGAGCCGTTCGATTTGACTATGATACCTATTCTCTCGGAAAAATTAAGGGACCTTGATATGTCGTTAGACCTGACCCGCATTTTTAAGTTCTGGTATCAAAACCAATCGAATGACGTGAGGATGAGTGAGTGCATTTTCGGATTGGGTTAGGAAGGGGGGTTGACCTCGCCTAAGCTCTTCAACCTGTATGTCCTGAAGAACTCGGCAGTGCCCGGGTTGGTTGCCCCATCGACGGAGTATGCGTTACTAATATCAGCTACGTGGATGATATGGTGCTGCTGAGTGCCTTTCCTTGTGGCCTTGCAAACTTGATAACAATCTGTGAAAGATATGCCATCAGGCACGGATTGCAATATAATATTAACAAAAGTGAGTGTATGATCTTTAAGGTCAGAAATAAAGTCACACCAGTAGTGCATCCGATAAAACTGGAAGGTAAGGTACTCAACGTAGTCACACAATGTAAGTACCTGTATCCAAGGTACTTAAATTAGTTGTGTGTGTTTTGACTGCTGACCTTAAAGATTATACGGCCATTGAGCGTGAACGGAGAGCATTGTCTGTAAGGGCGAACATGATCGCTCGCAGATTCGCTAAGTGGTCCAAAAAAGCAAAGGTAACCCTTTCTAGTGCGTATTGTACATCCCTTTATACTAGCGGTCTGTGGACGAAGTATATTCAATAAAAAGCAGCCAAGTGCGTGTCGGACCACGCACAACAAGGGTTCCGTGCCTATTAAAAAGGTCGTATCGTTACTGAAATCTTACGGCATTTACCTACGTCCTTTTCTTTAAGGAAGGCGGTTTTTTAGAAATATCTCGAAAACCTTTTAACCGATCTTGTTCAAAACAATTTTTGTGGATAGAATTTAATAAGTCCTATTTGCATGTTTTTTTTCATATTTATAAAAAAACAATTCAAATTAGAGGGGGGGTACAATTTTAGTGACTTTCGGGGCAATTATCTCCGACTCTATTCACTTAATCAAAAAATCTGCTGAGTAACCTATTTATTTTGAAAGGCCTATCCACACGCCACACGTGGGCATGCAATGTTTTTTTTTTACTTTCAGTTTTATGTATGGAGCCTAAAAAATTTTTTTTTGTAATTTCATTACATAACTATGTTAGCGGTTAACAAAATACACCTATCCTTAAAATATTATTCAAATACACTTTATAGTTTTAGAGTGAAATGCCTGTGACATACGGACGGACAGACAGATAGACAGACATGACGAATCTATAAGGGTTCCGTTTTTGCCAATGCTCTCAAAGCGTACAATGCTCTCAAAGCGCAGTTCAATAATGCCTTCAGGGCCCCGATGCCCCGATGCCCCGATGCCCCCACAGTACCGGGGCAGTCCCATCTGATGATGGGACTGGATGGGTACTGTGGGGTCATCGGGGATGTTCGCAAAGGCGAAGGTGTACTGTTTCCACACTACGATGCGAATACGGTGTTCATTTCTGGTACGCAGGATTGGCCAGTCCTAACTGCATCCAGAGATTGGACACTGAACGCCTTGTTTGTGCATATTTGAAACACTGCTGTATGGCACATAAATAAGCAGGTTTTTATATTATCTGGCTATTATAATTAATGTAACATCTAATCCTTATTTTAAGAGTCTACTAACATACCTGCATCAGTTTGTTGAAAAATAAATGAATTATTATTATTATGTGAAGACAGCAGCCGGCGCTTTCACGTTGATCGGTCTGTAATCGTACGTTGATGCAACCCGCCCTTATATCAAATTGTATGCATAATGATTACCTTCAATTAGTCGTGCAGAACGTAAATAAACGCGTTATAAACGTAAGTAAAAAGATAATAAAGATAAATATATGGCAATGCAATTCTTGATAGTTTTGTAACAGAGCCTATTAATGAAATAAATCGATCTCCACAAATATTGGGATGAAGTGATTCACCATGGGACATAAAGACCGTTCAGAACCCCAAATACCAATAATAGACTGATGATACTGAGTGGCTAATTTTGATAGCATTCAATCACTTACCCTCTCACACACATTGTAGATGAGGAGGACGGAATGCTCGATTGAGAATTCAGCTGATCACAAAAAGGTATTGGGGTTGGTTCATGAAATATTCAGTAATGCGAGCGCACCCTCCCTATCTGTTTGCACTGACCACGTTAACTCACGGCGACACGGAAATAATAACTAGACAGATGAGCTGTGCTATGTGCTAAGACACCTATATACAGCTCAGAATATAGTGTAAACACAAAGACCTAACAGCGAGCCACTGCATAGTTTAATCAGAATCTCCAGGAATTCGATTGAGGCTTCGAGTGTCAATGATAAATACAACGTTGTTAATTCCGTTGGCAGTAAGTTGCTCATTTAATATTATACCATCAAAAACTTGGCTTGTTGCAACATTTGAAACCATTCAGATTTGACGAAACTTAATATTGTTGGATGACATCAAATATTTACTTTAAGCCAGCTAATGTAAAATACAGTGTTTATGTACATAGGTACATAGGTATATTTCTTGGAATATTTCTTAGCTATAGAGCTAAGACCCGACTATTCCAAGAAATATCGGCAATGGTGTGAACTTCTTCAATATTTTTAACTCATCGCGTCGATAAATTTGTGCGCAGTAGTCTTTTAATTTCTCCAAAATTTCAAGAATTGAATCAAGAGCCCTTGAGTTTCTTGAATGGGACTTTATTTGAGACATTAAAATTGGAAACAAGGCTAGCTTTGGAAATGTTTAGTAGTACGATTTTGCAGTATCAATGTCAAATGCTAAAAAGCAATTCGTAGTGAATAAGTCGATTTTGACGGACATCCACGAATTGCCATTCTAGTCGGGACATACAATACCGTTTACCTCCGAAAATGCGAGAAAGTCAACAACATCGAAACATAATCAATTAATCATATGTATAATCGTGTAGGTCCAAAACATTGTTCCAGCAGGTCCATCACGTAACGCATTGTACGGTCAGGTAGACCTAATGTCACTTTTTATATGGAAAATTACAGTTAAATTGTACCATAGCGCATCCGAAACATTACGCGTTTACCCCTCAGGTATCTCTAATTGACATTTTTTTATGGGATAATGTCAGTTAAACTGCCCAACGTGCTTTTGAAACGTAACGTGATCAGTACTCCACCCCTTTGATTACAATTAAATACAATACAATACAATACAAATACTCTTTATTGCACACCTCACACAAACAAAGCAGTTATAAAGAGAAAGAATACAATAACATGTAGGCAGAGGTAGACAACAGGCGGTCTTATCGCTGAAGAGCGATTACATATTTCTTCTGATTACTTTTTCGGTCGACCGAAACGGTGTAGGTGTTTGACCCACTAAAATGATGTAGGTATGATGTATATAAACATTTGGTTGTTCAAGTTGTTGTTTCAATAAAAAGGAAATACAGCTCATATGGAGCTGAGCATCATTGATCTAATATATATATATTATTTTACTCCTACTATTTCAGATTTTCTGTTTATTTTAAGGATAAATGTTGTGTAAGATTGTCCTAAATAACTCTTTAAATACACGGAAAAAAATCACTGCGCAATCATGTGTGACTTGCGAGTTATACGAGGTAATAGGGTAGACTGGGTACGGTTGTGCCAGGTTACGGTAATGATAGTCTTTGTACCAGCGAAACTATACGGAATGCGGGCAAGGGTGCTAAGGGAGAAGCGGCATGCAACTCTGAACGCGTTCCCCGGTATTGCGTCACCCAGCGCGCGGTGTTAACGTTAGCAGGGGCCCACATTGCTTCATTTTGCAACAGTCAAAAGTAAGTTGTTTTGTTCGCTTAATTTTAATAATCACTGTTATTTGTATATAGATAGATTACCTGGGATTTTTTTTTGTTATAAGTTGAACATTAGTAGTAAATTACGGGTGGCTACTTTTTACGTAGATTATTTGGCAAAGTCATGGCGAATTTTTGTTTTCGAATGTATGCGTCGGGTACGGTTGTGACAATTTTTGTGGATACGGTTGTGACATATATTTTCTTGTTGTTTTGCTTTTAGATACCCAGAAAACGCCTGCGGAATACCGAAAGAGCGCGGTCTAATAAATGTCTGGTCTGGTAAATGTGAAGATGCTTATGAAGACGTGAAAGCGGGACTTCTTTAAATTTTCGTTATTTATTTTTTTATTAATTATTAATTAAATAATAAATAATTTAATGAACTTTCTATACGAAAGATTATGAAGATTATATTGTGTTTTGGTTATATTTCTAACAATAAAAGTCATTATAAACCATTTTGTTTTATGTTTGTTCCTGTCACTACCGACCTCAACCACTGTCACAACCGTCCTTGGGGTGTGGCCGGTTGTGACACTTTCCTTTTTTTTTCCATTTGATCGCTATGACTAATACATTATATTTAGAGAAACTATTTAAGTATATTTACGTAGACAAATGTACAAATTAAGAGTCAAGTTACTTTTCTCCCAGCTAACTAGTAAATTAACAAAATTAGTGGCGATCAAACCAAAATTGTCACAACTGTACCCAGTCTACCCTACTAACCAGACATTAACGAAAACGTCGGTTTTAGTCATTTTACGCGACGCCCTCCCCCGTGACTCCGTCCGCCCACAATACTTACTCAAAGTGATAAACACTGAGCTGTCTCTATGTGCTATAATATGATACTAAATTTATGTTTCTGAGACTAACAGTTTTGTAGTTATGGTAAGACGATACAGACCTTTACGTTACGGGCCAATTTTCTGACTTGGTACCAGTATGTTTCGGTGCATTTTAAAGCCGTCTTGCGCTTAACTATGAGTTCGGGCTCTTTTGGATGCACTTCAACCCATTGGGATTTTTCGTGCAGTTGCCCCCAAACTGAATATTGATGAGTATTGGTAAGTATTGTCTTTTTCTTAAATAATAGGTTACTCTCTTCAACCAGAAAAGCGTCAACAATACATATAAAGTTGATCATCCCATTTGCATAGCAGGGGGCAATGCGCTCAAAGATGCAAAATGACCACGTATATCGGAACTACCGTTCGCTGCAGTTACATGGCTTATAAAATACCAACGATGCACCTGAGCAAAGTTTACGTTCTCTTTTCGCCCGATCGTTCAATAGTCGTTTAGCTAATGTAGAAGGGGAGCCTGCCAACGGTGATAAAAGTACATAGATTTATCTAGTAAAGAATACACCCCTGGGGGCAGGAAAGACCGAGTGTTAGGAATGTGTTAAAGTAAATCTTTAGAGACGAATGCTACCAATATAAGAAACAAATGTTATTACGATCACTAATCACTCGTGTGGCTGTCACACGTCGTTGGCGATGTATCTATGTAGTCAACGTGAAAAAATACACGTGTAAGAGTGTCGCTCATGTCCAATCAAACCTAAAAATATTTTGTGTCGCGTTAATTCGCCTGCCAAATATCAAGACATTTTATCAATGATACTCGAGGTTTCGTCTAAGTAACATTTATGCATACACACAAAGATACATGGGTACGTACCAAAGCCGGATTGTTCGAGTACACTCGGAAAAAAAATGTTTATCAAATCTACATATAACAGTGAATGTGCGCGTATACGTTCAAGTGAAAAGCTGTAATTGATTCGGAAATACAGGTAGGTAAGTGAATATACCAGACCGCTGACTCTCGTCATGAAATGCCCGTATTGAGTAGTCTTTGCTCTCAAGTTCCCAATGGTAAAGAGTTAAGGTACAAAAAACAGACGTCAAAAGATTCTTGCCCGCCGGAGGGCGCCGCGTCGGGCGTGGCGTGGAAGGCCGTAAGACTTAACACGGCCTCGTAATAAAAAGCGAGCAAATCGGACGATTTCTTAAACAGTACCTCCTGTAACCTGCACCCCAATAGTGCTACAGGTTACAGAAGGTACTTGTGTTCGTCACAACACGTCACTATTTGGTTTCAGTGAGTTTTGCTTACGTGAATATTCACGTCGAGCCATCGTATCTAATGAGCGCGCGAACAATTTGTGTGGACTGACTGATTGACCGATCATCAAAACTCTAAGGCACTTAATTAGGTACTCCAGTAAAGATACGGTTATGAAAAATATTAATTTAAAATAGCGTTTTATTTGTAGATTTCATTTTAAAAGATGCTTTATTCAAGAACCTAACAAACCTTTCCACCCGGAAGTAATTATGTAGACTTAAATGAAGCATGTATTGTGTTTTTTGCTTTTTTGACATCTGTACCTACAACAGGTGATGTTGTAAAGAATCTGTTTTACGCACTTACGCAGTCAATAGATGTCACTTTGCAAGATAGATTTTAACGAAGTAAAATAATAATTTATTTTTCTGTTTTGTTAGATCACACGCGAGCAGTCAATGCTCAATTTTCGTACCTTTTCTGAGAACCTCCACCGTACCGACCATCATGTACCATAAATAAAGTACCCATATAAGCAACCTTACAAAAGACCGCCGCCAAAGTTCCACTACTTGCTACTTATATAGGTATATGGCGTGTTCTTGGGGGCAAGCTTGCTAGTCCCAGGTCTCCAGGGAGTGAGTTATGTGGATCCCCAATATCAACAAAACTCATTGATGATGTGCATTTGTACTATAAATCTCAAAGCTGTACGTACTCTGATTAGTAATTTTGTTGCCATGCAATTGCAATACCTCGTGGCTCTATGTGCTCAGTGCTGTCGAACTCGCGAGCCTGTCTTTTTATATTTCTAAAGTGATCTGACTAAAAAAATACTTAACGAACCTGCTCACAAAATTTCACGAGAATCGGTTAAGAATTCGACCTGTAGACGAGAACGGACAGCAGGCCAGACACCGGACATACGAACGATTTTCGGCCCAAGCTGAAGCGTAGAACTTCGTTCGCTTCGCTCCCTCGTTCCATAAAACCTTTTATTTATGATAAAACACATTGATCAATTCAGTATGATTCAGTAAAGGATCGGAAGCGCGCTTTTGATTCCCCCTGGATTTTTCAAGATTGTTATTACCGGGAATAACGCTAGGAGGACGAGTATAGAACAAACCTAAGGAACAATAGGAAGGTACCTCAAGGTACAAAAATTAAAAAATATCGAGGTTGAAAGCTTCAGTTATATAAAAAAAGTGTGTACCCCGCACAGGCAGTAGTAAAAAAGGGGCTACCCTCTCTGCCGCTCGAACTAGCAAGTGCAACAAAGAGGGAGATACACGTACGAAGTTCGTTTCCGTTTCGCGGTAGCACCCCTGATCGCATTTTGTTTGCCCTTGCGTGCATGGCATGCGATCACAAACATTCTATTTACTGCATGTGAGTAATGCAGATTTCCTAGAAAAGTTAGGCATAAAGTTTTATTTATGGTAAAAGGTAAGGGTTCAATAAAACGTAGTAAATGAAAAAGATTTAATTTATTTTGCAGTAGCCAAATTTTTTGCTGATTTTGTTAGAGATTTACAAAAATATATTTTTTGGTAACAATAATTTTTCCAAAAATATAATCTATGTGCTTTGTACAAATACATTTTGAATATGTTTAAATAATCTGTCTGTAGATTACGAATTAAATTATTCAAAAAATTTTTTTACAATATATAATTGTCAGTGTCACTTGGGCATTTTAGTTTTGTATTTTCAGCATTTCCATAGATTTTTTCCAAAATGAATAGTCGTTTTTGTCATCTAGATCGGCATTTACAGTCATCAGTCATCACTTGCAAGCATTTTATGCACTTGAATTTATAGTTGGATTTTTTGGCTAACTATCCCGAAAAGTAGGTTACAGAGCATTGTTCTAGACTTGGAGATCCTTCAGCGGTTGCGTTGCTCGACGCCGCCGCCACGTCCACGCAAGAGGAGCTTTCTTCCAGATGTCTTGTTATTTGAGGAGCCTCAGTTGGATGTGAGGACGTTGGCTGCGGCGATGCGGGATGTAGTGCTGAAGTTTGCCACTCCTTAGGGTCATTGGCAAGTTTTCTTACTTTGTCCTGTAGGTGGCACGTCAATGAATATCATTTCAGTACCAGTCTCTGAAATTTAAAAAATAAATTTTTAACTTAACAATATTATAATATTCACAGCCATATGCACACATCAGAGTCCATGATACCTATTAAGCCAGTGTATCCCAGCATACATACATACACGCCGTTATCGGTAAAAGGGGTAGGCAGAGCAAATTAAACTTGCGTCCAGTGCCACTTTTAGCATAAATGTGGGTATAAAAGATACACAAAATGTGATATTGCAGTGATAGGTTGCTATCTAGCCCAAAGTTTTGGAATGAATCAGGTTGCCAAGCATTAGTTGCGACATGAACGGATACTAAACTAATGCCATCCTGCATTCAATGATGAACAATTTATTTGTAAATTTCCCATGTCTAAGGGGCTCCCATAATTAGCTTTTGGGATCGTACCTTCGATCTGAATCTCTTAGGTTTCTTATGTTTTTTGTAGCTTATTATGTTAACAACAACGGCTTTAAGCAATATAGTATCCCATATTTACTTCAAAGTTCATTGTTTTCGAGATATTTGGCATCAAAGTTGAACAATTTTAGGCCAAAAAACCGGTTTCTGGCCATAACTTTTGTGTTAATTGGTTTAAAATGAAAACCCTGGACCAGTTTTTAGGGACGTCACAGACGAACCTAAATATGTAGATTTCGTATGTGTTAGATCTTTCACGTCAATAGAGATACAAAATAAGTGTTATTATAGACAATGTTTAAAAAGATGATATAAAATTAAGTATTCATTTGTTGCAAAATCCGGTAGACCAAAATGGAGATAAA
Source organism: Epinotia demarniana (assembly GCA_945867215.1). Lineage (NCBI taxonomy): Eukaryota > Metazoa > Arthropoda > Insecta > Lepidoptera > Tortricidae > Epinotia > Epinotia demarniana. Next base: position 30,109,044 of record OX244261.1, on the reverse strand, counting down.
AGATTGAAGAACCGATAACCGTTTGATTTATGCTTCTATCTGTAGTGCAAAAGTAGGAGATACGATTCAAAACTTGTCAAAAATCGATGGTAACCTCGGGTAGCCCCTTAAGGAGTCCTTTTTCAGATAATGTGTCGTCAAGTTTTTAAGCAACTACTATAAAAACAATAAAAAATCAAGACATATACCTTGCATTGGGTGCTCTACAGACACGGAGCTAATAACATCAATTGATTCATCTTCACAGGGATAGTGTCTAGGAATAGCTCCCTCGCAACCCTCTCTGGTTGTCAATGTGACTCATATAGCAGGATTCATAATGCACTCTATAAAGATAGCGGTACTTACTATAATTGATCAGGTCTCAACAATGTGAGATTGATGTTGCCTGAAATTAAAAATAAATAATAAATTAAATATATACCTCTTGCTTCATAGGCAGAGTCATTACCAACTAGGCTAAAGCAATCGTCATAAAACGAAATAGATATTTTTAAATTTCCATCAAGTAAATTTCATGTAAAAAAACCTACCGAGCCTTCCGGCCCAAAAGGTAGTGCAATGTCAAGCTAAACCAAGTTTACTTCAGGCGTCATTCATTCATCATCATCATCATATCAGCCGAAAGACGTCCACTGCTGGACATAGGCCTCCCCCAAAGAGTGCCAAAGTGACCGATCCCGCGCCACCCGCATCCAGCGGGCTCCCGCAACCTTTACCAGGTCATCAGTCCACCTTGTCGGGGGCCTTGTTGAGCCTTCTTATGAGGCCCATAGTAAGCGACCACGTTTCAGTGCCATATGTCATCACTGGCAACACACACTGGTCAAAGCCTTTCGTCTTGAGACACTGCGGAATATTGGACGAAAAGATTTGCCGTAGCTTCCCGAACGCTGCCCAGCCGAGTCGGATTCGACGATTGACCTCTTTCTCGAAGTTGGACCTACCTAACTGGATCGTCTGTCCTAGGTATACATAATCGTCTACAACTTCAAGCGTAAAGTGTCCGATTGTAATGGGAGTTGGTACTACATGGGCATTTGACATGATCTTCGTCTTATCCATCCGTTCATTCTTAGACCAACTCGCTCGGATGCTTTACTGAGGTCATCGAGCATCGTACTTAAGTCCTCCATGGTCTCAGCCATGACTACTATATCGTCAGCAAACCGAAGCTGAGTGATGTACTCGCCGTTGATGCTGATGCCTAGCCTTCTCCAGTCCAGAGTCTTGAAAACGTCCTCCAGTGCAGCGGTGAACAGTTTTGGAGAAATAGCATCTCCTTGCCTGACTACCTGCTGCAGCGGAATAGGTTTTAGTTCTGGTCCTGGAGTCGGACTGACATAGTGGCGTTCTCCTACAAACACTTCAGCACTTCGATATAGCGATAGTCAACTTGGCACCGCTGGAGAGACTGTAGTTCAGCCCTTGTTTCAATCGAATCGAAGGCTTTTTCGTAGTCCACGAACGCTAAGCAGAGAGGCAGGTTATACTCCTCGGTCTTCTGTATAACCTGACGAAGCGTGTGGATGTGGTCTACGGTACTAAAGCCTCTTCGGAAACCGGCTTGTTCAGGAGGCTGGAAGTCATCTAGCCTGCGTACGAGACGGTTTGTAATGACCCTCGAAAACAGCTTATAGACATGGCTCAGAAGTGAGATTGGTCTGTAGTTCTTCAGCAGAGTGTTGTCACCCTTTTTGAAGAACAGCACCACCACACCTCTGTTCCATGTCTTTGGAGTTCTCCCTTCCAGTAAGACGATTTCGAACAACTTCTGAAGGGCCGTAAGGACCGGTTTTCCACCCGCCTTCAGAAGTTCGGCTGTTATTCCGTCTTCACCGGGTGCTTTGTTGTTCTTGAGCTGTTTAAGAGCCATGGGTGTGGAGCTAGATAGCCTTTTAGTTCCGTTAGGGCCTTGGGCCTTGAAGAACTTAGACCCAGTGACACGGACAGCTTCCACAAACCCGTCGTTCAATTCGTTCACATCGCCGCCTAGGCAATCAAAACGGTTTTGGAGTTCCAGCTGGAAGCTCTCGGGGTTTTGAATTTGGATTGATGCTGGTCGGAGCGTAGACTTCATCAATCGAGAGCGCTCTTGCTTGACGCATATATTCAATGTGCCTCTTACCAGACGGTGATCGCTCCCGGTTTTGACCGTATTGATCACAGAGACATCGTTGAATATATGCTTCCTCGTCGACATGATGAAGTCAATCTCGTTTTTAGTAGCACCCGTCGGGACTCATCCAGGTCCACTTTCTGTGCTCGCGTTTCTTGAAGAAGGAATTCATCATGTAGGAATTCATCCTTCTCCAAGAAGCCAGCCAGTAGTTGGCCCCGGTGGTTCCGACTTCCAACTCCAAATTGCCCCACTCTCAGCTCTTCACCATCTCTCTTGCCCAGTTTTGCGTTGAAGTCCCCCATAACAACGGTGAAGTAGGTTTTGGAAATGGCCTTCGATATATCTTCATACATAGCCTCCACCTCTTCGTCGGAGTGTGCCGAGGTCGGTGCGTAGACCTGTATGACCTTCAATGAGTACCTAGTGGATACTCTGAGAATTAGGTACGCCACCCTAGTGGACACACTCTCGATCTTCACCACGTTATTTACGAGGGACTTGTGGACGAGGAACCCGACACCTCAAGAAATAGAGCAAGTTGCCGGATTTGAGGGTTATCGTGTCCTCTCCCTCTCTTCGGACTTCAGATAACCCTATGACATCCCAGCGCAACTTGCTCAATCCTTCCTCTAGTTCCGCTATCCTTTCGTCGGTCCGCAGTGTGCGCGTGTTATAAGTTGCCAGGGCCAGGGGTCGTCGGTGGTGGTAGCCGGATCTTTGCCGGAGATTCTTCGCACCCCTGACCCCGCTGGTACCCTGGCCGCTACCACAACCAGGGTACCGGGGGTCGCCGGAACCTCGGGGCCGTGGTTTTTTTGTACCTATCATTGGGGGGTGCATTTGTACCATTCATTACTCAGTTACATATTTTCATAACTTTGCAATCACACTGGGATTAAGTAAATTCAATCTATTCAAAATAAAATGCCAACAAGCAAATTCCTAACTAGTTGATCATCTTAATCAACAAGCTTACATCCCACTACTGCTGGCTTGCCTTGGCCGGCCTGCCATAATGTACTTAAGACGGCGTTCGAAAATTCGTCAGGAACAAGTGACAATTACGGATTTTTGACGGTCTAGATCTAAGAAACGGAAAGATTTTTATAGATTCTGATTACTTATTTGCATAGGTCAAGTCCTTTTATTGTGCATAGTGGCCTCGTATTTAAGAAGAACTGAATATGTTAACCAAACATACCCGATTACCGACAGTAGTTTTCGGAAAAGAGCGCAGAGCCATAAGTTTGACCGCCTAATACTCCATGATGTTACATGAAAATCTTGTTGTTTTTTTTTTTCTTTTCACTATCGTAATATGTCCGTATTGTGCCTAGCGGCCTCGAATTTTCCTTATTTTTCACGTAAATATATGTAAATTGATCTTAATTACACCATATTTTTCAACAATATCGTACTGAAAACACAAGGAGTTTCTCATTATTGTTGAATTATTAGTTTAATTAATCTTAAATAACATTAAAGTTTATACTTTTACGAACACAATTATTTCTTGTGATTAAGATAAACATATTACTGGAAAAGTATATTTTTTTCTGTACCTAGAGTATTTTTTGTTTTGTTGTTTTTGAAGAAACGAGCAAAAAAAAATTTAAACTATTAGGTCAAGTGGGATATCATATGAAAGGGCTTAAAATTTTTACTTTTTGAAATCGTATTTTTTTTTTCACCATTGGTAAAATTTCGATCTATTAAGGGAAATGTAAAGAAAAATAGCATCCCCTCCTTATCTCCGCAGTTATCCATGCGAAAATTTGAAATTAAGATAAACATAAGTGTAACTGGAAAAGTATAACTTTTTCTGTATCTAGTGTATTTTTTGTTTTATTTTCAAAAATAATGACTATAATAGAAGTACTCTCTTTCAAATAAAAATAATAATAATCGAAATCGGTTCACATGATTAACAATAATCGCTAAAACACCAACATACATACTAAGCTGATTGCCCTCGCACGTTAGTACTAAATGGGGCCGATAGATGGCGCTGACCCCATTCTTACTTCGCGCTGTTAAGATTTTTCAAGAATTAATGGGGTTGCGATGGCTATACTTCAATAGCAGGTCAAAAAAAGATCCCGATTCATTTGTCTTGGTAGTTCGATTGTCTTGGTGTAAAAGTTATTCGTTGTTTGATATTGAATTCTGTTGTGCTGGGTTTAAATAAGTAATTTAACAAATATTGGGACATTTACTTTACCTTGAGTTAATTGATAGTTTGTACGGAACCCTCGGTGCGCGAGTCAAACTCGCACTTGACCGGTTTTTTGACCTTGAGCGCTCGAAAATGAAATAAAAGTAAATACGTTTGTAGTGTCAAAATGGCCGGCACTTACTTTCTACCAATAGAATTGAATACGAGTGGTCAAACCACTTGTTTTTGAATTTTCTATCGATACTTCAAAATGGCATTTCATAATTTTCATCAGTTTTCGAGTGAAAGAGTCGAGCGCTCGAAAGTCAAAAATCGGTCCCCAGGTTATTTTTTAAATTAAGTTTACTAATTCGTGATACTGTGATACTATAAACTACCTTACTACAATTAATGACGATAGTAGGAACATATTATTTAAACAGGGACCAGGTATATTTGTAGCCTTTTATTGCTCTTTGCTATATGGGTAAATATAGGTAAACAACGAGCCCACTATTTGATGTTTTTATTTGGTAGACTAAGACGTATTTTCTTTCGAAGAATCACAAAGATCTACCATAACCATAAACAAGTTTAATGACGACATAAAAAGGTATTATGTCAGTTTTAACAGCCGCACAAATGGTCAGACAATGGTACTTGGTTCGCTTTATTGCCGCCTTGTATTTGAAAGACTGACGATTAGCAATCGATACATGGCAATTTCGCTGAAAATTCATAGCATTTTAAAGCAATTACGAAATTAATTTTACGCATGCTACCTACCTACTTATTGCTATATACAAATACAAATTAAACAATTTTAAACTAAATAATAAATATACCTCTCAACGAGCTTAATATAGAAAGTAAGTGGTGGATAAAAGATCTGATATTAAATTATAGGGCAGTGAAAGACCCTTGTCCGTTGACTTGTGCAATAACAACTTACAATCATTAACCGACATTACGTCCCGCCATCGCCATCTTGTAGGGCAATATTTAATGTATACTTACTTAGTTCGTATTTTTTTATGTATGTTTTGGTTCACGTGTTTTCTTTTTCATTAGCGTTGAAGCCAAGTGTGAAAGCAACGCAATCATTTATTGAGATTAAGTAAGCATAATTAAACAATATTTTTTTGCAATATGTAATTTATTTTGTATACTAGATATTACACAATACAAATACAAGTACCCTGCGCTGTTTACTCTCCATAGTCCCAAAAAACGTCTAATTATGACAATTTGATATTAATGTCAATTTTTTTACAAAACTTTTACCTCTCATCTTTGTTTTTTCTAGTTAACCTAAAATTCCTCATGAATCTCATGATAAAGTCATACTTTTTGCTTTTGTGAACCTCAATATTACAAAGTCACAGTTCACCCACGAATTTTCACCACTGTCGTGAAAAAAAAAACACATTGATGAAAAGTTAATAGCACCGAAGAATAGAATTGCGTGTTGGGATAAAATCAAAATAACATCGGAGTTGTCGGTAGCGCGTTGTGAAAAATTGCAAAAGCGGATTCTTCGTGTACGGTCAATTTTTATCTACAGTGTTATGCTTGAATAAATCGAGAGTGATTTTTCAGTGTGAAATATTAGCGGTTTCAGTGGCCATATCTCTGGTAGCAGGCACACCGGCGACGATAAAGCTTGTTAATAAACTCAATATTTCCTCAAAAAAGTAAAAAACGAAACAGCCGGAGGTAAAATATAGCAGGCTTTGCCCGTTTTATGTATTCCAGTTTTTGCGCTATAGGTAACACATGGTGAAGTGACCGAATAATTTGCTCATTTGTCAACGTCTTCGCATTGCCCGGGAGAAAAATGATTCAGTGAATCTGTCAAGGCTTCACGTCGCCAAATTAATTGAAATAAATTACCTAGCGCCGTCAAATACTGTGTCTGAGAAGGGCTCGTTCTGGATTTTGTTAATTATCCCTTCATAATAATAAGATTATGCTGCCTTGATGTATCAGTACATTGTGATACAAGTGAGGTATGTTGGTAATTACATCAACAATTTAACGAGAAAATTAATTTGTGTCTACCGTTCTCCGTACGCTGGCCACTGTAAGTCAGCTATTACTCAACCAAGTCCGGTCAGAAACCTTTCAACCTCCATAGAATATTCAAAGGTTGGCATGTGAAAATATGGCTCAATTGGCGCAGCGATCCGCGCGGGATTTCAACTTTAATATTCAGGCGATGAAAAATATCCCCGTCATAAAAACCTGGACCGTATGAGTTTTCAGAGCCCACGTATTTGAATATTGATGTTTATGGAAAGTACACCGCGCCAGTGGAAATATAATAGGTCCATATTGGCGTGCGTGCACCGTAAATTTAAAGTAATCGGAGCAAATAAAAAGGCACGGTAGAACTCAAAGGATGTGCATCGGTCCTTGTAAACATAATTTAAAAATAAGCGGGCCGCATGCATTAATATTTGCACCCTAGCTCCATTTTGCACTTTCAATTCTAAACTACGATTCAGTCCTGTCCAATTATCAGCTCAGACACACTCGCGCTGACCAAAACGCATCACTATAAGGGTTCCGTACATCTAAATGAAAAAGAGGAACCCACTCAGTGGTCTGACAGACAGGTTGTCAAGACCTTTTTTTCTCAGGAACGCATGGGGGTATTGTATAATTTGAAATGAATCTTAAAAAGTCTGCCGTCCCAAATTGGTCAAAAAAGGTCAGTCTCCGCTGGCCGTCGTATTAAGTCGTTTACTTCATGTACGCTTTCTAAAATATGTCAATATCGTTTGGGTTTAAATGCGTCAACAGGATATGAAATTTACCCGAATTCTAGTTTCTGCATTTTTGTGCCTGCAGGTGCATTATACAGTAAATACGTTACCGTCTCTTCATAACCATACTAAAGAGGACGCTCTTTAAGAGCCCAAGCACAAAATATGAATTGTACATATAGTTATGAGCATAAATTAAATTATTCATTATAGACAATTACATTAACAATTACAGACTTTGTATGAAAAACGTTCCATTCGCAATTTTTTTTTGTTTTTGATTTCTAGCAGCGGCAACTAGTTTCGAATATGGCGTTTTGCATTGTGTATACAAAGTCTCATGTTATTCTAGCTTATCGTGTTAAAATGTGAACCAAACTAAATTTGTATGGAGAGTCGATCGTCCTGGTGACCCTTAATCTGTCGCCATATCGTATCGATTTGTCTGGCAACTCCCGTAGTGGACGAGGTCAAATCGATGCGAAAAAAGCTAACGACAGGGGTCGTATCGGTGTTAGCAGCGTTACAGGCGACAAAGCTGCTACGCAGTCTTAAAAGAAGGGAGTCTGCGTATAAAAAACGGAACGATTGGAGACGATGATCTATTTAAGCGGACTACTGTGAAAATTTAACATCGAAGTTCGTTCGTACCTATCTCTGTGGTTCATATACAATTATAAGTGCGATAGAGATATCCGAATTCGAAATTTAGAGTTTCGAGCTGTGGGAAATAATGTCGTATGTATATTAATTTAAAAAAGCTACGGTAGCCCAGTGGTTCAGGCATGCGGCTGTCAAACGGCGGTCGTGGGTTCGAATCCCGGCTCGTACCAATGAGTTTTTCGGAACTTATGTACGGATTATGATTTCATATTTACCGTTAGCTTTTCGGTGAAGGAAAAACATCGTGAGGAAACTTGCATACATCTGCGAAGAAATTCAAAGGTGTATGTGAAGTCCCCAATCCGCACTGGGCCAGCGTGGGGACTACTGCCCATTCCCTCTCATACATGAGAGGAGGCCTGTGCGCAGCAGTGGGACGTATATAGGCTGATGATGTGTAGTGGGTACCTACAAGTCAACGGCCAAGTCACACAACATTAACTATAAATAATAAAGAAATCGCAGTAAGGAACCTAAGACTTGGCACGACTTTGTCTAGATTTCATTACTTTTTAGAGATAATTAAATTTTACAAGAACCAATAATTATCGGGTCAACTCTGAATACTTACTGTATGTAAATGACATGTGCAACATATTTAATACCTCCTCTGTGTACCAGTTTGCTGATGACACCTGCCTGATAACAGCTGACAGTGATGTGGAGACTGCGGAGTGCCAAATGCAGAGTGAATTTGACACCTTATGTAAATGGGCCCACGATACGGGATTAACACTGAATTATATAAAAAAGTACATTCATTCATGATACATAAAAGCTACTGTGACTCCTCATATCGTGGCCCATGGATATTGGACATGCACGCATACATACCCGACATTTAGACACATACTGTGAATAGAAATAGTTATTCAGCATACCTCCTTGACGACCTCTGTAGCCGAGTTGGTAGTGACCCTGCCTACGAAGCCGGAGATCCTGGGTTCGAATCCCATGAATATTTGTTCCTGAGTCATGGATGCTTTCTATGTATTTAAGTATTTATTTATCTATATAAGTATGTATATCGTCCTCTAGTACCCATAGTACAAGCTTAGCTTAGTTTAAAAAATTAAAAAAATACCTACCTGGGCTTAAAATAGATAGTAACTTCAACTGGACTGGATATAGAGCATGTGAGCAACAGGCTAAAGGCCATCCTTCGCAACCTTAGTATATTCAAACACATAATTCCATACAACATACTCCGGCTATTATACCTAGCACTAGCAGACTACGTGATTAGTTATGGTATCTCCAGTTATGGTGGAACATATAATACATCTTAAACAGATTTATAATAAACAAATAAGACTTCTAAAGGCTATTGTACCGGTAAAATCCAAGCATCAACATAGACATAATTAAAGTGAGCTATTGAAGTATTGTAGAGTTTTAAGTGTATTTGATAAGGTAAAATTGGCTGTGATGTTAGAATACAAACACACTAACTATAAGGAAGCTGGATATATAGAGACCGTCCAACCTCCGGAGCTTACCTAAAAAACCAATTTAATATTTTTTAGTTTTTAATTTGATTTTTAATATTTGTCATAGTTTTAGTCTTTATATATACTTTAGAAAATAAATATTACACAGACGGTAAAAAAAAAAAACCATACTTCAAGATAAAATAAAGGAATACGGCATAACTACTTACCTCTTAAACTAAATAGCTTCCCTTCATAGACCTCATGTTCATAAAACCTTAAATGTAAAAGATTGTAACTATAGATGTAGGTAATGTAGAAATTGCAATAAACAGCTTAAATTATTATTATTATTGAACTTTAATTATGTTTTCTTATACTGCAGCATTGTAACTGATATTCTGATTCATTATGTGTGTCCATCCACTTCGGTAAGTGATGAAAAGTTGCTTGATCATTGTTGGCATTGATGGTTTGTTTCGGAATAATAGTACATTATTGTCGAAGCAAGGGAAGTAGGCAATTGCTGGCTGAGTATTAATTTTAAACGGACGACCTTGGGAGTCCGTTTAATTTAATACGAAGCCAGTAAATGCCCTTCCAGCTGAGACAAATATAGTGCTTTTCTCAAAAATTGTGCAAGAAAACAAAAATGTATTTTCTGAAAATGATAAGGCATGCATTTCTTCTCGCCGCTTCAAGAAATTGTCGTATACGCCTTCCGATATCTGTCTTTTGGCTTTGCAAATTACCAACAAATTACACTTAAACAAATAATCAATAACTGAGCTTGCAGCTTCTTTTAAATCTGGAATAATTTACAAGTCAATTTTCTATATTTTCCGTAAAAAGAATTAGACACTGTATGTTAAAACAGAATATTTTTTGCATTGCCGCCTTTTAATTTTTTTAATAATAAGTAGGGAGTGCATTTTTCTTCCGAAAGCGCAATAAGTTATTTGAGACAACTAAAAAGTCGCGATGAGTCACAGCTACTGATCTTGCGTTTTGGCTGTTTAGGACCTATGCCTTTTATTTATATGGCGGTGTCAACTTTTTAAAAAGTTTGTACTACGACAAATAAGGGAATTTGTATGCAACATTGTAGTCGAGCAAAATCGAGCCGGCACGATTTTTTATTTTTTAAATGTTGACTAACCATAAACTATGCACTTCACGTCCTGATTTTTTACCAATAAAGTCAACATTGCCGATGATTTTTGAGAAAAATTAAGAATGCCACAAAAAACGGATTCCTACTGCACTTTATTCAATTCTATAACACATATTCAACGTCCATTCGAACCCTTGTAATAAATGCCAAAGTTTGGATGTTTCAATGTTAGGGTGTTTGTTACTCATTCACGCCCAAACTGGATGAAATTTTGCACAATGACAGTCTATAGCCCGGACCAAAATATAAGATAGTTTTCAACCGCGATTTCGTCTGCGTGGACTCGCCACGCAGATGAAATCGCGGCCGGAAGCTAGTAACATATAAAAATGAAATCATCAATTTTAACACATTGAACACTTAATAATAAGTGTTCAAAGTGTGAAAAATTGATGATTTCATTTTGTAGTCACTGCATAATTATAACAATTATAAGAGACACTGATCGTCTATTTATTTATACATTTATGTGGAGAGTCATAAAAGGCGAGCCATGACTAATCAGTAATCACATACATACATTAGTATTCACGTAATGCTAGGTAAACGTCCTAGTCCTCGACATTTCACTACCTAGTGTATGCCATGGGCATTTCATGTCAAAGCAATGCCGGGCTAAATTCAAAGTACGTAAGAGGTTCTTTCTTCATTCGAATTTAAACCATGTCACTGCACCGTAGGACTAGGACGTTTAACTTAAAATGAGTAATCTGTCATAAATTTTTGGTACAAACTTTTGCTACAGACTGTACTTTTTTGCCAAGTCATCAATTACTTTTGACTTCGGGATTTCTATAATACGATACATGCATGCATCGAAGTCTATGTTGACCTTAAGAAATTTTAATTATATTTTATAATTTATCACGATAATTTGATGGTTTACTAACCATTTAGCATCACTAGGTACGTTATCAATTTGAACATGAGGCCTCATGCCTATTATGACGTTACGAGTGAGTAAAACTAACGTCTAATGGAGAAATAGGCCTTGACTCTTTACACTAAACGTCCACAATAAAACAAGGCCCAGTAAAAGTGGCCAAGTGTGCGAGAAAAAGAGCATTAAGCAGTAATTTATCACAGTTTCTACGTCATTAAACACGGGAGCTGGGAAAACCGCGTGCGTGATAAGCTCCATGAGAATCGAATTGTTGGCAAATGCAAAATTCATCACAGTTGTACGTAACGTTTTCCAAGTATCTTCACTACCTATTCGTTATTACTATTCTAACCTGGAGTAAGTATTTGTTATTTATTGGAAAAGAACATAAACATTTCTGCACGTTGCCGAAGATAAAGTAAATAACATTTCCCTCACCCAAAAAATTAAAAACAATATTCAAACGGCTAATTTACCCACTCCCAACCCACATCCTAGATCCCATACAAGAAAATACGATTTGTTTGACAAGGTCGAGGAGAAAATTCACGACGGAGACCTTAAGGGAGCGACACGACTTAACTTTTCAAACGGTACCCTCGCACCCGACACTCCGGAGACCGCTACGGCGTTACACTCTAAACACCCCCCAGGCCCGTCCATCCCCTTTTTTGTAGACCCTCCATCCGATTCATCAGCCTGTATTCATGCAACTGAGCGAGACGTATCCTTCCCTAAGGGTTCGGCGTTTGGCCTGGACGGCATCTCCCCACAGCACCTCATAGACCTCTCCAGTCACGGCACGGGCATTGCTGGCGAGTAGCTTATCAAAAGCATCACCAAGATGGTAAATCTAATGCTCCAGGGAGATGTCTGCCACGAAGTGACGCCTGTGATATACGGGGCGAATCTCATTGCCCTCACCAAGAAGGATGGTGGGGTGCGCCCTATTGCAGTAGGGTCAACCTTCCGCCGTTTGGCTGCCAAAGTCTGCGTGCTTCTCACGCGTTCAAAACTACAAGCCCTCTTTGAACCCATACAGGTTGGCTTCGGAACCCGCGGAGGCTGCGAGGCTGCGGTTCATGCCGTGCGCACCTTTGGGCACAGCAGCTCATGTGAGGTACTTATGAAATTAGATGTCAAAAATGCATTTAATTCGGTCAACCGGGACACCTTGCTAAACGAAATTAAACTTCATGTTCCGGAAATGTACAACTTTATGCTCCAATGTTACCACTCACCTTCTAAATTAATGCACAAAAACAATGAGATTCTTTCGGCAGTGGGTTGTCAGCAGGGTGATCCCCTCGGTCCAGCTATAGTTAGTTAGTTAGTTAGTATACTGGGCCTTTTCCGCAAATAGACATCCAGCGTGCCTATTTTGCGTGAAATGGGGTAGCGCTACTCTAACCACCCCAGCTCCTCCAGGAAGTTCGTGAGTGCCTTTGTGTTTTTGACTGCGTCCCGGAGTGTTTCCGGGGACCCTAGGTGCTTTTCCCTGTATACTTCTACCTGCTTGCAGTCCAGTAGAATATGTTTGGTCGTTTCCTCCGCCTCCATGCACGCTCTGCACATGGGGCTGTCCGTGATACCTATGTTGTAGAGGTGTTTGTTCAGAGTGTTATGTCCTGTTATAATTCCAACAATCTTGCGTAGTTGGTTTCTATGTGTCCTCAGTAGTGTGGTTGTGAGTTTGTTGTCGCGTTTTGCCAGAATCTCTTTGGTCTGTCTGCATGTGTCTATCTCCTCCCAGTGTCTTTGGTGTAGGTTTTTGGTGTATAGGTCAAGTTGGTTGTATATGTAGCTTTGTGGCAGGGGCAAGATTGGTTCCGGTCCGTATGCCATTGTTTCTGAGCCATTCCTGGCCAGTTCGTCCGCTGCATCGTTGCCTCTGGAGCCACTGTGCTCCTTGATCCATTGTACAGAGACGGTGTTTTTGTCTGCGCACACCTCCGTTAGATTTTGGTGGCATTCGTATATCAAGCTAGATGTGAAGTTATCACTGCTCAGTGCTTGTAGCACCGATTTACTGTCTGAGAGTATTCGTATGTTTGTGTTTTCAACTTTTCGTCTCTTTATGGCATTGCAGGCTTCGATTATCCCTACGCATTCAGCCTGGAATACCGTGTTTTGTTCGCCCAATGGTTTGGATATGTGTATGTTTAAGTCCTCTGAGAACACTCCACATCCCGTTCCCGTATTTGTTTTGGAACCATCTGTGAAAATTCTAAGGTCTGTTTGGTTTAGCCCCTCTCTCGAGTCTTCTGTTAGTGATATGCCGTAGTCTTTCTTGAAGACTGCAGTTCTTGGTATTTTGTCGATCGTAGCCTCCAGGATAGGGAGGCTGGTGATCAGTATGTTATGAATCTTCGTGTGTAGTGTGTTCAGTTTTGTCCATAGGTTGAGGCTTTTTAGGCGTATTGCCGTCGCAGCCGCTTCCTTTTGTATGTGCATGTGTAAAGGTAGGAGTCCTAGCATTATTTCTAGTGCTGCCATTGGGGTGGTTCTCATACATCCTGTGGCCGCTACACATGCTAGTCTTTGTGCTTTCTGGATTTTGGTAATTGCGCTCGTGGTTTGGGTGCGGGGCCACCATACTATGGCACCATAGCTTATCATTGGTACTATCACCGTTTTGTATAGCCACAGTATGATGTGGGGGGCCAGGCCCCATCTCTTTCCCACCATCCTTCTGCATTGCCAGAAGGCTACTGTTGCTTTGTTTAGTCTATTGTCTAGGTGTTTACTCCAATTAAGTTTGTCATCTAGTATTATACCTAGGTATTTCACCTCCTTCGAGAGTGTTAGTTTAGTGCCAAAGAGTGTTGGCATTACGTAATTACCCAGTTTTCGTTTATTTGTGAAGAGAATTGTGTCGGTGTTCTTTGGGTTTACCAATAGGTCATTCTCCTTACACCATTTCTCTATTATTTTCAGTGCTGTTTGTGTGAGTTCACATAGTGTGCTTGTGATCAGACCGCTGACCAGTATGACAAGGTCGTCCGCATATCCTATAGTTAGAAAGCGGTTATTGTTTAGTTTTGTTATTAGGTCATTAACTACCAGGTTCCACAGCAGTGGCGAGAGGACGCCTCCTTGAGGGCATCCTCTCATGACTAGTGCCTGGTGGCTTTTGTTTTCGGATAGTCTTATAATTCTTTTCTTTAGCATGTTCATAATCCATTCTATGAGCAGCTGTTCGGTTTTATGTCTCTCTAGTGCTTGTCTTATGCTGCTAAAGTTGGTCCTGTCGAACGCACCTTCTATATCAATGAAGGTGCCTAGGCAGGAGTTCTTTCTAGCGAGAGCGTCTTCTATGTTGGTTACTACAGCATGGAGGGCTGAGTCTGTCGATTTGCCCTGGCTGTAGGCATGTTGGTTTGGGTGTATCTTTATGTTTTTAAGGGCCGTGTCCTTTAACTCCCTGTCGCAGAGTCTTTCCAGGGTCTTTAACATGAAAGAGGTTAGGCTTATAGGTCTGAAGGATTTTGGGTCTGAGTAGTCACTCTTTCCCGGTTTCGGTAAGAATATTACTTTTACTTCTCTCCATTTTATTGGTATGTATCTATATGCAATACAACTGCATAGGAGGTTCGATAGATGCTCGGTCAGCTTATGTCCTCCCCACTTTAGTTAGGCAGGGTAGATACCGTCTAGACCTGGGGATTTGTAGTTGTCAAATCTGTTAATCGCCCAGGTTGTTCTGTTTTTCTCTGTTATTCGTTCTGCTATCTTCCACTCGTTTTCTGTTGGGTGATAGTTCTCCTCCTGTTCTGCCCAGGATTGTACGTCAACCACGTTGCACCCCGGGAAGTGGGTTTCCACCAATAGACTTTCAGTCTCATATGGATTGCTGGTGGTGGTATTGTCTGGTCTTTTCAGTGTACCCAGTAGTTGGCTGGGTTGGCTGGCTAGTATTTTCCTTGTTCTGTTGGCTTGTGTGCTGCTGGATATGTTATCACAAAAGTTCCGCCATGAGGCAGATCTTCTGTATCTTATTCTTTTTTTGTACTCTGCTTTGACCGTTTTATATTTGTCCCAGTCGTCTTCAGCTTTTGTATTCACTGCTCTGTTCAGTAGTCTTCTCATTTTGGTTCTCATGCGTTCCATTTCCGAGCCCCACCAGTCAGAGTTCGCGTTCTTCCCACTGACCGGTGGTACCGATAATGGGCATGTGTTCTCATAGCTCTCTGTTATATGTTGCGTGAATATGTTTACCTGTTCCTCCAGTTCTGTGGTGTTGTGAGGCCTGTGTGTGTTTGTCTTATTATCTAGTTTACCTACCAGAAGCTCCTTGTACGCCCCCACGTCCGTGCGTCTTGGATTTCTTCTAGGTGTTGGTTTGGTTGTGTCGGCTGTGAGGTCGTAACGGATCCACCTGTGGTCGGAGCATGATAGCTCGTCCGACACATGCCAGTTGGATACGTATTGAGCTGCTAGCCCTGTGCTTAAAGTAATGTCAATTATAGTATTACATCTGCGAGTGACAAATGTAGGCTTTGATCCTGTGTTTAGAATGTCCAGGTTAGTTGTCATTAGGTATTCAACAATATCGTTACCTCTTTTGTTGTTTGTTTCCATTCCCCATAGGTTGTGGTGACCGTTGCTGTCCGCCGAGACGACCAGCTCCAGCCCTTTGTGTTCGCAGTAGCGGATAAGGTTGTTCATTTCCACCGGAGGGGGTTCGTCCTCAGCCGCCATGTAGACGGAGGCGAGAACTATCTCTGGTATGCTTGAGGTTTGTGTTCTGAGGAGTTTTATAGCACACACGTCTCTGGAACAGAATTCAGTTAGTGGTTGTGCTATTATGTTACGGGATATATGTATACATGTCCTAGGTTTATTTTGTGCGTTATATATTAGTTTACCTCCGGTGTTGCTGAGGCCGTTTATGCATGTGTTTCTGATCCACGGCTCTTGGATCAGGATGATTGATGTACTGTTAACCTCCAGCCACTTTCGAAGTTGAGCCGTTGCAGTTTCGCTGTGCTGGAGGTTAACCTGGAGGACCTTACAGAGGGAAGGAGCCATCGGTAGATGTCCCCTCCACCTCCCTCCCCTTTAGGTCTATGAGACTAATCCCTTTAGTACAGCCCTCTTCGTCCTCGGATTCCAGCAGTACGCCTTCCTCCATGTCCGAGTCGGGTTCGTCGTGATGGCCTTGCTCACCTCGCTCTGGGTGTTGTCCTCTACGGGGTTTATGTTTGTTTCCGGTGGGGAGTCTTTGAAGTGCCCCCCACTATGCTGGAAACGAATGTAGACTGACCCACACAGGTAGTTCAGCTTCCTGTTCCTTTCCAGCACAGCAGGGACCACGCTCTCCGGAATGCCCACCAGCATTAGTGTGCACCCTCTCGTCCTCAGGGGGATTGCTTTGTGTATCGTCCATTTCCTCACCTCGGCCCACGAGTTCTGGAAATTGAGGACCCTTCCTACCTTTGTGAGGTTATCCTCTATGGACGGGATCAGTATGCCACATCTAGTTTTCCTGACCATCTCGTCCTCCCTCTTTCCGACGAGACGGTCTCCGTTTGCTAGTGTGGCCGTCGACAACCAAGTCATCAGCCACTGTTTGGTATTTGCGTCCTGGCACCACAGTTTCAGGTAATCATCCACCACACTTGGTCTACCTGAAAATGCAGGGGCGTCCGCTATGGTGTCAAGATCGGTCTCGATGGCTGCCTGGAAAATTGCATCCCCGATCTTCCTTTCCACCTCCTCAGCATCTTGCTGCGACAGTCTGCCCGTGCGCTCATTTGTGATGGCAACCGTCAGATCCATCGCCGCTGCCGCTGCGTAGGTGGAGTGAGTTTGCTTCGTTCCCAGGGAGTCCATTTTTTGTTTTTTATGTTCTCCTCTGGGGGATATGGTTTCGTCCAGGCGGGCCCTTTTGGAGATCTTGGTTTCCTCCGCCTTGGTTGGTACTTTGGAGGTCGTCGCTTCCACCGTCGGTGTTATGGGGGCTTCGACCTTTTTTGTTGTCATTGTAGAGGCGCGTCTCTCTGCCTGCCTCATGAGTCGCTGCCTCTTTCTCTGGGAGACCTTCTTGAGGTCCCCTTGAGTTGGTATTTCCGGCTGGGGAGGTTTCTTGCCCTTAGGTTTACACCTTATCTCCCAGCCGGGATCTATCACCTGCTTTGAGGGTTCAACCGGGGTCGTCCCGCTCTCAGTAGTTGTTGGTTTGGGTTGTGAGGTTCCAGCAGTCGAGTTCTTTATCGTCTCCGGATCGGTCACCTTGGCTGGGGTTCCTTTCGGTACCCCGGCGTCCGGCGTCCTTTCTGGCTTCAATAAGTCCTCAGCCGGTCTCACGCTTTGGTCTGGCGCCTCTCTCAGCGGTTCAGCTTGCACCGTCCCAGCCAAGAGTGGCGTGGAACAACCACGCCTTGGTGTTTGGTTTTTTATTTATTTTTTTAATTGAATCTTCCATCTATGTCCCACGAGTAGCTAGGGAAAGTTTGTCCACCTACGCATAGCCCCGCTTGCGTAGGTAAGGCTAATTACAACGGGTTTCGCCCGGTCCCCGAGGTCCACCGTTTGCGACAGAGCTCCCTCTCAGCCACGCATCCATCGGCACGGTCGGTCACACCTTAGATTAGGGTTTTTAGAGTCGAGGTTTTCTCCTCCAGAGTGGGGGGCAGGGAAGGGGATTTATGCGGTTAGGATTTGGTCTAGGTTGAGTGTTTATTGGGAAGTTCTGGGAGTGGTATTCGGGAGAGAGGCAGGTTAGGAGATGACCTCGAATTGTGTTTGGTTCGAGTTCATCCTTCCACTGTCCGGGTCCATGTTTATGGAAAACGGGCTATCCGCAACCTGCCCACCCGCTCGGTCGCTTTGGAAGAGAAGCGTGTCTTTCCAGATGGAAGTTCCAAATTCGCGTCACTGGACTGTTTTAAGAAAACCTTCCAGCGTCACTAGCTCGTACCTTCCGCCCAGACGACCCGAGTCGGTCCAGCTATTTTTAGTTTAGCTATTAATTCGGTAATTCATAGCCTAAATTCGAAATTAAACGTATGGTACCTCGACGATGGAACCCTAGGAGGTGATTCACAGACTGTTCTGGCAGATTTAGTCCAAATTAAAAACAAATTCGCAGATATTGGCCTCGAATTAAACCTAAACAAATGCGAGTTGTATATTTCTGATAAAGTGGATTCGTCATCGGCTTCACAAATTCTGCCCCCGTTACGAAAAAGGGCGCATGTCACATTTTTGTCAAAATTGAGTTATATACATTGCCGTGATCAGCAAAAAAAGGCGCGTTTGCGAGTATTTTTTATTTTATTCTAGGAAGCCTAGAAACAGAGTTACCATAAGAAAAAAGGGCGCTTTTACACCCATTTCCTCACTTAAACCACCTTAAACTAAATTGAAAAGTCGTTTGTCCGAAATACAATGAAAACCTGGAATGTAAAGGCGTAAGTGCGTATATACGCCCATTTTTTTTGTCACATTTACAACATTTCCATAAAATAAAAGACGCGACTTATGATCTGCTGTTTTATAAAAAGTGGAAAAGACGCAAGTGGTCACCTGCGTCTTTTTAAGTTAAAAGCATTCTTGTTGACATTGCCGCATCCGCCATTACCTCAACAAAAAAAAAGGCGCTAGTGACCACAAGCGCCTTTTCAACTTCGCATATGACCTATATGATTAATTATATTTGACACATCTGCAAGCAAAACAAAATAAAAAAGGCGCTAGTGGCTATTTGTGTCTTTTAAATTAAGTACTTTTGCAAAAGTACCAGGGCTCTTGTGGTACTTGCGTCTACATTTTACTCTAAGCTTAATTTTTGTTGTATAATACTTCTTAGAAAAGGCACTAGTACGCACAACTGTCCTTTTTTTCCATAATCTTTTTAATAAGCAGGGTAAGTGGGGAGGAATTCTATCGATGTTCGTTCAGTTACGCCCGAACCTTTGGCAGCGGGAGACCTGCGTCTGAGCAGCTCAGCGTGTAGGCAAGTTGCAAGTTATATATCGTTTTTTATTCGCGAGAGATTATTTTAGTAGGTACAACCTATAAGATTGTCACTGTTATATTTTTATTCATTTTCAGTTCCTACATGAGGGACACTATTTTGCCGTGCACGATAACAGCAGTAACTCTATTCGTAATATTATTCAATTGTTTACTTGTGTTTTAATAAGAATCAGAGGGGTAAGCACGTTACGTTTCGAACGAGCGTTAGGAAAACTCAACTGTAATTTTTCCATAAAAAGAATGACATTTTACATTTACCTGACGCGCGTACAATGCGTTACATGATCGACCAGCTGAATACATTTGAATACATTTTTGTTAGTCCAGCCCGTGCTGGTGTTTGGTTTTGGCGTAGGCTTCAAAAGGCCGAAATTATGGTTCCCTGCCAGAGTCCCAGAAATGGTTCTGGACCTACAACGTGATTTGTAGACCCCCTTTTGGCAAGCTCATCCGCTCTTTCGTTGCCTATGTGCCCTCGTGCCATGGTATCCAAACTAGTTGCACCCTATTGTGCTTTGCAAGCTTGTTCAGAGCCTGGACGCCACTATAGACTAGTCTAGAATCCACTTTCGGCGCCGTAAACGCTTTAAGGGCCGCTTGACTGTCACTGAGTATATAGATGGTCTGCCCTCTGGTGGGCCTGTCTATATTATATCCTGATCCACAGGCCAGGCAATTATGGCTTATGTCTCCGCCTGGAAGGCGGTTGTCAAACCACATATGCTTACACTACTACTATAGTCATTCGCATAAATGTCTGCTCCTGTACCGGATCCCATTTTTGATCCGTCCGTGTACCATATACTGTCTTCGATACCAGACCTCGGTGCTTCTAGAACTTCGGCCCATTCAGTCCTAGATGGAACTTTTGTTGTGTAGTTACTATATATAATATATACTTGGGTAGTATTTTGTCGCATCCCATATTTGTTATTCTGTCTAAGAAACCGTCAGTCGCCATGTTTGTGTGCTTAGTCTTTGGCTTGCTGTCACTCCACAGTCCAAGAGTTCTTAATCTGTAGAGCGATTTGCGCGCCTCTGACTTAATCACCATCTGAAGTGGCGGTAGGTCCAGTAGGGACTTCTAGTGCCGCTGTAGGGATGGTACGCCCCTGTTATAGCCATGTATACCGATCTCTGCACCATCATCAGGGCATCTCTGTGTGCTCATTAAAGTACTTGGCCACCATACCAGGCTACCGTACAATAATATGGGTCTCACCATCATGGTGTTGATCCACTTCAGTATCTTTGGGTTCAGTCCCCATGTTTTGCCATACGCTGATCAACACATTCCAAATACTTAGTACCAAATAGTTAAATGATGCTGATGACCAAACGTGATTTGTTTCTTAACGCAGTATTACAGATCTCATATTACACGTAATTTTAATATATGTAAATTTGGCAAAGTTACTTCGTACTTTATTTTATGTTTTTTATTTTAAGTATTCTAAAAATTAATATTTTTTGGATTGTAGCTGCAAACCGATGTTAAATTAAAACAACATGTAGAAGTGACTTTTTATGTGAGTAAAGTCAAATCAGTCAATAATCAATTGTATCATTGAAAAGACGCTAGTGGTTACATGCGTCCGTTATTTAAGGATAAATAGGAGTAATATCTGGTAAAGACTTAAATGAATGGCAGCATTCTAATTGGGCGTAGTTAATAGGACGTAAATGGTGACTAGTGCCTTTTCTACTAAGTATCTCGTATTTTCCAAACATTTTTTTACTAGGATGAAAAGGAAAAACGCGGAAAACAAAAAAAATAAGAATAAATTATAGATTTACTAAAAACTAAAATGTGCACGAGGTATTTGCCTAACGAAAGCCGTTTACAGAACGTCTATATCTATTTTCATTTGGAAACAGCAGATTTTTTACCATTGAATTAACTTTATAATTTTTTTCTCAGTTTCGACTTCACGTGACAAGCGCCCTTCTTCGTAACGGGGGCAGAATTATACAAAATTTCAACATCATTTCCCCAAACATACAAATCGTGCCTAAAGAAAGTTTACATCTCTTAGGTTCACCCATCTTTGACGAAGCCATCCCTCCCCTTTTGAGTAAATCTATTTCCAAATTTAATGACCATTCGGACCGCCTTGTTGAAATTAGTAGCCACTCAGCTTTATTTATATTCAAATTCTGTCTGTTTGTCCCAAAATTCACCTTTCTGCTTCGCTGTTGCCCAATTTGGAAATTCCCCCATTTGATCACACCTATTGACAGTCTAATGAAATCTCAAATTGAAAACATCCTGAACATTCACTTCAGCGAACAGGCATGGTCCCAAGCCGCTCCACCAATAAGGAACGGCGGCTTGGGAACCCGCAAAATTTCAAATGTAGCTTTGCCGGCATTCCTGTCTTCAATTCACAGCACGCTAAATCTCGCAGGTAGAATACTTAAAGCCCCAGCGGGCGTTAACTGCGAGATTGCATGTTTGAACGAGGCCACGAATGCCTGGCTAGCTGGACCGAGTCCAAATCTCCCGTCCAAACCACATAGGCAAAGTGCCTGGGATACAATAGCCTCCGTCGCCACCTTACAAACTTTAATAGAGCCCTTAACAGGCAGGGACCGGGCCAGGCTGTTAGCTGTGTCCAAGCCAGAATCTGGTTACTGGCTCCATGCATATCCCTCGCCCAACACTGGCACTTTTATCGACCCAGATACCCTACGCATAGCTGTCGGTCTCCGGCTGGGAGCTGGGATCTGCACAGGTCACAACTGTGTTTCCTGTGGAGCTTCAATGGACCAACTCAGCCACCATGGCCTTTCTTGTTCCTCGGGCGCCGGCCGCCTGTCCCGCCACGCCGCTCTCAACGACATTCTCAGAAGGGCGCTCGTCAGTGCCAGCGTTCCTGCAGTTCTGGAGCCCCAGATTGTGCGGCGCGATGGCAAGCGCCCTGATGGAATGTCGTTGATACCCTGGAAGTCCGGGCGTGCGCTGGTGTGGGACGCCACCTGTACTGACACCCTGGCGGCGTCCTACCTACCAGTAGCTACCAAACGTGCGGGGGCGGCGGCTGACGCTCGGGAACGCCATAAGATATCAAAATACAGCTGTCTCGGCGCCCAATATCAATTCTTCGCTTTCGGCGTCGAGACACTAGGCTCCAGGGAGCTCGGCAAAAGGTTGAAGGAGGCAACAGGCGACCCTCGCGCCGGCAGCTTTCTCGCGCAAAGAATCGCAATCGCAGTTCAGCGCGGGCATGCTGCCTGCGTGTTGGGCACCCTGCCAAGAGGCCCAGGTCTTTTAGTTAATTAGTTATTTTATTATATATTAGGTTTAGATTTAGTTATTTTAATTTAACATTAGTTTTAGTATTGTATTTACCTTCTCTAGTAGTATTAATGTATTTTTTATCAATTTATTGTAATAAAGTATTCTTTTTGTACTAGCAAATGTTATGTTTAATAAATCATTTTCAATATTATCAAGTTGATATAAAGGTTTTCTCCAGATCACTAAAGACTTTAACATTTTAGCCACTGTAGTCAAGAATTAAGGCACGCAACTACCAATCTCGAGGTCGTGGGTCAAGCGCCAGCTCGTACAGTATACCTAAGTGGCTCCGGTTTTAATAAAATAATATGTACCAACAAAATATAATTCGATACACAAGTACTTAAACAGTAGTTTGAAACAAACGAAAGAAGACCATTATCTCATTCCATCTCACCCAAATTCTCACAGGACATGGCTACCACAAATCCTAACCGCTTCAACATAACCACCGATGAGCTTTGCCCGTGCGATGGAAGCACCTCACAATCTATCGACCACCTTTTAAAATACTGCCCGAAATTTTGAACCACGAAATCACATGTCATTCCATATAGAACCATAGAACCCATCCCATCCATGGAAATCATTCGTAAAGAAACTACAATAGCCTCTATTTGCAAACTCGCCACCGTTTGATTTGATCAAAGAGACAAAAAAAGTAGCTTCTCACTGAAGGACAACATCGTCAGGAAACCGGTCTAATATAAACATCATCATCGTCCAACGCGACAACATTACCATCCTCACCACTTAGATGGTTGGCAGTCCTCAACTGTGCGCTTCTCCAGAAACTTCCTGCCTCGCACAGTTAATCTGTGGAATGGATTTTCGCCTGCGGTATTTCCGGACCGATACGACCTTCAAACCTTCAAGAAAAGAGCGTACTCCCATCTTAAAGGCCAGCAACGCACTCACAACACCTCTGGTGTTGCAGGTGTACATGGGCGGCGGAAATCGGAAAAAAAACAAGGCATAGTATTTCGGCCGGGTAAGAAGGTCACATGACAGTCGCTTTGTTAAACTAGTGCCTACGCCAAATCTTGGGAACAAGTGCCAAAGCAGACTCCGGGTTTCATTGGGATAGGTAAAAACAATAGGTAAATAGGTAAGTAGTAAACCCTGCAAATGAAATATCTAATAAAAATGTGCAAATATGAATAATGGACAACAGGACCTTAAGTTATCCAGCGAGGTTATTGCATCATTTCCAAACGATTACCATATCGAGTTAGATTTTCTTGCCTACCTCAAGTACTCGTATTTATACCTAAATCTGTCAGCGAGAAAAAACATAAACCCGCAAACTATAGTCATATTATTATAACTTTGATTCGTGATATTATAATGAACAATAAAACCAATACCTACAATTTAAGTAAAAAAGAAATATTTCATTGAAGAAAGAAAGAAAGAAAGAAAGAAAATAAAGATTTGCTTACAAAGAGGCGGCTATTACTCGTCAAGCCGATCGCTACACTAAAAACACCTGAAAAAAATATCCTTAATTTAAATGACCTGAAAGAGCCAGCCTCGAAACTATTGAAATGATCTCGTAGACCTGTCGAAGGGTCCAGACATTCTACTGACTACTGAACTACTTACGTGGAAAGAGGCAGATCGAAAAGATGAATATTGGGACGTTGGAACCTACCAGCATTCATCTCCTTTTCGACCTATTTCTTTCCGTCTGCTCTGGTGTACTTATGTGCACGAGGTGTTTCAAAATCAAGCGCAAGGGTCTGGCACTGCATTCAAACGATTTGTGGAAAAGCAAGCAGGCATTTGACTGGGTATATCGTATGGCATAGTTTTTCATTGCTCTGGTTTCTTGTCGCCTACAAACTTTTGGTCTTGTATACAGGGTGTACAATCCAAATGGGTCAGTATGGTGAAGTCGTAAACTATGAGAGATAGCGAGATCTGTTCTTAGGAACCACGACGTCGATTTTAGATTTAATAATATTTACATTCAAACTTTTTTATTAACTCTCACATACATAACCGGGAATCAAAGCTGGTCAAAATCAATGTGTATAAATTCTGCAAGTCGCAAGAAGCACAACACTAATGGAATCTTGTTTAAATAATTGAAAGAAAAACCCACCAATAAGATAATTATTTAATTTCAGTTAAGGTTCAAAATGCAAAGATTAATTATTTTGGGTAACGATCTAAAGCTCGTGTGCAATTTTTATCACTTTTAAAATGGGCTTCCAATAGATCTAACTGTTCTTCATTCGTTAAACGCATTTTATAAACAGTACACAAGACATAACACAATAATAATGTGAAATTTATCAAAAATCAACACGAGGAGGTTATGAAAAGCCGTGTTTCATTTGAAGTTAATTCCAAAACAGTATTCCATTTTCAAATTTTAAATGGTACGCCCGCTGAACAAATGCGTTCTAATTATAAATAAACGCTATTTGCAATGCATAATACCGATGCAGATAAGATATGCATAAGTGGTCTCTTCAGATAATTGATGATCGATTCATATTATTCACGACTTTTTGCAAATTAATAAAACTGTCGGCATTTTAGTCTAATTTACTGTCAGTTGTGTTTACGCAAGATTTCATAGCCAAATTTGGTCCTTTTTACTTAACGCGGTTACAAAAATATTGACCAGGTTCGATTCCCGGTTATAGATGAGAGTTAATAAAAAAGTTTGAATGTAATTATTATTAAATCTAAAATCGACGTCAAGGTTCCTAAGAACAGATCTCGCTATCTCTCATAGTTTCCGACTTCTCCATACTGACCCATTTGGATTGTACACCCGGTATATCATAATTTTTTGTCAAAATTATTATGCATAATATTGATTGTCCTAATTTTTGTTGTGCATAGTATTTATTGTGTCAGTCAGTCAGGATCAAAAATAACTAACCAATCGAAGACGTCAAAAGCTCTTATTCCCTTTCAATAAAGACTTTTGGCGTCTTCGTTTGCATAGCGACTTTTAATGCTGACTGTACTAATGCTGTTTGGACCACAGTTAATAATTCCTAAACATATCGTGTATATAATATTATTGTGTTGTGTTGTATTATAATAATAGTGCTGAAATGTGTAGCGGGGAGTCAGGCAAGGACATGGTATTTCTCGAAAACTGTTCACCGCTGCACAACGTTTTCAAAACTCTGGACTGAACTAGGCTAGGCATCAACATCAACGGCGAGTACATCACTCACCTTCGGTTTGCTGACGATATAGTAGTCTTGGCCGAGACCATGGAGAACTTAAGTACGATGCTCGATAACCTCAGTAAAGCTTCCAAGCGAGTTGGTCTAAGAATGAACATGTATAAGACGAAGATTCCTGTCCGCACTAAAATTCTCATAGTTCAAGCTCTCATTATTCCTATTATTGATTATGCTGATGTGTGCTACACTAATATTACCCAGGTTTCCCTGGACAGACTAGAGCGTCTACTTAACTCCATCAGATTTATTTTCAGAATTATGAGTTCTCTGTACACTGTTTTCCATATTATTCGACCCTGCTGCGCCTAGCTATCTTAAATTTGTAACCGCCCGACCTGGTGGTACTCTACGCCAGTCCCGTAGTCTGAAGCTTGTAGTCCCCTCTCACTGCACTGGATTTATGAGTAATTCCTTCACTGTCCAGGCCATTCGGCTTTGGAATGCTCTTCCGCTTATTATCAGACAAGCTCAAACGAAACTCACCTTCAAGCGCATGTTACGCAAGCATTTTCTCAACGATATCTCTGGTTAGTTTAGTATCATAGTTTTTTTGCACTGGGTACGCAAAGTAATATGTTTGTATGTATATTATATTTTTGTATTTATGTAAGTAAATGTATTTATTTATTATATTAGGAAATGTACTTATTTATTATATTAGTAAATGTATTTCATTGGCTACCTTATCCTTTCCATTTGTGTTTTATTGGTCAGCTGCCTGCACCTATAAGCTTTTCTGTTTAGCCCTGTGGTTGACTGGTAGAGAATGCTTTAAGGCATTAAGTCCGCCATTTGTACTTCTTATTTGTGCAATAAAGTTTAAATAAATAAATAAATGAGATCATGTCAAATGCCCATGTAGTACCAACTCCCATTACAATCGGACACTTTACGCTCGAAGTTGTAGACGATTATGTATACCTAGGACAGACTATCCAGTTAGGTAGGTCCAACTTTGAGAAAGAGGTCATTCGTCGAATCCGACTCGGCTGGGCAGCGTTCGGCAAGCTACGGCACATCTTTTCGTCCAATATGCCGCAGTGTCTCAAGACTAGAGTTTTGACCAGTGTGTGTTGCTAGTGATGACATTTGGCACTGAAACGTGGTCGCTTAGTATGGGCCTCATAAGAAAGCTCAAAGTTACCCAAAGGGTTATGAAGAGGGCTATGTTGGGAGTTTCTCTGCTTGATCGCATCAGAAATGAGGCTCCGCCCCGAGCCCTCCGGATCGCTAAACTTGAGTGGCAGTGGGCGGGGCACATTGCACGTAGAACCGATGGCCGCTGGGACGAAAAGGTTCTCGAGTGGCGACCACGTACCGGAAGGCGCGGCGTGGGTAGGGTCCCCACAAGTTGGACTGATGACCTGGTAAAGGTTGCTGGAGTCCACTGGATGCGGGTGGCGCAGGACCGGTCACTTTGGCACTCTTTGGCGGAGGCCTATGTCCAGCAGTGGACGTCTTTCGGCTGATATGATGATGATGATGAATATGTTAGTATTAGGTGGTAAAAATGTTCGGTTTTGGAGCACCACAGGCCGTAAATTGATCTGTAGACAATAAAGAAACTGCACAACGCAGAAGTTTGATCTCAAAATTCACTAGGTTCGTAGCAAAAATGAATATGTCATCATCATCCTCCTAGCGTTATTCCCGGTAGTGCCCCTAAAGGAGCCCGGGGTCCACTTTGACACCTAATCCCAAGATTTGGCACAGGCACTACACTAGGCAAGCGGCAAAAATGAATAAATATGTAAACCAACAAAAATAACCAAGACCGTCAGCAATATAATTCTCAGTTCCTATCCAGCTTTAAATCAGAACTCGCATAAGTCACGTCATAATCTTAATGAAAGCCGGCCGAACCGGGACATTAAAAAAGCTATTTTTCCACGGTAACCTCATAAATAACACGACATTCATCCTCCTGACACTTGAATAACATGCCCGCGAGAGCCCATTAGCCTTTAAACGAAACAATGGCTATAGGTGAACTTGGTCTCTGTATGTCCATTAAGAAAGGTCGCCTGTGAGGCTATTTATTTACCTACGTCACCTTTTACATATAGATACTTGGCTTTATTTAAGCCTTTGCCCTGCACGGTCAAAATAGATTGACTAAATATTGAACAAAACTTGTACCTACCGAACATAGATTGTAGCTTAACTTATTTTTCATCAATGTCTGTTATCTTTCGTTTTCTACAAATCTCTTTATATGTATCTGACAGAGAACTCCAGGTACAGTCTTCTTCTAGTATAAATTGAGTTCAATTAGCTCATGTTATAGTGCTGCAAATGATCAATGAGAATTACACAATGGTATCTCACTCTCGTCTAGTTTTTGTAAAATCTAAATTAAAAGTTTTTGATTTTGTCCACAAAATACGCTGTTTTATGTTCCTTTAAGGTTCCTTTTTCTTCTACTTTTGTGGTAATGAACCCTCAAAAATGTATCAGTGCTTGAAAACAACTTCAAAAGGATGAGCGTATGTTTGCAAGCGGACCGACGAAGAAAATTAACTGGCTAAAATTGTCCTCGTAGCATTTCACGGAGGCCAGCGCGGTCGCATATAACAAAAATGTAGGTCAAGTTAAATTATCCCGGAGCTGAACCGACGATGAAACCTCCAGAAGGAATGCCCATAGAAAATTTTACGTACTTACCATTACCATTACGTATCGGTCTGCTGAATTCACTTCCGAGTTTGTAATCATATAACGGGCCGTTGGTTTTTATGCATTTTTTGCTAACATGTTGGACGACAGCGCTTTTTAATATTAAATAATAATTTGACTGAAAGCTTCAAGTGAACGCCAGGGCGATTTATGCTGTATGGCTACCGAGTGATAGATATAATACAGAGTGATTAACATTAGTTTTAGGTACGTGTTTTATTAGTTTCGTGTGTTAATGAGCACTATTTACCCCAATTAATTGTTTGATCAATGATACAAATGCATGTTGTGTTAATTATACTGTTGTTAAAAATAATGGCTACTGCTGTTGCGACGAAATGCGAGTAGCGGGTGTTCAGTGACATTACTAATCAAAATTGCTGCACTTGGTTTGTTTAACCGCGATTGCAAATATCCATTGAATATGTTACCAATAAAACAATAAAGTACGATGGTTCACCGAGTACATTTGACAGAGTACTGCCTCAATCAACCGAATTCCTAAGTATAAAATAATGTTCTCGTACTTAATGGTTTTGCCATATAACTTCAGCGAATTCATCATCGTTGGCAAATAAATTACCAACTGCCCGAGCAACACATTTCACTCTTTTTGATAATATAATATTTCACAATATACTTCATGTAATACAAAAGGAAGTAAAAAAAAGTAATACTCGATGCTCGTGATAAATGTTACAAGCTACTTTTATCGATCCTGAGCTGTCACGGGTGAATATTCTCAATGATATCAAAATAGTCAATAAGGAATGTGAAAGCTATTTATCTTTGTCTCTGTACCCAATACCAACGAAGCAGCGTTTCTTCGTGAAAATAATACAAATATATTTTTTTCACGAACGTTTGTTCCGTGATGTACTGCCTATGCGCAGTAAATAATTATAGTGTACGAGTATGTGTATTAGATTCCATACGAACCTGAGTTTCAATGCCTTAAAGTAATACGCTCTAATGAATTTTCATTAGAGCGTATTACTTTAAGGCATTGAAACTCACCTACCTACCTAATACCTATACCTAATACCTTTACCTAATACCTTTTAATACCTATTATGTAATGTTTAATTATAATAATTACAATATTATTTTTCATTTAACACTTTAAACTCTCGCGCGCTTATTTGTGCGTGGAGACTGTCAAGTGTTGTGTGGCGTGCCCTAGAAAATTAATAAAAAAATGGAAGGGTACTGGACTTTTTTCAGATCTACCCTTCACTCATATCTACTTTTGGAGGGTAGTGAAATATTATGCACCAATATCTCCATTGACAACTTGCTGGGACGTAAGTCATCTGAGACCATGACCGGTGCAAGCCGAGTCGAAACGTAAGAAATAAAGGCAAATAAATATCGCGTTAAACCCGTGTGAAATAATATGTTTTCATAGTAAATTAAGTATCGATGACAAGCAAATTACTGATATAACTGACATAACGGCTATGCTGGGAGTTTATCTGCGTGATCGCATCAGAAATAAGGCTATCCGCAGCAGAACCAAAGTAACCGATATAGCCCTCCGAATTGCTAAACTTAAGTGGTAGTGTACGGGGCACATTGCACTTAGAACCTATGGCCGTTGGGGCGGAAAGCTTCTCGAGTGGCGAGATCGTACCGGACAGCGTGGGTAGACCCCCACAAGGTGGACTGATGACCTGGTAAAGGTCGCGGGAGTTTGCTTGTATGGGGGTGGCGCAGGACCGGTCATTGTGGCACTGGCTTGGGGGGCGGTAATGTGATCATGATGATATAAAAGCCTGAAACACACTGACGCGGCCTGCGGTGGCGGTAAATAGTAAACTTGTCAGTAAATAATCTACAAAAGTTTACTACTACCGCCACCGCAGCAGTCCACGCCATTCTATGAGTGCCTTAAATCCTCCCATTTCACGGCACTACGTTATTTAGCAATGTCAAATAAAAGTTTGCATAACAACAACGCTGGTTAAGGAAATTAATTGGCGCGTGGTGCATACCATAACAAGAATTTCGCGGTAGTCCCCTATTTCCTCCGCCAAATCCTTTTTGAATAAAGATAAGGTTTTAAATAAAATAAAAATAATTTATTTTGGTCTTTAAGAATCCATATTTGGCTTAGTACATTTAAATTTCAAATTAAAATCGGCCAACTGCGTGTCGGACCACGCATAATGAAGGATTTCGTACCTTCTACTAGCTCCTAGCTATTACCGTAAGTTGTTAAAAAGTCAAATCTAACCTACTTTAAGATCTCACATTTTTAAATAACAGCAATTGTTATAGGTATCCAATAAGGCAAAGAAATAGAGTTTAATACTTGTTCATAATGTTATTTTGTTCCTGTAAATACATATTTGGATTTTGCATAGAACTTGGCACTCATTTAGAGCTCCATTCTTTATGCGGCGAAGCCCACAGCCAAGCATAATTTTTGTATTGAACTTGGCTCTCCTTTTTTACATTTATGTTTTTGGTGGGATATCATTACTTTTTGTAAATATAACTAGGCAGTTATAATTATGTGGTGCCGCTCGCCGCCGACGACACACCGTTGGCCGGTTGCTTAGCGCGTATTACAAGTTTTTTGTATGGGAACACCACTTATTTTTTTACTTTTTTTATATTTCTGTTTTATAGCAAATATAAAAATACATAAATTGGGATAGTTTCAAATATCTGCTTGTAACGGTTCTAACGCTACATTTTTTTTTTGTATGGGGACCTCCCCTTTTTTTTTACTTTTTTTATTTTTAGATTATTTCCTAGGCTTACACACAATGACCGAGCTGGATTCCAAATTTCATCCTTCTAGGTCATCTGGAAGTAGGTTAGATCTAGGTACTACTATATGTCAGTCAGTCAGTGCTAAAATTTACGACTTTTTGACCTTCATATCTTTATAACCGTCTAGCTTCATGAAATTTGGGCTTCTAGACGTCCTTATGGATATAATTAAACACACGCAGTTCCATGTGTTTACGTTAAAGAGGTTTTGAGTATATTAGATTATAGAAGGGTCAAAAGTGGGACCAAGTGGTTCGTGTAATATTACACTTGCCGCTGGCTAGCCAGTTCCTTTGCTTGAACTTGGCTTGACACGCTGCCGCGTGTCTAGATCATATTATATTTAGATAACAAATAAATGGTTTTCCGGTTATTATTTCTCATGAAAAAAACTTTAAATACCTAGTACTTCTGTTGACAAGAATTCAAAACATTCATTTTGAAATGGCAGTAAACCGACCGGCATCTTTGTCAAATAAAATTAAACACCTTAATACATCAGAACTCGCACAAATTGGTTTCGTCGGTGAGTATATTTTCATAATATAACTAAAACCTACTTACGAATTACTTGATATGAAGTTAAGTTGGCAAGATCTATAACTTTGTTAGGCTAGGAGGGCTAATTTAATTTCAAATTGTACCTTGAACAGCATGAGAGCGTTATTGTAGCCGACATACAAGATTAACTCTGCCATAGTCAGGGCTAATCCTGCGCTAAGCTGCACCTAAAACTTGACTTGCCTAATATTACTGGATTTTGTTACATGTGCTCGTCAGATGTGTAAAGGTTGCATGTTTTTATCCACTTATAGGTTATAGGACTATGTATTGAAGTACGTATGTATTAATAAGTTTTCGAAGGCGGGTGTTTGTTTGAAACAAATTTTCTTTAACAACCAATATTCTTCGAAAGATATATTTGACAGAATGTACTTGCCAGACACAAGACAAAAATATAAATTACTAACCAACAATTTTTGTACTTTCTCTCTACCTTCTCTCGAGGTTTCAGTTCTTATCAACACGTTTATTATTACCCATGAGAACGGTACGTTATCAATTATCGTATTACAAGAAATATAGATTTATCGCAACAAACAAAAGAAAACCGAAGATATTGAACTCATTTCTAAGGAAAGTAATAAAATAAACTCGTTTCATATAAAGTCACAATCATTTTCCGCAATCCCGACCCTTGGGCTATTGACTCACAGCGATATTGCTTGTGTGATAAAACATGAAATTTAAGTTGGTTAAAATTGCATGGTACATGCCAAACATACGCTTATGGGATTGAATTCATCAGTAAATGTCTCAGCATTAATGTTATGTAACAAGACATTTCAGTACGAGTTCGGTAAAATAAAAAAATCTACCTACACATATAATAATTATATACTATGCTGCAATTGTTAGCATTCAGCGAATTGTCAGAAAGTAGCCCCTCTCTCCTTTCGCTCGTGAGTGGAACATGTACTTTGAAGTTGTGAAAATTATGGAAACAAATAAAAACATAAACGTACACTTAATCACACTGTATGTGACCCCTAATTTACATAGTGTTTTAAAAACGTACTGCACTGCGCTGTGCACAAGTCATAAGATGGGATTGAATTTTAATTGTTTGGCTCTCATTTGTAAAGGCACAATGATGAATATTAACTAATTTGGCCGACAGTAAGCAATGGAATTTTATTACAAATACAATTTCTCTACACCCTTTCGTCAATGAGAAAAACCATTAAACATAAGTCACGATGTATCCACCGTAAACACCTCTTTTGTGAACTTATTGATATTTATTATCTTAATCTTATTATATCCTTCGGATAGAGCACGCAAAACTAGGGCGTAGCGCGTAGTTAAAGTCTCCGTGATGAAGTGATCGCATCCTGCGGTCGGTTCATGTAATATTCATAGGCCAAGGATGCGGCAATTTGCCCAATATATGTATATGTCCCATAAACACGGTACATAGTCGGGCGAAGTGCGTGAGAAACGGGGTGTAATTCAGAGGGACTATGACCAGATTCCCTTAACACGGGACTAAATTGCAGGATGCATATAGCTCACTATAATTTAGCCAGTTGTGCAGGTAACGATCTGACAAGAGACTATGAATAATAACTAAATTGGTTGGTATTATACGATAATGATAATGATGTGTTTTGTGATTAACTGTATCTCGATTCTATAGGAAAGAAAGATAGAAAATAAGTTTATTAATGATATTTTAAAACTTAGGCTTATACATAAGAGTAACAGTTCTTAGAATTTTAAATCGTCATTGAAATGCCTCCACCCAGTTTTATGTCAATGTACCTTGTGAGTACTTTGACGCTGGTCTTCCGTGGATACCCATCCATATGCAAACACTGTGGAGCTGTTTATCAATTCAAGTTCTTTTTATTCTGAGACCACCTTGGATTATTATTGATAGTAAGACTTAGCTTAATATTAGTAATTACAAAGTTCATAGGTTAAATTAGTTCATGTAGCACACATAAAGTTAAAATTTAATAAATTAATCATTAATTTAAACCTCAGAATTTTAAATGTCATGAATGAATGAATGAATGAATGATTGATTATTTTGAAACAACAAATATAAAACAGTGTACAGAATCCTTATATCTAAAAGTATTCGTTGTCTCAAAAAAGGAACCCACTCAGCATGAGTCGAGGCAGGGGGGGCCCCGACGCTGATTTTCAGTAAGTCCTGTAATGAGTACCTAACCTAAAACTAAAATTAAGGAATCGCGTTTAATGAACAGGCTTACATCTATACTTAATTGCTAAGATACATTTCAGGTTATTTACCTTAGCGATAACCATGAGACCTCATAATTAACATGCTCTATGATTATTATAATTAATGGACGGATTTGTAATAACACGATGATCGAGTCAGTTAAAAGTTGGTTTATAACAAAAAGCTCAATGTATAATAATAACACTAAAGATTCCTAGTGGAGAACGCACCTAATAGATTACTAATGTTTACTTTTAAAGTGACATCATTGATAACTGCCAACGCAAATCAAACCTTCGTAAAACCAATCACATTCAGGTTCACCATCAGGAATGATTTATTTTCTTGGAAATCGGTTGTATTCATTGCGAAGTATTAGTAATCAGAATTTCTCTTTTCCGGAACGCTTCTGACGTAGACTTGAAATTGATGGGAATTGTTTTGGTTAGTGCTGTCTTTCGTATTTTCCTGGCCTTGACTAACTCTTAACACTTTCGCTACCAAGAATAGCGCTACGCTCGTAGCCGATCCTGTGGTTTTCCTCGTATGTAGCGGAAAGCGACTACGGCGTAGGCGCCCTGTTCTTGGATACGAAAGTGTTAACTTATTCATTGCCAAGAATCGCTATGTGCTACAACCGTAGTCGATTCCTTGGTTTTCCTGACAGTGAAAGTGTGTATAAAACCCAAGCGGGGTGACCAATACGCTAGCTTCTCGTTTCAAAATACAGTGCCTAATCCACTTTGACTGGTAAATTTTAAAAGCAACACCAAGAAATAATTATTTACCTATTTTGACTTGCACATCGTCGCTGAGAGACACAAAGTGACGCGAGATAATCTATGTGTCTCATTTTAAGTATTCTAATTAAAACGAGACGGATAGTCTATTTCGCGCACGATTGTGCTCGCGCATTGTCTTGTGCTAGCCGTGCAGAATGAGTGGGCGCAATACATTGATATCGTGTTGAAACCTAGTGAACACATACGTGTACCTACTTATGGAGCAAAGGCCCATCGAAACATTTCATGGAACCAGAGATATCGCGAGTTTTAGAGTTCCGTAGTCAACAAGGAACCCTTATAGTTTCGCCATGTCCGTCCGTCTGTCAGTTTGTCCGTCTTCGGCTTAGGCTCAGGCTCTGATATAGGTACAATTCCTTGAAGCTGTAATTAAGAAACGTGTTGTAGATTTAATATAATAACTATATGGGTAGTTGTTTTTAATATATACATATGAGGGTGGCTTTGAATAAAACAGTGTTAGAGCTAGCATCTTGCGTTTCACTTCACTAAGTTAACGTAAAACAAAATTAAGGCCGTGTGTACGCCGGTCTTATACTACAAGTAGAGGGAAAAATCGGAAAACTATACATTTGTAATTAAGTACCTACGCAATTGTCCCGTGTTTTAGTTTATTAATCCAACCTTGATTGTCCAAAGTTTAAAAAGCGTTGAAAATCTGTATTAACGTGTGAACATTTATTAAAACAGTGTTCCAAAAAAACCATGGACAACTGCCCCGGACTCCCTCATCATCATCATCATCATATCAGCCGAAAGACGTCCACTGCTGGACATAGGCCTCCCCCAAAGAGTGCCAAAGTGACCGATCCCGCGCCACCCGCATCCAGCGGACTCCCGCAACCTTTACCAGGTCATCAGTCCACCTTGTCGGGGGCCTACCCACGCTGCGCCTTCCGTTACGTGGTCGCCACTCGAGAACCTTTCCGCCCCAACGGCCATCGGTTCTACGTGCTATGTGCCCCGCCCACTGCCACTTAAGTTTAGCGATCCGGAGGGCTATATCGGTTACCTTGGTTCTGCTGCGGACTCCCTACTGGTACCTAAATAGGGATTATAGTTAGTATCACGATATAAGGCCAAAACGGCGATATTACTTGAGGTATTAAGTTATTATAGAACTTAATAGCAAGTTACGTCAAACATCGCCCCAGAGTGGTAAAAAAACATTCGTGCCTAAATCAATACAGTTCAAGTAATACATAACCCAGATAAAAATTAACAGGCAACCGAAAAAATTGTAACTTCTGCGTCTGATTCCCAGGGAATTCGTCTAACTTGGCTAATAAAGATTTATCGTTACGATAAAAAATTTCATAGCGGTGAGTTGGCCGTAAATAATTCCGGGCATACCTGAG
The DNA here is from genome assembly GCA_945867215.1 of Epinotia demarniana. Taxonomy (NCBI): domain Eukaryota; kingdom Metazoa; phylum Arthropoda; class Insecta; order Lepidoptera; family Tortricidae; genus Epinotia; species Epinotia demarniana. The sequence goes on along the minus strand of OX244261.1, from coordinate 30,072,977 downwards.
AATGCTGATTTGACATGGGTCAGGTCCCGAACTCCAGTCGTATATTTCATTTCTTCGAGAAGGATCACAACCGCGGCGTAAATTGAGATTTACCTATTTCCACCCATCTTGCCTGCGTAATTATTAGCAATCCCGAGCGCCAGCCGCCTGGATATACTTTTAATTGGACGAAGTGAAGTCATTAACACTGCTAAAATCCGTAATCCATTGTTATATAAAAAAAAAATGTGTCAACTTTTAGGCCGTGGACCGGACGGTAGCGGGCAGCAGGGCGACGAGCGGCAGTTCAGTATGGCTATCACAAGACGGCGCGCCAGCTATCTCGTTTTTTCTCGCACTATCCGTCTCTCTCATATTACAAAACTTAGAAAGAGACGTATAGTAAAGCTCGCGCGCCGTCTTGTGATCGCCGTGCATGAATACATTCGTGCGACATCAATGTATGGGCAGCCGCTCGTCGCCCCGCTTGAAATAGAAAAAAACCTTTCTGGGGACTTATCTTTTGCTGGTTAGTAATTATTTAACTTTACTGTATTAAATTTTTTTTCCCTCTCTTCCTCCAAATTTACGACGGGGTAAATCTAGTACGTCTTTCAAATCTCATTTTAAACAATATTATCTCTATTTTGGTACTGGTCTGTACTTTATTGTTAGCTAATAATACTTTTTTAAGTTGTTGGTATAGTTATGAACAATCATTCATAACTATAGGTTTATTTTTATATTTATTTATGTATGTATATTTTGTGTATATATTTATGCTTAAAATTTTGGCATTCGAGTAGTTTTTGTTGCACCACCAATTAGTGATGACTATTTATTTTATCTCGGCTATGTACCCAAAGGTTGTCTGGAAGAGATTGCTCTTTAGTGATAAGAGTGATAAGAAAATTAAAATACGGGCAAATGATACAGTTGGGGAAACAATTTTTAGTGATTCAGATAGGTAACCGGTTATAGCGATTGAATTATGAAAAGAGCAGAGACAAACAACAGGCAGTCTTATCGCTAAAGACAGAAAATTAGGGTTAGGTACCTATCAATCTGAATCACTAAAAATTGTAACTGTATATTTTGTCCTAATTGTCATTTGTTATGTGTGAATCTATGAAATTTTCAGGACTACTATAAAAAATCGGTCAAGTGCGAGTCTCACTCGCGCACCGAGGGTTCCGTACAAACTAACAATTAACTCAAGGTAAAGTAAATGTCCTAATATTTGTTGAATTACTTATTTTAACCCAACACAACATAATTCAATTTCGCCCATAAATTCTAGAAAAATCTTAACAGCGCGAAGTAGGAATGGCGTCAGCGCCATTTATCGGCCCCATTTGGTACTAACGTGCAAGGGCTATCAGCTTAGTATGTATGTTGGTGTTTTAGCGATTATTGTTTATCACGTGAACCGATCTCAATTATTATTTTTTTATTTGATTCTATTTTAGTCTTACAGGAATTTCAAAACAAAAAAATACTTACAAAGTTGATTAAATTGCAATAACAAGCAGCTAGCTAGACGAGCAGCGCAGACGCTAGATACAGAAAAAAAAGTTTTCCAGTAATATATGTGTTTATCTCAATCACAAGTAATTATTTCAAATTTTTCGCTAGGATAACTTCGGAGATTAGGGGGTGGGGGGGGATGGTATTTTTTTTACATTTTCCTTCATAGATCGAAATTTTACCAATGTAGAAAAAAATACTGTTTTAAATAGTGCAACTCAAGCCCTTTCTTACCCCACTTGACCTAATAGTTGAATATTTTTTAGCCCCCTCCTCAAAAACAAAACAAAAAATACGCTAGATAAAGAAAAAGTTATACTTTTCCAGTAATATTTACGGTTACCTTAATACCAAGTAATTATTTCAAATTTTTCGCTGTGACTACTTCGGAGATAAAGGGGGGAGGAATGGTTTTTTTTTTCATTTTCTTTCATAAATCAAAATTTTACCAAAGTAGAAAAAAAAGAAAACCGTTTTCAAAAAGTGCAACTCAAGCCCTTTCAAATGATACCCCACTTGACCTAATGTCGATACAAAAATAATAGTTGATTTTTTTTTGCCCCCTCCTCAAATTCGTATTTTTTCATAGAAATTTAAAATGAATATTTAAATTTTTCATTCCATTTTCATCCATGAACGTGGATAACTTTTATTTATAACCATTCCAAATTTCAAATTGATTGCTTAAGTAGTTCGTGAGATATTTCACTTTGTGACGGACAGACAGACGCACGGAGTCGTTCCTTTTTACCTTTTTTTGGTACGGAACCCTAACAAACCTAATAGGTTCTACGAGATAAGTAAAATTGTGGTTTTGAGATAATTTTGCTTTTTGCTGAAACTTAAATTCGGACAAACGATATAGTTGGGAAATGAAATTTAGTGATTAAACCTCAAAACAAATTTACTTATATGCCTTAAATCAGTTCACTCAAACCACTATCTTAACTAAAGTAATGTAACAAACTAAACCACAATTCGCATTCAGTTGTGCCGTAACCTGTCTTACACTCATTACTTACTAGCGCGGCTAACCCCAGAATATCTAAGCTATTAACTACCGGAACGGGGTATCCAATAAATTTGGAGTTTTCATATATAAATCAGGGGTCAGGCGTGTCCCAGAAGGTCCGGAGATAAACCCCTATGGTATAAAGAGAGCGAGGAGACATTATCCGAAGCAGCTGGGCCGTCGCGATTTTTGTCACATTACTACTGGGCGAGCGAAATATAGACATTATGCCGACTGAATTTTTACTGAAATTCAAGCTTAAGTTAAGTTTTTTTTTTATACCACCACGTCGGTGGCAAACAAGCTTACCCACCTGATGGCCAAGTATAAGGGCCATGCATTTTTTAAGCTTGTCTTATCGATTATTTTAAAGCTGATGCTTATCAATCAATATAGAGTCAACTACAGACTTTACGCAAGACGCAAACAAATGATTAACGACGTGAGGAGGTTTTGAACATTTTTCCAAGTAATATCTGGTTCTTGTCATAAAGTAAAGGGCAATTAATGACACAGAAAAACATGAAAAACAGTTTACTTCAGACGAGTGTTATTCTCCAAGATTTTAATTAAGTAGCATATAGTCAGTAATAGGTAGGTCTGTGATTATTAATGTGAAATTAAAGGCATCCACGCCAACATTTTAATAATATTTTTTCATTAGTTACACAGGGTGACATTTTAATCAGTGTCCAAATTCAAGTACAAGGTTCTTCTGCAAAAATTATAAAATACGTGTTTTTTTGTTTCATATCACACATCACATCACATCATCAGCCTATATACGTCCCACTGCTGGGCACAGGCCTCCTCTCACGTATGAGAGGGAACGGGCAGTAGTCCCCACGCTGGCCCAGTGCGGATTGGGGACTTCACATACACCTTTGAATTTCTTCGCAGATGTATGCAGGTTTCCTCACGATGTTTTTCCTTCATCGAAAAGCTAACGGTAAATGTTTCATATCATTTAAAGTTAAATCACTTAAAGTTATCCCAAAAAAACCTTGCCGCGCGGTCACCTCAGCGCGTAGTTCACTCAGATTGCGCACGGCACGCCTCCCCTCCCCCGGCCCCGCCCCGCTCCGCGCGGTACTGAATGCCCAGTAACCGCGCCTTACGGATAATTCTTTTGGGATAGACAATTTATAATTTAAAAATACCTACCAGTTTTTTTTTAATGGAGTCTATTAGTGATACCAAATGCCTACCAAAATAGTGATACCAAATGCCTACAAAAAATTTAGACACTGATTAAAATGTCACCCTGTGTAACTAATGAAAAAATATTATTAAAATGTTGGCGTAGGAACCTAAGTATTGTTTTGTAAGGTTTAATATTATGCTCACTCATGCATTTATTTATCTGTAATATTTTAAATGGCTGGTCACTGGATAGTCGCCCGGCGACCGTAGGGTTGATCACGTAACTTTTCGAACGTACGTTAGGACATTCAACTGTCATTTTCCCATACAAAAAGTGACATTTACATCTACCTGACGCACGTGCAATGCGTTACGTGGTCGAACAGCGTAATATCTGACCTATAAACATAAAAACATCAATTTCGCCCAAACTCTTAAATTTCGCATTTTTTCTACGTAATGGCGACACAATATTTCATTTTCGCCCTTCATGGTCTGTAATTTTATTACAAGGATCAATTTTACGACATTGGATACTTTTACGGCTGTTGAGTCTTAAACGTAAAAGGGTTACTGTTACGATGCCCATTACTTGCCCCTTTGTACTTTCTGTGCATACCTATGGGGCATTGTTGAGGTTTGCAATTGATTGCAAACCTCAACAGAAATCTCAAACTCCACACACCTACTACTTAACTTCATAAAACTACGCGCTGTTAATGGCGAGCATAAATTCCAAATCAAAAATAATGTTGGCTTTTTGTGTCCACCAGGAACACAGTTGATCTGAATTGACTTCCACTTTTTTGCGAAAATCTTTGCCAACTCCATATTAAGGTTTGCACTCAAAAGAAGCTTCTTTCACAGTGAACCAGGATTTTTCGAAGGGGAAATCTCGTATGCGATTCATGGGCATGCTTTAACCAAATTGCAAAATTCGCCGTAACGAGACGGCTTCCTATTATATATAAAAAAGCCGACCCCTTCCGTATTACGGTGAATTAGCGTTTTGTATTTGATTCAATGCGACCGTAGTTTGTACTTATTTATTGTAGCTAAACGAATTTGTTCGATGTGGCAAATCTTAATGTGTATTAACGGATCATGTCTAAATAATAGTTTCAAGGGCTAAATGTGAACCGAATTAATGTGAAACGTATTTCTATGACAAAGCCTAGTTTTCAAATAAGGTCTAGTTTTCCCTCTAGACAAAAACGAGCGGCTAGGTTAATAGCTTGGGGATCAGGTTTCTGACCTTGATTGAAAAACGATTCAATACGACAAATCCTAGAGACCTAACCTATATAAGGTCTAGACACAAAATAACGTATTACCTACTTTGTTCATTAAAATTAGACGTTATATGATACCGCCAACTGTGCAATTCAGCAGGGTAATTTTGACTCTTTGATCCCCTGCCTAATGTTTCATCAAATATTTCATTTGTAATTAAGAAATTAAGTTAATGCGAAAAAACTGTCCTGTTAATTGGCGAAATGAATGCAAACAACAGACCTCTGAAGCCATGAAAAACGTGAACCTCTGGTTGTTTATTCTAAGCAGCAAAAAGATATATATATATATATATATATTGTGTATGTAAAATCTCCGAATGTCCCAAACTGTCTCCAAAACACGTCAAATGGAGACCATGGATTTTGAGAGCCTGGATACAACGTTTGAAATGAACAATAGGTAGGCATCAAATTGAAAATTAATTTATTTTGGCTATTTCAAAGTTGACCAGACCGGTTTAGACGAGTTCTCTTCCGACTACTATTTACGACTAAGTGATAAATCTGACTTGACATAACTTCTACAAATATGACGTCAATGAGTTCAGCTCACAGTTGTGACAACGTTGGCTCGGCGCGAATATCATAATTTTTTGCGAAACCTTTACTTTATATGTTGAGCCAAACATACCTCCAGGAGCATAATATAGGTATTAAACTGGTTTATCTGTTTCTCTACAAGTGTGAAGATGTAGTAGTATACCAATTTTGCGAGTCAAATAAACCTCCTGAAATCTAAACGCAGCGGTTTTGACACACAATAACTTAATATTTGCATATTAGTGCAGTTATTGACAACTTCTATGGGACTATATTGTAAATTATTTCCTGTAATTTTACAGGAAATACTTGTTGTTCAGTTACTCGTTTATTTACTCGTCGTTTATGTTTTTTATTATATTTATTGCCGGTATTAACATATTGGGGGAGGCCTATGTCCAGCAGTGGACGTCTTTCGGCTGATATGATGATGATGATTGGTTTGGTTTCCGTTGACGCGATATCACGTCCAAACTATATGGAATATTTGTGCCTCGGCAACGAATGGGTTTAAGTAACTTGATTTTCAAGAAAACTATTGCAATATCAAATACGTTTGTGGTTAAGGCGGTTCGATTGCCATTAAAAATGTCTTTTGACATTCGCAGGCTAACGGCGTGATATTTTAAGAAACTTATGTAACAATCTTTCATAAATTGGCTTCCCATTTGCGCGAAATTCCCCTTTTCCTAGAATAAACTTGTATAAACTAGAATAATTTGAGAAATTAGTTTGTCACGTGATACTTTGCGAAAACGAATATTCTCAAATTATTCTGGTTTATAGAAGGTTATTCTAACAAATGGGGAATTTCGCGCAAATGGGAAGCCAATTTATGAAAGATTGTTGCATAAAATTCTTAAAATATCACGCCGTTAGCCTGCGAATGTCAATAGACGTATTGTATGGCGATCGAAAAAGCAAATGGCATGAAAAGTACACTGCATCGTTTCAGTTTAAGAAAAAAGAGAGCTATTTTTTCAAAGCGCCTAACAAATTTATATAATTTAAGTGTCGGGACCTGAAAACAGTGGCTGAAAAAAAAAACAGAATGGTGATTACTCCACCGACAAGAGCCCGGTTCTAAGATGTGTGATGACGATGAAGTGACGTACTCTTTACTGTGTCAGAGACACTTTTTAGTTACCTACTCGAAGAAAGTCTAATTCGCTTTATTTAAACATTCATGAATGTGACATCATGTGACCATAAACACACGGCACACGAAACAACATAGATGGATATAAAAAATACCTAATACGGTTATCTGAAACAAATGTCAGCGTGCACTAGAGACTAGTACTTTAACATTTTAAATCAACAACGTTGTCTGGCAAAAAGTTTGCCACAGGTTTGCGATACAAGTCACGTACTAGCCGAACAGCAGCCGCCTGGCAGGGGCTGAATTACTCGCGGCCCTCAACACGTGACCGTCCTCATGCCACCCTAGTGCCTGGATCGGAAAAACATTCCCCCATGTTAAAGGATACACGGATATTGACACTATAAAAGGATGTCCTTGCGAATAAATAAGTGTCGACTGTGGATTTGTCTAATGGTCACGCGTGTTACTTGAAAGAGTAGGATATTATTTTGAAATTAAATAAATCAATGTATGTCGTATTACGCACGTGAAGTAATTTAGATAGTAATTGACGGGTTTTTACTATGCAAAATTTGTAACATGGCGACCAAAATGGTAGATTTCTAAAATTTTGGTCGTACAGCGCGTAATATTACTTTGTGATATAGAACCATTATATTAATAAAACGGAAATATAATAGGTACCTATCTTTATTTGCCGCGTCTTCTAGCGGCCCCATGGTATGTTACGAGCACAAGGTACGTTGTCACATATTCGAAACATCTAGTAAATAAGTTTTATCCTGTATTATGCTCGGAAATGTTCGCCTTACTGTAGCAAAAAAAAACTCGAAGTTCCTCGTTACCGTAGAACTCAGGTTTAAAAAGTTAGAAGTCATTACTGTACAGTTTTAGCGGTCAGGAAAATGTATGAAATTCCTTTACTGTATACTTTTTTACCTTTTAACTATATGCTTTGACTAAGACAAATCACTACAAACAGCCAAGTACTCGTACGTTTAAGGATCTTGCAATTTGTCACAACAACTAGCTATGGTTAGATTGGTTATAAGTGTATGTCTCTTTCCAACTATTACAAGTTGCTGTGACAAATAACGCCCCTTTGAAGCCTTTTCTGTTGTGTGCCAATGGTTCAATTTTTTAATGTACTTATGCCAATTCAAACTGGCACTACGAATCATGCCGTTTACATACTTTAAAAACATAAGTTTGGCGGGAACTTGATAGGTTATTGACATTCTCGCTATTTAAAGATATTGAAAATATTATTTGACTAGCTTTTGCCCGCGACTTCGTCCGCGTAGAATTTGAGAAAAATATTTCTGTTAAATTATTTTAGGCGGAACCTTAATTATCCCTGTCCCAAACAAACTTCTACCATTTTAGGGGATAATATAACTATAACTATCCTAAATCCTTCCAAGAGCCTAAAATTATCTTTACGCCTAATGTTCATGTAATTCCGTTTCTGGTTTAGGCTTAAATTGCTAATTCTAAATTGAAATGTGTAGTTTTTCTTAAAATATACACACGTTTATAACTACTTAGACTGTTTGTTTTTCAAAATGGTTTAAGGATTTTTTTTGTCTACTAAGGTACTAAGCTACAATACCTACTGCTTTTTGCCTAAACCCGTGTGGTGTCGGGTTAGAATTTCACCACCTCCTTTCTTCCCGTGGGTGTCGTAAAAGTAGACTAAGGGACCAGGGTTGAAGTGTGTTGTGGGCGATGGGCTAGCAACCTATCACTGCAATATCACATTTTGTCGATCTTTTATACCCACATTTATGCTAAAAGTGGCGCTGGAACATACGTTTAATGTGCTCTGCCTACCCCTTTTGGGAATATAGGCGTGAATGTATGAATGTATGTATGTATGTATTATAAATCCGTTTAGTAGTTTTAATTACGTTAGTCCGGGGTGCCTGTATAGTTTTGAAAGTATAATTATCATATGTCAAAAGACGTAGAGCTTTCCATCTCCACCCCAACGGTGATATTATAGAATTATATTATTTTGATTAGCCAAAATTAACTTCTTAAATTAACAAAATGATCAGCAGCTTTAATCTAAAATTACTCTTTTTCCGGTTTTTTAGCGGTAGCTGTTCGGTTCTGTAAGGGCCGCAGTTCTAACTTAACCTAACTTACTTTTCTGCGAGCTTTAGTATTACCTATGTATTCTGAATTAATGGCTTACCAAATAGTAAGTTAAGTAATATGTCTGACCGAAGAATTCACAAAGTACTTGTACCCCATACTTTCAACCTCTTTTAACCTCCAACCTTGGAGGAAGGATATAAAAAACCGGCCAAGTGCGAGTCACTCTCGCGCACGAAGGGTTCCGTACCATTATCTATAAAACAGTAAAAAAAAACTTTTATGGTATTGGAGCCCCCCCCCCCTTAAATATTAATTTTATTCTGTTTTTAGTATTTGTTGTTATAGCGGCAACAGAAATACATAATCTGTGAAAATTTCAACTGTCTAGCTATCACGGTTCTTGAGTTACAGCCTGGTGACAGACAGACAGACGGACAGCGAAGTCTTAGTAATAGGGTCCCGTTTTTACCCTTTGGGTACGGAACCCTAAAAACGCAGTAGTTTGTTTTCTAGCCCTTGACCGAAGTGACAGTTCCCTTATTTTAAAATTGTCTTGTCTTCCGTATAAATTTCCAAACATTGCACCCCTATTTAACCCTCTTAGAGGTAGAATTTTCTAAAACGCTGAAATTACTTTTTTTGTATCCTAATACGTATTCTTTCTACAAAGTTTCAAGTCCCTAGTTCAAAAAATAATGTTTCCCCCATACAAATATTGCACTCCTATTTAACGCACTTAGGGGTGGAATTTTCTAAAACGCTGAAAGAGCTTTTTAGGTATCTTAATAAGTCATCTTTCTTCAAAGTTTCAAGTCTCTCACTTAAAAGTTTACTCTATCCCCATACAAACTTTCAACCCCCTTTTTACCCCCTTGAGGGTGGAATTATCAAAAATCCCTTCTTAGTGGGTACAAACGCTATAAAAACTACCTATTATGAAAAAATCTGCTTTCTAGATTCAATGGTTTGGGCTGAGCGTCGATTTAAGTGAGTGAGTGAGTGAGTCAGTCAGTCAGGACTTTGACGTTTATATATTTAGATTTCCTCACATTTTTGGAGAGAAGCCCTATATCTGCCTTGGCGGGGACGGCAGTTCGTGGATTCGTCTCTATTGTCGGATTCAGCTTTGCTTCATCCGACAAAATCAAATGATCCACGAATTGCTACTTCCCGACCGCTGCAATAATTTATTAATAATGCGCGATTATGTCCCCTTTAGTAAAATAATGCGTAAAAATAGTGCTATTTGAAATAAGCACACCAAAAACCAAGTGGAATTGCGCCCCTGTCACGTGATATGCGTCAAGAATTCACGGCGTAAGATGTGTCGCGTTAGATTAATATTTTAGCACTTACGTTTTTTTATAACCCGCCTGTCACCGGAGTGCTACGAGTCATCCCTACTTAATGTGAGAGTGCTACATAGGAGTATGATTGTGTGTGTACCTTTACCGTAGATTTACCTACCATGCAATGTGGCTTGCAGATAATTAGCACGGAAAACTACGCTTTTCTGTAAATGTTTGAGTACGAGTAGTTTGCGTTCTGCAGTTAAATTAAAAATGTTGATATAAAACATTCCTAATAAACTAGTTAAAATTTCATGTTATCCAAGAAGCACTTTATAAATTCTGTTTCATATCCATTTTTTTAAAGGCTTATTCGGATTATTAAAACTTCCTTGGTCTTATGCTTGTACTCGTACATTGCAAAACGGATAAAAACTTTAATGAATATGTGAATAATAACCCTTTATAGTTTATTTATCACAACCCTTTGAAAATAAAACTGAAAACGCATTACCTTGCATTCTACAAAGCACAAATAATTTGACCATAATTACAAAATTATGTGGGCACAAATTCAAGCAGCTAGCCAAATGAAAAACTAGAGGGTGTCTAAATATTTTGGCAAATTTCCTGCGGTGCAAGGAAAGAAGCTCGTGTGTAGGAGTCTCATTTCCTAGTGCTCTCACGGGAATGCGAATCACGTTCTCGCCCTAGGCGGATGCCAGCCTCTGGCGATCCGACTCAGAATGCACTTTGCGAGGATCAATGAATCGTGAGGGAAATAGGAAGAGACGGATTATTGTCTTAAATAATGCGCAATCACAGCAGATGAGGGACTCTGTTCAAGTTAAAGGTTTGAATTTAAATCCAATTTATATTTATTTGCGAACGCAAACGATTCGTGTCGCGAGATCAATTCAAAAAGACTTCAATTCAGCGATAAGTCTAATATAAAGATACAAATGCGTGTGTATGAGAGAGAGCAGTGTGTCATACTTATTAACACAAACTGTTAACGTCTAAGTTTAAGAGCCTGACTACTTGAGAAGGTTCTTGTTGTTCCAAGGTTGAAAGTAAGTTGTTTCTATATTAACGCTATAATTTAAATACTGACGAAAGTGCTACAATAATAGTAACACTGCTGTTAATTATGAGCATAAGTAAATATTTCAGTAGGTAACTCCAATTTTCCAAATGACTACCTATTAAGAAAAATATACTTTAACGACCCAATAAAACGCGCAATTAACTCCAAGCCGGTGTTACTGGTTGCGCAGTTTGTATTTTTTAGGGTTCCCGAATGTTCCTATTCATTATATTTCGAAGCTTCATTCTTCAGATATAACACACATGTAGTCCTTTAATCTACCAGGCAACATTTCGCAAGTTTAAAGTACGCAGTAAAAACCATAGCTCAAACAGTTTTATCCCCACCTTTACCCCTACCCTACTTAGGGACCTCGGCTTGCCACCATTTCTCATTCTTTATTCTTGCGAGGCAACGAACGTTTTTTTTCGCTTCCGACCGCTGTGCGAGCACGTTGTCGAACGCAAAAGAAAATTAATATCTCAGTGTTTTCTGTGTTTAATCACTTTAATTTTGTGTTTATTTGTTTTGTGCTGTTGTAGTTGTGCCTGTGTTTGTATCTTTAATCCTTGGTAAGTAAACGAACGCGGGGGAGGTGGCAATTACTTCCATGTGAGGTACTTGCCACCTTGTCCTGGGCGAATTATGTCGTCCAACAATATTTTTGACCCTGGGACGGACCCGGGGAGCCTTCCGATTGTTGATAACCCACCATCTCCCGGGTTACATGTCGAAGTCACGAATGTTCAGGAACCTTCTTGCCTTAAGAGAGACCGCAATGTTCTAGATTGCGCAGACGACAGTCCTAGCCCTACGGGTCTGGCTGCTCCGAGTAAAATTCCCCGTGCCGACTTTAATCTCTCCCCGGATGTGTCCCAGGATATCTTGCAAAACAAGTTTAGCCCTAATGCGCCTTCAGCCTCCAACCTTATGCTCAGTGAACCGGCCCTTATGGCAAAGACCTTAAGTCTCAAAAGCCTTCCCATTTGACTCGGGCCCTCCCTCTTGTGTCTCAGGAGTTCATTCCTGAGACCCAAGAGATGGTTCCTATGTCTCAAGAGCCTTCTCAAACTCAACAACCATCTGCAACCCTATTAACCCCCGCTCCCCACAGAAATGAATACTTATCTACGGATTTGGGTCCCTTTGTTGTCCATGTGACTAAGGAATCTCAGGAGTCTTACCTCAACCAAATCAAGTTTGGCCAGCTTCTTCACAACAAAAGTGTAGTGGGAATTAAAGAAGGTGGTGTAAAGAAGGTGGGCCGGAACCGAGTCTCGGTGGAGTTTAAAACTGCACAGTTGGCAAACAACTTCCTTTCATCCCCTCCCTCGGGGGATCTCAAGACTTTTATACCATCATTTCACATCACTCGGACTGGTTTTGTTAAAGACATTCCCAAAGACTTCTCAAATGAAGAGCTTCCTTCTCTCTTCTTGTCTCCCCACGGTTATGGAAAAGTTATAAAGGCGCGTCGCATCAACTACAAACAAAGAGATTCCAGTGATGGAGCCATTCAATGGGTTCCTTCAGAAAAAGTAGTGATTACTTTTGACGGTCAGGCGCTGCCGCCTAGGGTATTTTTATTCAATTGTTCTGTGGAGGTTGATCCCTATAATTTCCCCACTATTCAATGTTTCAAGTGCTGTAGATTTGGCCATGTCAAGGCTCATTGCCGGTCCCGTCCTAGATGTGCAAAGTGTGCGCAACCCCATGAGTCCTCGGAAGGTTCTGTGGATGAGAACTCTGTGTCTTGTCTGCACTGCTCTGGCAATCACAGAGCCACTGATAAAAAATGTCCTGAATATAGCAGACAAAAACTAATAAAAGTGACTATGTCAGATGAAGGTGTATCATACTCAGAAGCTGAAAAACGACATGCTCCCTCGAGACGCCCATACAGTGAAGCTGTCCAATCCTCCCATAAAAAAACTGTTTTTATTAAAAAAAAAGCAAGAGTGCCTCTCTCACCTAGCTATGACCGTAGGGCCCATAATGATATCATTGACGGCTTTAATGCCCCTTTCCCCGGAAATGGGACCGCTTATCCCAAAGACCCTCCCCAGTCGAGGTATATTCCTCAGGAATCTCAGAATCAATCATCTTCCCCTTCTGCCCCCTCGTTTGACCTCCCATCGTTTCTTTTATCGATGGTATCATCAATTATTGATTTTCTTATCAGCAATTCCTCCTGTCTACCGTCCAACGTTGCCGACATATTGAAAATTCTCTCTCCCCTCTTAGTGAGGGAGCCTCGCCCGGGGCTCCGTCCTAGTCATGGCTCACACGATCCTGCAGTGGAAATAAATCCGACCTCCTCTATTTATGTGGTAAACACTCCCCTTCAATTATTGCTCTCTCCGAGACTTGGTTAAGACCAGATTCGACTTTTAGGCTTTCTGGGTACACTTGTCTTCGTCACGATAGCTCGGACGGATATGCGGGTTGTGGTTTGTTTATTAAAAACGGTCTCGATTATTCCCGCATGGTTTTCTCTCCCACTCCGTCAATTTTTATCACGGCAGCGCGAGTCATAGATATTAGCGTGGTTTCAGTCTACATCCCTCACCCCTCCCCTAGCATTGTGTCCTCTTTCTGGTCCCTCTTATCCAATATCCCTCCTCCGTTATTAATTGTGGGTGATTTCAACTGTCACAGTCCCCTATGGGGCTCTGTCTCTGACGATTCCTCGGGCCGCAAAATGGTTGAATTTCTAGATTCTCAAAACCTTTGTATTTTGAATGATGGGCGGCCAACCCGCCGCGTCTCGCACCTACAAAACCCCTCAGCAGTTGATCTTTCTGTATGCTCTCCTTCTCTTGCCTCCGTTAGCTGCTGGGATATATCTCCTTCTGCGCTGGGTAGTGACCATTTCCCTATTATAATAACTCTCTCGACTGGTTCTTCCCTGCCATCTCCCTGCCCCCCTTTACAAAAATTTAATCTTATAAAAGCTGACTGGCCCAAGTTTATTTCTTCTCTAGACGAAAAAATTGCCGACCTCTCCCCCGTTTCATTAGACAACTGTCTTGAAGTATACTCTAGTTTTGAGAGCTGCATTATGTCTTGTGCTGAGGAATCCATTCCACTTAAGAATGCAGTTGTTAACAGACGGCCCTCCTTGCCCTGGACCCAGAGTGTTCTGCCCTGGTTAAGAATCGAAAGGAGTCTGAAAAACTTTATTGTACTCAAATGACTACTGAAAATTTTATTGCATACAAAAAAACGCAGGCCAAGTGTAAGCGAGGTCTAGCTGCTAGGAAAAAAAAAGGTTGGAATAAATTCTGTGAATCTGTCTCCCCTACGACTCCGCCTTCGTTGGTTTGGAAAAAAATTAAAATCTTTCGATGCTCGAGCGTTGCTTCTCCGACTCCCTCGTCGTTTTGTACTAGGCCTATGTGGTTAGAAGACTTTTATGACAAATTAGCCCCTCCTTACGTCCCTGATTTATCAGAGTTACCTGCAGCTTGCTCGTCTTCTTCTCACAACACAGACAATTTTTTGTCTTCTCCAATTCTAATGTCTGAACTCCGTTGTGTCTTGGAAAACCTATCAGATTCTGCTCCAGGCCCTGATGGTTTAATTTACTCTTTTTTAACTAAAGCTGGGCCTAGGACGGTGGCGTACTTTCTAGAGATAGTCAACAACTTTTTCAACTCAGGATTGATCCCGGATTCTTGGAAGGAGCAATTCATCATCCCTATTTTAAAGCCCGGCAAGGATTCGGGCGAAGCGTCTTCTTACCGTCCCATCGCTCTTTCGTCTACCCTTTGTAAAATAACGGAACATCTTCTAAAAAATCGTTTAGATTGGTTCCTGGAGAACCATAATTATCTGTCGCGTTTTCAGTTTGGCTTTCGCAAAGGCAGAAGTGTTTCGGACAGTCATTGCATCCTTTCCACGGATATCCCTAGCCTTCTCTAGGAATGAGTCTGTTGCCGCAGCGTTCTTAGATATTTCCTCAGCGTACGATAACGTCATACTTTCAGTGCTCAGGACTAAAATGTCAATGCTGAGTATTCCTTCGAAGGTCATTGACTTTATCTGCAATCTCCTTATGGGTAGAAGGATTAAGGTGAGATGGCAGGGCAGAATTATTGGCGAGAGATGTTTATGGAAAGGGCTCCCACAGGAGTCAGTCCTTAGCCCGCTCCTTTATAACTTATACACCATGGATCTAGATAGGTCAGTCAATTCGCATTGCAAAATCCTACAATATGCCAATGATATTGCAATATACTGCAATGACAGGTCCCCTCAAATAGCCTCCGAGAAAATTAATTCCGCTCTTGTGTCTCTTCAGTCTTGGCTTTCCTCTCATGGTGTCTCTCTCTCTCCAACCAAAAGTTCTGCTATTGTTTTTTCTAGGAGCAGACAATCTCCACAGTGCAATATTCATCTCGGCAATGAGGTTATCCCCGTTATAGACTCCATAAAATTTTTAGGTGTTATTTTCGACAGACGTCTGCAAGGCGTCCCCCATCTTTCTTACGTGGTTAAAAAGTGTGAAAAAAATATTAATTTGTTAAGAGCTCTTTCCGGTGCGTGGTGGGGCGCCCACCCCTACTCTCAAAAACTCCTATATAACGCTTTGGTTAGATGTCATTTGGACTTTGGTACTTTTATTTTTGAGCCATGTAATAAGGGAGCGCTTAAAGTGTTGGAGCTGATCCAAATGAAAGCCCTCAGAATTGTATCTGGTGGTATGAAGTCCTCCCCCAATAGAGCTATACAGGTGGAGTGTGGTGATCCTCCTCTCGACCTTAGACGCAAATTCTTGTCGGATCGATTCCTATTCCGCGCTGTCACCCTAATTTCCCACCCTTTGATACCCAAACTGAAACTGCTGCAGAGCTTTTGTTCTTCTAAACCTTATTGGCGGAATAAACCTAGGCCTAACCTTGTCCTCAGTCTTGAAAAGGTTTCTTCACTTAGAGCCCCGGTGCAGAGATGTTCTTCCTTACCTATATACTCGATCCCTTATGATGCGATTCCTCTTTTTCCTAATGTTTTTTTTAATACTGGTATATCCAAGAAAACAGTTAACTGTAATTCTGCCTTTAATGAATTTGTTCACTCCAACTTCCCAAATCATCTTTATTTTTACACGGATGCTTCTAAGCTTGCTGATCTGGGGTGTGTGGGCTGTGCTGTGGTCAGCCCTAGTATTAGCCTTTCTCTGAAATACAAGCTTCCTCCTGAATCCTCAGTTTTTTCGGGCGAAAGTCTGGCTATCTGGATCACTGTTAACTTTATTCTCGAAAGGAAATATCCCAAAACGGTTATTTTTACTGACTGTCTAAGCGTTCTGCAGGCTATCTCTACTTATCCTTTTAAAAACTGTGCTCGTAATTATATCATCGGTCAAATCAAAAAATCCATACTTTTATGTCAATTAGCTAATCTTGATGTATCTTTTGTCTGGATCCCCAGTCATAGTGGTATTCTTGGTAATGAAGTCGCTGATCAGGCCGCCAAAGAGGCAGTTATCCATGGCTTCGATTCTTTTTACAAAATTCAACCTACTGATTTAGTGAACATCCCAGCCAAAATCTTGTCTAAAAAATGGTCGTCGCGATGGAATTCATCAAAAAAATGCTACTTTTCACTTGTGCAACCAAAGATCCCCTCGCGTCCTTGGTTTTTTAAAAATCGTTCTCTCTCCAAGAGACACACCAGTACCATCATCAGACTGCGCCTTGGTCGAGTTTGCTCGCCAGAGCTTCTTTTTAAATTTAAGTTAAGAGATTCCCCTCTGTGTGAGTGTGGTGAAGAGGTCGGTTATATCGATCACATATTTTTCAACTGCCCACGTAACTCCCCCTCCTTTAATCTCTACTCTATGCTGCCAAAATTAAATGTCCCCCTCCCAGCGAATGTAGCCTCTTTAATCTGTCTAACAGAAAACAAAAAAGTCTTCCGTTTACTTGCCAAGTTCGTAGAAAAGAATAACATAAAACTTTAACCTTTTAACTCCCGTAACACCCCATTTGTGATGTTTTAACTATGGTGTTTGGTAGTTGTTATGTGTTTGTGTTGTCCGTCTGTTCACAGGTCTAGAGCAGCTGTCATGCAACTTGATTCTGGCAAATTTGAGCCGACTTAGTTGGCCAGAACGCCATTAATAAAAAGAAGAAGAAGAAGAAGAGGCAACGAACGCACGATCTAATTCTATTAAAAAATAATTCAAAATATTTAATCATGCCTAAACGCAGTGCACAGGAAAAAATAGAGTATTATTCTGCTAATATACGGAAATTGCAACAAAAAACTATAAACGAGTTATGACAGTGCGGTGCTATCTGATTCATCAGGTTCCGAAGATAAATCAGGTAAGTGCAATTAGTTTCAATAAATAGTTCTACATTGTGGTGCCTCTAATAAATGCATTTAATACCGCACGGGCCGTGAGCCCACACCTTGTAATTCTAAACCTGGGGGGCGACCGAGAGTCGTCACGAAGGTATCTCATGCTTGGGGGTTGTCCGTGAGTCAACACGATAGCAATTTCTAACAATATTAATCGCTAAGAAATGCATTTCATACCGCGCGGGCCGTGAGCCCACGCCTGGTAATTCTAAACCTGGGGGGCGACCGAGAGTCGTCACGAAGGTATCTCATGCTTGGGGGTTGTCCGTGAGTCAACACGATAGCAATTTCTAACAATATTAATCGCTAAGAAATGCATTTCATACCGCGCGGGCCGTGAGCCCACGCCTGGTAATTCTAAATCTGGGGGGCGACCGAGAGTCGTCACGAAGGTATCTCATGCTTGGGGGTTGACCGTGAGTCAACACGATAGCAATTTCTAACAATATTAATCGCAAGCCCATGCCTTGTAACTAAACCTGGGGGGCGACCGAGAGTCGTGACGAAAGTATCTCATGCTTGAAGGTTGACCGTGAGTCAACACGATAGCAATTTCTAACAATATTAATCGATAATAAATGCATTTAATACCGCGCGGGCCGTGAGCCCACGTCTTGTAACTAAACCTGGGAGGCGACCGAGAGTCGTCACGAAGGTATCTCGTGCTTGGCGGTTGACCGTGAGTCAACACGATAGCAATTTCTACAACCATTAATCGAGATTAGTATATCCCGTGTTCGCGATGCGGGGCACTAGATACATATATGCATTAAAATTCCTGACGAGTGGTTTTACAATGCATTTCATATCTACCCTCAATTAGAAAAATCAAAATATTATATTTTAATTTATAAACCACGAACAAGTGTATGAGGCAGTGGAAACTTCACTCCCACGTTCAAATGAAGAAAATGCACCTCCCGTGGAGGCCTGTGATGACAAAACGACCCCTGTAATAGATGCCGAGTTACTAACCACTCTAGGGGACGCCACTGATGATGTCCCAAAATATGGGGAGAAAATTCATCCCAATTTAGCGCAAAGGTGGCTACCTATATTACACAAAGGTATTGATAAAAAGAGTAAAGATAAACTCTTATAAGAGTACCTGTAAATTGCAAATTATTATGGGCGCCGTCCTTAAACGCCCTAATTTCGGCGGCAGTTACAGACATCCAAAGAGACCGTGACAAGAAAATCGAATCATCTCAACAGCAATTGGGAGTCGGTATAGGTACTAACGATAAAAATCCTATCTAATTGAAGTCGGATTTAAGATAAAACTAGTCATTCCTGGACTAGACGAAGTATTCCTTAAGTCATACAATACGTTGAGAGAGATGATACTCTCTTTGGAAGCAAACTCTCAGAGAAAATTAAAGCTTCCAAATCTACTGAAAAGTAGGCCGACAGCGTCGACCATCATACGGCCGCGAGCAGCCTACAACAAGCCACTTGCGACGCCGCGGCAGTAACGCAGGTACATGCCGGTCGCCTTAAAGCTTTTTATAAGTGTTGGCTTAATGTAACGAATAATCGTACTTTATTTATTAGACTGTATACAGAATGGCTTTCCAATTCCTTTTTAGGACATGTTACGCAATCTGTCAAACCTGTAAATACTTTCACATGCCAAGAGCATGATGAAACGAGCTTAGCTGTACAGAACTTAATTAACCTAGGCATTCAGTGAAAGCATCACTGGATGCCAACAGACTAATGATCAGTTTCTATCAAAGATTTTCTGACTCCTAAATCGAATGGTGGCTATAGATTCATACTGAATCTGAAAGGGCTCAATAAATTTGTAACTAAGTCCCATTTTAAAATGGAAGACTAGAACTGCTTCTAAATGAATCCCTAAAAACGGGTTTATGGCTACCATTGACAAGATTCGAGCATAACAATGTTACTTACGAGTTTTGTTCCCTATTAGTCTATGGACTTTCCGTGGTGCCTAGAACCTTCACCAAAATTATGAAAGAAGTCGTAACTTACCTAAAAACAAGGCCTAACTTCTATTATATACCGGGGTGGCATTTTGTGTATTGGAAGGGACCTTAACGAATGTAAACATAATGGGAGGGAGACTCTCCGGTTTCTCGAGTGCCTACGATTTGTGGTAAACTATACCAAAAGCTCGATACAATCCCAAAATTACCAACAATGCTGTAAATTCTTAGGTTTTGTTTACAATTCAATTATCATGTCTATATCCCTTCTTATGCAGGGTATGCGCACTTTTTAAGAGTTCTTACCACTGCATGCCCGACAGCTAGATACAGCTGGTTGTACACGAAGTTGTTAGAAAGATATAAATTCCGAGCTATTCAGGAATACGATGTCTATGATCAAAAGTAAAACTTCCTCGCGAAATTTTACCTGACTTATTTTGGTGGACTAATAATATTATTTGTAACGTCTTGTCATTTTGGAATCACGAAATTCGATGCAGAAATATCTATAGATCCGTCCCGATCAGGATGAGGTACAGTTTGTGACGGAGTGTGTGCAAACGGAGCATGGGAAGAGCAAGAATTAGCATTCCATATTAATTACTTAGAGCTTGCTCGCTCTTAGAATTAAAACGTTTTGCGCGAAATAAATCAAACTGTGCTCTGTTGTTCCGCATCGACAACACTACCGCGATAAGCTATATTAATCGAATGGGAGACATCCAGTTTCCCCACTTAAATAGCTTACCTAGATCTATTTGGCAGTGGTGTGAAGAACGAGACATATGGTTATTCGATTCGTACATTAACACTAAGAATAATGTAGAAGCAGACAGAGAATCCAGAAGGCTAAATCCTGATATTTAATGAAATTTAAGTATTGCAGCCTTTGAAAGAATAAGTAAACACTTTGGTGTGCCCGAAATTGACCTCTTTGCTTCTCGTACCTCTGCCAAATGTGAAATATATATTTCGTGGAAGCCAGACTCGGACGCTCTTACCGTCGTCGCATTCACTATTAGCTGGTATTTATAATAAATATTTTTAAGCGTTTCCACCACTCGCACTCGTACTAAAGTGTTTACATAAGATTATAAATGACAACGCCACAGGAATAGTAGTATTTCCCTAATGGCCATCCCAACCGTGGTTTCCGCTTTTGTTGAGATTAGTAAAAGTATCTAATCTCATGTTAGCGTCAATTTCAAACAACACTTTACAACAGTACAACGTGTGTTAAATACAAGTTGTGCTGGAAATTTAGCATAGATAATATAGATATTCAATTTCTATAAGGGCTTCATTTCTGCTGTTATTTTATTTCTAACGCACGAATTTAATAAAGGATCGTCGTATGGCTCATTAAATAATCATAGGTCAGCACCCTCGCTCCTACGGGGGAGTAGTATCAGCTCAGATGACCAAAGTAAAGGATTACCGAAAGGTGTTTACAAATTAAAGCCCGTAACTCCTAAATATAGCCATACCTGGGATCCTCAAGTGGTATTAAATCATATAACAACATGGTACCCTAATAGAGAAATTTCATTGGAAAAACTAACAAAGAATCTGGCGATTTTGTTAGCAATATGTCCTGCCCACAGGGTACAAACACTGTCACTTATTAAGTGGAATAATATTAAGTCATGCCCAAATTGTATTAAAGTAATTTTTGATGATATAATCTTCAGGTGTAGGTCGTCTACAACCGATTTTGTGCCTTCCATATTTTGAAGATACCTAATAGAAATATTTGCCCGGTGACTGTTATAATGATGTTTTAGGACTGAAAAAGCTCACAACATATTTTATTGACTTTCAAAAGTCCCCATAAAAATGCATCTGCTCAATCCATTAGCCGGGGTGCATTACGCGAGTGCTTGGCGAAAGCGGTAAAGACATGGCGGCGTTCAGCGCTCACAGCACGCGCCACGCCGCCACGTCAGCTGCACACCGGTCAGGCATTTCTTTAGATGCTATCCGGAAGGCAGCAGGCTGGTCGAGAACATCGAAAACTTTGGCTCGTTTCTACCATCGTCAATTAATCGACGAAGGTCATTGTGCCAGATCAATCTGCCTTTTGTATAGGTAGAATTATGTGAAGTTACAATTGTACTCTTTGATTAATAATTGGGAGTATCTAAGATTGTTGTCAAAACATAATTATTGCATTTCATGATTATGATGTTTTACAATTACAAAGGGCAGCAAAACTTTCAACTCTAAACATCTACATGTGTGTTATATCTGAAGAATGAAGCTTCGAAATATAATAGAAGATCAAACGAGCTTCGCAAGCGAAGTTCGATCGATATTATATGAGTAAGCTTCATTCGAAGATATAACTTCCCGCCCGCCCCTATACCCCTAGGAAAGTTTTGTCTCTAAAAAGAATGAGAAATGGTGGCAAGCCGAGGTCCCTAAGTAGGGTAGGGGTAAAGGTGGGGATAAAACTGTTTGAGCTATGGTTTTTACTGCGTACTTTAAACTTGCGAAATGTTGCCTGGTAGATTAAAGGACTACATGTGTGTTATATCTTCGAATGAAGCTTACTCATATAATATCGATCGAACTTCGCTTGCGAAGCTCGTTTGATCTTCTATTATTTCAATTCACTTTTTCAGCTTTATTAGTACAGCTTACATGTTTTACTACTATTAGGGTTATTAATATTCGTCTGTATTCAGATAGGAGCTCTTAAGCAACAACTCCACAACTTGGGTATATCTGGATACAGACGAATATTGGCTCGTTAGCCAGATCCTCAATTAGGTTTCATAACATTCGCCTCCGATTCGATTATCAATTCACTACTCGCGCTTCTGAAGCTCTAGTATAAGTTTTACCAAAACAAAACTTTACGATCGCGTTTGCGTTTTACCCTAAATCTGTATGGGATTTGACAGCTAAACGCGAACGAGGTCGTAACGTTTTGTTAGGTAAAACTTATACTAAAGCCTCTGATACGTCCACTAAGCGCGCGTGGAAGTGAGCGTGCGATATATACCAAAACAAAGACTTTATAAAAAGCGTACTACGTACGAGAAAACTTGCGAACAACTGCGCTATTGTGTACGGTACGACTTTTGTGCGTTTATTTTCTAGCTGATGACTTGATTAAAGCCGCATAGCGTTAATTTTCCACCAAAATAACGAGGCTGCTGAAATCGATACCTAGCTGCGGACAAATTAAATCAGAGGTCATTTAATTTTACTGGCCGCGATAATTACCGCCGCGCGCCGTCGGCGCATTGAATATATACATAAATGGTCAAGCGTGAACGCTACTGCGCGGTCAATCTGATGCACACACTTTGCATTCCAATTTGTTTTCCCACGCATATACCATAGGTTACAAGCACACTAGGTTTGTTGTTCTCATATGCCTCGTCATTCTCATGGAAGAAATGTAAACAATGTATTATTCTACTATAAAAAAAATAATGACTACAAGTACCTTGCTTTAATTTAATAAATTCTCCCTAAACCTGATAGGAAATTTAGTAATTTGTTTTATGAGCGAAGGAGGAAACAAATTTTAATTTTTAGATGTTTCTTAAGTTTAATTAATAATGACTTAAGTGTTTAGTTTAGTTTACTGGGCTATTTTCCGCAAGTCGACATCCAGTGTGCCTATTTTGCGTGAAAAGGGGTAGCGCTACTCTAACCACCCCAGCTCCTCCAAGAAGTTGGTGAGTGCCTTTGTATTTTTGACTGCGTCCCGTAGTGTGTCCGGAGACCCTAGGTGTTTTTTCCTGTATACTTCTACCTGCTTGCAGTCCAGTAGAATATGTTTAGTAGTTTCTTCCGCCTCCATGCACGCTCTGCACATGGGGCTGTCCGTGATACCTATGTTGTAGAGGTGTCTGTTCAGAGTGTTGTGTCCTGTTATTATTCCTACTATCTTGCGTAGTTGGTTTCTGTGTGTCCTCAGTAGTGCGGTTGTGAGTTTGTTGTCGTGTTTTGACAGAATCTCTTTAGTCTGTCTGCATGTGTCTAACTCCTCCCAGTGTCTTTGGTGCTGGTTTTTAGCGTATAGGTCCAATTGATTGTATATGTAGCTTTGTGGCAGGGGCAAGATTGGCTCGGGTCCGTATGCCGTTGTTTCTGAGCCTTTCCTGGCCAGTTCGTCTGCTGCATCGTTTCCTCTTGAGCCGCTGTGCCCCTTGATCCATTGTATAGTAACCTTGTTTTTGTCTGCGCACACCTCCGTTAGACTTTGGTGGCATTCGTATATCAAGCCAGATGTGATGTTGTCGTTGTTCAGTGCTTGTAGTACCGATTTACTGTCTGAGAGTATTCGTATGTTTGTGTTCTCAACTTGTCGTCTCTTTATGGCATTGCAGGCTTCGATTATTCCTACGCATTCCGCCTGGAATACCGTATTTTGTTCGCCCAGTGGTTTGGATATGTGTATGTTTAAGTCCTCTGAGAACACTCCACATCCCGTTCCCGTGTTTGTTTTCGAGCCGTCTGTGAAGATTCTAAGGTCTGTTTGGTTTAGTCCCTCTCTCGAGTCTTCTGTTTGTGATATGTGAGTCTTTCCTGAAGACTGCAGTTCTTGGTATTTTGTCGATTGTAGCCTCCAGGATGGGGAGGCTGGTGATCAGAATGTTATGAATCTTTGTGTGTGGTGTGTTCAGCTTCGTCCATAGGTTGAGGCTTTTTAGGCGTATTGCCGTCGCAGCCGCTTCCTTTTGTATATGCATGTGTAAAGGTAGGAGTCCTAGCATTATTTCTAGTGCTGCCGTTGGGGTTGTTCTCATACATCCTGTAGCCGCTACACATGCTAGTCTTTGTGTTTTCTGAATTTTGGTAATTGCACTCGTGGTTTGGGTGCGGGGCCACCATACTATGGCACCATAGCTTATCATTGGTACTATCACCATTTTGTATAGCCACAGTATGATGTGGGGGGCTAGGCCCCATCTCTTCCCCACCATCCTTCTGCATTGCCAGAAGGCTACTGTTGCTTTCTTTAGTCTACTGTCTAGGTGTTTGCTCCAATTCAGTTTGTCGTCTAGTATTATACCTAGGTATTTCACCTCCTTTGAGAGTGTTAGTTTTGTGCCAAAAAGTGTTGGCATTTCGTAGGTACCCAGTTTTCGTTTGTTTGTGAAGAGAATTGTGTCGGTTTTCTTTGGGTTTACCGATAGGTCATTCTTCTTGCACCATTTCTCTGTTATTTTCAGTGCTGTTTGTGTGAGTTCACACAATGTGTTTATGATCAGGCCGCTGACCAGTATTACTAGGTCGTCCGCATATCCTATCGTTAGGAAGCGGTTATTGTTTAGTTTTGTTATTAGGTCGTTTACTACCAGGTTCCACAGCAGTGGCGAAAGGACACCTCCTTCTGGGCATCCTCTTATAACTAGCGCCTGGTGGCTTTGGTTTTCAGATAGTTTTATGATTCTCTTCTTTAGCATATTCATAATCCATTCTATGAGCAGCTGGTCGGTTTTGTGTCTTTCTAGTGCTAGTTTTATGCTGCTAAAGTTCGTTTTGTCAAAAGCACCCTCTATATCAATGAAGGTGCCTAGACAAGAGTTCTTTCTAGCAAGCGCATTTTCTATGTTCGTTACTACAGCATGGAGAGCTGAGTCTGTTGATTTGCCTTGGCTATAGGCATGCTGGTTTGGATGTATCTTTATGTCTTTTAGGGCCGTATTCTTCAGCTCCCTGTCGCAGAGTCTCTCCAGAGTCTTTAACATGAACGAGGTCAGGCTTATGGGTCTAAATGATTTTGGGTCCGAGTAATCACTCTTCCCTGGTTTCGGTAGGAAAATTACTTTTACTTCTCTCCATTTGGTTGGTATGTATCTGTAGGCAATGCAGCTGCATAGTAGGTTTGATAAATGCTTGATTAGTTTTTGTCCTTCCCACTTTAATAAGGCAGGGTAGATTCCGTCAAGGCCTGGTGATTTATAGTTGTCAAAACTATTTATCGCCCAGGCCGTTTTGTTCTCCTCTGTTATTCGTTCTGCTTTTTTCCACTCTGAATCTGTTGGATGATAGTTTTCCTCCTGTTCTGCCCAGGTTTGTATGTCAACTACTTTACACCCCGGGAAGTGGGTTTCCACCAGTAGACTTTCGGTCTCAGATGGATTGCTAGTGTGGGTGTTATCTGGTCTCCTTAGCGTGCCCAGTAGTTGATTAGGTTGGTTGGCTAGTATTTTCTTTGTTCTGTTGGCCTGTGTGCTGCTAGATATGTTGTCACAGAAGTCCCGCCAGGAGGCAGATCTTCTGTATCGTGTTCTCTTTTTGTAGTCGGCTTTGACTGTTTTGTATTTGTCCCAGTCCTCGTCTGCTTTTGTATTCATTGCTCTGTTTAAAAGTCTTCTCATTTTAGTTCTCATCCGCTCCATTTCCGAGCCCCACCAGTTGGAGTTCATGTTGTTCCCCACAACTGGTGGTGTCGAAAGTGGACATGTGTTCTCAGAGCTCTCTGTTACATGTTGTGTGAATATGTTTACCTGTTCCTCCAACTCCTTGGTGTTGTGAGGTCTCTTATCATCTAGTTTACCTTCCAGAATCTCCTTGTACGCCTTAGCGTCCGTGCGTCTCGGGTTTCTTCTGGGTGTTGGTTCGTTTGTATCGGCTGCGAGGTCGTAACGAATCCACCTGTGGTCGGAGCATGACAGCTCATCCGACACATGCCAGTTGGATACGTGCCGAGCTGCTAGCCCTGTGCTTAGAGTAATGTCAATTATAGTGTTACATCTACGAGTGACAAAAGTTGGTTTTGATCCTGTATTTAGGATGTCTAGGTTAGTAGTCATTAGGTATTCAACAATATCGTTACCTCTTTTGTTGTTTGTTTCCATTCCCCATAGGTTGTGGTGGCCGTTGCTGTCCGCCGAAACGACCAGTTCCAGCCCTTTGTGTTCACAGTAGCGTATAAGGTTGTTCATTTCTACCGGAGGGGGTTCGTCCTCAGCCGCCATGTAGACGGAGGCGAGAACTATCTCTGGTATGCTTGAGGTTTGTGTTCTGAGGAGTTTTATGGCACACACGTCTCTGGAACAGAATTCAGTTAGAGGTTGTGCTATTATGTTACGGGATATATGTATGCATGTTCTAGGTTTGCTTTGTGTATTGTATATTACTTTACCTCCGGTATTGCAGAGGCCGTTTATTCGTGTGTGTCTGATCCACGGCTCTTGGATCAGGGCTATTGATGTGGGGTTAAACCTCCAGCCATCTGCGTAGTTAAGCCGTTGCTGTTTCACTGTGCTGGAGGTTAACCTGGAGGACCTTACAACGGGAAGGAGCCATCAGGCGATGTCCCCTCCACCCTCTTAGCCTTAAGGGCTAAGCGGCTGATCCCCTTTGTGCAGCCGTCCTCGTCATCTGAGTCGAGCAAGATGCCCTCCTCGACGTCGGAGATCGGCTCGTTTCCCTCGGCGTCTTCCGTTTCCATTGCGGTAGGGGTGCTCGTGTTTTTATCATTCCCCTCCGCGTCTTTGTTCTCGTCGTTCTGGGTGCCGTCTTCCTCCAGGTTCACATTCTTCTCCGGTGGTGAATCCCTGAAGTGCCCCCCGCCGTGCTGGAAACGGATGTAAATTGTCTCACACAAGTAATTCAATTTCCTCTCCTTTTCCAGCACAGTAGGGATTACATCCTCAGGTATCCCCACCAGCAGAAGAGTACACCTCCTTGTCCTTAGGGGGACGGCGTTGTGTATGGTCCACCGCTTCACCTGGGCCCACGAGTTTTGGTAGTTGAGTACCCTACCGACCTTGGTGAGGTTGTCCTCCAGCGATGGGATGAGTATGCCACACATTGTTTTTCTTACCATCTCGTCCTCCCTCTTACCGACAAGATGGTCTCCGTTCTTTAGAGTGGCCGTTGCTATCCAAGACATTAGCCACGTTTTGGTATATGCGTTCTGGCACCACAGCTTCAGGTACCCGTCAACCAGGCTGGGTTTTCCTGTAAACGCCGGGGCCTCCGCTTCTGTTTCCATGTCGGTCTCGATCGCTGCCTTGAAGATAGCGTCTCCGATGTTTTCCTCCACCTCAGTGGCGTCCTGCTGCTACAGTCTGCCCGTGCGCTCGTTGGTGATTGCAACCGTCAGATCTGTCGCGGCGGCCGCCGCGTAGGTGGGGTGGGTCTTTCTTGTCCCCTGGGCGTCCGTTTTGATCTTTTTATGGTCGCCTCTAGGGGATATAGTCTCGTCCAAGCGTGCCCTCTTGGTCTTAATGGGCTGCTCCACCTGGGTTTGTGTTTTCAAGGTCGTCGCTTCCACATCTACCGTATTGGGAGCTTCGACCTCGTGTGTTTTCACAGAGGGGCCACTCTCCAACTCTCTGCGTTTTTGGAGCTTTTGTCGCTGCCTCTGCCCGATCTTCCTCTTCGGAGGGTCGTCCGTTTGTGGTTTCGGCTGGGCAGATTTCCTCTCCTTCCTTGGTTTACACCTTATCTCCCAGCCGGGATCTATGGCCTGCTTCGAGGGTTCAACTTCCGTCGTCCCACTCGTCGCTGCCTTCGGTTTGGTTTGTGTGGCGTCTGAGAGTTCCACCGTCTCTGGCTCGGTCGCCTTGGCCGGGGCTCCTTTCGGTACCCTAGCGTCCGGCGTCCTACCCAGCTTCAGTGAATCCTTCTCAGGCAGCCTCACATCTTTGTTTACCTCCTTCTTTGGCGGTTCAGCTTTCGCCGTCCCAGCCGCAGAAGGTGTTGGTGTTGGCTTGTATCCAGTTTTGTTTTTGTTGTTATTTTTTATGTTGTCATCTTCCATTTTGTACCCACGAGTAGCTAAGGAATAAAGGTCCATCTACGCAGAGCCCCGCTTGCGTAGATAAGGCTATTGTACAACGGGTTTCGCCCGATTCCCGAGGTCCACCGTTCGCGACTGAGCTCCCTCTCAGCCACGCATCCATTAGCACGGTAGGTCACACTGTGGATTAGGGTTTTTGGGGTCGAGGTTTCTCCTCCGGGAATTGGGGGAAGGAAACAGGGAGTGGGTTTAGGGATTGGGTCTGGGTTGGGTTTTTATTGGACGTTTGGAATTGGGTTATGAGGAAAGGGTAGGTAATGGGAGATGAGCTTGACTTTGGAGTGGTTCGAGCTCACCCTTCCATTGTCCGGGTCCATGTTATATGGATGACGGGCTATCCGCAACCTGCCCACCCGCTCGGTCGCTTTGGAAGAACAGCGTGTCTACCGGGTAGAAGCCTCAAGTTTGCGTCATATGATTGTTCCATAGAACGATCAAATGTCACTTACTTGAAACTTCAGCCTAGTCGACCCGAGGACTTAAGTGTTTAGTAAATCACTTGCCTGCTGATGAGCATTTTTAGGGTTCCGTACCAAAAAAGGTAAAAAAGAACCCTTATAAGGTGAAACTCCGTCCGTCTGTCCGTCTGTCTGTCACAAAGTGAAATATCTCACGAACTACTTAAGCTATCAATTTGATATTTGGAATGGTTTTAAATGAGAGTTATCCACGTGCATGGAGAATGAAAAAAATAAATATATATTTTAATTTTCTATGAAAAATTACGAATATGAGGAGGGGGCAAAAAAATACATTCTAATATTAGGTCAAATGGACGCCGTTTTGCAATAAAGTGTCAACCCGCAAGAACTCGAAACTGAAGATAATAACTAGAACATAGTACATAAGGTACATTTTTGAATGTTGAAAATATGTGGGTTGACACATTATTGCGAAACAACTTCCAAATGGGGTAGGTATCATTTGAAAGAGATTGAGTTTCACTTTTTCAAGCATATATGCAAGGGCTTGAGTTGCACTTTTTGAAACAGTTTTTCTTTTGTTGTACATTGGTAAAATTTCGATCTATGAAGGAAAATGTAAAAAAATACCTTTCCCCCCTTCTTATCACCGAAGTTAACCAAGCTGTATCTAGCGTATTTTTGTTTTGTTTTGATTTTGAAGAGGGGACAAAAAAAACAACTATTAGGTCAAGTGGGGTATGAAAGGGCTTGAGTTGCACTTTTTGAAACAGTTTTTCTTTTGTTGTACATTGGTAAAATTTCGATCTATGAAGGAAAATGTAAACCCCCCCCCCTTATCTCCGAAGTAATCCAAGCGAAAAATTTGAAATATTTACTTGTGATTAAGATAAACATAAATGTTACTTCGGTTGGGGAATGGGCTCCCTGTTGAGTTTATCCCGAGGTACAAGAATGAGTTTCTTCAAGAAGAGTTGGCAATGCGCATGTGACAACCCTGGAGTTTCAAATATTATTAGGCTATTAATCACACAACACAATCTAAATTTTCTAGATTATTTTAGAAAACAAAAAGCATTCTTCTGCCAAAAAAGTATAACAAATATACCATTGTCATAGTTATATCAACAACTCGTCATATCTTTGTTTAATATTACTAATAAATAGCGAAGGTTGACTTAAGATGCCAGTATGCAAGTAACATCAAGTGAGCTCAGTCGTAGATTAGTCACATCAAGCGACAAAATGAGAAAAAGGTTGATTTTGCTCATAGCCGCCTACGCTGCCCACGTAAGTATTAAAGTTATACGAGTAAACTGCATGGACTTTTTGAAGTGAAAACAACTTTAGAGGCGCTGTGCACTTTTTGGGATGGGGATTTTTCGTGACGAGGCTTGTGGGGGGGGGACCGATGCCGTAGTACGAGACTGGCTGCGCCATTCGAGTTAGTAAAAGGGCGCAGACGCCATGCAATTCGCGACGCTTACCCGTTCGGCCGACACACATTAAGTTCTCATGCGCTAATTTGCAACTGAAATAGTTTACTTATTAGTATTCGTCCATTCGAAATGTCAAATATACAAGTTTTCACTTCTGCCGGCACTCCCGGAGTGCAACCCGGTCTTTTTTAACTATGGCGTAATATGAACAGTCAGAAGCAAAAGTTGCTACGCTAGACAAATGCTTAAACTGACCTGAACACGACTCTAATGTCAAGAGGACAAGGACTTTCAAGAAAATTTTGAGCGTGTTATTTTGCATAGCTACTTCTGCTGTTGACTAACGTATATAGACGTTATCCACGTGCATGGAAAATGTAAACTTTAAATATATATTTTAATTTTCTATGAAAAATTACGAATACTCGTATGACGAGAGGGCAGAAATAAATTATATATTAGGTCAAATGGGGTATCATTTAAAAGGGCTTGAGTGGCACTTGTTGAAGCAGTTTTTCTCTTTTTTCTGCATTGGTAAAATTTCCATTTATGAAGAAAAATGTTATCTTATCTCCCTTATCTCCGAAAAAATTGCGAAAAATTCGAAATTATTACTTGTGATTAAGATAAACGTAAATATTACTGGAAAAGTAAAACTTTTTCTGTATCTAGAGTTATTTTTGGTTTGTTTTGATTTTAAGGAGGGGGCAAAAAAAACAGTTATTAGGTCAAGTGGGGTATCACATGAAAGGGCTTGAGTTCCACTTTTTTTCTTCATTGGTAAAATTTCGATCTATGAAGGAAAATGTTTAAGTTATCCGAGCGAAAAATTTGAAATAATTACTTGTGATTAAGATAAACGTAAATATTACTGGGAAAGTATTTTTTCTTCTGTAAATAGTAAACAAAAATCCTAGTTAAGTTTGCAATTTAATCAACTTTATAGGTGTTTTTTGTTTTGGATTTCCTATAAGACTATAATAGAAATACTCTCTTTAAAATAAAACAATAATAATCGAGATCGATAGCGGTGGCAGTACCGCCGCACTCAGCCGTTTGGACGCGGCTATATACGGTAAGTAGCGCTTATTCGTGGTGTCAATAATTTGCATCTGTGTCAAAACAGTTTATTAAAAAAAGACCGGGTTGCACTACGGGAGTGCCGGCAGAAGTGAAAGCGATTGTAAAAAACTAAAAGCACAGAGCAAGTCGAACGAAAACTCAAGTAGTAAACTTGCCATTTTACCAAGATATAATAAATAGCACTATGAGCAAAATGCTACTATTATTATTGTAACATTAATTGCCGGTAAAAATAAACAGTGTCAATATAATTCACTATTATAGTGAATATGAAAACCTTGGGTCATCACATCAAACTGTGTTTTACGTCTTAACTATACTTTGATTGACATTTGTTTTTTTTGTTACAGATTGCAAGCGATTGCGATACACCGGTTATAGCTATTTACATTATATTTAGTTACTTCATCTACGGCCCTGTTTATGTAGTTACATGCGACCAGTTTGGTGACACGTCAGGCAAC
The DNA here is from genome assembly GCA_945867215.1 of Epinotia demarniana. Taxonomy (NCBI): domain Eukaryota; kingdom Metazoa; phylum Arthropoda; class Insecta; order Lepidoptera; family Tortricidae; genus Epinotia; species Epinotia demarniana. The sequence goes on along the minus strand of OX244261.1, from coordinate 30,041,389 downwards.
TATAGCGGTTTCGTAGTCCCTTCAAAATCGCCAAACTTGTCGCCTGTATATGGCCTACGGCCTAACACGGCTTAAAGCTTTGTCCATATGTTCTGTTTTAAGCAAAAAAAAATAGATCATATTTTGTATTCACCCCCAAATAAGACAATTTAAATAGATTTACTGTCATTGAGCGCAAGTGGAAAATTGACAACTCGAAATTATTGGTCGAATCAGAATATTTGAAAATCCTGGACCTGGCTGTACTGCCTGAATAATGCTAAAATGTAACTACATTCTAAAAGTAAAGTTGTACGTCCGAAATACTTCCATTTGTAAATATGTATACACTCCAAAAGTATGACCAATCGGAAATAGGTTATACATTAATTTTGTAAAATTTTGATATTAATTTAAATAAGACAACAATCAGTTGACGCGTTTTTACATTTGGACCTATTTAATACTGGCTAGATTCACTAGATGAACAAGATTTTTTTTACGTAAAATAGTTTCACTAAATTCACTTCCGATGGCATTAATTTTCGTGTGGTTTAAAAATGGTCATTTCGTGTTGACGTTTTGTATTTATGCCGGATGACAGTAAATCGCGTACCTACTGTTGATGCTGCGGGCGCAACAACACACAACAACCTGCCCTAGACCTAAAGGTGAACACCTTAAGGTGTTCTTAGCGTTCAAAGTGTTCATGAACATCCTAACAAGACAAAGAGGCAGGTCGCGAGAAAAGTCGCATTAAATAAATATTTTAGTATTCGTTGCGACCTTTTTTGCTTCTTGCACGCAGGGGGCCTGGCAGTTTAGAGCCTCTTTTGTTTTTTTTTTTATTTTAAACTAGTTGCCCGCGCAATACAATGAGTGAGCAGAACCACGGGTTAAAATAAAGGCTAGGCCGTGAGCCAGCAACGGATTTTATGACCAGAACTCCAGTGCGATAATTTCATCTAATCATGAAGCCGTGAGCATCAGCTGCGGCACCGTTGATAGGTTAAGTGTTGGGAGCCTTCCAAACAAGATTTTTTTTCCTTTATGATTAATTTAAGATATTACGCCATTAACAAAATCGACACCTCGTTATGTTATAATCAGCTGATGTTTTTTTTCATCAATATAATATGTTAGCTGTTATTTTGATAATATAATCAACCGACCAACGGAGCCGCAGTTGATACTTACGGGGCTACATGATAAACTCTCTGAAGTATCTTATATGTTATCACTCGGAAGTAAATGACTGACGAAATTTGTGCATGGCCCGAGGACTACTATGTCCATTAGGCGTGTGTATTCTCTATACAGACCTACTAGTAAAATGTTTTTCAAATCGGATGAGGAGTCCCAGATTATTGTCCCCCTGCATACAAACTTATCAAGCTACAATCTCACAGATTTTTCCTTTACATATATATACAGGGTGTATCGGAAATGGGCTGTGAACAGATCACGGCATAGTTCGCTAGCGTATTGCGATTGCAAAAATAAATTTGTTTATTTTTCTAGTTTTTGTTTTGCTTTTGTTTTCATTATAGTCTTTGTTTTTGTTGACATTGCTTGCTATGTCAACTGCGTGTCAAAAAAATTGTTTTCATGAAACAGCTGTGCGCGCAGCGGTTGAAAATTAAATAAACCCTCTCACCCATCACCCTCGCGGTGGAATATTGTCATACACTAGCAATGTCAACCAAAACAAAGACTGTAATATAAACAAAAACAAAAATAACAATAGTAACAAAATTAAGTAAACAAAAAATAATAAAACAATGAATATTTATTTTTATTTTTTGCTTTTCTTGATGTCATGAACAAGCAGCGACATTGCTTTATGAATATGCCCTTGTTCGGGTCACACTCCTTTTTTGATACACCCTGTATAGACCGTGGGCCCACTCCCAACGCCCACCTACGTCATATGACAGCATGATAAAATGCATGGCAGCAGGTCGAGAAACTTGTACTGGGTAAGGGATAAAAAGACCGGGTTACAAAAGAATAATCATACTATTTTTACAAGCTTTTATTTGAGTTGCAATGTAAGTATGTATATGTATGTACCTACAATGTATGTTCGGGTGGAACCTTGCAACTCAATTTTAAAGCAGATACATAGAACTGATTGAGCTGAAATTTTGGGTTTAGTTATGTATACTTTGGATGATAATTGAATATTATGGTGCCATTGATCTGATGATGGAGGGAGTAGAGGAGGCTCGTTAGAATCGTCTCAAAGACTAGTTGATGACGGGAAACAGAAAAGTATTAAAAGCTGGTAACAAAAATAAAATAATAAATTGACAGAAACTTATGAATTGAAACCATGATAACGGTACGATAATATATATTTTACTTTATTCAGAAACCATCATTCTGGAGACCACCTGCAACCGAGACGAACGAAGTCCTAGAGATATTCTACAATAAAACTAGAAATTTAACATCACAGGCAGAAGAGAGAAAATCAGAAATAATAGAAGGGATTCGACGTTTCAAACACGTAATGTGGCTCGGAGTATGTGTAAACGCACCGAAATCGACAACTGTGACGCCTCTGCCCAGTCTATCCTATACACAATACCTGGTATATAAGAAAAAGTATGCAAAACAAGACGAGGAGAATGAGAAAAAGAAAAAAGGTTAAAGATATATATGTTTTATTTGTCGGAGCATTTTTCCTATACATTAATTTCCTAAGTCAACCACATCAAAGAACATATATTTATATAACAGAATACAAGAAAATTAAATCAACACAATACATATGTAAGCATTTAATATCCAAATACTGGCATTTTTCGCTTTCTTTCAAAACAAGGAGACTGACAAGAGATGAATAACTTAAATACAAAACGCTGTTCATGGCGTAATTAAATTCTGTATTCTATTCTATATTCCTGAATATATCTTGCCTGCTCTTTCTGTGGGTATTGCGTTTCCATTAGAATAATTTTTGCCATATAATTCGTATAAGTAGGACGGCCTACTAATACGAATAAATGCGAAAGTTTGGTCGTTTGGATGTTTATATTACTCAATCACGATCAAACGGCTCAATCGATTTATAGCCTGGATTAAAATGTACGACATTTTTTATCCCGGGTCCACGCGGACGAAGTCGCGGGCGGAAGCTAGTCACTTATAAAGCTACATATATACAGTTTCATTAGTGACATATGAAAGGATTTTTTTTATAACACGTGCAACATCCAAGCGTGCGGCTCGCCTGATAGTAAGCGGTTACTTTAGCCTATGAAGGCGACAAGGAGCACACTATATTCTCGAAGACGGACTAAATTTGAAACTACTTCATTCCGCAGTCGGATCATTCGCTGAAGGGAATTTATCTGGAACCGTGATGTGCACGATTGTTTAAGTCAGTTGAGGCTGAGCGCTCGGGTCTGCCGACTGCGAGCAGTAGAATGCTAGATTGAAGGGAAATAATATATCAAACAGTTTTAAAGAACATAACCTATACTAAAATAAGAACACACACAAGGAGGCAAAGTCACTTTTAACGGCCCGACAACCACATTGCGCGGCGGCGGCAGCGGTTTTTCTAATTAATTGCGTGTGATCTCAACTAACCATAGTGCGTTGCGCGTCTCGACCGCGCAATAAAAGATAAACGCTTACCGCGCCGCAACTCGCACAATGTCGTGGCCGGGCCGAGCCGTTAGGCATTAAGAGTGCTATTCAAAAAAGCGCTCGCTCAGGATTCGGTATTTTGAGACGCGTAGTGCGTAGTGTGTGTGTAAATACTACTAGCACGCACACAAGCTTACTGTAGCTGTATAGCGCACCGTTGCAGCGAATGCGCGACCGATATTAATACTTGCCCTAAAAGATGGTAGGTAAGTATTACTTCGCTAACGTGGTGCCCTAACTTGAACAATGGAAGTATTTGCTTTTTGTGCACATATTTTCTATACATATTAAAATACTCTGACAAAGTATAATATTAAAGTAGTTACGTCTTTTTTAATATAAAAAGCTTTTTTTTTAAGTTGTCCGGCTGTCCTCTCTATATGTAGGTCGCATCTCTCAACAGATTCTCGTGAAATTTTGTGAGCGAGTTCGATATGCAACTATAGGGCAAAAATGCTTTCGTATGTCCAGCTCTCCGGCTATCCGGCTGTCCCCTCTACAGGTTGCATCTCTGAACCAAGTCTCGTGAAAATTTATGAACGAGTTCGATATTTAACTAAAGGGCAAAAATGCTTTCGTATGTCCGGCTGTCCGGCTATCCGGCTGTCCCCTCTATAAGTTGCATCTCTAAACAGATTCTCGTGAAATTTTGTGAGCGAGTTAGATATTCAACTATAGGGCAATAATGCTTTCGTAAGTCGGGCTATCCGGCTGTCACCTCTATAGGTTGCATGAGTTGCATCTCCAAACAGATTCTCGTGAAATTTTGTGAGCGTATTCGATATTCAACTATAGGGCAATAATGCTTTCGTATGTCCGGCTATCCGGCTGTCCCCTCTAAAGGTTGCTCTAGGGCATGCAAACAGCTTAACCGGAACTTTTTGAGTTCGGGTAATAACCGGTTTTGGACACTATAAACCGGTTACCAACCGAAATGAGTTACATTTATAAAATGCTTGAAATTGTGAGCCGAGATCGTTATTTAGCAAAAAAAACTAGGAAATTGTCACTTATTAATTTTTAGTAAGTTTAATTAAACTTACATAAATTTAGAAGAGCATGTTACGTTGGTTTGAGCATTTAGAAAGGATGGATGAATTAACAAAGGAAGTGTATTAGGGAAAAGTGGATAGAAAGTTGGAAGGGGACGACCTCGACGAACTTTTTCTGACCTAATCGGAGGAATCCTAAAGAAAGGTCAGGTCACAAGAGTATTCAATCGACGAGCATGTATGAAGAATGAGAGATAAATGTAAGGAGTATATCGATATAAATCAAGAATATCTGTCTAACAATACTGTTGGATAATATGCCTGTGGAAGTTGGACACAATTTCTACTACCATGGGCCCTTGGGCCCACCAGTGTCAAACAATCTCTCACTTGACGTAGAGATCAAGTTCCGCAAAGCATCCACGATGTTCGGGAAGCTCAGTACAAGGCTATGGGATAACACCTGACTGTAAATACGAAGATGATCGTGTACCGGACATACATATTGGACGGTGCTGAAACTTCCTCATGCGATGTCTTCGGCGTATTCTAGACATCTTATGGAAGGGTCGTGTTTTGAATGAGAGGGTGCTTCGCGCGTTTACCCAGCATTATCGCTATGTTGAAGCGAAGACGTTACGTAAAACTGGCTGCTCCTTAGCTAAATCTTAAATGACCAGTAGGGCCGACCAATGATTGTTTGAATGATTGAATGAATGACCTTTAAGATCGATCCAATAAAATAGGAACAGGAATCTGAGGGCCAGGACCATTGGAGGAAGACCCTGGGCGAAGGAATGGTTGCGCATGATGCAGCTTGGTTATATATTTTGGAATAATTATTCAAACATTGTATAAATGTAAATGTTGTGCAAGTTGAGATATGCCAGGTTCTCATGGGAACAACAGATTCGATTTTCTGTTGTTCCCATGAGAACCTGGCATACTTGTTTTGTGTTGTCATTTACTTGTCAAATATGCAGTCATAGCTGTTGCTCTCGTATCGGCCTTACGAGTCATGTACAGTACCACCATGACATAGACTTTGAATTAATCATCTTATCGTAGATGATATTAACGTCAACAATTTCGGATCTGTTCGTTACCAATCGTCGTTGTCAACACTTGCGCTTGCTGAAGCGAATATAAACCTTAAGATATGTCCATCTCTCAAGCAATAAATCAGCGAAACGGTAAGCGAATCATTGTCCTTGACTGTAAAAGGACAATGATGATGATGTATAAAAAGTAAAAAAAAGTTAGTTACTTATTCAACTACACATCGCCTACTAATAAACCAGAACTAACACTCTTACAGTAAAATTATCCTCCAATACAATTTTCTTAGCTTTTAGTAAAAACCGGTTAATATCCCGTTTTGAAATTTGACCGGTTTTGGCACTCTCTAGTTGGATCACTCAACTGATTTTCGTGAAATTCGTATTTTACATTCTTTAGGACTGCTCCAGGAGGAGGAGAATGGAACTCTCCATTAGCCTGGTGTCTTCATCACCAGTTCAACTTCACGAAAATTACGATTTCCGAGGGTAAATACACAAGTCGTAATAGAAAATACCGAGGTCAACTGCACGCGTGCCTATAAAATTTGAAGGTTACCCTCAATTTCCCTGGGATCCCATCATCAGATCCTGACGTGTGCTCACCTGAATAACTTGAAAGAATATGATGAACGGTCTATAAGATTTTAAAAAAATCCTCCAACTTCTAAACGTTGAGGAGTTGTACCTTCCATCATCAGCTCACCAACATGAACTGATGACTACCAGACGCAAATACCTGAATAGCTTTAGAGAACTCATGAAACACGTAATAAGTACGTAATATTTGAGGGTTGCCCTCGATTTCCCTGGGATCCCATCATCAGATCCTGACTTGGTGATGTATACATTTTTGAATATATTTTTTTAATCGGGCCACAAATGACGGAGAAATCGGCAAACGTACGTACATAAAAAAAAATACAGTGAAACATATAACCTCCTCATTTTTTGAACTCGGTTACATTTTTTTTTCCTATTGTTATTTTCGAAAACCCTGCATATTATGTCAGTGGTTTGTAGGTTCTTGTACAGACAAATGAAAAACATGATGGCCCTTGGGGCGGAAAGGTTCTCGAGCGGAGACCACGTACCGGATGGCGCAGCGGACTCTCCACAAAGTGGACTGATGAAATGGGGTTGCGTCTTTTAATTACGGAGTTATTATGGCTACCTTCCAGCTCCATCATCAGACCCTGGTTACCATATAGTACCAAAGTACTCGTCAAGAAAAATTAAACGAGCCCAAACTCGATGGGGTTGCGTCGTTTAATTACGGAATTCCTATGACCACCTTCCAGCTCCATCATCAGACCCTGGTTACCAAGTACTCGTCAAGACGAATTAATGGAGCCCAAACTCGATGGGGTTGCGTCGTTTAATTACGGAATTCCTATGACCACCTTCCAGTTCCATCATCAGACCCTGGTTACCAAGTACTCGTCAAGACGAATTAAACGAGCACAAACTCGATGGGGTTGCGTCGTTTAATTACGGAATTCCTATGACCACCTTCCAGCTCCATCATCAGACCCTGGTTACCAAGTACTCGTCAAGACAAATTAATGGAGCCCAAACTCGATGGGGTTGCGTCGTTTAATTACGTAGTTCCTATGGCCACCTTCCAGCTCCATCATCAGATCAGCTTTATGTCATAATAATATTGCATTGTCATCCAATTTATACATGCATGCAAAATTTCAGCTCAATCGGAAACCAGGAAGTGGATCAAATTTAACTTGCAAGATTAGTACAGACAACGGATAGGTGAACTATTTAGTTAAAAAGCTTTTATTTAAAAGCTTATAAAAAAAACACCAAGTATCACGATCACTCGTAAAATAATTGACATGGCAGCTATGCAATTCGTAAGTTGTCTCGATTAGCCTCACGAATGACTCACTAGTATAGTTTGACCCCGACGTTGATAACAACTATGCCTAGTCGGAGATTAAAATAATATTTTAGTTGATGGTTAGCCTTCGTGAATAGCCACAATTACACGACGTACAGGTCCGACCTGGACAACGGCTAAGCCGGTACTGGCAAGAGATCGCGCGCGACGGTAAATTTATACTATGTTTGAATGATTATTTAAAAATATAAATGTTGCTAAAAGTTGTATTTTTTTTACTTTATTGTGTTGCTACAAGTATGAACTTTAATGTTATTTTAGATTCAATATACTAATAATTCAACAATAATGAGAAAATCCTTGTGTTTTCAGTACGATATTGTTGAAAAATATGGTGTAATCGAGATCAATTTACGTACATACGTAAAAAATAAGGAAAATTCGAGGCCGCTACGCACAATACGGACATATAACAATAGTGAAAAGAAATAAAAACAACTAGGTTCTCATGTAACATCATGGAGTATTAGGCGGTCAAACTTATGGCTCTGCGCTCTTTTCCGAAAACTACTGTCGGTAATCGGGTATATTCGGTTAACATATTCAGTTATTCTTAAATCAGAGGCCGCTACGCACAATAAAAGGAGTTGAGCTATGCAAATAAGTAATGAGAATCTATAAAAATCTTTCCGTTTCTTAGATTTAGACCGTCAAAAATCGGTAATTGTCGTTTATTCCTGACGAATTTTAAAAAGCCCTCTTAATGTTCAATGTCGCTTGTTAGCTTAAGGCTGCACCGAGGAAATTATGAAATTATTGCGTTAGTTTGATACATTGGTGTATTATTATTACTAAAGCTTTAGTTCTGCTATTCCTATATAAGATATTTAAGTATTCACTCTATACGTCCGACGACGTATAACTTTCCTCGATAGAAATTAAATCCAAAGTTACCTCTAATAAAGAAAATATAAATTTCGAAATTTCGAGAAAAGTGTTAGCTCTCCTTTAACTGTGCCGCGTTTTTTGATATAATCTTTTAATTTACCGTGTGCTACTACGGTCCTAGCCGTGTCAGAACCAGATTCATTGTCGGATGACATCTTTGACTACGTAAATATGTGACATGTGACACGCGACCGGTACGCCCAATACATAAAACAGAGAAATAAATGAGATAATAATTTAGGTATATTGCCAGCCCACTTGCCTTAGTAAACCCTTGACTCAGCAGCCGCCTGTAGTTCACGCCAGGAAGTTTGTCGCCATGTGTTAGGTTATGCCACGCCCTCGCTGTAGGTTAGGCAATATAGGTTAGGTTACCAGCGACTACCTTTTCTTCCACTGATAATTTGGTTGATCGGCTTGAGCTGGATGATCTTCGATGTGAATGCCACGCACGTCCGGATCTGAATTGCTTAATACTTTCGCTGCCAGGAACCCGCCTAGCGGGTGCCTACGCCGTAGTCTCTTTCCGCTACATACGAGGAAAACCACGGGATCGGCTACGAGCGTAGCGCGTAGCGATTCTTGGCAGCGAAAGTGTTAATGGTATAATGTTTCGGTATAATTATACCTAAAATCTTCCGGCGTGCCTCGTTGTTTCAATCTTTGATTTCAGTGACGAGTATCTTCGTGAGGTTTCGTGTTCTTTCGGGGTCACCATATGTTGGGACGATGACGAAGTAAAATGATGATGAATCTGTACAATTCCTTTATTTTCCTGGATGAAATCCCAACCTTATCAAATATCGTGGCACAGCGTTCGGTGGTTTCAAAGCAAGAGAGCCCAGGTCGGCTGTCCATCTGTTTTATCGACGAATTTGCTCTGTCGGTAAAACAGACTGCCGGCGCCATCTATCGGTCACCGGTAGAACTGCTGTGTCGCTATTGCGACAATAGGTACACCACAAACTTACAGAAATATGCATACAGACCTTGTTACTACGGAAATAAGGTTGTTGTATATATATTTTTGCAACTTTGGGTATATACATATCTTTGACCTCGACTGTACATACCTGTCAGACATTTTTTTTTCTTTGTCAAAACCTTGGTTGACTACCGATATTTACAACTGTCCTACGGCAACTGTAAAGACAGGCCACGAGTAGTAAAGTGGCCGTCAATAGAATTTGCTAACTATGTAAACAAACCGCCATATTGAAATTGCCTTTCACTATGGCGGTTTGTTTACATAGTTAGCAAATTCTATTGACGGCCACTTTGGGCGCATGTCTCGCGTAGCGCGTACGAGCAGACAGCCGCTGCAGCCCACATGGCCGGTGGCGTGGCGCCATCCAACATCCTGGGGGATCCTTGGAGGAACCACCAACCCAACTCAACATCGCTAGTGAATCTATTTTGTAACGGACAACACGTTGTAATGGATACGTTTTTTATACAGGTAGCGAGCAAACTCGCGTTGTATTTTCGCAGCGATCCCTGACAAGAGCACCACCGTACTCCAAATTTTTACGTACAGTCACCAGCATCAATATCTGCCGAAACAAAGCCGGCAAAAATATCTGACACGTCCTTATGGCATTAGACATAGAGTCGTGTCAGATATTTATGCCTGCTATGTTGTGGCAAATGTTATTGCTGGTGACTGTACATACGCGCAATAGAGAACCTTAGGCATCATTAACATGAAAACCTTTCGATATCCTCATGACGAAACCCAAGACTTTGCTAGCTTGCTTGCATATATTAGTTATGTGCTTATGGAAATCTAATTTATCATCCAATAATAAACCTAGGTCACGGATAATGCTTCCTCATTCCAGAAGTATAATATAAGATTTATTTTATTTATATTTATGTTAGTCTGTGAGGTATTCGTAAATATGTGCCGGGCCTACTTGCTTGAACCGAATATATAAATATAATATAATAAATGGAAGGAGTCTATTTGTTTAATTTTATTAAGGCTGATAATCAGCCGCAAAAGGTAATAAAATTGATTGTGGTTACGGGAGTTCAAGCGGATGAAGTCGTGGGTATAAACAAGTATCTAGTAGCTATTAAATAACTGGTCTAAAGCCAATATAAAACCTCTAATTATGTATATTTAATTACTCGTATTGTAGACAATTGATTGATTAATTATTGTATTAATAATGATTTATTATACATACATATAACATAACTGTCCTAAAATTAATATTATGACAACGTGCTTGTGGTGTTCTATTCAGCCATTTGTATTTTTATAGTTTAATCATTACTTTATTCTTGTATAAACAGCAATATACTCGTATCGTAGGTAGATACTTACATTTTTACGATGATAACGGGTATGCATACAATAGTGGATAGTTGGATACCCAAGCATTTATGGTTTGAAGCACGGTAGTTGTCATCGTAAAACAATACCCTTATTCCCTTGGTCTAGTATCTCAAATATATATATATATATATTGGGTGATTCTCGTTTTCACCCTGCAATCGGTAAAATATTGTATACATACCTAGATTGTAAGTACACGTACGTATATTGCATATACTATGATCTTCATGCATGCAAAAAAGTGAAAAAGACACCCTCTTACTAAGACTCCGATATAACAACAAATACCTACTAGAATAAAATAAATATTTAAAAGGCCCCTCATATAACAAACGAGTTTTTGGCCGTTTTTTTAAATAATGGTACGGAACCCTTTGTGTGCGAGTTCGACTCGCACTTGGCCGGTTTTTATCTCATTTTTTTAGTCGTGTCGTGTAAGAATGTATGACCACATCTCAAACGTCACCAGTTACTCTCTGTAGAGTAACTGGTGACGTTTGAGATGTGGTGTTGAAGGAGGTTATGAAGAAACTAAAATCAAAAATATGCCTATGTCAGCTCACTTCCCATAAATGTTTGTATTCATTAAGGCCCATTGGGTGCATTAAAGGGAATACATACAACAGAACATACATAGGTATATAGTAGCATAGGGAATACATACAACAGAACATGCATATAGGTATGCGACGGCAACTTACGTGCATTAAGTCTATTGACATCATTATTGCTTTACACCAATCTAATTAAGCATGACACTCTAGGCGACCACTTCAAAACTACGCACTGATTGATAGGTACGAGATAAACCTATACAGGTGTATAGGACACTACTGGTGTAGGGTACTACTTGGATTTCAAAACGTACCAGTAGCACACATACGTAATTTATGAAATAGGGACGCGCGGATGGTAAGATTATTCCGTAATATTTATTAAAAATAATCAAATCAGCAACATTTTATGAAGCGTCAAAAAGGTTAGGTTAGTATGAAGTTTGTAGGGAGATCAATTATTGACGTCACGATATTCTATGATCAATCAGCAAACATTTTTTGATCTTTACTAATGTAAAAATCATTAAAAAACCGAAGAGTGATGTTTTTTCGAAAATATCCATAGTTTTGTTTATTGGTAATGTTTGAATAGTTCATGTTTACTGTTTCCAACTACAAAATAATTACATTTAATCTTTTAAGCCTTATTTATTACACGGTACGCACTAAAAAAAATAGTAACTTTATTTTATAACATAAATAAGTAAAAAAATGCAAAATTAATGCATTACGGCAGTACAAAACAGAAATTTGCAAAGGTGGATGCAAGAGGTTTACCAAATAAGATCTGGTTCAGTTGTTATTTTATAAGACCACCACATTCTTGAAATATATATACATTCAACACTGCAAGTCGAAGCTATGATTATATATGTACTCGTACGATACAAAATCGTACCTTACGCAAATAAATATGCTGTGAAGTAACTAACAAAAATGTAAAAGATGTAAGTAATTTACACTGTCTTAGAATTAACGAATGCAATAACATGGTGTTAACACTTTACGTACCTAAATGACCTACAAAACAACATTACTATACCATTCTTAAAATCACAAGAGGGCAAACAGTGCACTTTTCCACTAAGTCAACCTTTCTTGCATTTAAATGTTTAAGTCCATATTCAAATTAAATTTAGACGAGGAATACCTAAATTATTGAGCGGTTGTAGTTGCAAAGGCCGGCCATTTGCTGGACATTTGCCGCATTTCAGTTACTGTTATCGATACGAGCAGCACAATACTGAACTTGGCTGTTAAACTGTATGGATCCCAATTCCATTCCTATAGGTCCACCGCTAATAACTGAGACAAAGCCGGAAGTTGCCGGTCAAACAAACGGTAGACGTTAAAATAATGCCAGCAGCGTTTTTTTTCATTGCATGATTTCGTACCACAATTGATTGAATTCAATGACGGCGATGACAGCATTTGTGGGTGACCTCAGATATTATAAATGTTTTAATTATTAATTATTAGAAACGATAGGACCTTGATCCTGTCGAAGACCCTGTCGTCGCGGTATGTCCACGCCTCAGGGGTCCCCAAGAGCTGGGCTGTTATTCGGTACACGCTAATGCGGCTCACCCCGCCGTTCACCCGTCACGAAACTAGACCTCTAACCTACGCTTAGTTACTACGCATCGCGGTGTCAAGATATATTTATGGGTGAGCGTTGAGGTGAGCTTAAAACAAGTTATAGAATAGGGAGGGCTGGCACGTACCTTTCACACGAGATCGATCTGCTCTCGCGGTGTAAAGGGGAAAAGCCCTGGCGGGTTAGGGGGTCCATGCCGCACGCAGAACTTTTAAATGGACTACTGTTTTTGTAATTAGTCTTATTGATTGAGTTTATCCTTAACTTGGGGTTTTTATTATCTTTGAATTGGATATATTGTAATTTTTACCTTGTGTATAAACATTATGTACAGGTATAGATTTTCATATCTAAATGAACACCATTACCACTTATTGTATCTATCAAGAACCAGGTGAAGTGGAGACTAATTGCCAATGCAATGCGTTAGACAACGAGTAGCAAGGTTAGGACTAGAAACTCATCGTTAATAAAGGATAGCTTGTTACGACCCGGCTTCAGTTCAGTCTCTCAGAGTTCTAGAAAGATCTTCAGTTTCTCAGCATCAATTTATTAGCCGCATCGACAGGCTGAACTAATTAGTAAATTATAGACGAGAGACAGTGTCCTTTAATTTTCAAGAATTAATTTATCATCTCTTAATGGTTCTAAGCTCAATATTTTTTGTACCTACTGTTTTATATTATGGAGTAGGTATAACGCGCGCAGATCTCAAAATGGCGTCCGCTAGCAGGCTATCCTTGCGTATAGACAGCGATAGGGTGTGAGCGAGATAGCATGCGAGCGAACGCCATTTTCAGATCCATTATTTATCCACGCGCGTTATGCCTACAACATTTTTTTACGTTTATTAAGGGCATCAACAGGAATACATATACAAAAATTCTGTCATTATTATTATGTGAATTGTACATGTACCTACTGTTCTGAACAACGTACTCTAACTGTGCAAAGTTATTTTTGATGGATCCGATGTTTACATGTAGCATAAGTAGATTGTTTCTTTTGTTAAAAAATCCTTGACGTGTCATTCCAGTCATTCCAATTGGCATAACAGTGTTCTTGTGAATCGTTATCCATTGTACTTGTACCTTCCATCAGATTTAATCTTAAGTATTAATATTATAAATTCGAAAGTTTTGATGTTTGTTACTAAATCACGCATAAACGGCAGTGCTGATTAAGATAAGTAGGTATACAAATAGAGTATAGCCTGGATCAACATATTATAGAATACTTTCTATCCCAGTAATAGTCCAACATTAAACGAATTCAACGCAAACGAAATCGTGGTCAGAGAAATTAATAAGTAATAAAAAATATTACCTATGTCTATATTATTAGAAGAAATTTATTATTAGTTACTTTACGTTACTTTCGAAATTTCACCGAGTACAGGTATTAGTCGTACTACCTATCACCATTGTACTACTACGTACCGTGACACTTGCAAGCGCGTTTGTATCGTATATTCCAATTTATATTGACGTCAGCCGAGTGCTTTTAGCAGTACGGATGTCATATTGCGGATGACAACATTGTCGGCAAATAGGGTTACGAATTGGAATTCTACGTTGCGAGTTGCGATACTGTTAGATTCCATGCTCGCGCGCCATTATGATCCGGAAATGATGGGTATGAATTAACTGTATGATATATGTATATACTGCTAACCGTAATTATTGAGTGCATACGGCATTCTCAATTATATCAATCATTTGAATATCACTTGGTATATTTCTGAAGGTTTATTTAATGTGTTATAATGTTTCGTTGCTACAATTAAAGGTTGAGGTTAGAGATGGTTAGTAAATTTTACCTATTTTAAATGTGTTAGTGCTGTCACATAAATACTTGTCAAAATCTAATGTATTCAAAGTTAACGTTATCGTGTTTATACACTAGTTACTCGGTAAAAGTAACTTATCTATAAGTAACACCTACCATTTTTCGATTTGCCGTAACTGACATGATGATCATTGATCACGACTATGTTTTTTTTTTTTATTGTTCAGAACACATACAGTCATGCATAAGAAGATAGAGGTTAGTCACAAATTTATGTGAAAACAGACCTGGAGGTTCATAAATAAAAACATTAAGAAAAAATATACAAAAGCGTCTTAGCGAGTAGGAAAATAAGTAGGTAGAACACTAAGTATTTTTTATCGATAACAACTTAGATCTCGTACGTTCTTTTAAAACATCAAGAGAGTGCATAAACGGATCGATGTCACAGAAATAGTCATTGTAGTTTTTCAAAACTCGTTTGGAAAAGGTATGTTTTGAGTAATTAGTGCGTGCGGAACTCACATAGAACAAATTACGTGGACGTAAGGAGCGATGCGGTACATTAAACATTATATTTTGCAGCAAATTTGGGCAATTAATTTCATTTTTTAGAATCTTGAAGAAGAAAATTGTGTCCAGAAACAGTCTTCTATTACAGAGGGAATCCATGCTAAAATGTTTGGTTGACTTAGCCGACGATTCCAGAGGTGTACCGGTCCTGTAACATAGTGACCTCAAGAAAACATTTTGTATTCTTTCAAGGCGGTTAATATGGACATGGTATTGAGGAGACCAGATCACAGAACCGCATTCAAGAATACTCCTGACGTAAGAATAGAATAATATTTTAAGGGTGCAGGGGCGCCTAAAGGGTTTGCCCATCCTAAGTATCATATCTAAATTTTTATAGGCTCTGTTACAAATTTTGTCCATATGACTATTGAAATAAAGCTGCAAGTCCATAGTAATACCTAGGTCTCTAATAGAACTAACGCGAGTTATCTGCTTCCCAGCAATAAGATAGGTAAAATTGATTATATTTTGTTTACGGGAAAAACTTATCACGAAACATTTGTCTAGAAGTCTAGATTTAGGTACAGATAATTGTTTGAACAATATTCGTAAAAACTATCGAGATCTTGTTGTAGACTATGACAATCAGCTTCAGAAGATATAGCTTTGTAAATTTTTGTGTCATCTGCATAAACAAGATGTTCTGAATTTCTGAAGCAGGTTGCCATGTCATTTACATATAAGATGAAAAAGAGAGGACCAAGGTGCGAACCTTGCGGCACCCCTGACGGTACTGGGAGATAACGGGAAGTGTAACCCTTCAGCGCCACAGCCTGGCTTCGGTTTCTGAGATATGACTCAATCCACCTCAGAAGGCGTAGCACGGTTGCCATTTTATCACTTATCGCTGTGGATAAGACATCCGTCACGTTCTGACAAGTATGCGAGTTCGAGAGTGACGGATGTTCTTATCCACAACGATAAGTGATAAAATGGCAACCGTGCTACTACCCAAGGAGATCACCATGAATAACGAGCTTCTCGAGCTTTGAAATTAACTTAAAATGATTGATTTTGTCGAAACATTTAGAGAAGTCGGTATACACGGCGTCCACCTGCCAGCCGGAAGAAATTTTGTTTAATATAAAGTCAGAAAAGTTGAGGAGATTTGTGTCGATACTGCGACCACGGCAAAAACCATGCTGACGTTCTGATATAATATATGCTGATAAACCGTGGCAGTTATTTCATTAGTGACTATTTTTTCTAAAACCTTACCAAAGATATTCAATTTGCTAATTGGTCTATAATTAGTGACTCATTGAAAATCACCACCCTTGTGAATCGGAGTTATTAAAGCTTTCTTCCAGATTTCGGGAAAAGTTCCCGATGAAATAGATTTTTTGAATATTTTCGTTATGGGGATGGTTAATTCTTTAGCACATGTCTTAATGAAAAGGGGATGGATACAATCAGCACCACTACCCTTCTTAACACTCACACCGCTCAAGTGCTTATGGACCATGTTGTTACTTAATCTTGCATATTTTTTAAGTAGGTATTATGTATGTATACATACGTATGTAATGATCTTAAGTTAGGATTGCTCAGTTTAAAAAAAGGTTAATTTGTGTAAATATACCATACAAACTGGGTGTTATAGAAATCAATTCGGTCCCTGACAATTTTTATTGATGAATCAAATGCATCAAATTAATTAACTTAATAAATAACTTATTAATGAACTGTCACTGCACTTTCCAACTTGTACATATTGATTGATCTACTAATAATACCTACTATGTACTTCGACCACCCTTGTCAACCCTATGTTATTTTCGTACGTCATTATTACCCAGTGACGAGTGGGTAGGTAGTAGTATACAACGTATTTTTTTAACAGTCTTAGAGCCGAAGCCCACTGAAAGTATCCAAAAGGTAACTATTACAATAAGTTTTTAGTAATAAAAGGTAATTAAGTTTGAAAAATTCTCTATGGCGCACGGAGCGAAATTCATTCACCCGGTTGGAGTTTGTACCTATCTACATAAGATGGTGGCTAGCGGACACTGCGGTCACTCAGCTGCATGATTAAAATTAATATTAATACAAAAAAAAAACAATATTTTATGCATTTAAAAAAAATCTTTAAAAAAAAAACTAAAAAAAAACCTATTTTAAGTTCTTTGTAATGTATACATTAACTGGGTTCGGCTCTAAGACGGTTAAAAAAATGCCGTCTATAATGAACGGAAAAGAAGGTACAATATTTTTGTTTTGTTCTCTTCAATCGAATTTACATCGTTCTAAATTGTTTTGAATCGTTGTATTTTAAAACAAAACAGAGTAGAATATTCTAGTTTATATTATGATTCAGATTTCATTAATTTGTTATTGATAGAATAGAAAAAATTGTACAGAACACTTCCAAGAAGTAATACAAAATATGCTTTGGATCTCTTCAATAATTGATTTTATAAAAGCCCACCATGACTAGTGAACTACTTTTGTGTTTTCACTAAACGTCGGTCACGTACATTATACGCGATTGCAGCCCGCAAACAGTTGATAACAACCGCGCTAAAATGGGGACAAAAACTTAACAAACATTCGCAAGTGAAACATAACATAAATAACATAGAATTTTAATTCAAACCGTACAAAAAATGCTACAGTACTCTTTACAACGTCATAGAGTCATAAAATAATTTCAGTGCGTTGGGAGTGCCTGGACGCGAGCCAGGCACGGCGGGACCGGGCTTATCCTAGGCGGGTAGTCACAACGTTACACACGGACAACGCACACTGGGAGAACTATTATAATCAACCTCGCCGACTAAGCATATGTATCACACTCAGGGACAAGATACACTAGTGGTGAGAAGTGAGACGATTTGAAACAGTTTGTGAATCGTATGCTGCGCTCCGAGCTCAAACTTTTAAATAGCATCCTTTCTAAGCCCCGGGCTATGATAAAATGCGCACGACTGAAGCGATTTTCAAGTTTTTGAGTTGTTCATGCTAGGTTTTGGTATGAGTATGTGTCAAAGGGTAGTGTGTGATAAACAAGGCGATTTTATTCGTCAGATCATACGTTAAAGAACACATGCACGAATGCAATGACCTTAATATAACATAAATACATGTTACGTAGTAATGTGATAATAATATAAAATACCACTCCGCCTCTGGTAAAAAAAACACGTGACGGGAAGAACGAACAACTTGCCAAATTATTTTAAGGTACCTCTCTCTCCTCTCAAACTACCTCCGTCCTCTTGATGTCATGGACACCGACACGTTCGAAGAGTGTTCCGCTTTACGCCTTTAATAATATTTTGCCGATCTTTTGCCGATAAATGTCGATTTTTGTGAATCTATGTATGCTCACCTACATATATTCTCGCTAATATTATATGTTTGTAAGTATCGGTGCGTCACAAGAAGAAGCGCAATAAACCGAGACATTTGACATATAAATTCAATGAGTCGACGGGTTCAGGAATTAGGCCTGATGCCGGCGGTGGGTGGTACATCCTATTTACATACCTCTAGGTACATATTCTATGTACGATTCTCACCGAACGGGCCGGGCAGGAGCGTGTTCTATTACTTGCAGAGGGACTTGAACCGTATATGATGTCCAGAGGGCATTTATGATGCAGAAAAAATGCTTAAGAGCATTATGTGGCGTTAGATTGGACGATAGTTGTAGACCGCTTTTCCAAAAATTTCAAGTTCTTCCCTTAGCTTGCATGTACATTTCTAAAGCCTGTCTGTTTGTTAGAAGCCAACCTGAGTATTTTAAAAAAACGTGAGGAAATGTTCACTAGAGAACTGAGAGCACAATATATAAATTTGTTGTATCAGCCAACTTGTAGATCTGATATTTACAAGAAAATGCATACAACATGTGTATTGTCTTATACAATAAACTCCCCAATGATTTGAGGAGTTTGCATGGGAAATTATTTAAGACAAAATGAACTAAATGGCTACAAGATCATTGTTTCTTTTGTAATTTTCTAATTCTTTTGTAATTTTTTCATTGTTCTGTTTTATAATAATTATGAGCATAAGTAATTAATATTTGTAACTACATTTTGCATGTTGGCTTTAAGTCGACTGAATACTGATTCTGTATTTATTATAAGACCACCAACTGTGACGTATTTTAGCAAATAAAATAATTCATTCATTCATTCATTCATTCATAAACATTATAAACAGTAATTACATTTCATATTTGAATCCATCGTGCACCCACTGCGAGGCGGCAGCTATCGACGCGGTCGGTGGGGATTGTAATCAAATATGGATTGCATCTGCTGTATAGACGGTTCAAATTCCTTCGCATGTACCTAATAGGTAAAATGCGCTCCGGCCCGGCCCGTTCGGTGAGAATTATGCAAGCGTGGTTTGGCAAGCCTGCAAGCATGGATCCTCGCACGACCTCCTGAAGTACTTAATTACTAGGAAAGTACTCAATTACTCGCTCGCATTTGTTCTTCTCCAGCCCAGCAGGACGATCACGCGTCAGATAGATCCAGATGTCACAATTGTGTATAGGATAACTACAACTTATAAAAGTTGAAAAACCCCGACATTTTCATTTCAAAGTCCAATATCACAAAAACGGCTAAAAAGATTTTGATAAAACATTGGCTTACACCTGGCTGGCACTCTGATTAAAATTATCTATGACACAAAAAAACCGCATCCAAATCCGTCCATCCGCTTGGCAGCTACGATACCACAGACAGACATATTTAAACTTATAACACCCCTCTTTTTCCGTCGGGGGCTAAAGAGCTATAGAGATAAAATGGCTATAGAGTTTGCAGCATTGAAAAGGGATTGCCAGTCCCGTACCCCTATGCTCGCTACGCTCGGCAGTCTATATCTACTTGGCGGTAACCCCTATTTTCCCGGCCTCTAATGTACCTACTACACAAGTCTACAGAAGTTTTCTGGTAATTATGATGTTAAATAATTAAATCATTAAAAATCGCCGAGAAAGGCTATAATGTGGAATAAGTAACATAGACTCGTCGTTTATGTATTGAGTCGTTTGTCTGGTGATTATCAGCAGTCTACCGAACTCGGCGCGTTCCAACTGTCGCAAATTTTTACGATTATGTGCTGACGTGCCACATTCCTGGAGAAATGGGTATCGGTTATGGTAGCTGATACCCCAGGTGTTTCGTTTTCTACTCCTTTTATCCATAAGACTTTATTGTGAGTAGGCACTGGAAATTACATTATTATATTTTTTTATGGTGGAGAGCCGCCGTAGTCCGTAGCAATAAAATGAACATTCGTCTTAGCATGCGTTATTATGTATACATAACAAAGCATATAAAACATTCTATTATTTAATCAAGAATAATGAAAACGTAAGTATTTTTTAGCTATCATTGGTTATTTAGCTGTCATATTTGCCAAAAAAAACATGTTTGGGTATAAATACTGTAAAAATATCATAGTTATAAAGAGTTTGCCAGAGCATGGAACCATGGCAACAAATAACGAAAAATTTAAAATTGATTGATTATTTATATATCTTGGTTTCAACTAAAACAGCTGATATCTTTATGAACATAAATGTATGTACTCACCTGATCTAGATTCAGAACTGAAAGACTCGAAACTATAGCAGCGACGACCACTGTGTTTAGGTATTTTTTTCTCCAATCGACGTATCTTCTTTACGATTTGCTCATCACTATCCCCCCTATCACAATGTCTAGGTACGTTTTCTTCTCACAATAAAAACACTTTTACGACACGATAAAACGAAAACTAACCAAATATAACATTTTGAAGAATTTTACGTGTACGAGTAGCACGTGTGACGGACGTTTGGCAGGGTCTATATGGGCTGAGAATATCTAGGTAATCAAAATAATATACTTTTAATATTTTTTACAGATTAGTATAAATTTATTCTTTGAATCATTTCGAGCTAATGGCCGTGAAATGGAAAATGGCTGTGGAATTCGAATTGAGCAGCTCACATAGTTATGATAGAGCTTCACATGTACAGGCAAGTTCAAGGTAAGTAAGTTTTATAATTTATTATGCTCGTATACCAATATAATGAAAACGTCTGTTATTTATTTATCGTATGGCAAATCAGTATTAAGAACCGTGAGATCTTGGAAAAAACAGTACGGTTGCCAGGTTGTTGCACTTTTAGCACCACCCAGGGGTCACGTGTAGGGTAGCGATGGGTAACAACAGTAACAACTGGAGCAACTTCGACCCCCCTATGAAAATATCTGTAAAAACTTTACATTCAATTTCAAAAATACTTTCCCGTGTATATTATAGAATTGATCTTTGGGATGTCCATGGACTATTTTTTAATCCGTGGCTCTACCTGCACGGCTATCACGCGACGGCGCGCGAGCCCGGTCGATTTTTCTCGCACGATCCGTCTCTCTCTTATTAGAACACATAGAATAAGAGGTAAAGTGCGAGAAAAATTGAGAGTATGTCGCGGCCGTCCTATGATAGACGTGCTGAGTCCTTGTTACGCGGGCGGAGCAGCTCGGACAGTTACTCAGAAATAAAAATAAATACAACCGGATACCGCAATTCATTCAATCCAATTACAAAAGTTTGTTCGTGTCAGCCTTGCATATAAAGTGTGTATATTTAATATTACCTCAAATTTAATTTATTTATTTATTTACACACGTACAATTATCATTACAGTTTTTTTGTATCGTAACCAGAGGTACGTGTTAGGGCTATGAACCGATATTGCAAGAAAAAATTAAGTTAGTCTTAACTCCTAGCGTCTCCTGAGCGTAGTAGCGGGGAGGTGGGACAGTGGCTTAGTCAGGCACTGGTCCTCGCTTCACTTAGGTTTAGGTTCTCATATAGTTATTTAAGTATTTTCGTGTTTACTAACAAAGTATGGAAACTTTTTTCGTCTGAAATAAATGAATTTTTTTCAAAGCGTAATTAATATTTGGAAATATCGAGCGGCAATGTATTGCGTACACTGTGACATGATGACACATGGAAGAATCGGGTGACATGTGACAATTTATTGTGACGTCACGTCAGCAAGACAAAGTAGTGATCCATTGCGTGCTTAATTATTTCATATGGAAAAATAAAGATGGTGTTTTAGAAAAATAAAATGCAATAACGGTTCTTAGCCTTAACACCAACCTCCGGTTACAATTTGAGGTAATATTAAATATACGCACTGTATACATGCATGCGAAAAGAGGAACTAATGTAGCATAGGTTATTTAATGTTCATGGTATACTCTTGCTTGCCAGAATTTCATTTGCCCGAATTTTATCTGCCATAATATTCAACTGCCATATAGTTGTTTTCTATAATTTTGTATGCCATACTCATTGTTTGCCATATTAATTATATGCCAGAATCTTTGTTTTCCATAATATCAATATCAATAATCTCATTTTCCATAATCATTGTAATCCATAACTATCACATGCCATAATGTCATTTGCCATCCATCTTAACATCCATAATATTCATATGTAATAATGTGGGCAGGTACGTATTGCAGTGTCTAAAATGAAAAAAAAATACCTCGAACCTATCTGCGATCCGGGTCGGTTTTGCCACTAAGTAAAAATAAACTTTTCTCTGAGATTACCCAATGCCAAGATAGTGGTGTATCATAGGCAGTAGGGAACAGGGGCTTAGTGGCAAAACCGACTCGGATCGCGGGTAGGTTAGAAGACGGAAGCGGGAGCTTTGCTCCCGCTTTCGTCTTCGAGGTTATTTTTTTATAAAATAGCGGAAAAATCTAACAAATTAACAAAGATGAATCCGAATGCATGTTTAGTATGGCGTTTAAATATTCCATTAAATAATATTATTGCAAACAATAATCTGGAAAACAATACGTATGGCATTCGTATCATTATGACATCCAATATTCGGGTAAACAAGAGTATGTCAATTAACTATTATGGTAAACGAAACATTCGGGCAAATGAAATTCGGGCAATCGAAGTTCGGGCAAATGATTATTATAGTATGTGAATGTCGGGCAAACAATAGACAACCAATGTTCATGTTTGTAATAGATGTCTATGTAGTGTAGTGCCTAATTAATCTTAAGGTTAAACTCTTACTAACAGCCAGGACATACATAATTCTGCATCAGTTGGCACAGTGCAGTCGTAATTAATTAGTATACCAGAATGCCGGTTGGTACCGCAGCTGGCTCGTGATAACATCTATATCAGGAAATTGCAGTTCAGTTGTATCATAATATATGATCTTGGATAATATGGGTGGAAACTAATATCACACTGATATTGATATGTGAAAGTTCGTTGATGTTGTCAGAGAGACAGTAATACTTTTTATTCCGAGAATCATCGTCTATTTAGGTAATACTATAGGGCTGATACTTAAATATAGCTTTACTTCTGTACCTCGCCATGCCATGCCAAACCATGCCTTGTTTCAAGACACATAAAATGCAATCATTATTAAAAAATTAAAATATTTCACAAGCTCTCTCCACGTAAAGTTGTATTTTCACGTTATTAGTACATTGTGATACAAGTGAGGTATGTTGATAATTACATCAGAGGCGAAATTGTTCACGCGAACCGCAGGTGAGCGTGATAAGGAAGCCGAGGATGTAATTATCAAAGCTCACGCGTATCATACGACGTTTTTCAACACATTGAGCGAGGAAAAAATCATTTTCATAAGTTGAAAATGTTATAGGCCTGCCAAATTATTTTCTTTACATTAAGTAAATCATTAAGATGACAACAGGTTTAAACTCACAATTGCATATCGCGAAGAATTTCCAGTGGCGTCCATTCTATTTATCACTTTTCTAGTCACCACGAGTCAACACTTTTGATAATAACCAAACACGCATAAACAAATTTTACAAATATTTGTGAAATAACCTTTTTTTCGTGAAGTTTGCGCAGTGCGGGCACAGAAATCTCTAAACAGCAGCCAATACAAAATAAAATAATAATTTCGTTTTAAAATGTTATCTGTATTCATTGATGTAAAATGTTATCAAAAGTGAATCGTTTTACTAAATTAAACGTTTCGATGTCATATACAAAAATAAATAGTCAATTATTTAACAAAAAGGATTTGATTTGTTTAGTCGAGTAAGAATCAATTTGCCGAGAATAAAAAAAAAGCTGTACATTCCGTACAACCCGGTTAATTTAAGAATGCACCGTGTTCATGCATATATCTTGCTGCAAGGTGCCAACTTGACTTAATGGAGATATAACCATAACACACAAGTGTTGTAATGTTATAAAACACGCGTGTTATTAAACACTATGGATATTAATCACATATTAATCCATCGTGTGATTATGAGCCTAAAAGCGACACAATAAGAGGTGCGTAACGAGCAATTGTGTTGAAAAATCAGTAACTAATCAAATACCATATCCAGTGAAAGACTACGAGATCACATCCAATGTGAAGAAATATTAACATTTGATATTCTTGGGCCAGCACAACTTGCTTTCAAGTCGCGTCGCGCGACTCAGCGGCTTTTGTCTCACTCGCACTCTGCAAATTAGAAAGATCCTTCAATATTAGTTGCGCTAAAAACGCAAGTTGATATTTGGAACCTTTTTTTTTTAATAGCTCAAGAACGTATTTGTCCTTAGGTGCTATGTCTGAACATTGTGTCAGGTACTATCTACATTACATGATAAGTATTTTTGTGATGTTCGTCCACATTTTAGTGAGAAATGTCGCTCCATTGGTCGTAGAAGGCTGCATTCAATCGCTGGCAGTGGCACGGTCGGAGTGAGCCGTGTGATAAATCGCTGCTCTCTGGGAAACTTGTAGTATCATCACGACTCAACCGGTTTACTCCACTTAACACTGTAGTGTGTAATCTTGTTAGCTAAATTATAAACAGTATCAAGAATTTTCTAAATATACACCTACACTATACTACAACCTAGGCAAAAATCCTTGCCTATAGTGGCAGTTTTTAGGGTTCCGTAGCGAAATGGCAAAAAACGGAACCCTTGTGGATTCGACATGTCTGTCTGTCTTTATGTCTGCGATAGGTGTATTTTGCTAGCCGCTACATAAAAAAAATGTTTTTAGGGGTGCACTCCATACATAAAACTGAAAGTAAAAAAAAACATTGCAAGCCCACTAGTGGCACATTAATCGATAGGCCTTTCAAAATAAAATGTAAGGTTTATGAGCATTTTTTTTTTGATTCAGTGAATAAAGTCGGAGATAATTGCTTCAAAAGTCACTAAAACTGTGTCCCCCCCCCCTAATTTTTGAACCGTGTAAAGACTGTATCGTTAAGTATAAAGACAACTTTACTTAGGCGTTTTTTTTTGGTGTTACATTTTTATATGAAAATTACACATGTGTTTAATTTATGCCTTAACAAGGTACACATTTCGTCCTCGGAGCTCAACATAAAGCATATCGTTTAGACAAAATTTACTCAATTCTCCCGAGTAACGGAGTAACATTTATGATTGCTGACAAATACTACAAGAAAATTTACGATGTGCGATCAAAACGATATTACACCAAAAAAAACGTACTATGCGAGCCGCAATTACACGTGATTCGTAAAGCGAAACATCTGGGCATAGTGTAATCATCTTTTACTTTAAAAAAAAGGTTTGGATCTGTGCAAGCTGGCCTTTTAGAGAGTATGGTATGTTACTTACGACAGCTCCGACTTTCGCATCCAATATAACTATCATGGAGCGTTTCTATCGACCCGATCTATTGACGGTTCAACGCCATGAATGACCGTTAGGCTTTGGTTTTTAGCTGATTCTTTTAGCTGTCTCCCTCATTTCGCTTGCATCAGAAATTGAAGGGGATCCGAAAAGTACGTGAAAAATCGTATTTATGTAAAAATAAAAAATCACTACATTTATTTCGCAGCTGCTCAATTGAGCAATCGTGAAGAGATCACTTAGATAACATGTTTAGGCAGCTTATTAACCTTTTTTTCTTTAAATCGTACCAAGGAGTCAGTGAAATAGTCTCAAATTGTTCGATATGCTTGTCCGCAATGAATTTGCTAGACGATATTGAAAGCATCATAAAGTCCCTAAAAAAAATAGAGTAAAAACCTTATATCAGATATGGCTTAAAAATATCCTCAGTTCAAACCCCTAGAACATAGTAATGCAAAATAATACCAGGCTATACTAGAATAGACCAGGTTTTACTTGTCTTTATACTTAACGATACATTATTTATTTTAAAAATATGAAAAAATCATGGACGTAGGACTTATGAAATTCTTTCACTGAAAATTGTTTTGAACAAAATTGGTTCTAAGGTTTTCGAGATATTTCTAAAAAACTGCCTTCCTTAAAGAAAAGGACGTAAGTGCCATAAGATTTCAGTAACGATACAACCTTTTTAATAGGCACGGAACCCTTCGTTGTGCGTGGTCCGACACGCACTTGGCCGCTTTTTTTTCTTATTACACTCAACGACAGGTTTTCCGTAATGGAACTAAGTGGTTAGTTTTTCTCAGTAGTTCCATGCAATATGCTACATTTTGATTTTGCCTTAATGAAACTGAGATTCGGTAACGACTTTATTTATTTATGATTTCGAGATTTAGATATTGTTAAAAGATTTAAACGTACATTTAAGTTTTGTAGAGAAAATTAAGATAAAGACACATTTATACTTCAATTTTGTCTCAATTTGCCTGTTATTCGTTACCTAATCGCAAAAAATTATTTTCTATCTGATGTTCTTGTTCATTTGGGTAGATAGTTTGCTCCTAATCTTTTTAAATATTTATTTCGACAATTAGCGTAGTATTGTTGTTTATTATGCTAGAAAACATGAACGAATATAATGCTTCTTGTGTGGCCTTGAAACAAGGTTTGCGACAGTGCTAAAGCGCCTTTCCCGATCAATCAATTATCGTCCCCGCCAGAGCGTTGAGAGCCGAATCCTACTGAATCGAAATTTCCATAGGGAATAGGCGGACACTCAGTTTGTTACGGGCCTTTGTGTATCTAAATTCATGATATATATATATATAATATATATAATACATAATCCAAAGCACTGAAACTCGACTACAAGGCTACATTTTTACATGCATTTAGATGAGAGATGACAGGATAATTGGTATGATCTATGATTTTATACAATCAATAATTTTTATGCAAACGGAAAACTTTGTAAAGAAGGCGAATAATAAACTTTTGTTTTTTTTTAAGTAACTTGCATGCAGCATTATAATGTTATAATATTTTTTTACAAGTAACCTTATCATGCTTGTTACAGAAAACCAGCGGTGCTATACGTACGATATAAATATGTAAAATATTTGATGATTGTCATGTCTATTAGTTAATATTTAATTTTAAAGATTGACCTTTAAGGTGCAATTCCGTGCGGCCGGTCGTAGCCGCGCGCGATCGATTGCGTGCGACTGACGCGCGCGGCTGGCGCGACAATAGTTGGTGTGCAGAAATGAATGGCGCCGCACGCATGCGGCCTACACGCCTCAGATTAAACCATCATTCGACTTTGGTCAAACTGCAGGTCGACCACGTAACGCATTGTACGTGCGTTAGGTAGGTTAGGTAGATCTAAATGTCGAATTTTATATGGAAAAATGAAACTTAAACCTGTCCTAACGCGCGATCACAACGTTACGTGATAAACGTATAATCCATTGTAACAATCCGACGGATCGCGGTGTGCCTATCAGATCGTCATACGACGCTATTTCATTATTCTCCTAATTACCGCCATTCCGATCATTGGAGTTGTATCGTTTTACAATTAGGCTGAGTACCTATTAATAGTATGAGCCTAATGGCGCCATTTCTAGCCAAGCATACCGCCGTCGGTCGTATTTAGCGCCAATATATCCTTATTAACATTTAGGATAGATCCCGTGCGCATAACCTCTTGCTGGAAATATCTACTCCAGATGATCGTTTTGATCTAGCTCTCAAACCAGCGTATGAACAAAAAAAGTAACATAGGTATATTTCATCAACAACCTGAATCGGGCATGATTTTGCTACGTAAATGAAATATTCTCTTGATAAGTCAAGCTATCGTAATGTTCATAATCCTCCCTGGCAATTTCCCAACTCGTAATCGTTAAAGTTATACAATGAAATTTAATGACAGAGGTAATCATTAAAAACTAAAATTTATACGACCAGAAATACTTATTATGTATGTACCTACTTAAGTTTAAAAATCCACGTGCCACTTGTAAAAGTAAAGAATCTGTTATCGAGGTTTGAATTTCTGTTTTTTCCCTTCTCTCCCCGTTTCATGGTACGACAACTGAAATAAAATGAAATACTCGGACATCAAAGCATAAAAACCGGCCAAGTGCGAGTCGAACTCGCGCACGAAGGGTTCCGTACCATTATCTATAAAAACAGTTTTAAAAAAAAGGTTTGTTGAATGGGAGCCCCCCTTAAATATTTATTTTATTTTGTTTGTATTATTTGTATAGCGACAACAGGCAGCAACATAATCTGTGAAAACTTAAACTGTCTAGCTATCACGGTTCTCGAGTTACAGCCTGGTGACAGACGGACAGACGGACAGCGAAGTCTTAGTAATAGGGTCCCGTTTTTACCCTTTGGGTACGGGCCCCTAAAAAAACAGGGTTAATCGATTTTAACAATATGAATTTTCATTCTAATACCGTAAGTTGGCCCGATATGATTTAGAATATCGGATGATAACAGGATATCGAGTAGGTAAATAAAGCAACCGAGAAATTTTGGGGTAATCCCCCTTAATACAAAAGCAATGTATTTAGTGGTCTCATGCGGAGCACATCTCGCTTACCAGCGACCATGTGTTACATCCCCGACTCTTATCTGATTTTTCCAGCTAGTTGCAGCGAACTCATGTAAAATGCATGCGGGACCTGTACCTAATTGCTGTAGCAATTTTTGCACCACGAAGGCAGTGCAATTTTATTGTTACTATTTTACACATAGTTACATTTACCACTCCTTCTGATAAAAGAGCGTGGAAATGGGCCTCAACTACAGTATTCTCATGGCGGAGTTTTCCATCTGCAGCCAGAATTAGTTCATAAACGCTTTATATTTGAAACGTGACCAGTTTATAAGACCATGTTTCAGTGAAAAATAATACTTCTAATCACACGGTTCAACTCACGTATTCAATGTCACTCCGGGCGACATGTTTCGAACTCTTCGGGAGTTGAGTTGAATACGTGAGTTGAACCGTGTGATTAGAAGTATTATTTTAACATGTCTCACGAAAGTTTCAATTCGATCTTTCAGTGAAGTGAAATTAAAAGGGACAACTTCCTTTCAGTTTTCGTAGATCGTTATGTTTTTCAAAATGACATACACACGTAACGGGTGATGTTTGTGGGCTCCGGTCTCTTTATGCTTGCAAAGTCTGTATTTAAACAAGGTAATTAATATACACTAAGTGTTAACAAGTCAAGATCTGTGGGTACACATATTTGTTGGATTTGACGAGATACACATCGTCCCGTTCTTGGTTGATTTAGTTGTAATAGACGCTTAGAGTCATTAAGTGTGATTTGCTGTTTAATATATAATAGCCTTATAGTACTTAGATTTTAATAATATTGGTCTTTCACAGACCCTTAACATGTCTGGATATAATGAATTTCATTAAACACCTCTAGATATTGTCTTAATTTATACACTACTTCATCAAAGCTTTTACCCAACTGCCTAGAATGAAGGTTATGTTTTTCGAGTGTATGTATGTTTGTATGTATCTGGACAAGAACATTCTATGTCACGGGCTACAATCCTAACGGCTTGATAAATTTTGACATGAGATCGGTTTTTTGAAAACTCTTTTGATTTTATCTGTGACGACATTTTACTGTTATCTAAAAGTTATCTTATTTGTATTTTGTTCCTACTGTAAATTGATATTGGGCTTTCAAAGTACCCTTTGTGGCCTATCTGCAGAATAAATGTTTGGTTTAGATTTAGATATATTAACCCTTTGAACGCCGAGAGCCACTAAAGTGGTCGAGTGCTGTCGTGCCCACCACGCCAACAACCTTTGAAGTGGTTATGGCGGACACTGTCAAAACAATTTTCTTACTGTCAGATAAGTTTCATATTTGCTCTTTAGCTGTCAAGATGCTGGCGTGTACGTCACATTCTGACACGAAAGTAAAAGCTGTCAAAGGGTTAGGCGTATCCTTTTACTGTGCCACTCTTTGGGGGAGGCCTATGTTCAGTAGAGGACGTTTTCGGCTGATATGGTTATGAGGATAATGTTTTTTTTTTACCTGTAGGTACTCTAACCAAAAACCGGTAGCCTATCAAAAAACATCATCCTCTTTAATGGAAAATATACCATTTTCAAATTATGCGGAACTGTGTTTTTTTTACGTTTAGAACAATTATTTACTCCATTTCCCATACCAGTTGATTAAAATTTCTTTGATTTTATTTTTGCAAGGTGGACGGCTAGAGACTGCTATAAAAATAAATAGTAAAATAAAAATGATTTATTCATAAACTCAGAACACTTACGTTGGAACGTTCAGAGTCAGTAAGACACTGCTATTCTGTAAAATTTAACAAGGTCTGTATATATAAAGAACGTCGGTGGAAATACATGGAAAATAAAACAGCTGGTGACCTTAAACGTGTGACTAACTTTTGAATAATTCAGCCCTGGATCGCACAACTTCGAACCTTCTACGGTGTTATTTACCTCTGTTTACTACCATTATTCAAGTTGCTGATATGGTTGACTTATTTGATCTAATTGGGTACTTTCCTCGTGTTAAAACTTATAACAGCGTCGCTTAATGATGGCAAACCATCAAATAATTACAGTAAGGTATTATTCAAATAATAAAGAGTTCTAGTATTTATAGAAAATATAAGTGTCTCTGTGACATGTAGAACTCGCGTACCTGCCTTAACAAAAAGATTTTAATTAATTTTAGTAGTCACTTAGCTACAACAAAAAAAACTATACAATTAACGAACATACCCACCACATTTCGGGAGAATCGGTTGTGAAATGCGACCTGTAGAGGAAAACCAGATAAAACCAGAAAAACAGATACTGCAGAACAATGCCTAGGAAAGGAAAAGATAGTACCTCGAAAGGCATGGATTAGTTCTGATATAATAGACTTGATGATAGAAAGACGAGAATTTAAACATAAAAATAGTATCGAAAGTGTGAATAAGTATAAGCAGTTGACAAATAGAATAACCACATTGTGTAGAGAAGCCAGGGAAGAAGAAATAGTTAAAACATGCGATAGCATAGAATCCTTAATTAAGAAGGGGAATATGAATCAAGCTTACCATATCATCCGTCAATTAGGAAAAAAGAGTCAGACAAAAAGTGCTGCTATCCTAGATGAACAGGGTAACATTTTGCTAGATAGCAAGGATGTTGCAGATCGGTGGCAAAGATATTTGGAGAAGTTATATGACGGTGAAGGCTTAGCTAGCAACGACATAGAAAAGGAAGAATTAGTGGAAGTAGATGATGCTGGTCCAGAAATAATCAGAAGTGAATTTGAAAAAGCCCTTTCTAGTTTACAAACTGGAAAAGCTGCTGGTAATGACAAGATTTACGTAGAGTTCATAAAATACGCAAACTGTGATATACTTAAAGATGAAATTTATGAATTAGTTACTAAAATGTATAATATCGGTCACGTCCCTACTGATTTTTACACTTCTAAAATAGTTACTTTACCTAAAAAGGCGAACACTTTAAAATGTGAAGAACACAGAACACTAAGTTTAATATCACAAGCCAGTAAAATATTACTCAAAATTATACAGAATAGAATTAGACCGCTAACTGAAAACTATCTAGGACCTGACCAATATGGATTCAGACAAAACAAAGGGACGAGAGAAGCAATATTAGCCTTAAGAATGATTACTGACAGAAGAATGGATTTAGACCAGGACACACACATAGCATTTATAGACTTAGAAAAAGCATTTGACAAAATTAATTGGAAAAATATGATGTCAATCTTGAAGGAAGCTGGATTAGATTATAGAGACCGAAGAATTATTTTTGAACTCTACAGAAATCAAAGAACTTTAATTGAAATAGGAGAAGAAGCTAGAAAGGCGAAGATACGGCAAGGAGTTCGGCAGGGTTGTCCACTTTCGCCTCTTATCTTTAATGTGTTCATAGAGTGTGCCATTAGAAAATTAATAGAGTCCGGAAAAGGGGGGGTTCATTTCAATGGGAAAAAAATTCAATTTATTCGTTTTGCTGATGACATTGCGGCTTTTGCAGAGTCATCAAATCAGTTAGAAGAATTAGTTACAGATATGAATGCAATTTTTGAAGATTTTGGACTTAAAATAAACATTAATAAAACAAAAATGCTAGTAACCTCAAAAAGGCACTCAAATTATAGACCAATCACTTTAAATAACAGGACAATAGAGCAAGTCGACAAATTTAAATATCTGGGAAGCATAATCACTAATAACTCCAGATGTACACCAGACATTATCGCGAGGATAGCCATGGCGAAGCAGGCTTTCAATGCCAAGAAGAGCCTGCTCAAAGCCAGAATAGCAGGCCATATTCGGAAGAGG
Organism: Epinotia demarniana; assembly: GCA_945867215.1. Classification (NCBI taxonomy): domain Eukaryota; kingdom Metazoa; phylum Arthropoda; class Insecta; order Lepidoptera; family Tortricidae; genus Epinotia; species Epinotia demarniana. Next base: position 30,008,479 of record OX244261.1, on the reverse strand, counting down.
CTTATAAAAGTGTACATCTGGAGCATAGCGTTGTATGGAAGCGAAACGTGGACAATGACACAGCGTGACAGAGAACGATTGGAGGCCTTCGAAATGTGGTGCTGGAGGCGAATGGAGAGGATTAGTTGGAAGGATAAGAAGACGAATGAGGAGGTGCTTGAGAGAGTGAAAGAGAAAAGAACGTTGTTGAAGACCATTGAGAACAGGAGAGGCAGGATGTTGGGCCACTTGTTACGACACGATGATTTTATGAAAACCATAGTAGAAGGGAAGATAGAGGGAAAGAGGAAGAGAGGGAGACCAAGAAGATCTTTTATGGACCAAATAAAAGAAAAAGTAAACGGCACGTCGTATCAAGAGGTCAAAACAATAGCTGAGAACAGAGAGGAATGGAAATTGCTCCACCGACAAGATTTTGAATCTTAAATATAATGAAATGAATGAGAGGAAAACCAGACGACAGCGGAACATCCGCACATACAAACGATTTTCGGCCCAAGTTAGCATAGAACTTCGTTCGCTTCGCTCGCTCATTCGATTAAATGTTATGTTATAGGATTCTTATAAGTATTTAAATAAAGTATATGATAACTTAATACCTAAGCGCAGTATTTCACAACCAAAACGGTAATTTACTTGTTTGTCCTCACAACGGTTAGTACTTACACAACAAAGATATAACGACACAATTCATTAATGCGGTCGCCAGCCAATGTCTGATTTTGACTCATATTCCTTTTCTCATATCTAACTTCAGTATGCCCCATATAGCAACAAACTAGCTAATTAGGTGAGTACTTGTTTCATTCTACAATATCTGATAGTCTAACAAATTAATAAAATAAAAATCTTAATAAAAATAATTTAAAAAATAATCCTCTAAATTCAATCAAATATTCCTTGCTGTAAAAGATAAACACGGCTTATACACGACATATTTTTAAAACGCAGCTTGATGTAGACGTGGATGTCAAAAACCCAGCAGATCTAGTGACGGAATATCACCCGGGCGCGGGCGTATTAATGACGCTGAAACCTGAAACTGACATTTGAATCAAATTCCATTGAATTAGAGCAGAGACAAGCGAGCTCTGCTATTGTCAGTTATCGTTAGAGTTAGGTAGCTCAAAAACACTTTCGAATATTTTGCCCATAAACATAATATATATCGTCGTCAAGTACGCATAACACAAGCCTTACTGAGCTTACTATGGGACTAGGTCGATTTGTGTAAGATTCTACCCTAATATTTATTTATTTATATATAGGTACTGAATCTTTACTTTGTATTGATTTCAGTCACAAACTAATTTAAACAATTTAATACGCCACCCGTCGACTGAGAACTATCTGACTAGAACATTCTTTTCGCCATTCCCATTGCTATGACCGACTCGTATTTAATGGAGTAATTGGAATTCCCCTCGTGTGTGAAATTGGCGTCTTCATTGAGGCGTCGAAATGACTTGAACATCTTCATGTATAAACTTATCAGAGGACATGAATTTACTTAGGACTAGAAAAAAAGACACAGCTATTATACATTTTGCGAACAAAATTGCCTCCTGACACAGTTACCGTATGGTTAATATTATTGCTTACTTAAAAAATATATAATTAATAACCGCAAATCCTACTCAAACACCAAGTACTCTCCGTAAAAGGTAAACATAGATTTTTCTTGTCGTGGGGTTTGTTTGTATAATTAGTAAAGTATATTAAAATATAGACTTTTGCAATACCGAGTCGTAATTTAACCAGTTTTATTATATATATTTATCTCTGAAATAATAACGGACTAGCGTGGGGACTACTGCCCATTCCCTCTCATACATTAGAGGAGGCCTGTGCCCAGCAGTGGGACGTATATAGGCTGATGATGTGTGTGTGATGTGAATAACGGACTAGTTCTAATAAAAACAAATAACTCGGTAAGCGAGCTCAGGTATTTAATAACCCATCATGAAATTTCTAATCATTTGAAATTACCGTATATGTAGTACATATAGCAGGTACATTCTTTATATGTATAATATATAATATAGTGTATTACTTTTCAAACATTTTTATTACCTACTTGTTTTTCTTCGAAAGGCTTTTAACCCAGATATAATTAACAATAGCACAGGACGCAGGGTGGAGATGGACGGAAAACATAATATAGAATATGTGGTCCATGAGTATCTTTATTTGGGCTTAATCTCTTTCTAGTCGCGACAAGAGATAGAGGTCGATAGACGGACCGAAAACGCCTAGAGAAGCTATATTGGTCCATTAAACACCCAATGAAGACCGACCTATCTCTAATCTTTGATGGAAGCTTAGAAGTCAAAACCCTCTCCATATCAGTGCATCGCTTTCACTTACAATTGGCTATGCATGTGTGCACCTGCATGTTGAAAATAAAGGTATTTTGAAAATATATTGGGTCAGTCATCCAATATATTTTCAAAGGGCAGGAGGTAACTGTAATTTGCAAATTACTGTATAGTATGCTAACGATACGAGTAGCTTCTCGACTTTCCTTGTACGTCAAAACGGTTATTCATATTAGATTGTAAGTGGTATTATATTACAGCTAATATACAACAAACATTCATATGCTTTATGAGAAATTGGAGTATATTCCCGGTTGAGATTTTCCCTTGATATTTTCCTTAAGTAGGAAAGCGTATCTACTCTTCTTTGATTTCTTTATATTTTGTATCCAATGAATATGTTTTGCTGTTTGTCTCGTCATGTTTATCTAATTATATTAAAAGCTTTCCGCAAAAAGGTTACTACTATTTTATAATGATATTATCATTATTTTACGAAAATACATCACCATAGTATGTAGTAATTTCGTCACGCCGCTACAGGTATATGCCGGTCGGGCATAAACGGTTTATTACTGGTTGCCCGCGCGCTGCTACGGAACGCACGCGTTCGCGCTTTGCTTCGTCATTCGCCTCGTAAATATGCCTAGCAAAAAAAAACTCAAACAACTAACCTTTCGATACCGCCGCTGTCGCGTCGTCGTCTTTTTATATTGGTTTCATATATATAGAATTTTCAAAAACAATTTATCCTTACATGACATATATACCTAGGTTCCCCAAGTGTGTATCTTCTTCTTATAATTTACAGAAACAGAGTGTTGCTGTCATAACCTAAAGGCAAAATACACAGCCTTGGGTAATCCTTACTAAATAAAGAATAATTGTAACATCGTAACTAAAATACACTATTATATTGACGTATAAATCGTATAATTTAATAGGTCGAGCTGGTGGCAACCCTAGCTCTAAAGCTCCAGCTCCGAAAGAGCGCGTTGCATGCGATAGAAAGAGATGGTCTTATTTAGGGACGTTTAGCGTACCTAAACTGGGAATTTGTTAACAGAGAACCTTCTGCACGTAGTACTATTACTTATTCTGTGACCAGGTTTAATACTGTTGTCTCTTTTTGACATTGATGTAGCATATATTTGCCAGCACAAATGTAAAACACATTTGACAATTTTGAATAACCTACGTGTATTTTCTGTAAAACGGTGTGATGTGTGAGAAGAGAAAACCTATGAAACGCAAAATATTTATTCGTTTATACAGCATAAGCAATACAGCAAACGTTCACCCAGCATTCCATCCATAAACGATAGCACCAACCACTTTCTAAAACGACTGTAATTTTGGATTGCGGTCGTGTGTCTCGGGCGCGCAGGCAGTGGTTTAAGTAAATAAATAAATAGAGTTGGCCGACGTTTGTGGGAAATCAGCACGAGTCCCTTAATCACTCTGCTCCACGAACTGGCTCGTGCGCGACGCTGGCTGGTACAAGTTCATTTGTTTGTTTTTCCAGTTCACTACATAAATAAAAATATCAACTGCCAGTCTCAATTTAATCATAGCATTAGATTTTTTTTAAGTATAGCATATTTGATGAGATTTTCTGCGAAAAGAGAGCCGTAAAAACCATATAATAGTTATATAATTTAAAGTTCACACTGAGTGCCGACTTAAATAATTTACTTTGAAATCAAAGCAACGCCACGAGATCATTTCTACATTTGTTTTACAATTTACCACATGAACTGATTTCCGAGAGCAAATGCGTTGATTATTTGAGAGAAAAAACCCAATCGCTAAATGCCCAGTGCATAGGTACATGTGGCCAAATAATATTTGAGGACTTCCGTCGATTCCACAAGGATCACCTTTGGCACTTCATTAGTTGCTATTTCAACGCAATCTTTTAAGAATCTGTGACATACTTTTGTACTTTTACGTACATAATTGAGAAATTCCATAAGTCATCTGTGGTCTTTATCATCAATTCCACTCCACCAAATGTAGTTTCCGGGTGTAAATACAAAAGATATAATAGAAAATACCAAAATTACTACACGCCTACACCTGAGAGCATATGCTTACAAACAAACAAAAATTGTACCTACTAATCGGCCTATCAATGACGGAGTAACAGAATATTGAAAAAAAAACCGACAACCTCTTTTTTTGAAGTCAATTAAAAAGAGAGTCTAGCATCATTGCCGGATAAACTCTGAAATTCTCCACTCGGTTTTTGATATATATGACAACAACATGCCGTGGACCGTGAAAGTCATTTATATTTTATAATAAAGGCATCCCTTGGAGAACAAAAGATCCACTGTCTCTCTCAAGCAGTACGAGTATATTTCTCTCTATGTTTTATATAAACACTCTATGTAAGCCTAAGCATGCATTTAAATAACTGGACCTAATATGGGGAAGCAAAATCCAATTAGGTATATGAAGCGAAGCATTCCAAGGCGAGTCAAGCGACGGACCGTGACAAGACATAAATAATGGAACAATACTTTTTAAATTATATTACAGGCCCGTGGGAGGTGAAACATGTGGTTGTGACGTTTTCTTGGCCGTCTACGTGAATTGCGATTTTAACTTAGGCACTCTGTTACAACTTTCGGCCAATCAGATTTACTATCTTTTCTCTGTCCCTGTTATTTTATCACCGTAATCATACAATGTATTTATAATTTCGCTAGGAACGATTTTCAGGTACATAATAAAAATAATCAAACGACCTGCCCATGCGCCACACCTTACTCGTCACGCCTTACGAAACAAGACCTTATGATTACGCTTATTTGCGACGAATCGCGGCGTCAAGATATATTCATGGGTGAAGGGTGAGGTGAGGTTTAAACTAGTTACAGAATATCGGGGCTGAGGCCGATTGTCTAACATCGCCGGCATCGCCTAACAAATTGTAACATGCGTAGGTTTTATAACAAGCAAGAGTGTTACAAGAAAAGTAGAAACATTCTCGGTATTATTTTGTACCTATAATTGGCTAATGTTATAGTAGATTACTGCAGAATCCAGTAAGGAAGCCTTCCTGGCCAAGTGTGAGTTAACCGGACCGAACCGCAGGTGAGGTTAGGTTAGGTTAGGTAAGTTGTGAGGTACAGTTATATACGAGGCCAGGATGGCTTTCTTATTGGTTGAGGCTTGTATAATGCTTTACTCAAAAATGAAAGAAAGTTTAACAACAAATTCGTTTAATTAATATGAGGTTACATTCATATTAGGGCAATTACTGATAGATATTGTGATCAATTTACCGGAAGCATAGAATACACAGCCCATAAACTTGTCGGCTGCATTGTGTGGTGAAGAAAGCTGAAATATGCCAAGAATACATTTTCAGACCAACTGTGGGCTTGTTTTTCTGCCTTCCACTACATAAATTTTTCAAAGTTTTCATATATCGCTCCTTGGATTTTGGAGGAAGTAAATTGTTTGGAGGAAGTAAATTCGGCCTCAGCTTTTAAAATCAGGAGGAGTGCCATCTATTTCCGAATCAGATTCGCTTAAACTCATTTTTTGGGATTATTTACGTTCACGCGCTAAATTAAAACACAATTGTCGCAATTGAATGTGACATCCCGCCAGTCGTTGTTTTTTATACTAAAAAGTTTGCGTTTAGTTTTGAACATCATTTTATTTTATTTTTACATTACATGAATGTTTTAGTAAAAAAATGAAAATTATTGATTTTGAAACTACATGTTAATTTTAGAATGGAAAGTTTTAATCCAAGGCTCCAAAAATATATCTATCTCTTAAAATGTCATACCAAAAAGAGGGATTGATATATATTTGGAGCCTCCCTACTAACCTACTATAGCCATGTTATAATAGCTAAACTCTGGTTCTGTTTTTTTTTCTAAGCAGATCTAAAGAGGATGACCTACTGTCCAGTGTCCAGTAAGTAAATTACATACTTACTTGACTGGACAGTAGGAGATTCCAAATTTAAAATCTCGCTTCTTACCGGACAGTTGTGAATAAGTCTCCGGTAGAGTTCACTTTCTGGATACTTTTTAGAGATGTTATGGCAACATTACATACCATTTTGAGAAAAGATACTTTTCCTAAGAAGATGCATTTGTCTCTTTTGTATCTTCCTGTGTGCTCTGCTCCACCAGAAGTTGCAAGTTTCTATAGACGTATATATGTAAGGAGGCATTAGTAACAATCTTGACTATTCAATGCGATTACCTTTAGAGATAATCACTTACATACAACCTTACAAACTTTACCTTTTAGTAATATCAATACATATGTATTGTTTAATCTATGCTGCTATACTAATATTACAAAGAGGAAAAGTCAGTAAGATTGTAGTTTTGTAAGTTTGTATGTAACGAGTAACCCCTAGAACTACTCTTCCGATTTTTAAAATTCTTTCACCTGCTTTTAAAATTGACTTTCAGGTTGGACATAGGCTATACTTTATCCTGCGGGTATGCCTGCGATTTTATCAGTTTGCGAGCAAAGCCGCGTGGGCTGCTAGTATTCATATAAGTTTAATATTATACGTAAACAAGGTATTGTATTAAGTTTCGCGTTGTGGTTGGATAGTAATCGGATGCTACCAGAGTGCCTCGAAATTGGGAACAACCCAACGTTTCGCGGTTACGGTTATTTACCCTACATTGTTTGAACTGACAGGGCTTGGCATGTAATGAGGGATGTAAATCTTTAACTGTATAGTAGGCGACAGGTACCGTAAACTCCTTATGTAGCAATATACACACTCGGCTCATCATAATGTACGGATCTGAGGCTTGTACAGTCAAACAAAAACCTCGAGTTGCTGAGAGGAAAATCTGGCGGAATATTCTGAGACCAATTAGGATCGAAGGAGGATAATTGCGAGAGAAGAAAAAGTAGGAAGATTTGATGCTCATGTCGAGCATAGTTGGTGAAATTAAGGTAACTTGAAAAACAAATCTTATGTCGGAGATCCCCTTTAGGTCATCCAGCTAGCATGTATCTGGAATATAGGTACAGCTGAATTTTAAAAGAACCCGCCAGTATTTTTATGTTTGCATGGAACAATGCCACGTTCACGTGAGTATTTTGTTTGTTTAGTGTAATACGTATAAATAATTGGAGGCACTTAGCAGACAAAGTTATGTAAGTGTCAAGCACTTATTCCGCCTTGTATAGCGGTAGCTAAGCGTGGCACAGATGGGAAAAGAAATTGTCAGCCATTATGTTCGCTTTGCCGGACCATTTTATTGCAACTGATGGGAAATTGTTGTGAACGTGAGATGAAGGAAAAGAGAATTTCTCTTAATATTCCAGTCTCGCCCAATCGAGACTGGACTTACGACTAACACACGCCATCCGAATTAGATTTTTTCCAAAGTTTTCTCGTTAAGTTGGCGTTGTTTGTCAGCCAATCGAGTAAAATGTGTTTACCTGAAAAGCTATGCCCGATTCGACGTTACAAAGTTAATAACAAAATTTGTTTTTGTTTTTAAACTTCTATGATGAGGTAAAAAGGTTCTAGTCGAGTTTGGTTTGGCATTTACACTCACAATATTCTTAAGAAGAAGCAACGCATAAACTTCGTTTGAACCATTTCGTCATTTACTACTCGACACCCCACGTCAAAACAAATATTGAGCTACCTACTAGTGTTTGACAGATCTATTCTAATAATGTATATGTTGCAGGGAAATGGTCAAAACAGAGATTTGATCATATCCCTCAGGGATTTGTTCAAATCACGCAGGATGTTAAAATGGCCAATTCATTTTATCATTTACCTAATACAAATCAGTAATTTGATCAAATCTCTGAATCTGTTTAGTGAAATGACGAAATCGGACAATAAATGCAACTCGTTTTTTCATTTCACTAGATTTGTTTAGTTATTCGATAAATCCCTGAAACGCGTCAGTGAATCGACGAAACTAACTCTCAGATATTGGCTCCTAAATCATTAGTAATTTAAACGGTTCTGGGACTTGGACTCGGATGGCGGATAAGTTAGAAGATGGTGGCGGGAGCTCTGCTCCCGCCACCGTCTTCGTGGTTATTTTTTTTATAAAAGAGCGGAAAAATCTTTATCGCGTTAGTTTCGTCAACTCACTGACGCGTTTCAGGGATTTTATCAAATCACTAAACAAGTCTAGTGAAATGAAAAAACGAGTTGCCTTTTTTGTCCGATTTCGTCATTTCACTAAACAGATTCAGAGATTTGATCAAATTACTGATTTTTATTAGGTAAATGATAAAATGAATTGGCCATTTTAACATCCTGCGTGATTTGATCAAATCCCTTAGAGATTTGATCAAATCTCTGTTTTGACCATTTCCCTGCAACATATACAAAAAGATAACAAACATTAACTAAATTAAATTAAAACTAAGTTAAATTTCAAAAAAGGCCCTCGAGACATTGTGCTGTTGTGATGATGGCGGCATATCCTCGCTGAATTGCAATGCTGATGCGTTGCGTTAGAAAGCCGCCAGCTCTTCGGTCACCAGTTACGTCAACCAGACGTTTCACGATTTCCGCAAATAAATTTTGCGCACTGGGACCCGACGGACCGAGGGTCGCCGCGCCAAATAGTGTGCTCTCTGCCGAGGCCTCTATATTTAATGCGTTTCAGATTTCGGCATTTTCCGCCGATGCCCCCGCTTTAGAAGTAGTCCGTTGGAGGTGGGACGGTGCCAGTGTGTCTACACAGGTAGCGCCCCACACAAGCATCCGTCCTAAACTCCACGGAACCAGAGACACTCCATCAGGTCTTTTGCCATCATCTCTGACAATGCCAGGCGGCTCAAGAAGAGCAGGCACATTGGTCTGATTTAACGTCTACGGGTATTTAAAAAACCTAGTCTTAGTGAAATTTTCGGTAGTAGGTACGAACTGAAGAGCTACCGCTTCTGTAAAAGGATCTGATTTTTGAAGCCATAAATAGAACTAGAGATGGCTGGTCGAAACTAAATTGAATATTTATTTTGAAACTATTATAATAAGAAATGAAAGGTACACGTCACTGGGGCAAGTAAAGTGTCTCAAGCACTGTCAACGGAAAGTTTGTAGATTTAGAGGGGTTTCGAAGTTTGAGCCACTCTCACAACTCGTACGAAACGTACTTGGGTAACTTTGACACCTACATCGGCCCTTAACATTACTTACAAGGTAGTCCAATTCGAAACTTTGTTTTACGTCAGAAAACTTTAGTTAATAGGTTTGAATGTTTTAAGTCTGAATTTACTCTGATATATTAGAAAAGTCTTTAAATCGTGAGTTCTTAATCACAGTAATAGTTTCTAGCTTTATTTTCTGCTCTGAAACTTATGACAACCATATATATTGTACTCGTATGCTACTAATTTCCTTGATAATAATCTATGTAACAACCTTGTGCAATATCAAAGAGCATCTATTGTATTACCTTTGCATAGTAATATTGTTGAGGGCATAAGGAACTTTAGGAATCAAACAGATGATCTGGTACATGTAAGTAGTTTTCAACGAACGTAAGCTAAATTTGAATTAGCAACACTTGGCACAAGCGCCTCCAAAGGCTAGCAAAGCCCTTCTAAATCTATTTACCTAGGACAAAGGTCTTGTTTGTATAGGGTGTTCTACGACAGGAGCAGAATGTTAGTTGAACTTGTCACTATTATTTAATGCTAGGACTTTCGAAACTTTCACCCTGAAATGTATTACTTATCTTTGTCGATGTCTTAGTTTAGGAAAACGGCATTTATCAGCTACTACTAAGTCTAACAGGCTAATTGCTTCCATGCTAGCCGTGATGTCAAATAATTATGTTTTGTTTGTACGTCTTAATACTATTCCCATAGAAAATCAAATGGTAACGTGCTACCTATGCGTGATTGACACCCGAGCCTTGTTCAGTGTTTTATAGTTGCATATTAGTATATGTAAAGTTTAGGCACGGTAAAGGAAACTGAAACACGTACATTTTATGCCTTATTTCCATATTGACTTTATTTCTAAAGTATATGTAATTAATTTCCTTGACTTTATATGTTGCTGAAATGCATTAAGAGAAAGGTCTCCATACAAATGAAAACATCTAGAAATTGTATTAGTACTTTTTTAAGATAAATATAATGTAATTTTATTCTATATAAGTATGAACGGTGCTGTATGCCTGCGAACAAATGTACGGAATGAGCTGATTAAGAATTTCAGTTTGTATCAAATACTCCAAACATTTTCTACTGTCACAGTAAATCGTAAATTTACAGTAAGAATACTTTTCATGATTTTTTTAAATGGAAATAAAAATAAATGTTGAATGTTAAAAGTGAGACATAATATTTCCACAACGCAGGTTTCGTCAATACATCCAAACAGCAAACATCTGCAACACGCTTCGTCAATCATATACAAATTATAAATCCACCGCAGCTCGCAGGTTTCGTCACCTATATTAAACATTATCACCAGTTCAAATCCCACTCCGATACTAACGCGGTCCAAACGTGCCAAAAGTACCGGCTGCATTTACCACATTGAATGGCCAGTGATATAGAGCGAGGGTCACAGCCCCTATCTCTCAAGTGCAGCCCTATGTCTTTGACGAACTTCTTGGTCTCGGTACACCGCGGCCCATCCATCTCGACAGCAACCGGGACAAAATCATACACCGGTTCAAGATTGGCGTATTTACCGTACTTACATTTTTCTTTCATTGATTATTATACATTTGGAAAGACACATTCGAAAAGAGCGTAAGTCTACATTCAGTGTAGTGTAGCCGCTGCGTTGTATTTGTTTTTGTTAGAAATTGACAACTAAATTTTGCCATAAATTCCTCATGTTGACAAATCTGCGTGCTTACATCTACTAGCTACGCTGTTTTATTGTGTTAGAAAGAGGTCAGTTATCTTCTAATTGTATTTGTCGGAGACAAGATGGTCATTAGTACGGACGCTAAATTGTAGCGCAGCGTGGGAATGGCTACGATTGGTTGGTTTGTGGCTGACGTCACATCGAACCATCTAGCCCCACTCTTTGCGCTAGAATGGAGCCGGGCGGACCGAGCTCCGGACATTCTCTGGCTGAACACGCGAGTGACCGGACGTATTGGAACCACCTCGGAACTGTCCACGCTACAATTCAGTATCATTGAAGTGAAGTGCAATCTAATACGAGTATACCCAATAATTAAAGTATTGATTTGATTCAAAGTCTTAGTCTCAATACTCAATCTCCCAACGATGCCCGACAGCAACGCCCATTCCTGAACTGTATCATGTACCACCACCCCAACACCACCATTTCTCCGACATATTTTTTATTACCATGGGAGTAAATTTTAAAAGTTGTATATAACACATTAATTTACTCTTCTTACTGGGCAATGACGTCTTTTTTTCAACTAGTGTCAGAACAACATTTTGACATACAAAAAAAATAACATTGGGATCTTGCTACCAGAATGTTACGCAATAGACCTGCAATCCAATCCAAGGCCCACCGAATATAGGGACTAATAATTTATGTCTAGTGATGCACTGTTGAATGTGGATATACTGCGGATTTATTATTCTGTTAAAATTCAAAAGCTTACATTTCTGCCGTTTAAAATCCTGCTTAACAAAAAGTTGACTTGTGTTGAATGTTCCGCAGATTGTAAACAAAAATAAACGAAGCGACAGCAACACAAGAGAAAGAATTTAATATCCACCGCGGCATGCGGTATGCTTGTAGCAATTTGTTTTCTTCTCGCGAACATTCCTTTTTAGGGTTCCACATACTAACTCAGTTTTTGTCGTTTGTTTGTTTGCAGCGGATGATTCGCGGATGCTTGAGATTCATAACTACTAACGACTCCGTCCGCCCCGGAGAGACTCCTCGCATTTTTCCACGTATTGTGTTCTTGTGAAGCAATTCTTGCGTAATAATGTATGTAGTTACGGGGTAATGCTTTCATAATGTTTATGTTCACATGTGTTTTAATGGTAGTTTTCTGCGTTCGCGGATTTTTTGTAATTATCTTGACATTCAATCAACGTTACGTATTTAATTAATTTCCAATGCTTAATAACGAGTCAAAGACACCTAATTCATAATAGGTACTCGTTTTTTCTATTATGTTTATTCTTAAAGTGAGTGTGTCACGTTACGTGGACGACCAAATGATTGGAGGCCTACGGATTATATATGGAAGCTACTAACTACTAGAAAAAGTGTAGATATGGGTCTGGGTTATTTATTTCAGGTTTTTGTCTATGGTTACCAGGGCACGCAGTTACAGAGAGAGACAAAACGTAACCAAATGGGATCACTCCGGGGAGCAAGCAGTAAGGCGAGCTCGCTCAGTTAGGGCGCTAAGTCAGAACATGCTCAGCTCAAGGCAGCCAGCGGTCTGAGGGCGCCTGGTATGCTGGCGCGTTGCACAAGGCGCGTGGTGGCGGGCAGATAAGGCGCGTGGGCGCGCAGTTAGGGCGTGTGACGGAGGCGCGCAGTTCAAGACGCAAGGTGACGCGTGGTAACTAGGCACGCAGGGTAAGAGCAGGACAACCGTATAGTTCAGACGTAGAGATCCTTTTTGAGTTGCGGGGACAACTGTGACCCTGCAACGGATCAATTTAGAAGACTCCTATTTGGAAGTCGACGTAGAACTAGTTGATCCGTCCGTTGTACGGCTTACATATCCCTGAGAATCCACATTCCAGAATTTCCGATTCCAATTTCACAAATTCAAAATTAGGTACCACAAGTTCATGTTAACATAAAATAATTTACTTTAAAAACAAAGTTATAACCGACTTCAATTTAGTACTCCGCCAAGCCACGAGAACATTACCTATTTTTTTTTTACAATTTACCACATGAACTGATTTCCGATAGCAAATGCGTTGATTACTATAGAAAAAAAACCGAATCACTGTATGTGGGCCGATAATATTTGAGGACTTCCATCGATTCCCCAAGATCATCACCAATGGCACTTCATTAGTTCCTATTTCAACGGAATCTTATCTGAACCTGTGACGTACTTTTGCACTTTTAAGTACATAATTGAGGAATTCGATAAGACATCTGTGGTCTTCATCATCAATTCCTCGCCACCAAATTTATGATTCCGAATGTAAATACATGAGTTATAACAGAAAATACCAAAATCACTACACGCGTGCCTAATAAAATTGAGGAGTCCCCTCAATTCCTCATGGATCCCATCATCTAACTGAATTTTGAAAAAAATGGGACCCACCTGGAAGTATATACATACGAACAAAAAAAAATTCGAATCGGCTCATCAATGACGGAGTTCTGAGACAACAAACATTGAAAAAAAAATACAGCCGAATTGAGAACCTCCTCCTTTTTTTGAAGTCGGCTAATAATTACAATTTAAGACTGAAAAGTATACAACCTTACTCTTTCTTACTAAGTATACCACACTTACGCGCGTGTGTAAGGACAGGGCGAAATTAGGAAACCTTACGTGTGTGTTGCACGCTTGCACGCGCAAGTATAATCTAGAGCATTCGGTCGAGTCTCGTGACAGGCGCGCGGACGACCGCAACCATCAATAAACAGGTAAACACTACAAGACTAGTTTACTAAAATGGGCCTATAACTAAAACGTTTACAGAACCAGCAGCATGCTCCTTAATTTGCGTGGATTATATCCTAATGTACTTGCCAAAGCGGACCCCGAGTTCCTTTAGTGCTCAACCGTGAATAAAGCTAGGAGGACGATGATGAAATATTCGAATTTTCTTTACTTACTCACCTGAAATTTCAAGCATAATTTTCACAAAAAACCTACCTACCTGTCATCAAATATTTTTGGCGTTAGTTAAAATGTAACTGCACACATCTGGGCAATATTGGCATGCACATTAATTCAGTCAATTAATTTTAATGGCCAATGTTACCTTAGACGTGATGATTTAGGCGTGTACCCCGCGCGATAAAATTATTTTATTATTAATTAGTGTTGGATAAAATTATTTATTCACTTACTTACTTAATTAATTACTTACTTACTTACTTACTTACTCACTTACTTACCTATTGTATGCTAACTTAAGCCCCTTTATTCTGTAACTTGTTTTAAGCTCACCTTAACACCATCGTCAACATCGCGGTGTCAAGATATATTCTTGTCTTGATATCATCTTGACACCGCGATGCGTAGCAACTAATCGTAGACGGAGGTCTAGTTTCGTGACGGGTGACCAGCGGGGTGAGCCGCATTAGCGCGTAGCGAATAACAGCCAAGCTCAACAATAATCTGTTTGCTTCACCCCCGCAATCGTCAGTACATACAGACTTGTCAAAGCAAATCGTCTCAATATACCTCTATTGGGTCGGATTAGGCGTATAATAGGAACAGAAACCTGAAATATCCATCTGTCTTGAGATCAAAGAAGTCACCGACCCTGGATTATGACTCTATTACGACTGATAGTATCGGATATTGGATTGAGTACGAGATCGAATGGATTTCATCTGTAAGACATCTTTGGTTATTCGTAGTTCGTAGAACTGAACTTTAACTTTGATTTGGTGTATTATGAAAATATTTGATTCGTACGTTTAAAGTCTTAAAAAGATATTGATATTGTAACATAATTATTGGTACGTAGTAGGAGATTCAAATACATTGTACGCACGACCTTCACCCATCTGTTTAATGGAAGTAAAGTATTATATATTGAATTCAGTAAATTATAAATATATTTTGCGAATGGGTTAGCATAAACCCACCTTTAGATAAATAGTTTAACGAACAAACTGTATACCTGCTTAACGAGAGTACAAAGGCAATGGAATATAATAACATTTATTAATCAGATTAGTAATTCATAAATCGCCACTCTCGTTTTAAATAGGACCCTTCTTATACAACAGTTTCATAATATACTATTAAAGTTTAGATATGCCTTTTCCACTTCTTGCCAAATTAGAAAATACATATATATTGTGTATACGTGCCCATAGATAGAGTATAGAGACAAAGTTAGTCACTTTTGGCTCCCATTTTCGTCCACAGCAGGTTCACCTCTATGGTGAGTAAATGTCGGTATCAGTGGCATCTAGTGCTGTCATCGACTGACTGACAGTATTGCGACAAGTGAGCCTGTTGTTTTTAAGAATTTTAAACATATTATACATTGTAATATGTTAAACGTCAAATCAGACGTCAAATCAAAACTGTCTTTGGCAAAGGCCCCTGAGGCTGCCACTTCATTATTAATTAACATATACATTAGTAAGTAAAGCAAGACTAGTGGTTGAAATCATAACAATTTTATTATAAGTACCTACCTACGTTCCGCGGTATGCTAAAAATAGTTATTTACGATACAAGTGCCGAAAAAAGGAAATTCGCAACGAGTGGTGATAAATTAAAACACGACCGAAGGGAGTGTTTTAAATCGACACGAGTTGCGAATTACCTATTCGCACGTGTATCGTACAACGTTTTACTGCACATATTTCTCTTTAAAGTTTTGACATATGCACGGAAAGTGCACTTTTCCGCACTCGTGCGGGAAAGTAGCACCATAGGTATGTAAAAGTATTTGTAGTGATATAAGTTAAGAGTTCTGATTATTTTTATCTTGGCTCTTGTTGGCGAAACTGGGTTGCTTATTAATATTGCGTAATGTGAGTTGTTGTTCGCTGTGGATTACATCAGTGTAAGTAAACAAAGTAGTCTACTAGTATGATCTTCGTCCCGTTGAGATATTAGTCTATAAATGACACGTGCAGAAACGTAAAAACAATTTCCATTCCTGCAAGTTCCAGAACACTGATTCTGATATCATTTTTTTGCATGAATTATGGTATTTTATGTGATATAATAGATAATATTGTTATAAGGTAGGTACATCATAATTCTGCCGGACTGGAACTTTACGTCTGAGGCCTATTTCTCAGAAGCGTGTAATGTTGTAATACAAGCGGACGCCTATTTTCAACTCCGTTTGTATATGGAAAGAATTGGTTAATGGTGGTGAGGTATGTCGACATTCACTAAGATTAAGTTTCGGCCTGTATCGATTTCCTTTATAGGTGACGTATCTCATTCGTTTATGTCCTTAACTGCAGGAAAGTCGAATTCGCACCTTGATTGTATTTTCTTAATGCACGCTATTTAATAGCGTTACCTACATTTACAAGGATAGCTTTCAAAAGCCGCTGGCCTTGCCTGTGGGCCGACATTGAGTCTCAATTGTCGTGTCCCACTCGCAGGAGTTTGCTTGATCTGAGCCGCTCAACTTGAGTCTCCCGTTCACGTGAACGAATCTGCTTACTTCGAGCCGATCATAGTGAGCCGCCTTCGAGTGTTTGCGGATTTAGGTCTTTCGTGTATTTCTAGCAGCAGTTAGGCGGGGGCCCGTCACGAGGAATAACAGTTTGTGGGTTTGAGAGCTCTATATTTGGTACAAATACTCGCTATGCAGCACTCCTCACATAAACAAAGCTGTTACAAAGAGAATCAAAACAATAACATGCAGGTAGACAACAAGCGGTCTTATCGCTAAAGAACGACCTCTTCCAGATATCCTTCATGAGCTCTTACTACGAAGAAAAAATTCAAATTCAAAAATTCAAAAAATTCATTCCTAAATATGTTTACCATATTACTTTAATGAAATGTTGTCTTGAAGCCCTACATGAATTCTAGCAAAATAATTATTATACAAAGTATTTTTCATTTGGTTGAAACCTTCTAACTGGAGAAAACCTTCGACTTAGTCAATTCGTTGAAAACTTATAAGCAACAAAATGAAAACTCTGACCTGTTTCGTTGAAATTAGACAGTTTTAAAATATTTTATATCGATAATCAGTATTTTTTTCGAAACTAACCTCAATTTAGAATGTTCAAGCAAGTGAGATTAAAGTAGGTAAAAACCAATACTTATGTAAAATTAAAGGTGTGTACCTGTATGTGAGAAATGAATGAGATATGTAATTATATCATACTACTTACATTTCTTTTATCTAAACATCCGCGCCTCATTCTAAATAAATTGCCTTCTTTCTCTTTTTAAAACGCCTGAAAATGGAATTCAGGAAAGAAATTGAATTCAAGAAATAAAAATATGCATTTTGATTACGATACTTTTTTCACCTGGCTAAGTGATAGGAATGACAGGGTAAGGTATTCGGCGCGTACATATTATGTAGAAGGTATAATAAAAAATCCCACATTTCCAAAACTACTTGAATATTTAAAATTATCAAAGTATCTTTCGATTATTAGGACTTGCGATTATTAACTTCTGTTTTTAAAAGCAATAGTTTATTAATAAAAAAAAACTTCATCAGACATCTAAACAACGAACCTAACACGTGCTTTAAAATCTTGAAAGGTTTTATCAGTCCTAACTTCGAACAGTGAAAATTATTGTTTCCCAACATTTACTCGTACCTACTGCAATATATAACGTAAAGTACATTCAAACAGATTTATTAACTCGACCCAAAATCGTAATCTCAGAACGTTAATCCGGCTGTGACTGCGTCACTTTACGACCCACCCGGGTCAAACAAGGAATTATACGATTTCGTTATGCCTTGTAAATGTAAGATGGAACGCACACACTACTGTTGAATAATATCAAAAAAAATCGTTGAAAATCGTGCAAACATTTGTAAAGTATATCGCCCTTGTTGTAAAACTTTAATTACCTACATCATCACGTTGCTCAGAATAATGTATTATATTTTATCTACGCACATATCATTAGTGCTCCAAAATGCGTTCAGAAACCTTAGGAAATGACCAGCATTACTACAACCGATTTTACTATGAGAGCTTTCTTGTCTGTGGTAGTAGGTAAAATCTGTAGTACAGATTTTTGATAAATTTGTATCGTTACGTTTTTATTCGTTTTGTTTAAATTTGGAACAGCTGTCAAAACTCAAGTGGGTCTCTATTCTAGTATCCATAGATATTAAAACAGTTATCTATACGAAACGTCAATTCAGTGCGTTTTTTAATCCAAACCGCACGACATTTGATCTTGAGTGATATGAGTATAGTGGACTTCATTAGTTTGTCTATGATTTAAAAAAGAACCATTCGCCATGACGCATGATCTAATTGCCGCCATTGCTGTTGTCATTTTATTGTTGGTTTTTTGCTGTTACTTATGATATGTGTGTAGATAAAGTAGTGTATGCAACTGTACTTACATAATTAGGCCTTAAAACACTCGTTTGATCCTATGATGAAACTCGCTGACGCTCGTTTCATAAAACCACACTCGTATTTTAAGGCCTCTCATTATGGATCAGTCGCATAAACTACTATTATACTGATGATTAAAGCAATTCGTGGAAAATTACTTCCTAATCATTCCAGAATATCAAAAATGCACAACTTTAATATTCAAGTTTTCACTTCTGCCGGCACTCCCGGAGACCAACCCGGTCTTTTTTTGTTTGTAAGTAGGTATATGTATGCTTCAAGGTTAGTTCTATTCTTTTCAAAAATCCAGTTTGATGATGGGATCCATGAAGAATTGAGGGAAATCCTAGGCACGCGTGTAGTGATTTTGGTTTTTTTCTATTAGAACTTTATATTACGACCGCTTTAGCCTAGTTGGTAGTGACCTTGCCTACGAAGCAAGAGGTCCTGTGTTCGAATCCCGGTAAGGGCATTTATTTATGTGATGAGCATGAATATTTGTTCCTGAGTCATGGATGTTGTCTATGTATTTAAGTATGTATTTATCTATATAAGTATGTTTATCGTCGTCTAGTGCCCATAGTACAAGCTTTGCTTAGTTTGGGACGAGGTCGATTTGTGTCAGATTGTCCCCAAATATTTATTTATTTATTTCTTTCTTAACACCTGGAAGTCATAATTTTGGTGAAGTGGAATTAATGATAAGGACCACTGATGACTTGCGGTACTCAAACAATACTTTGTTCACAGATTCAGAGCAGCGTCACAGATTCTGATATGATTGCGTTGAAATGGCAACTAATCAAATGCCAAAGGTGATCCTTGAGGAATCGACGGAAGTCCTTAAGTATTATCGGCGACAAGGATTTAGTTTTTTTCTCTAATTATCAACAGACAATTGGAAAAGAAATGTAGATATGGTCACGTGGCTTAGCGGAGTAATTAATTCGGTTGTTTTTATAGTAATGTATTTAATGTCTGAATGCCATGGCGTCGTTTCAAAATTAATATTGAAAAAGGAAGGTCGCTCCGATTATAAAGAACAACGTCAATATTTCAGTGCATGTTTGAGAAAAAATATAATAATATAGTACAAATATACCTATTTCAATAGGCATGATGCCTTATGTTCAAATTGATAACGTATTGATGCTAAATGGATAGTAAACCATCAAATTATCCCAACAAATTATGAAATACTTATAATCAAAACGTAAAAAGATATGACCCTTGAAATTTAAGAAAAAATATGCATTTTTTTATTGTCCTAAAGTAAATTTAAAGTTATCAATAGAATCCTTACGCTTTTATAGAAACAAAATTGTATAACATCTATGTACTTAAAAGCAGTATGACGCGACCTAAAAAACAATTTACCTGATTTTCCATACAACGATACATGTACTTTGTACCAACAAATGTCAGTTGTGACGTCATACCTGTCTGTCTATCAGTATGAAGCGTCAATCTTTGTCGCAAGTTTTTGGGTATTTATCTTCTTTTATTGTAGTTGCTCCCTTAAAAACAATTGTTCCTCTCCAAAAACTGGTCCGAATGACATCATAAAAAAGATTTAGTAATCATTCCTATTCTTTATTTCATTTTCCAACTTGTATACTTATGGAAACCGTAACGCTGGACTTTTTGAACTTCGAATTATTTTTATTCATTTTGTTAGGTCGAGTTTGTGTATCATAACTTTGGAGAATTTATGTATGTAATAACACAGAAGAAATCAGACTAAATCGTATGTACATTTTCGACATCGTCTTTCAAAGATAATGCGCTAAGTGGCTTCCAAATTCGTGCGCGAAGTAAAATTGCGCTAACTCAAGCTGCAACGGAGGAACGAGGAAGCTTGTTTTGAAACTTAGGCAGCTATACATCTGAAACTACGTCTTATAACTAAGTGCACATATAATTCAAAATCTTGAAACTTGAATTAAATTTATAGGAGTTGTACGTGTAAGATAGTGCTATTGTCCTACAGATTCTAAGAGATGTTGACTTAGAACTTAGCAATTTGGAGTTAATTCTAGCAGGCGTGAACCTAAACTTGACTAAAGTGCTTCCATATTGTAATTGCATACCTACTCGGTTTCAATTAAAGTCAACTTTGAATGATTACTTAACAAAAATATTTTTCACAGATGTTTTTTGTTTTTTTTTTGCTTGAACTTCTTATTCTTTTTATATGTATAAATCATTTTTCTAAATTACTTTAAATTTATAACGCATGTGAGTTTATATACTTTCTTTATGTGTGTTAGTAGTGCACGTTAAAACGTGTTTTTACCTTAGAAGTTATTACTCAAACGACCGGGCCAAAAAAATTAAAAAACTTTCAAGTTTGCCCACTTTCATATATATATTTTTAACTTTAGCATGGTCGACCCCAATGCGTCTCTAAAAGACTATAACTGAAGATGAATATACACAGTTTTGTTCTATTTTAAGTTATTTAAACATAATACTTCTACGTTTAATCTTGAGTGGGCAAAGTTGCACAAATAATCTGGTCTGTTCCATGCAAAAACCAGACTGTGCTAGGGTTGTCAATTATATTAATTTTAAAATAATTTATTTCACATGAAGTGGCTCTAAACTTGTGAGTTATCTATTTTGCTTTGCATATTAGTGCCAGATTGATAAAAAGTAACAGTTTCTACGTAATAATACTGATGAAACCGTTGACACAAACTGAGCATAAGTTTAAATATTATTTAAATATGGTAACTCAGACACATGTCAAGTAAATACGTTTTAGTATTGTTTACTATTTCTTACTGTGGCAATCGATAGAAGATTTTTATTAAAGTCATTATAATAACATCAAGGTGACAACACTGAGGTTAAACTCCCGGGCAATGTCATAAAAAGTGTGTTCGTGATTCGTTTAGAACATTGCCCATGGCCATAACGACAAATCTAACAGAGGATACAATACAGCGTTGAGTTTTTGGCTATATTCTTTACTATCACAGTTAAAATTTTACATTTGTAGGCCGTTTGTAGACTGACATGGCTCTTAAGTTTTTGTGAACTTTTTGACCCACCAGTAATCATGCCCATCTTCAACGCTTTCTCACACGTGACTACGGGTAATTCTATAGGTTAGTGTTGTCAGCAATAAGTTTAACTCACCCACAGCATAAAATAAAAATGCATCTGCAACCATTTCTGTGATAGGGGAGTTTGATTAAAATGTTACGTGGCGGGCAAAGCTATATGCAATAGGCAAAGTTGCCAGGTTTTAGGGTAACTACTTATTAATACTTAGTAAGTACGTTCATTATACCCCTAATCTACTTTATTATTTTGCCCAGTTACAGCAGATGTTAAAGGTCGTTTACGTACCTAACGATAGGTAGTACCAAGCGACTTGCATCTTTACTTGTAGACCCAGAAATTTACGATCTGTACGGGTAGTTGTCATTATCGGGTGATAAAAATGACAATTTAGTTTAATAGGGCCCTAGTTACAAACAGCACTTCAAAAAATACTAACCGTATTAGCTACATGCCTCTATACATATGTACTAAAATGAATACATTGGATACTATTCTTATCGTCGACGTTATTCTGATTTACAACATGACAACACAACACCAAAGCTGTGTAAATCAAATAAACATAGAACTAAATTAGATTCACTGATCCGTATTAAAGTTGGTAGACGAAATATTCAGAAAACTAACAAACCGTGCAGTGTATCATCATGGTAGGTACCTACCTACCTATTTTTTTTTTTTTTTTTATTTAATAAGAAAACAAACAGTCATACATAAATCTTGAGTAAGATAATGAACAGAAAGATAGACCTATAGTTTCCTGAAAATACTAGAATAAAGAATACGTGGCTAATATAGTAAGTGTAATATGACAACATAGTAAACATAAACTAGGTATATTATAGTTATAGGTAATTTAAACAAATAAAATAAGAGTTTAAGTGTGCAGTAGCAGGTGTATGATAAAATTGGGAGAAAAACATATCTGTAAACAGAAACTAAATTATTCATTCCGAATACAATTATCCTTAATTCTATTTAAATGCTTTTTTTAGAGAAGCACTTGTACAATTAAATATATCAAAGTTCGCAAGTTTTTCATTATTATTAAATAGGTAATTTGCAAACACGCTTAATAAATGTGTTCCCGGCGTATTTAGTTCGATTGCGAGGAATACAGAAAAGATCTTTCTTACGACACTGTCGCTCTCGTCTACGCGGAACCCTAAAACTTATATTTTGCAATAATGTAGGGGCATCTAACTCAGCATGAATAATTTTAAAAAGTAAGACGGAATCTACGGAATCTCGACGGTCACATAATGTTTGCATGTTAAAACGCTTACATGTATCCGTATAATCTGTATATGTTCGCCCAGTCCTAAACGTAAGTGACTTAATAAATTTCTTTTGCAATTTTTCAATTCTGTTAATATGAACAGCGTGATACGGCTTCCAGACAGAACATGCAAACTCCAGGTGACTTCGGACAAAGCTATTATAAAGGATTTTATACGTCAAAGGATTTTTAAACGGCTTACCAATCTATATATTATATGTATTATACTTCTTTTATGCGGTCGACGTAAAAGATAGGATAATATGAACGTTTGCATCTAATTCGTTTGTAATAAGTCATTTCTTAAGTTATAAGATGAGGGAGAGGGTGGGCCGCAAGTTTAAATAAATAAATTACATTAACGTGGAATAATTTAGTATTTTCTATCAATTATGTTTATCGAAAGAGACATGCTTATGAATAGATAGTGTATAGTACTAATGTACATGTATGTAGTGACTCGTCCCATTTTCATGAAGTTAAATTAATAAATAAGTTTAATACGAACTACATAAACACAATCGGGTTTTGGTTATATAAGGTACGAGCTTCCTAAGCCTATTCGGAAAACTGACTTCAATAAATTCTTTGCCCTCGTCAATGTTCGGCATCAGCAAACAAACTGTGGATAACATCACAAATACACCTGCCAAAACTGACGCTGCATACTTTATTCAAAGTAAAGCGAAAGCATAATGTTGACCTGTTGTAAATCCTTATTCAATTCAAACTATAAACTGCACTAGCGCGAGTAGTTGAGAAAATACACTGCAGTAGTACGAATTTTAAGAGAAAACGATGGTCACACATCCTAGTTCGCATCATGGCCTTAGCGTGAACGCCAACCTCTACTGTACAAAAAAATAAGTACAAGTGTAGAGTCTACATTGTAGACATATTTCAGACTTTAGTACATTATTTTATAAAAGCGAAATTAGATTTTAATAAATAATTTATTAATTAATATTTGTGGACAATCTAACACAAATCGATCTAGTCCCAAAGTAAGCAAAGCTTGCACTATGGACTAGACGATGATAAACATACATATATAAAGAAATAAATACTCAAATACATAGAAAACATCCATGACTCAGAAATAAATATTCATGCTCATCACATAAATAAATGCCCTTACCGGGATTCGAACCCAGGACCTCTTGCTTCGTAGGCAGAGTCTAACAACTAGGCTAAAGCGGTCGTAAATTTTAATTTCTACATATGTACTTGATTGATTTCGTTTTATTTTAGTTTCTAATAAATAATAAAATAACTCCTTTAGCCTGGCGTCGGAATAGGGGTCATTCAAGTGTTTACGGACACGGTTGCTGGACGAGTCGCGTCGGACAAAATTTATTCGAGGACATTTTTGTTTGTGCATAATTTATGTGTCCGCAGACATTAATCACTTGGATGAATTCCGGAGGATGGTCCGGGTTCTTTCAGAAACGCTTTTTTATGTTTATATAGGTACATTATACAGTGACACGACTTTTGTTACTAACTTTTCCAGACGTATGATTTGAATTCCTAAGGAGTTTCATATTGGTTTCTCTCTTTTGCCGCTTTGTTTATCCTACGGTCATGGCCGTGTGTTATGTATTCCATTGTTTATCTAGTACAAACACTCCAAGTCTCGCTAACGTCCTGTCTTAAAAAGATCGCCAATTTTCTAACCTTTCACATGCCTTTCACTAAATTCTATGATATCTAAATCTGTATACTTTTGTAAGTCAAGTATTATTGATCTGATACAAAAACAATGCTCGTAACTTGTTTTTTCAAACTGGGTGTAACAAAACACATTTTATAACGAATGTGCTCCACTGAGCCGAGATGCAGCGAACGTGGAGGTCATTAATCATCCATTATGCATCGGCTATTTTCAGGCCGCCATAAAGAACTAAGTACAAACGTGGTGTACGCTTCCTGCCTCAGTGTTTCAGATCACAAAAAAGCAATTTTATATTTTTTTGCCTTATAAAAGCAGTCTTATTTTCTTTCGAAATGTGTTAGTTAGAATACATACATCATTTTCATTCTATATATTTGAGCTACGGTAACCTAGTGGTTCAGGCATGCGGCTGTCAAGCGGCGGTCGTGGGTTCAAATCCCGGCTCGTACGAATGACTTTTTCGGAACTTATGTACGGAATATTTACCGTTAGCTTTTCGGTGAAGGAAAACATCGTGAGGAAACCGGTCTAATCCCAATAAGGTCTAGTTTTCCCTCTGGGTTGGGTAGGTCAGATGGCAGTCGCTTTCGTAAAACTAGTGCCTATGCCAAATCCTGGGATTAGGTGTCAAAGTGGCTCTTTTAGGGGCATTACCGGGAATAACGCTAGGAGGATGATATTTGGCGTCCCGGTTAGGTGGTGCCAGCTATGTGTTTGATTGATTGGGACCTAACTTGATTTCACTTTTTTACCACATTGGGGTAAGATAGACATCCGAATTGATCTTTACATACTTTTTTTTGGCCTTTACAACCAACTGGCTTTCGTATTATTGCCTTTAAAAAAACAGCACAGTGAGGATATGTTCTTTCATGATTATACATATATCATAAAGTAATATTTTCAGTAGGATTTTGCAACGCAGAAACTCAGAGCTAGCTATCACGAAAATTAATTTTAAATTGACAACTACCGTGTATTTTTTTTATGTTGCAATGGTAGTTGCACTTTTGAAATCCTGAAGGAGCCCGGGTTCCATAGCTTAATTTTGTAGAATCGACGACGAACCCAGAAAGAAATTGTACTGTGAATTAGGCTTTTATCGAATGACTAGGTAACTTGTTGTGATGGGTGAATCGAATTTATGAACTTTAATAACTCGAATTACATCCGAAGCTTGTCAACTCGACTCAAATTGCTTCAAAACTCGAATTAACTAGGTTTTGAACTGACTCTAAAAACAAGCCTCACCCACTTTCGAACACAAATTCGAGTCAAGTCACCGATTCAACTTGCATCTCGACTCAAATAGACGAGACGGTATGCGTCGAATAACCGATCCGCGGCGACAAACGCGAGACGATTGCTAACTCGAGTTACGCTTGTCTGGACTCGTGGAGTATCAGCTTGTGCTACAGCAACCATTTGATCGAATTTAGTTAACTCGAATCAAAGACCGTATCAAATGGAGTCATTAAAGTTCGGGTAAAATCGACTCATCACAAGAAACAGGAGCAACTTGACTGTTAGAAGTTCTTAAGTCTTTATCTAACCTTAACCTGACTAAATGACTGCTGTCGTAGAAATGAGTTGAGATAAACGTCTTGACGTATCTTCCCTACCACGTAAGCTACGAGTATCTGTGAGTAATCACTGAATGCAACTTCAACTAACCTCAGTCGAGCACCGCTAATAGGCTTCGTGCCTTCGCTATACAGTCGATCAGCTCTTAGAACAATGTTCGAGTTTGTCTGAAATCGCTTACTTTGTTAGAGCAAGTGAGAGAGAAATACAAACCCAAAGATTGTGTTAAGTGCTGACGAACTATACCTATAATAACATGGCTGCTATTATGAAACCGACCCCTGTGAATTTATGAAATGGATCAAGTTTATAAGCGGCTTATTTTAAACCGCTTAGTTCCCCATAGTGTCATATCTATCAGGTGGTGTCGTTAACGTAATACGCGGTACTTATTTACGCAATTCGAAACAACTTTTCATAATAAATTGCCTACTGTTTCGTCAAATCGAAATTGCCATTAATTGGAATTTAACACAGTAAAATATTTGGCAGTAATGTAAAAAAATACGTACACTATGCATATTAATATGATGTTATAATACTCAATGAAACAGCCACATATAACTTTTACAGCTTCCTGTTTATCTCATCTTCAATCTTGTTTTTCATCAAACACGATCGTAAACAAAATGCGAAATCTTAAAAAATTACTGACATAAATCTTTTACGCGTAAATCCTTGTTCAATTTAGGCAACATAGCAGATCATCGGCGTGTGAAATTTTCCATGTAAGTATAGATATTTGTGTAAGCAGATTGGTTTTCAAGTCATATTAATATTTCGCGAATACTTAAGTACCTACTCACTGATGTGATGACCTGTTTTTACACGCTTTTATTTACGTAACTTACTCTGCCTCTATGCAAGTATATAAGTTGACGTTAAAAACATAAAAACTACCGGTATTCATAAAAAAATAAGCAGGTATCAGGTAAGATATCAATAAAAGATTATTCTGATTTTTTTCGCATAAACTTATGAATGCTTTTGTATGTCTAATGATTAAATAAGGTGAGACATACCTACTACAAGTCTGTTTGCACAGGTTTGGAAGCTCAGATCATAGGAAGAAGGTGATATGACATGCGGGCGTGGTGCGTGTCGCCTCGATATGATAATTGACCATATCCGCGCACACCGCTGTTAGCGCTGATTCATTTGTGCAGCGACCGTTGCTCACGCTAGAGCTCCAGATTTTTTAAGAAATCGTGGATGAACAATGGCTGGTCTGTAGCGTGTTTATTTGTAAAAATAAGAGTAATAAACAAAACTACAAGACATGATAACATACCACCGGTAAATGCTATTTTAAAGTAGTATTTCTATGATTAATGTTTTGTAATTCACCTTGTAAAATTCACCCTAAAATCATCGACCTGCTACTGCAAACACGTTACGCAGCTTCGAGTGCACGGCGTAGGGTGCAAGCTGTATGGTCAACTCAACACACAAATAAATGCAATTACCGGGATTCGAACCCAAGACCTCCAGCTTCGCAGGCAGGGCCACTATCACTACCAACTAGGCTAAAGCGGTCGTCAAATTTAATATTATGTTTAAAGAAGACTGTCATGTTATGTAAGTCGATCAAAACATAACAAGTTTATCCTGGATTACCAGTGCGGAGCCGAGGCAGCTCGCTAGTAATATTTAACAAGGATATTCAGAAGACAACCGAACGAGGTACAAGTAAACAAGATATTACACCTCCATACAAATACGACTCCAGTTACAAAAAAGATGTCCCTCGTCAGTTTTAAATACTACATACGATATTTCGCAGCTTCTCGTTTTTAAAAACAAGTAATGACCCGCCTAGCTATTGTACACAGTTAGTATGAACATAAAATCAATATTGTCTGATCATAACAAGAAAGCGGTCGTGAAAAAGACGAGCGGGGAGTGCTGAGACTTGTAAGTGCATTGTTATAATCGTAAACCGGGCAGGTATACGGCGAGCGCACTCGCCGTAGGTGCAGCGGTGGCGACGCCGGAAGCGAAGCGGAATACTATTATATTACGGAGTATTTATCCATGTTTTTCAGAATTTTGTAAGTTGGACATATTATTGCTCATATGTCGGCAGAATTATGCCCCGTTGTATCTCTTATTTATCTATCATAACATATGTTGTGTTGTTCATATAATATGTTTGTAATAATAATAAGTTTTAATGGTAAAACATTGACATTGTGTAATTTAATTAATACATTTTATGACCAGTAATTAGATAAATCAAATCATTTTAGCATATTAACTATTATATATAATCCGTATTATTTTTGACATGTAAAATTTTATATTTTATTAATAAATGAGTATGAGTATGAATGAGTAAACTTATTGTTACAAGGTTCATATTAACTTGACCTGTTAGTATGGAACAAATCTTGCAAGTTAAATTTGACCCATTTCCCGATGACCGATTGAGGTGAAATTTTGGGTGTAAGTATAGTTTGGATGACAATTCAATATTATGGTACCATCGAGCTGATCTGATGATGGAGAATAGTTATTTACGATACAAGTGCCGAAAATAGGAAATTCGCAACGAGTGGTGATAAATTAAAACACGACCGAAGGGAGTGTTTTAAATCGACACGAGTCGCGAATTACCTATTTGCACGTGTATCGTACAACGTTTTACTGTACATATGGCTCTTTAAAGTTTCGACATATGCACGAAAAGTGCACTTTTCCGCACTAGTGCGGGAAAGTAGCACCATATGTACTGTAAATGAGCTTTATATTAACTTACCCTGTTAGTATGGGACTAAATTTTGCAAGTTAAATTTGACCCATTTCCCAGTGACCGATTGAGCTGAAATATTGGGTATAAGTATGGTTTGGATGACAATTCAATATTATGGTACCATCGAGCTGATCTGATGATGGAGACAGAAGGTGGCCATGGGAATTCAGTACTTAACCGACGTAACCCCGTTGAGTTTGGGTTCGTTAGAATCGTCTCAATGAGTAGATGATGATGGTATACAGAAAAGTACAGTCAGCAATAAAAGCTTGTACCAAAAATGTAATTTTTGACAGAATCTTATTTAATAACGGTAAATATATATCGCGTTAGACCCGTGTAAAATAATAATGGAAAGCTTATTCTTTGTACTTTAACGAATGTGTAAAAGTTTTATTTATTTGAATTCATAATAATTAACGTGAGTCAAATTATTTTCTCCAATATGCTTGGAAATGTTCGCCTTACTGTCGCAATATTAGTACGTGAAGTTCCTCGTTACTGACGAGCGCAAAATTAAAATGTTAATAGTCATTACTGCAGCGGCCAGTAAAATGTATGAAAGTAGTATTTTTTACCTTTTATAACAAGGTTTTACTAAGACAAGTTACTGAAAACAGCAAAATGTGCGTACACTGGCTATTACATAACTAGCGATTTGTCACAACAACTTGTTGTAAGTAGTTAAAGTGTGCCAGCCACCTTTTATTCTACCGTAGTTGGCGTGACGTATTGCACCGATTGTAATACTACAATACACAAGCATACGTTTTTGGCCTCTTGCCTAGGTCGCAGCCCGCAGTAGCAGTCAATAGTTAATTTGACATTTGACAGTCAAGCACCATACCAACCATTATTTGTTTGTTTTAGTTTACCTACATTGTTTATTTGATTTTGTTTACATGTCAGTCTTTATTTTTGTTGACATTGCTTGTGCATGACAACATCCCCCTCGAGGGTGAAGGGTGGGAGGATTTATTTAATTTTCAACCGCCGCGCGTAGCTGTGTTATGAAATAGTTATTTGTTATGCAAGGCTGCAAAGTTTTTGTGTGGCGCAAGTGCTTGTATTGAAAGCCGAGCTAGCGAAGGATTGTAAGATTCAAAAGTACAATCCTGAGCATAGCGAGGCTTTCAAGGCACGAGACGCCGAACAATTTTGCTGCCGAGCGAAACACAATTTTTCACCTCAACACCGCGAGGAAATGTAATGGAAGTAATTTGGACCTTATAGGTACTCATTTTCAATTAAGATTTGGTTACATCTCAACAAGATCTAGCATTTTATAATTATTAAATGTAACATAAATATTAGAATAAGAATAGAAGAGAGAAGAGAATAGTATGACAGACACAAGATATACGAAAGAATTTAGCTTCGCTCGCTCGTTCACTTACAAAAATAAAGTATTACATTGTAAGTAATAAATAAGTTTAATACACGAGAACGCGTCCCACTCCCACTTTTAAATTATTTTCTACTTGTTTGCATTTTGTGTACAGCGTAGGTAATACGCTATTCGCCACCCAACGCGTGGCCTTAGCTTTAATCCCGAATGAGCAGTCGGGGAACAGCCAGGGTCCGGTCATCCAAGATTAAAACAAACCATTTCAGATTTAACACACCCGGCCGCCTATCACCGTAGATTTACCTGACTTAATATTTTGGTCATATTGCTTGGGGGTTTTCTAAAATTATTTTGGCTTTTAAATGTTTCGTGTATCGAAACATAATATTCACTTAGGTCACCAATAATAAAACAGGAATCACTGAAGTAATTCACTATACAAATTAAGTCCTAACAAGCTGACTTGACTTATGACGACGTTTTTAACTCAAACGCACGAATATTGGCCACATAATTTACCAATAATAATATCGGAAATGTCTCCAGGCGGTCTATTATGGATTGGCAGACAGGAGGTAAACAATGGAAGAAGTTGTATATCATTGCGTCCACTTAACCGATCATAAAGATACTATGCCATGAGTTCTTATTAATATATATAGAGCACAGAAGAACTCAACAAAATTCAAATAACTGAGGCTCTTTTATAAAAATTCGTTAAATGTTTGTAAAACCTGGCCAAAGCAAATTATTCGGACCTTTTTTGTCAAAAACGGCACGTTAATGCGTCAACACGACATAGGGGTGTATATTGAGCGTTCCGCATAATTACGAACAATGATATGACAGTCCGCGCCCCCATTCATCACGGGGCGTCAGTGAACCGCGGTGATGTATGAGTACATCGCGCAATAGGATCAAACGGCTAGGCTTTGTGTGCGGAAATTCGGTTTGGTTGTATTGAAACACGAGAATATAATATAAGTATTAGCAAATATAATCTATCAATCATTTAATTTTCATGATAAATTGTTTGGCTGGATGCTACGGGACCGCAAAGAAAAAAATGTGTAAAGCAGTAACTAATAATCCCAAGAGATGGGAAGAGAAGTTGCGGGAGACATATGATGAAATGGGAAGATGATCTGCAGCTGATTGCCGGCCCTAATTTGAAAATGGTAGCGCAAGACCGTTGGTGGCAGTCATTGAAGGATACATATGCCCCAACTGAGATAAGAGATAGATAAATACAACAATTGTTTGTGTTAGAGTCATTTTCAGTTCAATAGTTGTTAGCCCAAGTTCCGAATACAGCGTTATATTATTATTTTAATAGAAATTAGAAATTATTTATTGTCAGATTGGGCATAGTGTACATAATACAGATGTTTATAATAGATTTAGGAGTGTGTCACAATCAACCGTATTTCGGCATACAATAAAAGCTTAGTACCTAATAGTAACATTTTAAAGCACTTAGTAACTGGGTTAAAAGTATTAGCGAATCCCATCTGTTGTTTGAAGTTTATGGACAAAACACAAATTGTAACTTGAGATTGGAGGTGCTTCTCTATGGATTTAATAATCTATATGTTAAGGATTACAGTAGACGAATTTGCAACGAGGACAGTGGATCGTCCTCCACATTGGATATTGCATTAACAGTCAGCACTCATGTGCGGCGCAGGCGACGTTTAGGCAAGAAGCCCAAGAACTATTGGCACTGCTGACAGACGGCAATGAAGTAGCTTCAAAATATTACAGCTACCTTTACAACGAACTACACCGCCAATTGCCGCCAAGTAGCGTCGTTTGTCACCAATCGCGCGCGTAGCGTCAATAGTTTGACTTACGTACCGTCCACAAACGCCATAAACTATTGACGTGCGCCGTCTATTGGTGAAGAATACTCAGTGCAGCTAGTTAGAATCTAGCCAGTTTTTATAGGTTTCGCAGTAATTATATTTTTTATATACGCGAGAAAAGTTAATTAGATTGAATTTCGCCTGGTTTGGGGAAAAGGTTTCTTCACTATTTATAAATTGTAATACGTAAATTGACATTGTTTATGTTTGTTTACCTAATAGTTGACAATCCGTAATCGGAGATACTATGTCCACTTTCTGTATTATTCTATAAGTATTAATTAATATTTTTTAATTGTTATTATTGACGACCTTGATATAAGGATTCTTATAATTTTGACATTGTATGCAAATCTATTGTATTGTATTTTATCTCGAAATAAATAAATATACCTCTACCCTCGTTTTATTTATTTAAGCTATCATAGAAAAACGGGATATTAATTTATCTCCTAGTTTTTAATTGCTTGCTCTTTTAAACAGGCTGTAACGGAACGGACATACTCGTCGGTGTGTTTCTGTATAAATAAAGCAACCAACTACATCATCATTGATGTAAAAAAGAGAGAGAGGATGACAAGTTTTATTTCACGCCAAAAGTTGGGGAATTGAGTTAATAAGTAAGGGGGAAAAGGAAATCAATAATTAGGCTAGCATTTAATAGTGTAGTTAGTCAGTATCAAAACATTACTTCATTTAAAGAACATTGTATGGGTTTATTCCACGTAATGACAGTGGTTACAAGGGTTTATAAGAGTTCCATGTAAACTAGAATTATAATAGTCATTCAATATACTATGGGAAAAGTAATATTTCTACTCTGGCAATATTTGTCTTTCTGGAAGCGTAGGGCGACCATACGGATTTCAATCTTAATAGCTAGAGCGTTAGGAGCTAAATTAAATGGGCGATACGACCATTGTCGGGGAGTGGGATAGATGAAATCACGTGTTTATTGCAAACCGAGTATTGGCGCGTGAATACGTACAACTGATTTTCGACCTTATTACCAAAGAGTTTAAGTGTTTCAAAGATAATGATGATACTATTATCAATCAATCAATTGAGCAATTATTTATTCTGCAAATGGGCCACGGGGGCATTTTTATATGTCAAACGGTAAATTACAATAAAATGACAATAATCGTACCTTATAATAGTTATAATCATTTTCAATGTGTAGATTAAGGACTGATATAAACGGTTAACAAAATCGGTGGTGTCTGAGAATGGCGGGTATCAAGGTGCATGCGGGGGAAGTATTCGGGGGAATTCGATTATTCAATTCTCATCGTTCGGACTGACAGTGTCTCTAGTTGTAGGCTGGGAAATTATTGGTGTGTGCTTTAATTATTGTAGTGAATGGCTCGTCGTTGTGAGGAAACTCTCTTCATAATTATGAGTCATTTACAGTTCTTAAAATTATAGTGATTTGTGAATTCAAAAGTGGTGTTAGGGCCTACGTTATGTTAACCTTATCGGATATATTCTGTGAGGTTAATATAGCTGAATCAAACGTGTCTAAATTGCTAGCGGCAACTCCCTAGATTTAGACATGTTTGACAAATGCTTTCGGAACTCGGTCAAAGCTGTATTTACCGTAACGGAGTGCTTCCGGAGGTTCATATGGTTAAACCAAATATGGCTAATACGCCAGGGCTACTCCCTGGGATTGGACATGTTTGGATGATTGTTTCCGAAACTTAGTTGGGGTTAATTATTACTACCTAATCAACCGGAACACTGTCCAGGTTTACAGTATACCTGAGGGGTCACGCTAGCGTATAACGGTGTCAATTAGCGTGATCCAGAGTCCTTTGCTACCAGATTTGAGGTGTGATCTGGCGTCTACCTTTTTTATTAACACAGGAGACGAAACCTCTTAACCGGGGCCCTCACGTCTCTCAAAACAACTGACGGTGGAAACGTGGCTTGAGCATTCATGTGCAATAAGCATAGGAGGATATCTCCGCTCGTGGAAACCAATCGGTTGCTTGAGGGGTCGTTCAGTGTTAAATATACTTATATATCAACATACCGTATGTCCAGTTAGTGCATCTTACTCGCTGTTTCCCTTTAGCCTTCGGGCACAGCGAGGGGAGATGAATTACACAGGCTGCTAGAGGGTTGTCATCTCAGTTTCGCCGACTGAACTAATTACAGCTTCAATAGGGATACATTCTTGCTTCTGAACTAAGGTATGGTTCCAGGAGTAAGCAGAATAGGGACTGTGGGGTAGACGTTAGGGATAAATTCACGCGTTATGGGATGATAGGTTTACAACTATATTTACTACAACGAAAGATACTCCAATAACTTGTTTTGATTAGCTAAAACTAGTCATTATTCCGAATGGTTTTCATGAAGACCACATTGTAAGGATAGCTGAGGTTACTTCAATAATAATAATTAATCTAAATGAATGTCTAGTTTCTGTGAAATGCATGTGAGGTATTGTAACGGTGTGGCATTTATCAACCATCATAGTAAGGTAACGTTTCTATTCATAACATTGAGATATCAGGGTTGCTTCAGAAATATGAAATAACTCTGGTTTTGATGACAGGCAGAGCAGTTCATCAAATCCATTTAAAGTATCTTAATATTATGAGTAGATATTCTCCACTCAAGGCAATTTATTGTTGTGAGTGGACTCTCTTCATTTATGGTACGCTTTAGGACAAATATTTCACATGTAAGGTACGATTTGCATTAGCATTACTCCAATAGCCATAGGTATAGAATGGTCTAAGTATATATTGGCCATATGTGTTGTAAATACAACAATTATTAACACTAAAAGATGTCAGTCGAGTTTGTCTCGGTGTATCTTCTCGAAACTGACCGCTAGGTTGGAGACACTAGTAGATTCATTCTCAGAGTCTTAAACTCATAGGTAGCTAGGAAGGTAACTTGGATAGGACGCTCTTTTCCCATCCTAGACTTGAGAAGTAGCATGTGTGAGTACAAGAAGTCCACACAACCCGTCGATAGTGCTTTTGTTCCAAAAAACCAAGTATTTAGGACAAGCGACTAGTTTACTTTAGGTTCAAATAAATAATCTTAATTTATGTTTTATAAAAGCTACTTCCAAGTCCAACCGAGCGTGTAATAAGTGGTAGGGGATTTTCTACCCAAAAATAAAAATATTTATATACATAAAATAGCGGTTATAATCTTAATTTAACTAATACTTAACGTATAATTATAAGATACCTACAGCGAATGATTTATTCTTCCAAACCTTAGGACTTCATTAACATTAAAAATAGGAGATTAGTAGCTGAAAACAGCGTTCAGATAGGTTCATTTATTGCGCGGAATAGACTAGATTTAATTTAATGATGAAGAGTCCAAAACCTGTCAAGCTTTCATAAAAGGACAAGGGTTATTACGGTTCACAACACTTCAGGGTTCTACCAACTAGATGATCACATTTGGCCAAATCTTCAGGTATTCGTAATAAAAGCACGCAACAAAAGTAGGTTTATTAAGTAAGTAAATAGAGGGCAAGCTACAATAGGGGTTAGTGTTAGAACTTGATCAGCTTTTGTGGGAGTAATTTATTCAGTATTTCCGAGCTTCGGCGTGGAGCTTCTGCAGTAGGCTTTTAGTCGTAGAGTTATCATGTCGGGGTAGTTGGGGTTTCGCTTCATTCCGGGGGCGACGATAGCTGAGTTGTTACAATATGGTGCGCGATGACCAGGACGTTCGGTAGCTTTATTTTCGGTAGGTGAGTTGTTACAAGATCTAGTTAATACGCTAGAGCAAAAACATTTAGTCTTCATCCCAGTCCGTAAAATAAACTGGATATCCGATGAGCGGCGTGCGCCCTCGTTGTCGGCATCGGAGATAAGCTGTATTCTAACGGGTACTTACGGTTTTAGTGTTAGATTGGAAGTTAAGAAAAAAAATTAATACGCTTATACCCACCCTACCTGTTATACGCAGCAGGTATATGTATACATAATTTTCGATTTAAATTGATGTTGGTAACAAATATTTAATGTAAAAATAAACTTAATGAAATGAAATAATTTTTGCGATTGAGATGTAGATTCATTACGGACAGTTTATTAATTTGGAAATTAAAAAATCTCAAATATTTTTCGTTAAAGGGTGCATCATTATTTCACTAATTTACTCTTCGAGTTCAGTTCAGTCAACTATATAACTTCGTTCGTTGTTGGCACCAAGTCAATTTAGTTCTGATGTTTATTTATTCTGTTACTAGCTTCGGCTCGCGACTTCGTCTG
The DNA here is from genome assembly GCA_945867215.1 of Epinotia demarniana. Classification (NCBI taxonomy): domain Eukaryota; kingdom Metazoa; phylum Arthropoda; class Insecta; order Lepidoptera; family Tortricidae; genus Epinotia; species Epinotia demarniana. The sequence continues at coordinate 29,972,150 of OX244261.1, read as the reverse complement.
CTTGGACCCGGGATAAAAACTATCATATATTTTAATCTAGGCTTTAATTATCTCCGTGCGAAATTTCATCCAAGTCAGTCGAGCCGTTGAAGCGTGATTGAGTAACAAACATCCGAACATCTAAACATCCAAACATCTAAACTTTCCCATTTCTAATATAAGTAGTAGGATTACCTGACGATTAAGGAGATATCTCAATTCGTGTACACCACAGCCCCAAGTGAGAGACACATTATTGTTATCCGCGCACAAAAAAACGAGTTGTAATATTTTTCGGTAATGGCTTTTCTGGACAAAATGTCGATAATCTAAAACGTTAAATATCTAACGTTGTGCAAATTTATTCTCATTTCCTCCGATGAAATTTTAGCTGTCATTAAATAATTCCTCGTTTGAGAAGGCTAAGGTAAAAAATTAAATAAAGACCTGACTTGTCTTTGCATATTTTATTTTACGGAGGACATTTTATGAGTTGTTTCTATCATAGTCATATTTATCTTATATGACTAAAAATTTGTCCCTATTGGTGCCCAATTTGGTATAAAGCCCTTAATTATAACTCATTTCGAATTCCAATTTGTGTCTAAGGATATCTAAAATATAGACAGATTGGACAACTTTCAACGCGAGGCCGTTTAATAAAAACTTGTACTTCTACGTGACTAAAGGCTCAGCGGCGTTCTCAAACTTCATTTAACAAAGTTTGCAAGCATTTTTTTCAGCGCAAATCGTGATTAGTCCCGTAGTGAATTTTTATCCTTTTGCTTTCCCACTTCCAGCCTCGCTAAAGTTTATTTTAGAATGCTTATTATATATTCGTATTTGGAAGCAAATTTTTGTAATTATTTTTCAACAGGAGTAATATAATGATTGATTTGGTCCTGTAGCTTTGAATGCAAAGGATGCTCTAAGTGGATTCCATTTATCACCTCGGCAGCTCAAATAAGCATATTTTGTTGCGTGAAAATAGTGAGCAAAATGTGATTTTGCCCTAATGTTGTTGCCGTCCTTGTCTAAGGCATATTGAGATGTTGTACGTAGAGGAGTAAATAAAACAACGGATCTCGGTGATATAAAGAACATTTATTTAGGAAGAACAGGGCTTTATATACGGTCTGTGTGTCGTTGTGTGAGTGACGCTTACAGAGGTTTAACCATGTAGATTCTTATCGGTAATGCACTTTAATGGTGATGTGTTTACTTGTGCGTAAACCATTTGCTAGGGTATTGTATTAAAAGGTTATTACTTATTACTACAATGTTGCATTTCATAAGATTATTCGATATTGCGTCATACACCACAATATTATACAGCGGCTCCAGTATAAGTTTTACCGAAACAAAACTTTAAAATCGCGTTTGCGTTTTACCCTCAATTTGTATGGGATTTGACAGCTAAACGCGAACGCGGTCGTAACGTTTTGTTTCGGTAAAACTTATACTAAAGCCTCAGTTACGGTACAGGAATATGTCGATTCAAAGTTCGACATCCCAATTTCAAAATAAATCCCCAAAAATGCGCAAAATAAGCTACGTTCGAAAACGTATACCTAATACTAGGTTGGTAATTTAAACCTATAAAGTCGCTAAATAAAGTTCAATCTGTTGAAAACAATATGCATATCTTCACGTTGATGAATAGTTCTAGTGTGACAATATCAATTTTCAAAAAAAATTCACACTAATATTCAAAAAAATTGCGGATCGTTAAAATGTGTTAGGATTAATTTGATTCTTTTATTCTTGCACTACAGATATGAATTAGTCTTAAATATAAAAAAAACATCAGAAAATTATTGTGAGAACAGTGAAGACGGTAGTATTTTAATAAACAGTAGGTGAGTAGGTACGGCTAGTTCTTGATGTGCACGATTTAGCGCTATACTTAGTAATTTCTCCAGTGTTGAATATTTCAAAAATAACTCGAAAATATGAATGAAATCAGTGACGTGAGCAGTATTTTAATAAGGGTAGTATTTAAACGAGTAACTGTAAATTAAAGTTTTAAGTGACAAAAATAATTAATTTAGGTTATAGTATTACTAAGTGAGCGACTGACTGCGAGTGACGAGAAATTAACAGAACAGCAAATTACAAACATTCATTTGATTTACTTATAATACAAAATGGGAAGCTTCATAATATTAGAGCGACCTAATATTTGTTTGAGTGTCAACGTTACGTCCTGCATTATTTCAATATTTGGCAAATGTTTTTTTTAATACTGAGCGGCATTTTATCTTAAATGAAGTGTTTCGAATACAAAATCCACTTTGAAAAATACTATACTCATTATAATATTTTTCAAAGTGGTTTTTGTATTCAGTGGTTTATCCGCTTTTATATAAAAACAACCTCGAAGTCAAAAGCGGGAGCTTCAGCTCCCGCTTTTCTCTTCTAACCTATTCGCGAGCTATTTCTAGTCGCTCACTTATTAATGTAGTCGCTCACTTAGTAATGTAGTCGCACGGATAGAGATTTGAATATATGAAATGTATTAATCACAACCCACTTTTTGTAAGCTCGGTTTGGATTTTATTATTAATCAATAATCGTCGTTAGTTTAGTTAATTTTTCGCTTACTCAAATTCATACCGCTCAAGTTATTAAAACAATCCATCATCAGTCGCTAAGTTTTTTTTATTCGATCGTTTTATTATTCCCCTTTTAATAATAACACGGTTTGTTTTTAATGTTCACGCGAGTCAGGTATAAATAGATACATACATACATATGAATAAGCTTTTCTACTGATAAAAGCCTACGAGATTTTTTAATATGAAGAATACGTTTTAATGCTGAGGTGAAAAATTGTATGTGTCACTCGAGAACAAACTTTTTTGCATCTCGTGTTTTTGGGTCCCTCGCTGCGCTCAAGATTCAAATTTTAAAATCTTTCTCTTCGTCGGGGCTCAAATTAAACACTCGCAGGAAAAAAACTTTGCTCGCTTGTTTCACAAATAACTGTTATCGATGACATTATACAAAATTGCTTGAATTGATTTTATACTAACTATGCAAAACTTTCTTTTAGTTACAATTTTAATACCTAATTTCAAACATTAAAAAGCTCATTTCCACTCTTATTTACACAAATACAGCGAAATTGAGTTTCTTATTTTGTAAGTAGGTTATGTGTGTGATATGGACCACCAAAATGTATCATAAAATTATGACTTACTCCACTTGGCGCTTTTTAGCGAGTTATTGAATAGTCTATTTTCAAACACTTAAGTGTGATCACGAAATAAGCCTACCCAACGGTAGGAATCCATTCTAGGCCACCTGTTTACCATTTTATTCACTGTGAATAGCAGAATCTAATATCCAATCGCCTTTTATTCGTTTACAGACACTAGATAATTTGTCACAAGTGTAATAACTACAACTTAAAAACCCCCGACATTTTCATTTCAAAGTCCAATATCTCAAAAACGGCTAAACAGATATTTTCATGACATGGCTAAGAGCACTTGGAATATATTATAAGAATTATCTATGACAAAAAAAACCGCATTCAAATCGTTCCATCCGTTAGGCAGCTACGATACCACAGACAGATGCACAGACAGACACGTTAAACTTAGAACACCCCTCTTTTTGCGTTGGGGGTTAAAAAGACGTGATATTTCCACGTGATAACTCGTAAGAGTTAAAAATCTTTTCTTTTGTTCTTCTTTCTGACCAACCAATAACTTCCATCCCTCTCCATCCCCACATTTCAAAGCGTTCAGTTTATCTCTATCGCACTGGGTTAATATCATACACAGTTGTTAAAAGTTTGTCTCGCTCTCAAAACGATATGGATCGTATGTCATACAAAATTATGGAAAAATTGTCTCTCGTACTGAAAGCTACACCGCAGTAAGAGCATTGGAAAGTAATATTGGATTTGTTCCGTGGAGAATCTCGACGGTCCATTAGGCTAATAGCTGAGCAGTGAGACGGCAAAAGGAGATTAAGCTATGCTCAGTCATCGTTTTTCGTAACAGCAGTGATAATTAATTGATGAGTAGAAGAATTGTCTATATATATTCTTTGAAAAATATAAGCGTTGAATCAGAGATGTCCTTCCTAAATTGGATACCAGAAGATAAAAACCAATAAATGTATTAAAACCAGTAAATTATTTAATTGATCAGCAAAATTTGTTAATACACAAATAACATTTTAGATTAGCCGTTAATAAAATGTATTTCCAACAAAAACTTGCCTCTCAGTGTTGCGCAAATACCATTAAATGACAGGTATGGCCATGTTACCACAAAACAGCTCACTTGAGCTCTGATGTGACACTGCTAACATATAGGTAGGTACTATAGTAAATATAAACCGTACCTACATAATTCCAAGGTCTACCAAACTCGACCTCAAATCACCAGCCATAGAACGGCTCCAGTTATGTAAGGCATGTGCCGCTGCTACGACAGATGACAATTAACGCTAATTGAACTGGCGCAATTTAGCCACGTCCAGTCATAATGTGCTTAATTAGATAGGGATAGCTTTTAATGCTACCAACTATGAACCTGACTAATTCAATAGTAGCTTATAGAATGATTGGCAATATAAAGTACCACACAATGACTTTGCGTTTGTTCTTAATAGACATGTTACATGGATAATATATATGAATTGAGTTATAATGATAAAAAGGAGTCCGCTGGAAACACAATGCGTGAATAGTCCTCACATTATCATCATTACATTTAATTATACAATCTACCCAAAAGGCCTCCAAAGGTTCGGGAGAACCTCTGGAGGCCTTTTGGGTTACGCACTGTCCCATGTGCGCGAAAGTATTTTTAAAGTCTCAAAAAATATCCACATAACTATGGAATCAAGATAATACAGTACATTATTTGTTAAATGTATGTATTAAAATTTATATCATCATCCTCCTAGCGTTATTCCCGGTTGTGCCCCTAAAGGAGCCCAGGGTCCGCTTTGACACCTAATCCCAAGATATGGCATGGGCACTAGTTTTTTACGAAAGCGACTGCCATCTGACCTTCCAACCCAGAGGGAAAAGTAGACCTTATTGGGATTAGACCGGTTTCCTCACGATGTCTTCCTTCACCGAAAAGCTAACGGTAAATATTCCGTACATAAGTTCCGAAAAACTCATTGGTACGAGCCGGGATTCGAACCCACGACCGCCGCTTGACAGCCGCATGCCTGAACCACTAGGCTACCGTAGCTCTTCAAATTAATTATGTGTTAAATTTTATACTTCTCATTAAGTAATTGTATTTAGAGAAACAGTAAAAAATCTATAAATACACATATGTTAATGTTTGTACCACTGAACACTTAGGTACTACAAGTCAATAATTTTCGACTATCATCTATAACTCCTGTCGGTAGGCACAGCAGAAAGATTTCATTGCTTGGTTGAGCCAAAAGACCGCCACACTATTGAGTCATAATTTTCCATGGTAAGATATTGTTACTTGCGCCCAGATATCGGCCATTTGTATAATAAGTCGATAGGGATCGTCGTTCCAACCCTCCGTAAGAAGTCACATTGGAATTTGTTTGGGCTCCATGAGATACTTCCATGGATAGGTATGTCGATACTTTATAGTCTGCACTATTCCGAGGTCGAGATGGAGATAAGGAATTCCTTTGGTTTGGTATTGCAAGCGTTGTTTTCGAAAATAAATGTCGTTCAGTGAACTGAATAATTTCTCGCGGAGGAGAAATACATTATTGGAAAATATATGAGGTATTCCCAGTCTCAACTATGCATACCTTTAATATGAACGCGGAACGTGAGCAATTCCACGTCTGAAACAAAGAGAATTATACGACGATGTTGATATTAAAAACCACACTCGCCGAATACTCGTATAACAAACAATTCCTCACACGCCATGAAATATATACCTTTTGTGAAAATTGTTTAAAAACGTTTATATAAAAATAAATTAAATTGTGGTGCAACTCATTTAGCGACTCATTTGGTGTTTGCCCGCGACTTCGTTCGCGATTGACTTCTTTTTATTGGATTTTTACTGGGATACAAATTATTATATATAATCCAGGCTATATTCATCGTATTATAAGAAAGAAAGAAGACATTTTTTCACTACACATAAGACTCACAGGGACATTAAGGGAGTACGCATATATTACAACTGACACATTTTATTTTATTTTATTTTATTAGAAAACCAACAGCTTTAACATAAAATGATATTCTTACAATTAAGATACAACAGTTTAGCCAATAACAGGCAACACATATTGTGTGTGTCTTCGCGGCAGTGAATCGGTCCAGTCAACCGGTCAGGTAATCCGTTCAGTTGTTTTTGTGTGATCTAGTTACAAACTTACTAGGACGAGTAAGTTGTCAGTTTTCTTATTTGATGTATCAATATTATACACATAATAATAATATAATGGTATACACCAATTTCAAGTCCAATAAACCTCGAGGGTTTACTTATTTTTAGATTTCCGTGGCGTCCGTATGCCACAGGAATTTAACTCAAAAACTATATGAATTATAAATAAGTAGTTGTATTTTTTTTAAACCGCTACATAGTTCCGTAATCCAAAAGCAAACCCCCTTACCTAACTTTCGAACGCACTTGGCCGGTTTTTATTTAATTTAGTATTTTATTGACATTTTTATTTTTTTACTTGAATTGCTCGTTAAATAGGAATAAACAAGAAAACTGATGTCAGCGTTGTTGAAAATTCATACCTTAAAAGATTAAGCTACTTACTCTATTATTTACGTGCGTTTGACCTGGCGCTGGCACTAGGTTATCTTCACAGTATATAGGTAGTAGTATAGGTATTGATAGTGTACTTCAAAGCCCAGAGTCTATCTCAGGAGACCTAAGGCTACCTAATAATAGTGTTCTTCATTAAAATATTTGAATAAACACTACAGTTAAATACCTATACAGCGCAGTGTAATCCAGTTACGAGAAACAGCACAATGCAGTCAAAAGAAACCATTAAATGCATGTTTTTGCACAGGCTTACTAGTTTTGACCAAACTTGAAACACCTTCCGAGACCTGCAGTCTTTCAACTACTACGTTCATGGTTTCCATGCTCCGTGATCCAATCGAAGTGGCTCAAAATAAAATATTCTAGAGTAGTCACGGGCGAGTTTATTACAAATTGGAATCGGTTCATGTATCCCTTGAGAGCCGAGAGTGGCTTCAATCCACTTCGGTTATGATGACATATAATTATAAAACTTATAACAACGCTGTTTACACTGTTTACATTTATACTCGTACTTTTGTACATCATCGTAAAATTAAGTAAGTAATTTAAAACTGAGATTTATAAACTAACCCAACCTTTCATTTTCTTACAGTTTCTTGTTATAACGATTATTCCGTTCACACTTCATATAGGTACATAACACGGTCACAGAATTGTCTATGTCACTGGAATGAGATTACCTGAAAACACCGCAATGACATCACAAAGCCGGGTAGACAGATACTGCGACCGAATTATGGTATGTTCAACGTACGTCATCCGATATAGCAATTGACATAGCCTGCCACTTTACAAATACCATAGACTTTTACAATATTGTGCTCCATATTGACTCACAATATTATACACATAAATTTTGAATAAGTACATACCATTGTTGACAAGAACATGATGTACATGGACAAAGTATTATTGGAACGACCGAGTGAAGTGAACGATATTCTCCGTTTCAGCTCGGGATAAAAATTAATCGTATGTCTGAATGTCCCGCTGTCTCGCTGCTCGGCTGTCCGGCTGTTCTCCTCTACAGGTTTCATTTCTCAACCGATTCTCGGGAAATTTTGTGAGCAGGTTCGTTAATTATATAGAATACTTTGTCAATTCAGTTTTATGAAATTGAAAACAAAAGACACTCACAAGTTCTATAGCTACAGCACAGTGCCACTAGTTTTTATATGGTTTTATCTAATTATTATCTTAATGTCAGTGCCAAGAACCTTGCCGGTAGGCGCTCAGCTCTACATGCCGTGAAAACGCTGACGCTGAATGTAGGTAGGTATTTAGGTATAGAATTGATCCTGATATGTAAAATACAGTACTTAACTATACACTTACGTACACGTGAACATACCTACATTCTATATCTATTCAAGCTTTTCCAGTCTCACGACAACAGCGCTCTCCAAAAAGGTTTATTTCTAATTCAGCTCGTGCTTCCAGAACAATAATATTAATTTTTATGCTTGCCTTTGTATCCGAGCTGCTCGTTCAGAGATCTGTCAAGGGAGGCTGTGCCGGAATGGTCTTGATTACTACGGACCTTCCATTTTATGTAACATGCAAGCGGTTTAGGCAAACAATGTTACATTGTTGGATCAGAGTACCATGGGATTTGATGCTCTGTGTAAACCCATCTGAATCGCTTAGCCAATATAAATTGGCCCAATGTTTGTAACGAAGTCCTTTGACAAAACTTTTAGACAATCGGAACAAAATCTCACAATCTGCATTCAAATTCCTTTTTGGGTTGTTTTGCATCCATTCTGCGCCGTACTGTGATGTACAGATAGTTGATACTACCCCTTTCGAAATGCAAATTATATCGAAAATTTTCTTGAGCGTTCTTTGTGAATTCATCAATTTGTTTGTAGCATATTAGTAATATGCTACAAACAACGTAATATTACCTACCTTCTTTCTGAAGCAATGGGAAAGGAGTTTGTAATACTCTGCGTTTTTCTGACTATTCTCCAGAAGGCCAATAGTAATATAACCGTCATGAGACTACGACGGTTAGTTCGAAAGTGAGTCAGTCATATGAACTTCCTCATCTATCGTCATTCATACCTAACCCCTACCCGACCCCTAGCCTACTTCATACCCTAGTTCTGATACACTGCACCGGTCTAGCAACCTTTATATTATTTTTAACCGACGTCGATAAAAGGAAGAATTGGGAATGGGATCCATAAGGAATTGAGGGAGTGATTTTGGTATTTCTATTATTATAAATAATAGCTTTCCTCCCTAAAAATAGTTCTACTGTTCACTGAACCCCAATTTAGTATCTAATAACTTTTCGAAGCTCCCAAACCAGTTTCATGGCTTCAACTTTTGGTTATTATCATTACCATAACAAGGATGGCGTGTCGGTAATAAAATTACAAATATGGGCATCGCAGGTCATTACGTATTCGCTCTCACGTCCGGCTATGGTCGTCCGGGCGCCGCTGAAATTGCGTCCATTGTTGGTGACCGCTCGAGTTTCTATACTAACCTACATTTATAATTTCCATCTATTGTGCTACGTATATTATATCATTATCATTTCAATTTTAGTCCAGTCCTAGCAGTTTTATTTCACTAAACTTCTTTTTCCTCTGTATCTGACTAATCGATTCTATCTTATCTTTGTTGTTGTGTGTACTTCAAGACAAAAAATCTTAAAATGAACGTTATTGATTTAAAATGAGAAGTGAAATTTTGTGCACTTTAGTTTGTGTAATGTGTGCTTAATTTATTTGGCATGGTTAAAAATCGGCTTCACTAGGTTGTTCGTTATGCTTCGATTAATTTTTTTCTTGGTTTGAGCTACATACAAACTTACATGTCGCATTCAGACGATCCACTAATATTATAAATGCGAAAGTTTGAAGGATAGTTTTTAACCCGGGTCCACGCAGCCGAAGTTGCGGGCGGAAGCTAGTTGATTCACGAATTCGTCATTCTTGAAAGCGATATTCAAATGCATAATTTATTTGAATATCGCTTTCAGGAGTGACAAGACCTTTCTGATTAATATGTAATTTACCGAGAAATTTTTGGACATTCTCGTGGCAGGTTGGAAATTAAACGTCGATTAGGGCCAATGGTATGAAACTCGTAAAATTGAATCAAATACATGATACATACATATCAACATAAATAATTTAATAAATTGCTGCTACCAAAAGAGAGGTTTAATTTCAACTTACTTACTTGAGTTTTTGAATGCATCGGAGCTACAAAATAACAATTTGGTACTTAACGAAATGTGACTTAGCCCTTATAGTTTTTCAAATACTCCCGTGATTGAACTGCACATACCGAGCAGCGTTAGAAAGGGCTGAAATGCGAAATGCAAGGCGGTGTTCCCTAAACATAACGAAAACAAATTAGTCCGCAAAGGATTTCTTAAGTACGGTCGCACTTTGCCTCTTGTCTCAGTCTGATAGGTCCCTTGCTACGAACAAAATCTCCCGGAAACGCACTCAGGTGAAACGTGGAAGCCATTATAGGAATGAAATCTCCTGAATTAGGCCGATCGACCGACTGGAGACAAATTGTCCACAAACTCAATTTTTCACGTTCCGATTTCCCAACACTAGGATTAAGCGAAAGAATAGCGGAAACATTCTCGAACTAAGACTGATGTAATTTGTACGCTCTAACTTAACTTCTGTTCGTAATTAATGGCTCGGGAACTCTAACGTTTTTTGAGAGGTGAACAAACTTCCATTGTGAAGGGAAAAGTCAGGGAATTTTGGTGTACTGAATAATTAAGTGTACAGAGTTATACGAAACATTCTAACGTCCGCACAATGTCCTAAATTAATAGGCCTGTTTTTTTCGATGGAAAATATTTTAGGAGCCTCTATTATGTAAAATCGTTTGAATAATAATGGACTTAGAAAAGTCAGATTCTTTTTCGGTTACAGTGACGGTTTAACAAACAACAATGTAGACCACATTGTTTTATTTTTCAGTATGTTTTAATAAGATTTGTCCTCTGGGGTAGGTCTATAAAACCTGTAGATCCTCTATAAACAAGTTATCTAACTCCCCACATAGTAAACCAAGACGCCGCGGGCGCGGGCGTAAAACGGAAATATCGAGATCGGAACAAAATGCGTTGCTCATATAAAGTTGCACAAACACTCAGAACCGGCTGTGAACAACCCGCCGGGCGGATGCACAGTGATGAGGAAACCGGATATCCGGCTAAAATAGAGACCAAGAGACTTGATCTTCCGGTTTTTGTTTGCAGCAAAGAGAAACATCATTAAATTGTGAAAGGAAATCGCTTCCGCTGTGATATACGATGCTTGTGCGCTGTTTGTTTTAACAGGTTGACCAGTTTGGAAAGTATAAGAGTAAACAAGGATTTGTATTGCGTTCATAAAAATAACAATTTCGACGTCTGGCTCGCGACAATTTCTTCTACTAATATGGAATCTTTTAATCAAGCTTCATTCAAAGTAATGAAAAGATTAATAGTCCCGGTAATATATTTATTATAACATAGAGGGATAACCAACAACGAATTAGAAATGAAGAGATTTTTTTCCTATTCAGCTTCTCCAGTTTACCAATAATAACTAAGCACATCTGGCCAATTCACGCGTGGCAGAAGGCCTTCGCTTAAACTAAAATACACTTAAAGGTCTAAAAGGCACGAAACATTTCAGTGCTAGAGTTACACTTTTTTTAACTACCTAGCGTGGCAGTCCGGAGGCTCAATGGGGTGCGTGGCCGATAATCAGGAGGTTCGACGGCACCCCCGCAGCCCGGCAATTCAAGGAAGCAGCGAAGGTCCCCCAGTACTCAAAACTGAGTTTATTTTGTCCAATCTGAGTAAAATAGGCAAAATCATCCACCTACATGGGGCTGGCTAGTCTTGGCGGGTCCAGTCCAACAATGCCCCCACAGCCCAGCAATTTCCACGAGTTTCCCAAACTGCCGATAACAATTTTATAACATATTTGCTGTCGTTTATGTCATAACTGGCAGCGCAAGGTCCCCCAGTACTCAATACCGAACCGCAAGAATAACAGTCAAACCACAGATCCACATGACACTTATTCCAATGGCGGGAACATCTGCTTTAAAATAACGCCATCTTATGGGGCGTGTGTTGACACTATGACAACAAATCCTGATAATGGTCTCGGCGCAGGTGGTCGGCCGGAGCGCGTCCGCGCGGCGTGTTTCTTTTTTGGACCTCGGTTTTTTAGCAGCAGCCTGAAGGGCTGTAGCTGCAGGTCTTGACTGGTTTGTGGGTAGACTCCACACGGGGCTACCCGACTGCCGAAATCCGCGCGGCGCGGCGGACGGGCGCTGAATATAATAAATAGATGAAGAGATGCAAAAAAAAATAGATTTCAAAGCGGCTGTTGCAGAGCTTCAGTCTAACGGGGTCACAGGCGACTGGAAGCTATGAGCTGGACATAAAGAAGAATAAATGAAGAAGTTTCGGGTTTGGTATGAGCGAAGAGAAAGCTGTTGAGAACGATTCAAAACAGGAGAACGAATATGATGTAGCACCACAATTACATGAAAACAATAATTGTGGGGAAGATAGAAGGGAAGTGAAAGGCAGAAGACCAAGACGTGCATATGTTTTATGCCGTATCAGGAGCTAAAGGCATTGGCAAGGAAGCGAATAGAATCCGACAAGAGCTCAAACTCTTAAATCCATACTAATATTATAAATGGGAAAGTTTGTGTTTGTTTGTTTGTCCGTCTTTCACGGCAAAACGGAGCGACGAATTGACGTGATTTTTTAAGTGAAGATAGTTGAAGGGATGGAGAGTGACATAGAATAGTTTTTATCCCCGAAATCATCCCCTAAGGGGATGAAATGGGGGGGGATGAAAGTTTGTATGGAGCTGCGATATCAACGAGTTCCACTCGGACGGAGTCGCGGGCAGAAGCTAGTACTTATAATATAATGATGATGAAGACGCGTGATGGCATAGCGTGGTTACGTGGTACCGATTAAACCCGACACGGCGCTTTACGGAAACATTACATGCGTATGAATGCAAAGTGAAATGTCTGTGTATCTCATATCAGCTTGATAAAATAACACTGATTAGTTACCTCTCAAAAAAAGACAAGTACGCTCTGTTATTAAAACAGCCTAAGGCCGAAACCCAACTGTCTATAATTAAATTCAAACAATTACAGGAAAGAGGCATTCGTTACATTAGGCCATCATCGTACTGTATTAAGTCAAATGACAGCAACAAAGCTAAAATTAATTATGGTTTCGGTTATGAAGGTCTCATTATATTTTCAAAGATTTTGAAGGCAATGAAAAACTTTATTAAATTAAGATAGACGGGACGTTCAGGTTAATTGCACGACAGCTAGGGGAAACGGTCGAAATGAATATTTAATACGTCAACCCTTGAGATAATGCTCTGTCGCCACAGATTTTGCCTTAAAAAAATATTTTTACATTTTCTGTTAGATTAAACAAACGCGAATTGTCTCCAGAGATTACGTTCCAGAACATAGAAAAACATTATGTTTCATAATGTAGACAGTTTTTTCTATGTAGATAGTTTTTTCTAATAATCAACTTAATTATATTCGAAAGGTAAAGTTTTTACATCGAAATTACAATTATAGAATCAAGAATTGAACATTTACTCGTAACACAACAACACACAGTATTACAAGACAAATACTTAAGAAAAAGTGTGCCGTGTTACGAAATGGGCCCAAATCATATAAATAAACAAAAGACAACAACTCATAATAAAGTTACAAGTAGTAAATCAAATCGTGCCTGTGAAAAAAACCGAGAATAATATAATTTCTCATAGTATACGTCAGTTACAGCTTTACTAACACCCCATTGAAACCAATAAAACGTTTTGTACACGTTTCAGAAAAGGCGACTAAAATATCTGTATTAACTGGGTATCCATTGTTTTCCATTCGATTTCTGTGGAACTGATTTAGGATGTTACCTAAATCAGACAGATTATATAATCCTTTAGCTCTAAATTGATACAAAGTAAGAAGTAAGAGTAAGTACATTTAACCTAAAAAATATTTCTTGACTTCCAGGTATGTACTCATTGAACAGCAGTTTTATAAATCCATGCAGTGATATATAATAGCTGTTTAAGATATGTTTGATGATATATAATCATTGTTACATGATGTTTTAAAATTACAGATTAAATTAACAAAATAGGTATACCAAACTTACTATAACTATATCTAAAACTAAATTACTTATAAAATAATATGGCTGTTTTATAAATATATTTGACCGCTTCGTTTATACTAAATCGGTTTTTTATTTTATTTGACTACCGGTTAGCCTTGTAGGTACGCTGCCAACGAAGCTGAAGGTCCTGGGTTCGAATCGAAGTAAGGACAAATATTTGTGTGATGAGCATGAATATTTGTTTCCGAGTCTTGGATGTTTTCTATGTATTAAGTATTTATCTATCAAATTATATCGTCGACCTGCGATATCACATTTTGTCGATCTTTTATACCCACATTTATGCTAAAAGTGGTACTGGAACATAAGTTTCATGTGCTCTGCCTACCCCTTTTAGGGATAAAGGCGTGATTGTATGTATGTATATCGTCGACACAAGCCTTTTACTTTCAAGCTTACTTTGGCACTAGTTCGATTTCTGTAAGATATTCCCCTAATATTTATTTATTTTTCTTATTATTAATTATTCTCTCATTTTAAATTTAAAGTGGCTATAAAGCAATAAAGTCAGGTAGTCTCATCGACTTATTAAAGTGAAAACTTCTTCAGCGGCGCTGTGCACTTTTTGGGTTGGGGAAAAAATATTGAACTCGCCACAGATTTCGATAGGTCACGTGACCGTAAGATTCGGAAGGTGAGAGATTCGGGACGAGGCTAGGGGGGTTTACTGATAATATTCAAGTTTTCACTTCTGCCGGCACTCCCGGAGTGCAACCCGGTCTTTTTTGTTGGATAGATAATACAATGATTATTTATTCTTATATTTTTAATAATCAATATCTATTTACAATTATGTAATAATGGTGCCCGTGTTAAGTATTTAATCACTAAATAACAAAATAGTACATTGTTTAACGAGGGGCGTAAGCGGAATATTGCGAACAAGAGTCTATCAGAAGCCCGACGCCGAAGGCGGAGGGCTTTTGATCTACGTACCTTTTAAAATGGTCGACAATATGAGTAACTGCTCTTTTGTAAAAAAAAATGCGTGAGTAGCAAAAGAAGGAATAAAAAACTTGCTGACTGAAAAGTATAATAATGCTGTTTATTTATGCCGTAGACAAAGTATTGTATGCAACGGTCTAAAACCGCTCGTGGCGTTTTTAATTGCAACCCACGACACTCGCGTTTTAAGACCCTTCTTAAACAACAGCTGCATAAAAAAATATTCTTTTTTTAAATTTAATCTGTTTATTTCATGTAAAGAATAATTCGTTTTACAGAGACTGGCTGAAATCTTATATTTTTAAGATTTTTTGGCAGCCTAATCAGGTTAATATAGTAATAAATTGCAAATGGTATTACACTTAGCATTGCTTTATAAGCCTTTACAATGTGTTTTCCAGACTTATTATGTATTAATTCGTATGAGAGCCTGTTCAGCGCGCTTGGCTAGGCGTACGTCCATACTCTCCTTCCATACTCATTGTTAACAGATGGTAATAAGAATGGGGATTGGTAATTAAGTTTACGTAGATTTTTTAGTCTAGGTACTCTTAATGGTTAAAATGGAGATTTTGTCACTATATTGGCTTGCAATGGAGAGTTTAGCTTTAACATAAACTGGCAGTACCTTGCATAAAAAACTATAAATCGCACTTGAAAAAGTAAATTAAACGTGTTATTAACGTCATGCATTTTAACCATTATTAGTTTAATTCTAGTACATGTATGAATACTACACAAGCTGAATCACACGTTTCTACTCCAATTACGTTTAACTGTAAGCTCAAATAAAGGAAACCACCATTGCTGCCGGCCTCCTTACAAACGGGTTGTCATTTAAAGTTTGCATTAAGTTGCTAGTTTTACTATAAAAGTAAATATATACACTGAAATATGGTAGGTACGTATACAGTGTGGAAACAATAGGTATATAATAATGAATGTTTAATTTTTTGATGATTCGAGTCCGGGAGAGATAAGCTAATTTCAGAAAATCTTTGAATGCAGTTTTGTTTCTTTTTAAAAATAAAGGAATGTTTTCTTAAAGTAAAATAGGCTGATTGTGAAGAGACTGTATCTCTCCCTTGTATTGTCTATAGGCAGGTTGCTATAGCCACATTACGTTTGTTATTTTTCACTGTCACTTAAGTCAAATACCGACTTACATGTACATTGTTATCGTTATTATTCATACAATAATAATAACAGTTTAACTTGCATATTCCTTTATTTACCTAACATCATTACAAAAACTTAAAACTTATAACTAAAGGACTTGAGGCAGTGTCCCTCCAGGGCCCATTACTTTTTCGAATAGTGTCATATAATGAGGAAATAAGATAACAATTTCGGTAGTGGATAAACAATAAATGTCTCATGAAAACCAGCGCCGTTTCGTAAGTCAGTTCAGTTCAATCAATGAGGTATCGCTGACTGGCAACCATTTTGATATCATCCTCCTGGCGTTACCCGGTTTATCCTAAAGCGCAAACCCCGTTAGCACTTAATTCCGAGATTGTGCATAGGCACTGGTTGAACAAAAACAACTGCCACTGACCTTCCAACCGTGAGAGAAAACAGACTTGGGACTTGACCGGTTTTCTCGCGATATTTCCCTGCACCTCTTCCGTATCATAGATATTTTGTACCTACATCATTTTTAATACTTATTTTTAAATATTTGTATTGTATTAATTTCGACATGAAAGTTACCACGATCCAATTTTAAACGATTTTTATACAAAGAACAAATCCCTCTCTATCATAGAGTAGAGTGCAGGCAACATACCGTTCGATCGTCTTTCAAATTCATACAATCGGTTTTTCAACGTATTCATGCACTGTAGCTTGTCGTCTACACTCTAGGCGAGAGAAACTAGTACAGCGGAACACAACTAGATGGCGCTGTAAGTCTCAAATTGAAGTTGATCACCCGCGAGTAGGTACCTATGACCAGTGCGGACAGGCTCCGAATTAAAAAGTTGAAAAAAATTGTCATAAGTGAGTTAGGTGTTTTCTTTTGCAGCAGTGAAGAGGTATGTTTTTCGAATTCATTATGTAATATTGAATTTGAACCAATTTTACGAATTTTGCAGTTTTTTTTGGTAACTAGTGTTAGTTGCCTGTAGGCTACATTAGACGAAAAGTGTAGTAATTTTGTATGAGTACTCTTATCCCTATCTTAGGGTTTAATCAGATGCAAGTTTCCAAAGTGTCTTGGATTTATGCACAACGTGTGTGTAAAATGCGGGGTTGCCTTGTGTTACACTACAACTTAGAAAAGTTGGAAAAACCCCCGACGTTTTCATTTCAAAGTCCAATATCGCAAAAACGGCTAAAGACATTTTGATGAAACATGGCTAAGAACACTTGGGATAAAATTATTTATCACACAAAAAAACCGCATTCAAATGGGTCTATCCGTTTAGGACCTACGATACCACAGACAGATGCACACATACACAGATAAACAGATGAACCGATACAAAGATACACAGACAGCCACGTTAAACTTATAACACCCCTCTTTTTTCGTTGGGGGTTAAAAAAACAAGAATTGCTTTAGAAACTTCCAGATATCGTAACATCTGCTACAGTGTATCTTTTCAAATATTTATGCATTGTTGCTTCCAGGCAACACTCCCTATTTTTATTTATTTGTTCAAAATTAACGATATTAAACAAAAAACCTGAAACACGTGTATTTTATTTTTCCTTTATTATTAGAAATCAATAAAAAAAAGAAGGTTATGAGTTATAGAGAGATAAATGAAAAAATAAAACATCATCGTCTGAAACCCAGAACAATACTCGAACTTGCGACCTCTGTTTTTCCGGTACAGTGCTCTAGCCTCTGAGCTAGCCAGACATATACTGACGTGGCGTATTTTAGGGTTCCGTACCAAAAAAGGTACTAAAGGAACCCTTATGGTGCGACTCCGTCCGTCTGTCTGTCTGTCACAAAGTGAAATATCTCACGAACTACTTAAGGTATCAATTTGAAATTTGGAATGGTTTTAAATGAGAGTCATCCATGTGCATGGAAAATGAAAAATTTTAATATATATTTTAATTTTCCATGAAATCTTACGAATATGAGAAGGCAAAAAAAATGAAACTATTGGGTCAAGTGGGGTATCATTTGAAAGGGCTTGAGTTGCACATTTTGAAACAGTTTTTCTTTTTTTTTCTACACGGGGAAAATTTTGATCTATGAAAGAAAGTGTAAAAAAAATACCATTCCCCCCCCCCCCCCCCCCTTATCTCCAAAGTTATTCAAGCGAAAAATTTGAAATAATTACTTGTGATTAAGATAAACATAAATATTACGGGAAATGTTTTTTTTTCTGTATCTAGCATATGTTTTGTTTTATTTACAAAAATCATTTCCTAGTTAAGTTTGCAATTTAATCAACTTTATAAGTATTTTTTTGTTTTGAAATTCCTATAAGACTATAATAGAAATACCCTAATTTCATATTAAAAAATAATAATCGAGATCGGTACACGTGATAAACAATAATCGCTAAAACACCAACATACCTACATACTAAGCTGATTGCCCTTGCACGTTAGTACCAAATGGGGCCGATAGACGGCGCTGACCCCATTCGCGTTGTTAAGATTTTTCTAGAATGAATGGAGTTGGGACGGGTATATTTCAATAGCAGGTCAAAAAAAATCGCGATTCAATTGTCTTGGTAGTTTGATGGTGTTGGTGTAAAAGTTACTAGTTGTTTGAAATTAAATTCTGTTGTGTTGGGTTAAAATAAGTAAATAATTTAACTTATATTGGGACATTTACCTTTACCTTGAGTTAATTGCTAGTTTGTACGGAACCCTCGGTGCGCGAGTCGGACTCGCACTTGACCGGTTTTTTTTTTATTTATTACTAACAAGCTTTTATTTAACTTGCCCTGTTAGTATGGGACAAATCTTGCGATTTAATTTGACCCACTGACCGATTGAGCTGAAATTTTGGGTATAATTATAGTTTGGATGACGATTCAATCTTATGGTACCATCGAGCTGATCTGATGATGGCCATGGGAATTCAGTACTTAATTGACGTAACCCCGTTGAGTTTGGGTTCGTTAGAATTGTCTCAATGAGGTTGATGATGGTATACAGAAAAGTATTGTCGGCAATAAAAGCTTGTACCAAAAATGAAATTTTTGATAGAAACTTATTCTGTCACCTTTGCCGCCTCTGGATTAGGTAAGCTATGCGCTTGGCCCATTCTAATCGAACCACATTTTGCTCTGTTTTATTGATGGTTTATTTTTCCATTACTTTTGTTCTCGGTATCATAATTGTTTATAATTTTTAATGTTGCGTTGCACTGACGGCGCTCACTGACGGCGTGGCATGGTATGGCACGGCAGGTTGTACTGCGGTATACCGCGGCGTTCCGTGTTATGCCGTGGCATCGCGTGGCATGCCAGTGCGTCTTCTCCCTCCCGCACCTCCACGCACCGGGCTAGGGCTGAGCGCCGGTACTTACCGGTTGGGTCCAGTGGCGGTCCGTTTTTGTTAATTGTCTATGTCTACAAATAACAAAGATGGACCGCCACTTAATTTCATATACACTTTTCAATGAATAAATGTATCCCTTTTTTTCTTCATAAATCTCAATATATCTCAGTGGTACAGGTATTCACAGCATAATAGGTTTCAAAAACATAGAAGCATGCATAGGAACTAAGACAGTCAAGGGATTTCTGAAATAGATAACTAATAACTAGATTGAATTGGAATCGTGGCTGCATCAGGCACGCGCTGTCTTCTACGAGCGTCAAGACTAACTAGTAATGACAATTTAAAACTTGTTATAAGTAGATAGATTAATTTATTTGACAATTAGAAATTACATGAAATTACAATATAAGTATGCATAAATGTTAAAATTACAAGAATTTCCACATGTGAGCGTCAATATTAATAATAAATCGGTAATTGATATTGTCCCTATGAATCTTTCTTAGCGTTTTCAAGCGCGAGTCCAAGAAAACATAAAAACGTGTTAAATATTACTTGTCTTGACATCAATTCTTAAAATAAGGAGTTCGCAACACACTTGTGAGAGTGGAGCAGCAACTGTCCATAGGCTATGGTGCTTTTTTACCATCAGGCAGATCGAATGCTTATTTTCCACCGTCGTGGTACTAATAAATTGCTTGTTTACGAGCAAGTTGAAATTTGTATGGCAGTCAGAATAGAGCGAATTCTCTTAATTACAACTTTTCGGAAGGTAACTCAAATTAGCATGCATCAAAGAGTTGCGCCTAATGAGCCAACGCGGCGCGGCGGCGAGGTGGAATTTAAACGAAACTGTGGAGTGAGCCCGAACGACGTAATTACCACTTCTATGCTTTGTAACAGCCTCTCAAGACTTAATTAGCCTTGAATTACTTATGTGAAATGTGTTTTAGAATGACTTTATGATTAAAATAATTAATTTATTCCGACGATGTTGTCCTTGGAAAATGAGGGTCGTCGTAACATTTCATAATCAAGTGCTGAATAAATTTTATAATATTAGTCTGGGCCCTGTTAAAGTTGATAATAGTAACAAGAAATAAATACTGGAGACTATGTTTCATTGCAGATAAGATTAGACGGAGGAAAATAAATCTTTGCAGTCCACTTCATATGAGCCGTTCCTAAAATTTAAAAATAAAAACAAATAATAAATAAATAATAATAAATAAATATTAGGGGACAATCTTACACAAATCGACCTATTCCCAAACTAAGCAAAGCTTGTACTATGGGTACTAGACGACGATAAACACATACTTATATAGATAAATAAATACTTAAATACATAGAGAACATCCATGACTCAGGTACAAATATTCGTGTTCGGTATACTCTTGCTTGCCAGAATTTCATTTGCCCGAATTTTATCTGCCATAATATACAACTGCCATAATGTTGTTTTCTATAATTTTGTATGCCATACTCATTGTTTACCATAATAATTATATGCCAGAATCTTTGTTTTCCGTAATATCAATATCAATAATCTCATTTTCCATAATCATTGTAATCCATAACTATCACATGCCATAATATCATTTGCCATCCATCTCAACATCCATAATATTCTTATGTGATAAAGTGGGTACGTATTGCAGTGTCTAATATTTTTAAAAAATACCTCGAACCTATCCGCGATCCAAGTCGGTTTTACCACTAAGTAAAAATGAACTTTTCTCTGAGATTACCTAATGCCAAGATATGTAGTGTTGTATCGTAGGCAGTAGGGAATAGGGGCTTAGTGGCAAAACCGACTCGGATCGCGGGTAGGTTAGAAGACGGAAGCGGGAGCTTTGCTCCCGCTTTCGTCTTCGAGGTTATTTTTTTTATAAAAGAGCGGAAAAACCAGCAAATTAACAAAGATGAATCCGAATGCATGTTTAGTATGGCGTTTAAATATTCTATTAACTAATAATATTGCAAACAATAATCTGGAATACAATACGTATCGCATTCGTATCATTATGACATCCAATATTCGGGTAAACAAGAGTATGTCAATTAACTATTATGGTAAACTAAACATTCGGGCAAATGAAATTCGAGCAAGCGAAGTTCGGGCAAATGATTATTATAGTATATGAATGTCGGGCTAACAATAGACAACCATTCGTGTTCATCACACAAATGAATGCCCTTACCGGGATTCGAACCAAGGACCTCTTGCTTCGTTGGCAGGGTCACTATCAACTAGGCTAAAGCGGTCGTCAAAATCAAATTGTTAATATTTTTTTGTTAGTACAGGTAGGTATTGTTCTTGCATTAGTTTAAAATATAGTTTTTTTTATATTTTTTTAAAATGCTTTTTAACCGTCGTTCATCTCAGACTTTTACCACAGCACTTGGTAAGTCTTACGTGACGATAATACATGAAATCATGTATCCTGCCTATAGGAGTAGACACGGACTACTCATTTCAACCTAATACGAAACCTTCGTCTCTCATCCTAAGTACATCCTCAATAGCTTTAAAATCTTCATGAACTGGCCCTTATTTACAGTTATGTTTTTGATTTTGGAACGTTTCCATAAGCCTTCCCCCAATAGTTGCCCTAGCAGTCGCTGTTAAAATTTTCTGACTAATCACAGAAACCTATACCTACTTACTTGCGATTATTTGAGTTGGCTGAATTGCAAAAAGCAATTCTATCGTCCTAGGTACAAGATCCCAATTCCAATGACAATTTTATAAAAAGGCGGCACATTAAATAATTTCAACCCTAACCAGACAGGCAAACATATCCTATCTTTCACATCACTACGTTATTTAACCAAACCCACTCAACCCTATTTTAATGCGCATAATATGAACTATTTCATAAAAATCATGAATTAGAAAAATGTGGCTGTAAATAAACTCTTAAAAAAAACTATAATAATATGAATAGATAATACATGACAACAAAGTTATCTTATTAAATATTATTGACGCTCGTGAAATTATTTTATTCTGAATTAAATGGCCTTGTGAAAACGCTGTGGCATTTACCGCCACGATTAACGTTCGGTGGTGATCGTCCCGCGGGGCAGACAAAGGCGCGAAAACGTTATTTTCTGCTCGATTCACAATATCACCCCTCTCTTTTTAAATTACTTTACTTGTGGGTAGGCACTTATGAGTGCAATGCAATAGGGGTGTAGACTCAAAATGTATTATTACTTCAAGGAAGGCAAACAATATGTGTAATGACGAAAATCCCATTCAAATATCCCTAAAAAATTACGAATCTACAATTATTTGAATGTTGCTTGTTAGAGGGAGGAAGCGCTTGGAGGCCGTAACGCCACGATCCTCGAGCGTTATACTAACTAAATTAGAACCATTTCATTTGCATATGATGAAGGTGGCTTTTTGCGGAAAAGGGACGGCCATGGTCCGTCTTAAAAATTTGGACACGTAACCTTGTGATTATTTAAGGCCTCTACCCACCGGACGCGTGTCGTGCATGGCGCGTGACGTGCGCGGCGCGCGTCGGGCGCGGTTGAATCGGTATATTCACACCGCAAGCGGGCGGCGTATAGTAACGCGGGGGTACGCGGCTGCGACGCGTTACCAACGTGTGTGCCGCGCGTCTGCCGCGCGTGTGCCGCGCGTGTGCTGCGCGTGTGCTGCGCGTGTGCTGCGCGTGTGCTGCGCGTGTGCCGCGCGTGTGCCGCGTGGCTGCGGCGCAGCAGCAGCACGGACCCGCGCGTCATATCTCTCTCACTACCAATACCTTTAATATGTATCTCACTATCTCTATCACGCTTGGCGACGCGTCAGCAACACGTGTGCAGCGCGGGCCCGCGCAGCTCACGCGGCGCGCACGACACGCGGCCGCGCTGCCGAGTTGTAACTTTAACGCCGCGGGCCCGCGTTCCAATTGCGTCCGATGTGTGTTTGAAGTGTAGTTTCAATGCTTTACAACTTGCGCGTGTGCCGCGCAGCACACGCGCCGCGCACGACACGCGTCCGGTGGGTGGAGGCCTTTAACCTCTTGCGTTCTTTATTCTCCATTGAACGACATTATTAATCCTTTTTCGAGAAAATACAACATTAATATTTGTTTTTAAGCAGTAACGCTGCTAAAGAAAATTATAAATTTTTAAATGAAAGGAAAAATTAAAAAATTTAATGCTCCGAGCCGGAATCGAACCGGCGACCACAGGCATTCATGGCCCGTCGCTACTACCAACTGAGCTATCGGAACAATCTGGTTCGGGCACCAAATCCTTCAATCAGTTCCTTCATATAACGCCTTAGGGAGGCGTATGTAGCGACATCTACCAGAAGACTTAGGCTTCTTTACGGCACCAACGTCTCAAATTATGTTGAGAAATCGTCAGTAACGATGCGCCACCCCATACTAAATTAATATTTGTTTTTAAGCAGTAACGCTGCTAAAGAAAATTATAAATTTTTAAATGAAAGGAAAAATTGAAAAATGTATTGTAAAATGTATTTAGTATGGGGTGGCGCATCGTTACTGACGATTTCTCAACATAATTTGAGACGTTGGTGCCGTAAAGAAGCCTAAGTCTTCTGGTAGATGTCGCTACATACGCCTCCCTAAGGCGTTATATGAAGGAACTGATTGAAGGATTTGGTGCCCGAACCAGATTGTTCCGATAGCTCAGTTGGTAGTAGCGACGGGCCATGGATGCCTGTGGTCGCCGGTTCGAATCCGGCTCGGAGCATTTTTTCAATTTTTCCTTTCATTTAAAAATTTATAAAATACAACATTATTGATTATTTTCTTTAGTGTCTACTAGACCTACACCCTATTAATAGAATTATTTTTGAAGATTGTTCGCTATCGAAATATTTATAAAAATATAAATAGGATATCCATAGATATCCATAAAATTATATAAATAGGTACTAATACTATAAATGCGAAAGGAACACTATCGCATTTATAGTATTACATCATAGAGAGTCACTTAGACATAAGTTTAAAAATATTAATATAATGAAATTGCATTGTCAATATATCTATGAAAATATTGTGTATAAAGACATTGTCAATTTTAGGAAAAACTGTGACATACATAATATTAATACTAGAAATAAGCATAAGCTCGCGGTGCCCACCACTCGGCTCAAAAAAAAATTATTTATTCTTCCTGGAAACGTAACGGAGTTATCTATTAATAAATTCAAGAACTATGTGAAACGTAAACTTATTTCGAAAGCTTATTATAGCACACAAGACTACATGAATGATAAAACTTCCTGGGACTAATTTTGACTGGATTTAAAATTTATTTATTCCTTTTGGAAATTTTGACATTGTGTTTTTAATTAATTATTCTCGTTTTATTTATTATTTGACATTAGATTTTCTTTCTAGAATTATTCTAGACTAGTATTTTTTTATAAAAATGTTTACTTCATATAAATTGTACTTTTTATGTTTAATAAATTACTCTAAGTATAATTAGCTTAAGATTATGTTTCTACCTGACGATTTGAAAGTGCTTGTTACTGGGCACCTTTATACCGTTGGCACGCATAAACCACTGAAGCGATTGAGATGTAATTTTGGATTATTGGATTAATGGAGATAGTTTGAAACCCAAAGGCCTTCCTTAATAATAGCTATCCTATGTCCTTATATAAGATAGCTATTATCCAGGAAATCATACATTGTAGGGTGAAAAGGTGGAAGGAAGTTTGTACGTCGGATTGATGTTTAAGCCTACGCCTGAAATACTTCAATAGTAATTATCCCGTAAGGCGATTAACGTGAACTACGCAGATGAAATCGCTGGCAAAATCGAGGCTGATGATTGGTTTAGAGTTACCTATTTACCTACAGTAATTTAGTGTAGTAATTAAGGATGCAACTTAAAATGTATCCTCATAGATGTATATATGTATCTATCCTCAAATATATACATATTTGTGATAAATAGGTGAGTTATCGCTAAACGTACTTAGTCATGTTCACGTTTAGGATTTTCTCTTCGTCTTTATGGAAGAATGAAATAAATAACGACCGAAAACCTCCCTGATCCATGTTCGTGTGATCCCTGAGGGACCTCCTACTTTTTCTCGTATTTGTACCCTGGTAGCAGCAAAGCTTACATTATATAGCACCACAAGTATACACGATTAAAGGTCTATGCAGACTGCGTTTTTTTCACGCGCTGTCGACGCGCGTTCCCCTCCTATTTTTTTTTATGTTATGGAGGCAAACGAGCAGACGGATCACCTGATGGTAAGCGATTACCGCCGCCCATAGACACCTGCAACACCAGAGGTGTTGTCAGTGCGTTGCCGACCTTCAAGGATGGAGCTCTGGGAACCTTACTCACCATCAGGAACACAACACTACAATACCTACGGAATAGGCAGCAGTGCTCTTATGGCTGTGGTCTTCTGTAAGGCGGAGGTATTCCTCCAGTCGGGCTGCTCCAGATTCAAGCGTGATGACATTACGCTGTGTCCTACCTAACAAATGGTACATATAAGTGGTATACCAACATGATATCAATTATTTTATTGATAAACAATAATGAGCCTAATACAGCTTTCAAATGGTACCTACTGTGGAATAACATGTCTGACCTAAGCCTCATCAAATTGGAAAATGGAAATAACTAAAGTTAAATTTAAATTCAATTGAAACAAAGTTCAAATTACAACGAGCCTCACTCCCCTATCAAGGAATAATATATTTACGTTTATTGGATTGGTATACGCTTTTATTTATCGGGAACGGCGGTGTATCAACATTATTAACGAGACATTCACGGTGGAATATCATTTGTCCATCAAATAGCTCATCAAACGTTTATTGCCGGCACTTTGATTAAGAAAACCAATCCGCATATTCTCCACCAATTCCATCCATGACCATATCTTATCGAAATTTGTAAAGGTGGTGCCATATCGTAAGAATTAAGATATTGAGCCATGTATAGCTTTGATCTTATTTTCTGTGAACCTTATGCAAAGGGTACTGTACTGTACATCAACGGTAACAAATATTATACCCATTCATAAAATCTGAGAGTTCTATTCACGTAGCAAGATACTATAACGGCATATGTTTTACAAACATGAGTCAAGAAATTATTACGAAATCACGTGTCTGAAGATATTGTCAATTAACGTACTTATTCCTAAAACTTACCAATTCTATTTAAACTTAAATGTGTTTTGTCACTTACTCACAAACTCAGATGTAAAGGTGAAGATATGCGAATTGTAATGGCATTTTGGCTAAAATAGGTTGAATCAACCTTTATTAATAAGGGTAACTACCTATACAACTTTAATCTGAAGGGCTTGTAACACCGCATCTAATTTAAAACTTCAATGTGAAATGAAGTTTAATAGCTTTTGTTGTAGTTGCGGCCTGAAACACTGCGCCCAGGGAAATTACACGTGAAAGGAAATACGAAAACGAGGACACGACGTCTTCTTGGCCGGCGCAAGCGGCGCGAGGCGGCGTCCATGACAGTTCAGTGCGGCTACTACTAAACGGTAACTTATTTTCACTGTGTATGTATATGTCACCGTAAAATTGTCAACTTCGTATTATAAGCTGACGCGTTAGATTATAAACTGTCCTAAGCTAACCTACCCGTCAGTTTATAATCTCACTAGGTGGACTGGACTATGAACTAATAGTTCTGAGAATGTTGCGGTGACATAATACATTCTATCGCACATGCATAATATTTGAGCGACAGAGATAGGGTGTATGAGAATTGTTGGGAAACCAACTTGTTTCAATGACATATTGTGGTGATCATGGTTACTTATGTAAAAGGTTTCGAAATCACCATTCCTGTCTTATTTTGTTATTGAAATGCATGAGGTCTTGAAAGACAAAAATAATTGAAGTGGACATATTTCCGAACATATCCTCAATGGCAAAAGTTACCAAC
Source organism: Epinotia demarniana (assembly GCA_945867215.1). Taxonomy (NCBI): domain Eukaryota; kingdom Metazoa; phylum Arthropoda; class Insecta; order Lepidoptera; family Tortricidae; genus Epinotia; species Epinotia demarniana. Next base: position 29,944,808 of record OX244261.1, on the reverse strand, counting down.
AATAAATATTTAACTTTGCCCCAGAAGATTATCTTCACGCTGTTTTAATGACCGTTGTCAAAACCTCCATCCAAATCCAAGTGCTTATTCTCAAACTATTAAAATCCATGGCATTTTAATAGTTGGCGTGAATGCGAATTCGTGTTTCGATTATTTTAATTAATATTTTAATTACCACGGTAGCCTGAATGATAGCAATCGCAAATGAAATTAACGGAGAAGTTCCTTATTTTTTAATATTTTTTAAATACTTTACCTATAATACATATATGTATAAATTTATTCAAAGCGATATCGCCGTTATCTTATGACTTGACCCAAATACGGGCGTTATGATTAGATCTACGGTCACCCTCTTTCAATTAATCCATTAATTGAGCAAGAATCTCGCTTTTATTGCTGGACATTGGCATTCTAACGGAAGATTTGGCAGATGGATCAGACGGAGACAAAATAAGTTAGGTGTAGCGGACAGTGTCATGCGGGTTCGTATTAAGCCTCTTCCTGTAGTGTTGGTAGATTAAAACATTGTTAGGAGGTCTTCAGAGGGTTTGTTTTTATAATATCTTATTATTAATTATAATATTTATAATTTACAAATGGGGAGCAATAAGGAGGACGTGTGTTCCCTCCACGTACGTCATGACAAGAGGCCGGGCCAGTGTTGCCACAGAGTACATCCTCATTGGATGGTGCGTTTACATGGTTTCTCTTAGCCATTATTTAAGGTGCGCTCACACTCTATTACGCTTCCCGGTTGTGCCCTAAAGAAGCCCGGTGCTATATTATAATGGCGGCTGGCGACTGCAGTAGGACTCTACTACAAGCGCGTTGGTGACTTAATTTAAGGATAGAGACAAATGCAGGGCACTCTGGATATGGGATGACAAAAAAGGTTGAAATAAATGCAGAATGAAATAAATTAACTGATGAATTGTTTTGTATGAAACAGAGAGATTTTCCTCGGATCCCCTCATTATGATGATAATGATGAGAGAAATTTTGAACCGAGTTTTGTACAAGTTAGTCCGCAGGCCACACTTTATGTCATATTATTGCAATTGAATGCGAGTATCGTGCTACTGAAATGAGACTGCTTCCGAACGAGCCAGAACGAAGTGCAAGGCTCACATACGGGGTGAATTCCGCGACATAATTCCGTCGACGAAATTCGCGACGTTTTCCCATAGTTTCATTTGTACTAATTTCATTCCATAATATTCAATAGCTTGCTATTATTTGCCCTTATATCAGATACCATAATTTTTGAGTGCCACAATACTCAATTATCATAATGTTCAACATCCCTAACATGAGATACCATTATATTTACCTTCTTTAATGTTCATAATCCCTAATATGTTATGGCTAAAAAATCATTTATATTACGGTTCATAATTATCCAGGCTGTTAAAATTTACTACTGCCTAAGCACTGGTCCTTGGGTGTCTTGCGACCGGCGACCCTCAGAGCAGAAATACAAACTCCGCGGTTAGTGGGGCTTCGTCGAACGGCAGGCGGGTCGGAGTGGCTTTGTACTTTTACTATAGCATTAACACCGGTAGGTTCGTTAGATTTCTTATGACCCTCAGAGCAGAAATGACAGCCTTGTGAAGCGGGGCTCCGTCGACTGGTAGGAGGGTCGAGGTAGATTTGTAGTTACAGTCAGGGGTATTCATATAAGTACGATAAGGAAATAAGTATCTGTACAGGACTCTATTGGCAATGTCATAAAGGCGTGAACAGATATTTATATCCTTATTTATGTATACGTATATCAATACAGTCTGTACCCTACTGACTGTAGTCCTACTGTATTGCTAAAAAAATCTGCTATAAGCCAGAGAAAACGCGGGCGGGGCGCCTCCACCGCCCGCTGTTCGGGCGAGCCGGGCCGATGCACGCGCCGCGCTGGTAACGTGCCCGCGGCCCGTGCGCCGGCGCCACTTAATCAACTCGTGTTGAAGCAGGATGCCGATGTGTTTTCCGATAGCTGGCAGACCCTGCTCACTAAAATAAGTGCACTAACTATGTTTGTGTGTAAGTAGTGTGATACTTGTTTAACTTATTAAGCACCATTTTAAATTAAGTAACATTGTAGGGGGCTTGGTACTTTATTGTTCGCCTATAAATGTAATATATCAGAATTAAATACACTAAATACAGTTTTTAACAGAACCATAGAAATGTAGGATAGGTTGGGTTAGAACTGTGACCCCATAAAACCGAACTGCTCACAGATATGTGGGTTAGGTTAAGTTAAAACGGCGACCCCCAAAGTACCTAACTGTTCGCAGAAATTTACCGACAAGGTGAGCTCACTTTTTTCCAGAAAATGATTTCATTATTCTGTAACGTGAACTTATAAATACATACATACATTCACGTCTTTATTCCCAAAAGGGGTAGGCAGAGCACATGAAACGTATGACCCAGCGCCACTTTTAGCATAAATGTGGGTATAAAAGATCGACAAAATGTGATATCTGAGTGACTTATAAATAACAATTTAAAATATGGCAAGTGAAGATGGCATTTGTATCATTCTGGCGTCTTACATTCTGGAAACTAATATAAAGTGAAATCAACATTATTATTTTTTTACATTATGGAATATACAATAGGGAATATGCATGTGATTCAGAAATGAACGAAAAAAATCATGAGTAATCTTTATTGCTTAGTAAATATACACACATGATTATTTTGACAAATAATCATGTTTCTATTAACAAATTTAATTATTTAAAAGTAGTAATTTTCAAATTCGCTCGCAAATTTCCAAAACGCAACGCTATTGGCGGAGCGAATCGTGACGTCACCGTACACTCGGTGTCTACTGTCAACAGGTCGTTTGTATGATTATTGAAAGTTATTCGCAATGTTTAGCCGTTGTTTATGATAAATAATCAGTGTTTTTTGGGAATTATTAACTGAAAGCAGTGACTCCTTGTGAAAAAAGACTCGCTACAATGACTGGAAGCGGTTTTGTCAAGGCACAGTCGGATAATCTGCCTAAAATTAATGTGTTCATGATGACTAAGTACGTAGGTACCTCGTAGAGGTGTCTTTCTTAAATAATTGTAGTGTAATAACAAACTAGTACATATCTATATTATATAATCAAAGATATGTAGGTATTAGGTATGTTGCATGTTGAGAACATCTTTATGGACATAACAAACTTAGGTTGTTTTCGTCAAGAGTTATAAATAAAACAAATTTGTGTAGGGCACTCAGTAAAAACAAAGAAACTTAGCTAAAACGTCTCGTGATCAAAATCAACACACGTAGCCAACGGTTGATCAACAACAATCATAATATTTGTAACATTAATAACTACAAAATTGGGAATCAGAATAGTTTTATGAATAAGTATACTTGTAATTCATTTTTAGGTTAGGTTATTGTTTATATTAATCGCGAGTCCTAATAAAAAAGATTTTAGTTACAAACATATTTAATACTCACTTCGAAATGATCTTCACGGCAATATAAACTACTCAAGCACGATACATTATATCTCCTCATCGCTTTACACCGCTTTTTTCTTATATTTGCATCTTTGGGCATATGAAAATATATCACGTCAGGTGCAGTTTTAATGTTATTTTCACACATAGGGGCAATACAATATTTATAATAAGCTTTTGTGTGCTCTTCCGTTACAATAAGTTGATCTTACAAGCTTTAATCACTCACTTTTATTAAAACTGTGAATCAAACACTTCGTTGTTAATTTATTCTAAGTGCACGGTGACGTCACAAAATGAGCCCGCCAAAATGGCGGCGTTTCAATCGTCCGAAAATGATAGTAGTTTTAATTAATTTTTTTTAGCTCATTTAATGATAGTGTGAAAGTGTAATATTTTTTTCCGGTTTTATAATTACTTATAGAATCGTTTAAAAATATAAAAAAAATACATGAATATACCCTATTATGGCAAATGAAATTCGGGCATATGAGATTACTGCAAATGAAATTCGAACGATAATAGAGAGCCACTTCGTTCGCTTCGCTCGCTCGTTCAAAAAACCACTAATGCATCTATCAGTGATATGCATTGCATTTTTTTCCGTTGCGCATGAATTCCGCTTGTTGCATGAGCCCAGCGGGCATGCGGTCGCATAATTCAGTCTGTATGCGGCGAGCCTAATGTCTCAGAACGCGCACTCCAATAATTCCACAAATCCACCCCCAGACTTGAACCGAATAGAATCCACTAGCGCAATATGTAAACTCTTCGTGATTAAATTCCAATATCCAGTTTAATATGTTGCGAATTATGACATGAATGCAAGATGTATCATGCTCAAACTGGCATTCAGTGCTCTATTTACATATGTAACAGGTTCTTGATGACCACTCGGTCTCACGGCTGGCAGGTAAATAGACGAGGTGTATTCGGTACGTATCTGCATGAGAGCAAGATGAATCGCCTCAATATATCCACCGGGCCAGATCGTTATCTCGACATTAAGCGAAACTTCATTCACTGAAACTTGACTTGACGTATTTCGTGTTTGAGAAGTTTCTTAAGTGACAATTTGCACGAGTACTGTCTTAAGTGCTTAATTGACTAAAACACTGGAAATAAAATAACCGGAGTGTTATTTGCGTACCTTTTCGAACAAGTGTTAGGAAAACTCAATTGTCATTTCCCAAAAAATACATTTAGATCTTTTTAAGACATGTTACGCTATCGAGTAACAGGTGAAGAAAAGTAGGTTACATATTTACTGTATTTGGGCAAAATGTTATCCCTAACTTACTGGAAAAATATATAAATATAAATAACTAGCATCTGCCTGCGACTCCGTTCGAGTGGAAATCGTTTATATCGTAATTTCAAGACAGACTCACTTTGACATTTATAATATTAATATGGATAGTATGGACTGTTTTGAAGGAATTCTTGATTTTTCAGGATATAATACTAACCTAACTATTTATGTGTCCAAATTTTCATTATCTGTAAATGGCAGACGGCATTTTTCTCTGTTCCCGATTTAAATGTGTTGCCAAGTATTTAATGTTAATGTTGATAAACGTAGGTAACTTCGTGCCACTCAACAATTGTATATGCAAAAAATGTAATAACTTTGTTTACCTTCTACACTATTACTGGAAATTCGTGCAATCCTACACTAATTTACTGCCGAGTTCGAGAAGCCACATCTGTCAGATATCGCTTTTGTCTGAGGATATCGAGAATTGTCATAATATTGATGAGATGACAGGAGATCAAGTCGGGAAATCTTTTATGGGTTTCGTAATAAAAGAAAAGCCTATTAGCGAAGTTTTCTGCCTCGAGCGATGGAGGGTGGCCGCCTGATCGCGATCCGATTGTTAACTCCGCGACAACAGTCATTTTCTGGAGTACTGAGCTTTACTACCAAACTATTATAGTACGATGACTATGTTTACTGACGCGTAATAGTAGGTATATATATACGGTACGGAAATTTATTCATTTTATTCTGCAAGAAGGCCACAATGGCACTTTTAAAAGTCAAATTCTACCAGCGTTCATTTCTTTCATTAACAGTTATACAATACAATCAGTATTTATGACCTATTCAATCTGAAAGCCTCCGTAAAGGTGCCCAAAGAGAACTACATTATTTATATATACTGACGACTGACGAGGTGCCTTTCGTGTGGCATGATTATTGATTGTCCTAAAACGTTTTGATACACAATTTGTGGCATAACGTTGAATCGCATACTTTTTTATTTAGCATTCTTGTTAAAAATCTAAATTCATAAAAAGGATACATAATATTAGTATTTCTACGATTGCAATACAAATATGCCTTACAAGTGAAATAGTCATTTTGAGGATGGAAACGGAAACACAGAAAGTGAAAAAAGTAGTAAGAAAACACATTCGAAAATCGGTTTCCAAACCTCAAAATCCACTCTCAATTAAATGGAATGTTAGCCGTGAAAGCAAAAAATTCAGGATGACATAATTGCGATCACGTGAACGCGGCGACTGAATGCCGTCGTGACGTACTGATGGCTCTGAAAGCGCACCACTGTGCCTCCCTTTTGATGAAAACCATGATTACACCGTACATACGTAAGTACTTGCATAGGCATGCCAGATCACGTGACTAGTCGGAATGGAATCGACAAATTCCAGATGGATGGAAAACTGAAAAGTGCTTTTTTCTACTCGTCGACTTTAATCTGCGTATTAGGACTTCATAGACCAAACTATAATCGTGCCCCATTCAATGTTGGATACTCTATGGCACTTCTGACTTAACTTATTCATAAGACAACAGTTTAGTCAACTATAAAAAATTTGAAAATAGAACTTCATGTTTCGATTCAGTATGACCTTGTTTAAGGAGACTCGATTCAATGCAAATTTGCCAATGATGGCGTTTCGGAACGTAACACCGTCACGGTACCTGGCAAATTTATCTCTACTTAAACACACTTTTGCGTCGCTTCTGCCTTGTGATTAGCCAAACATTTTAAAAATATATATTGTATTGGCCAATCAGAAACCGGACGTCGCAGATATTTTTCTTTGCTTTGAAAATTTGAATATAAATGTTTTGTGTGCATGTTTGATTGTGTTGCCTAATAAACAAATTATTATTATTATTATTATTAGAACTAAACACCTAATAAAAATAATCATGACTATCATGAGTGACAGTGATAGTGAGAAGAATGCTTTGGCCGGTACTCCAGAAGAAATTACAACATGTAAGTTGAAAGTATGGTACAATCCATCCATACTAATATTATAAACTAGCTTCTAGATTACCTACAATGACTTTTCATTGGCATGGCGTGGGTAGCCCTCCCCCCCACAAGGCTGATGACCTGGTAAAGGTCGCGGGAGTCCGCTGGATGCGGGTGGCGCAAGACCAGTCACTTTGGCACTCGTTAGGCCTAGGTCCAGCAGTGGACGTCTTTCGGCTGATATGATGATGATGATTGACTTTTCAATTATTCTAGTTAACTCGTAGAAAAAGTATTGTATAATAGTCACATTATTAGCTCTTAAAATCTCGTACCTTAATTAGGCCACTCGGCAAGCCTCGTGACCTAAAAACGGTACTCGACTTTAAGAGCTGTCATCGTGAAACGATTGTATAAAATACTAATTTTGTAGTGAGTATATAATGTTATTTTAATAACATTCCTGTTTTTCGGTGTCAGTCGTTCTTGTGTCAGCTCGGAAGTCATCAAAATATTTCTATTTTTTATAATTATTAACGCAACGGATAAAACGATTAAAATTACATATTAAAAAAATTTAAAAACCTCTGATATTTGCATTTCAAAGTCCAATATCTCAATAACGGTTGAACAGATTTTCATGAATCATGGCTAAGAACACTCGGAATACAATTTCCTATGACACAAAAAAGCCGCATTCAAATCGATCCATCCGTTTGGGAGCTACGATACCACAGACAGATACACAGATACACAGACACACAGATACATAGATAGACACGTTAAACTTATAACAACTAAACTCTTTGCGTCGGGGGTTAAAAATATGTAAAAATGCGTTACAGTTTTATCAGACCGACATTTTTGGAATTGAGGTGATATGAAGGTGCTTTGAAAATATTTAGAGGATTTTTTAAAAGTTAAAACTTCTTTAGCGGCGCTGAGCACTTTTTGGGATGGGCAAAAATTGTTAAACTCGCGACAGATTTTTGTATGAGAGATTCGGGAAGAGGCTTGGGGGCGGGGGGAAACGGGGGTCTGACTGGGGGCACATCGTTCTAATTTTTACTTTTTTGTTAACAGTATAAGGTCGTACCACATTTTCCGTAAATGCAAATTCCATTTTGTTTTATCAAACTTTTATATTTTGCTGTTAGCCGATTGGACTTCATTCAAAACTGAACACTTATCGTAAGGTATAAAGCTGTTAAACATTTTTTGCAATTGCATATTCTGCAAATAAATTTGTAATTTTGTCCACGCGTCCTTTAGCGTTTTGCCATTGAGCAAATTCGTATAGTTCGAATTTGGACGTTATTCCTAAAAAGATAAAGCTTTGATAAATATTTGGCAATGGCAAACACAAAAAGGTATTTTATTTCATCGTCTCCTTCATCAATTTAGCTGAGTTCAGTAAAGTCGAATATTTCGAATTTGGACATTATTCCTAAAGAGATAAAGTTTTGGAAAATATTTGGCAATGGCAAAAACAAACTGGTATTTTATTTCATCGTCTCCTTGATCAATTTTGCTGAGTTAAGTTGAACTATAGCGTACTACTAATAAGGTTGTTATTAGATATATTGGCACGTGGGGGGAGGGAGGGAGGAGGAAGAAGTTTTCACTTCTGCCGGCACTCCGAGTGCAACCCAGTCTTTTTTTTTAACCTTCGACGAGAAAAGAAGGGGGGTTATAAGTTTAACGTGTCTATCTGTGTATCTGTGTATCTGTCTGTAGTATCGTAGCTCCCAAACGCCGATTTGAATGCGGTTTGTTTTTGTGTCATAGATAATTTTATCCCGAGTGTTCTTAGCCATGGTTCATCAAAATCTGTTCAGTCGTTTTTGAGATATTGGACTTTCAAATAAAAATGTCGGGGCTTTTTCAACTTTTCTAAGTTGTAGTTATTATAATAGACGAAATATGCCAGCAGCTTCCTACTCACAACTTGATGAAAGGGATTAATCATTACATAACTTCAGCACGCTCCTTATTTATTAAAGAATACTGTAACACATTTCAGTACAATCGTTACCTAAATATAAACGTAAATATAGTAAAGTAAGCAAGTAAAAATTTATTACCAGAAAGATTCAGTACAAAATATGCAAAGTCGATGACCCCACACTAGGCTAGGCCTGTATCGTGGAAGTCAAACGTAAACCAAACACATAGAATTAACCGAATGAAGTGCGGTCCGTAAATCAAACTTAAAACTAATTAAGCAGGATATATGAAATTTTTGACAGCAATTTTTAAATATTAGTAAGTGTATGTATGTATGTAAGCACTTTATTGTACACAATAACAGGTTAAGGAATATACATGTCACACAATAGATCAAAGTACAAAGGCGAACTTATCCCTATAAGGGATCTCTTCCAGCTAACCTTTGAGCAATTGAGAGGAAGGTAGGTAGAACGAGATAGGCAAACTACTAGTGACTATATTATGTAAACTTACGACATTAGGTTCAGCAAAAATAAATAAATGTGTGTTTGTGCGTGCGTGCGTGCGTGTTGTCTGTGTGTTTGTGTGTGTGTGTGTGTGTATGTGTGTGTGTGTGTGTGTGTTTGTGTGTGTGTGTGTGTGTGTATGTAACTGCGTTGCTAAAATGTTACTGTGGAGTGGCGTGAGACATTGGTTGGTGAAATTTAACTTAAAATAGAAAGTATACTTTCCGACTTATTGTAGTCCCATGTAAGCAACAAGTTCCGAATACGCTTTTTGGCCTCAAAAATAAAGCAGTGCCGAATATCACACGTCCTAGTTAACATATTATAAATATGGGGGAAAAGGAAGGATTTAAAACATTTTGCAAAACTGGTCTTTAACGCAGGCTTGGGCACTTTGAAAATTCTCTTTTTTAGCAATTCAGGGAAACTTGGGGAGTTTCTAACCTGTTTGTGCATAAACAAAGTAACACGCAAAAAATATAATCTACGCACACTCAAGACCCGGGCCTCCTCAAAAAGGTTCACACTGGGAAAACGCCGGGACTTACGAAGGGATACCTTCAGCACCGCTCTCTGGGCGCGCTCCAGGACGATCAGGACAGACTTAGAAATGCCACCCCAAGCAAGGATGCAATAGTTTAGAATAGACTCACACAGTCCATGGTACACTATCCTAAAGATTCCAATCACAAGCCTCCCTTAGCAATTTCATAGTGTAAATCATTTTATGTACCCTTGCAGTTGTCAGTGATATATGCTCTTTAAAATTAAGTTTTTCATCTAAAACAATCCCTAAGTATTTTAGGGATAGGACTTTGTGTATACAATTACAGCTGCAACTGGTGACGAAATGATTTCTAGGGATGATACAGTATTGATTGTGAATTTTTAATTCCCGTAAATCATCAGGAGGGCGTGATGAGGCCGTCTTATGAAAACAGAGAAAATGTGTTTTGCTTGCATTAAGGGTGAGGAGATTACGCTCAAGCCACTCCGATACCTGTCGAACGCCTTCCTCTGCTGCACAATGGGCCGACTGCCACGAGTCCCCGTGGAAGATCATGGCAGCATATAGCATACTCTAGTTTAGTCTAACATAGTTTAAATCACATATACCATAGCTTTTGATATACGAATTGTTCATCCTGTAAATGAACAAAGAAATAAACTTTTTGGCATAATATTTAAGGCAATGGGACCCAATCTCAGCATGAGCTGCCCAGAAATTACCAGCGCTGGTTTTCAGAATCAAATCACAAAAGAAAAAAAGAAAAAAATCAACATCTTCTATAGTTATATTATAACGAGGAAAAATGTGTGAGGTTGTACCTAGCTTTGCAAAATTTTAGTTTTTAATTAGCAGTGATCGTAAATTTTGTAGCATTTTTGGTGCAGCGTAGTGTTGGTAACGGAATTGGTATAAAGAATTTCAATCCGAATGCTTAATTAGCGTTAATATTAACCTTCATCAACCATTTTGATTGATATTGTCATTATATGAGTTACGTATCTGGAACCGCTTCTACGATTTCTGGATAGCTATAGGTTATATTGGTAGGGTTTCACTTGTTTCTATACACTACGCGAGCGAAGCAGCGCGGGCAGCTATTATTAATAGCGCGTCTGTTTAAAGGCGTCCCATTACTGTAAAACACTTGTTTACAAGCTTTTATTTAGTTTCACCTGTTTGTCATCAAATCTTGCAAGTTAAATTTGACTCACTTTCCGGTGACCGATTGAGCTGAAGTTTTTGGTATAAGTCACAGAACACCTCCACTAGAAGCCTAATGTTTGTAATTTTGTTCCCGACGCGAGTCACCAAAGCATGAGGAAGACGTGAGGGGAAGGGCGGGTGCTAACAGCGTTGCGATTGGTCGATGCGCTCGCGCGCGGAATGCGTAGAGTGATGGGACATGTTCACGTACAAGCATCCTAATTTTTTAGGTACATTTTAAAGTAAAGTAAGTAACTACTTACTATACTTCTATCTTTAAGTTAAGGTAAAGTATAGATTGTTTTGATACCATTTTAATACACAGTAAGTTAGGAATCCTAACTGGTATCGTAATTTTTTGCTGATTAATTATGGTAGGTACTTACTTTACATATTAAAATGGTAATTAAACTATCTATTCTTAAAAGTATGCTAAAAAACTGACCATTTAGTATTTTTGGTTCTAAAGATTAAACTAAAAATACTTCAGTATTTTTTATGGAAAGTTTTGGAGCAGTTTGATAATAAGTAAAGTCTCATTATTCCTTTAAAAGTTGTATTTAATGTTCTCATTTTAAAATAAAACAAACAAAACACGAAAAAGGCATTCGGCTATTTAGGATGGTGACGTATCTCATACCAACTCCGAGTTCCCTCGCACTTTCTCGAAGTTCATCATCAGGCCCATTTTGTGGCACTGGACCCGACTGCTCACTGAGAGGATTCTAAGAAACCCGCACAACGTATATCTATCTCACACTAACTCCGAGTTCCCTCGCACTTTTTCGTAATTCATCATCAGGCCCATCTTGTGACTTTGGGCCCAACTGCTCACTGAGAGGATTCTTAGAAGCCCGCACAACGTATATCTAACTCACACCAACTCCGAGTTCCCTCGCACTTTCTCGAAGTTCATCATCAGGCCCATCTTGTGACACTGGACACAACTGCTCACTGAGAGGATTCTAAGAAGCCCGCACAACGTATATCTATCTCACACCAACTCCGAGTTCCCTCGCACTTTCTCGAAGTTCATCATCAGGCTCATCTTGTGGCACTGGACCCAACTGCTCACCGAGACGATTCTAAAAAGCCCGCACAACCTATATCTATCTCAAACCAACTCCTAATTCCCTCACACTTTCTCGAAGTTCATCATCAGGCCCATCTTGTGGCACTAGACCTAACTGCTCAGCGAGAGGATTCTAAAAAGCCCATACAATCTATGTCTGTCTCAAATCAACTCCGAGTTCCCTCGCACTTTCTCGAAGTTCATCATAAGGCCCATCTTGTGGCACTGGACCCACCTACTCCCCGAGAGGATTCTAAACAGCCCGCACAACCTATATCTATCTCAAACCAACTACGAGTACCCTCGCACATTCCCAAAGTTTATCATCAGGCCCATCCTGAAACCTAGACGCAACTGTTCACCAAGAGCATTCTAAAAAGTTACTAAAACAGTAAAGTAACTACTACTACTAATACTTATTATATATTACACTATTTACTTTAAATAACGAACAATAAATAAAACTAAATTTAAGTTCTAATCTACAGAATAACTACTGAAACCAAAATAAACGAGAAATCTGTATTTTTGTTACATTTCTTCAAATCGGTACGAACGAAAGCACGTGGTTTGTCGATTGACCATCATAGCATCATCGGGACATTACTAGTCGTGACGTGTTTTCGTAAGAAAGGAATAGCAAATTGCATTTTCAAAGTGATGAAAAGTGACAGACATATTGTGTCTGTACCTCAGTATTCGCACCGGCCAGTATAAAATGGCCTCCGCTGGCTATAAATATTATCAATGAAATATTGAATTTGACTCAACTGTGGAATGAAATTCCATCTTTTCTGTAATTAGAAGTCTTTGACGACTTTCCGCACCACCTCACACTACAAAAGCCCATAATTAGCCGCGAAAATCCTATTTTTTTTTTTGTGGAGTCATGCACACTCTGCACAGGTCGTTAACATGGACGCAACTGAACGGAAAGGCGGGCGACTGCGGATTAAATAAGCGCAACAACACAACGCTTGGTGACTCGAGTCGCGAACAAACTGAGAAACATTAGGCTTCTAGTGGAGGTGTTCTGTGGTATAAGTATAATTTGGATGACGATTCAATATTATGGTACCATCGAGCTGAGATGATGATCGAGACAGGAGGTGACCATGGGAATTCCCTCCGTTGAGTGTGGGCTCGATAGAATCGTCTCAATGTTCATCATGGTATACAGAAAAATACAGTCGGCAATAATAAGCTTGTACTAAAAAGGATTTTTCGACCAATACTTGTTTTCCATGGTTTCGTAAAAGTTACAATTTGTGGAAGAAAATCAAAAGCAAATTATGTATAAAATGCAACACATGTAAATGATTTAAAGTTCCCCACAATTCTCACTTATTTGTGCCATAAGTACCTAAGTTAAATTTGTTGGAGGCTAAATCCAATAGCCCAAGCAATTAAATGGTATGAGGGAACGTAACTTTCTGCGTTAACCTAAAAAGGGTTAATTAGAAATCATTTCCGCTCCACCAATTTGATGAATAAGTTATGTTGATGGGATAGATGCGACGAACGGCAAAAACATGAATGAAAAATATTTTTTATTCCTACGTAATGAAGGTTTCAATTATGCCAGCATTTTTAAACGAACTTGATTTTATTGGTTACTCAAGCTAGTTTGTAATTTTTTTAAAGTATATTAAAATATTTTTTATTATATATGTCTCAGCAATAGACTGATCTTGGTCATAATAATAGTGTCGTTAAAAGTATTTAATAAGCACTACTTTTAGGCTTTTTCATATTTTTCAATTACATGGTTTGAAAGTTAGAGGATTCGCTCAAAAAGTCACAATTTTAGTGATCGTGAATCGCTCCAAAGATTATCTCTCAATATATTCACTTACTTAATCAAAAGAATTAAGAAAGAAGAATAAAGAGCTGAGGAAACCGGTATAATCCCCCATTAATGTCTAGTTTTCCCTCTGGGTTGGAAGGTCAGATGGCAGTCGCTTTCGTAAAACTAGTGCTTATGCCAAATCTTGGGATTAGGACTCAAAGCGGACCTTGGGCTCCTTTTAGGGGCACCATCAAGAATAATGCTAGTAGGATCATGATTTTTATAGACCTATCAATTGATATACCACCTAAAGTTTTTTTGTCTTCCATTTACATGTATGGTTTTGTTTTGTCATTTGATTATACAACTATGTAGCGGCTAACAAAACACCTACTCGTATATTCCACATTGAAATACATCCTATACTTTTCGAGTATAATGCCTTTGACATACGGACAGGCGGACAGGTGGACAGCCGGACGTGATGAAACTATAAGGGTACCGTTTTTGCCATTTTGGCTATGGAACCGTAAAAAGAGTGAAAAGGTGATTTTGACGGCATTACCCTGCTAAGACAAAGATTACAAAAATCGACACCTCTAACCTTATTTTTTAACGAGCATGTCTACAATTTTTCAAATATTTCATTTTTTTTTGTATTGGCAACCTAAGTAGCCACCACAACCATTAAAAATACAACATTACATGTAGTTTTTACGCAAAAATTAATCAAAGTTAGTTTTTCCCTAAAATTTTAAGTTTCAGGCCACTTTCCCTCATCGTGGTGTACAAAAAAAGTACTAGCACTACTATGGCAAGTGTTTTAGAAAGTTTACGCAACTAACCAAGATTCCAAAATGGTATAATACTCTGGGAAAACTAGGCATAAAATAAAATTAAAAATTCTAAACAAGAACCGACATTTTTTAATGTTGAAGTAATCACTTTTAAAAGGAGTTCTCTTGTATTTTTAAGGGTTGTGATGATAGCAGTGCTACTTAGGTTGCCGATACAAAAAAAATCGGAAATATTTGACAAATTGTAGACATGGTCGTTAAAAATACAATTAGAGGTGTCAATTTTCTTTTCTTTTTAATTCTATAATAAATTGATATATATATATTTCTTTTTCCTAGAGTAGTCATGAGGTCCATCTTCTGGTGCCAGCTTATCGTTGAATTTTGGGACAAGTTGTATATCCATGCGCTCTTCGTTTACATTTTCACTTCACATTAATCGTTCTTAACTAATCATTTAATCCACTAGTCATTCATAGACAGACATACCATTTAGGTAATAACTCATTACAAATCAAACGTTATTCATCTACAATACAAATCAAAAAATATGCATACATAATAAAAAGGTCACTTGGTCACATGTCTATCATGAATGCTTTGTAACGGCTTTAACAATACGCGGAAAAGCCAATTCAATGCATACTAATATTTTTGCAAAGAATTCGTCATTTAGTTTTCAAACATGTTCCGTTCCAGTAATCTATAGAGCGTTTTCACATACTTGCAGGGCTGGCGGGCTTTTGTATCGTACGTATTCTGCTATGGGCTAAATAAAAACTAGGCGCTCTGCATTGCGAATATTAAACCGCATGTTCTACTGCATGTTTGCTTAAAATAATTGCTCTAAAAATATACATCTGTAGCCAGCAACTCACTAAGGCTGAAGTGTTGGCTTTTTAATTTTATGGAAATCTAGCGCGGCCCGTGACATGTTTGTAATAGTGTGTTTTCATTTTATAACGTGCAATTAACTGAACTGCACGCTTATTTGTTTGCCTTTTAATTCTGCATTAAGGACAAATAACGTGAATCTTTGTCAAGCAAACACGAACTGTAGTACTATTTTTTTTTTAATAGACCAAAATATAAATCAATATGACTAAAGACTTCCGCAAATTATAATACATATACGTAATACAATACTTAATATTTTAATAGTCGCTGCAGTTATTACATTAATTATGGGCACATTATACGTACCTATAAGAAAAAGAGGCCAAGTACGTGTCGGACCACGCACAACAAGGGTTCCGTGCCTATTAAAAAGGTCGTTTCGTTACTGAAATCTTACGGCACTTACGTCCTTTTCTTTAAGGAAGGAGTTTTTTTTTAAATATCTCGAAAACCTTTAAACCGATCTTGTTCAAAACAATTTTCGCTGATAGGATTTAATAAGCCCTATTTGCATGATTTTTTTCATACTTTTAAAATACACGGTTCAAAAATTAGAGTGGAGGGACACAATTTTAGTGACTTTCGGGGGATTATCTCCGACTCTATTCACTTAACCAAAAAATTTGCTAAGAAACCTTATATTTATTGTGAAAGGCCTATCGAATGATGTGCCACATGTTGGCATGCAATGGTTTTTTTTTTCTTTTCAGTTTTATGTATGGAGTGCACGACGAAATTTTTTTTGGAATTTCATTACATAACAATGTAGCGGTAACACCTATCCTCAAATTTTTATTCAAATACACCTTATAGTTTTCGAGTAAAATGCCTGTGACATACGGACGGACAGACAGACAAACAGACAGACATGACGAATCTATATGGGTTCCATTTTTTGCCACCGTTTTTTTGCCATTTGGCTAAAAAGACTCGAATTATGAAAATGAATTTAGACTTGAACAAGTACGGATGCTGGAAAAAGATGTTTGTTCGATCTATCCGCCTAGACTATGTTTTCCAAGTTGCCCTTATCCTAAATCTATATTCAGAGTCTACGTAAGAAAATGTGTAATACTTATTCTTACTGTACAAACACCTTATTGAGAAAAGACCGAGTTGCTGAATTTTAGAAAGGTTATTCGACAGTTTCGACAGGATATGATAACTGAAGTGCGCTAAGAGTTTTATTCTATTCATAATAAATTAGGCTGTTAATTCTTTGTTCAACAGACTCTGTGATTGATACCCATTGCCTAGATTCATATTTTTTTATTGTTTTTATTCTTATTGTTTTTGTTTCTTCTGTTCTGTTCGAGGCAATAAATATTTTTTTATTTATTTATTTTATTAAACGTTTGTATTTGATGCATTGCATTGTGTAAAGTAGATGTATCTAAACATAGGTACTTACTTACTAATAGCCAAGTAGGGCATAGACAAATTATAAGTCCCATAAAATGTGAAAATGAGTTTACATCAGTTTGTCAAAAAACTAAGTTAAGACGATAGGTGAAATTAAATCAGTTTTAATTTACTCAAAATGAACTAGCTAATACTGAAAGAGGCTATATTACCAAACACATGAAAGGTATACTTACAATTGCGAAAAGAGTGAATTGGTCGCTCCATTACCGCCTTAACAAGGGTAGATACATAATGTCTAATAATTTATGACAAAGCATTTGTCGGAGAGAAAGTCTCAAGGATTAGAATCTATTCCTCTAAAAACGTCACCGAGCTTGTTGTCAATATGACTGGTAGGTACATCATATAGTAATTTTAAAGTGTTGCCATAATTATTGCTAATTTAGCGCCCCCAGAGCAGGTATTTTATTTTCCTGGTCGGGTTTTACTTAAAAACAGTCTCTTCAAAATAGAATAGCACGGGTCCAGACGAAGCGCCACTATTAAGCTCTTTGCTCGGAGTTATTAATTATGATCCCTGATGAAGTTCAATTACTAAGCTGGGCCCATCAATCTTGCCACTCAAAGACCGAGTGATGTATGACTCAGATATGGGCAGAAACCCACACAAATATTCGTTCGTATTATTTAGAGATCGTATTTTAAGACACCTAATTGATAGCCTCTCTGTTTCTAGTTTTGATATGCCTTGATAGTTTAAAGCCCATTTCGTTAACTAATAATTAACACGAGACAGATTACTTTAATTTGTAAAATATAGCTTCATTTACATTCCAGCAAAGGAAAACGAGAAATATCTATGAAAATTAAAATACTTTTGTGGCAGGTATTTAGACCGATAGAAATAATAGAAAATCTATGAATATTCCATCTGCGCAGAATCGCTACATCTATAGTTCTAGAAGTTATGACAGGACAGCTGATGTTTCCTGTGCTTCACGTCGCCTGTCTAACTTGGAAATCTCCGCTCCGTCGAGGCCGGTATAAATATGCAACAAGAGTGACTAAAGGCTTTTATCGTTTCCGTAAAAGCCTCAACGACGCACACTTTATCGATAAAATACAGGAAGTTTAACGTGTTTTCGGTACCTCATGTAAACTTAGGGTATTTGCATCATTACGTATCTAAGTCATTCAAGCGATTTTGACACGAAAATAAGTCTGCAACGCAGTACAAACTTGATTAGAACTAAATATTTGTTTTTTGATTAAGCCACTCTTCTCACTTCGCAGGGGCAAGTATATAAAGACGCATTGCGCTGCAGACATCTTTATTTATGCGTATATATACATATAATCACGCCTGTTTTCCGCAGGGTAAGGCAGAGATCAGGGACATCCATTTGCTATGATTTCGATAATACAACGTGAAACTGTGAACGACAAAAATAATTTAGAAATATTAATGCGCTAAAAATCTTACCTCCGATTTGTAAATTTTGTATAAGGGTGATTCGATTTTTCAATGTCATCGGTATTTACCAAACAGTAGCAAAAGTGATAATTTAGTGGGTGTGCTATTGCTATCTGTTGTATGGGAACCTTGCACTTTTTGACTATGCGCTGAAACTTGGCACAGTTGATCCTTAGGTGGTCTTGAGTGGATTCAGACCGGGAGCCATCGAGAGCCACCCCGCATTTAGGGGGGGAGGGGGGACAAGTTCGACTCCTCCGCGCTTTATTTAAAGCCATTTTTTTCTGAAACTATACACACTAAGGCAAGTGTTATATCATTTTCGGATAAATAAAGGATGAGGAATCTATTTTACGAACCAAAATAATACATTTTGGAACAAAAAAAATAAAATAAAGGAGAAAAACATATACAGCGTAAATTATTTTTATTCAATATTACTAATTTTTTTTTAACTACTTAAGATACATAATAACAAAAAATACGGCCATAAAGCCACATTAATTCGGTTTTAGAAAATATATTATTTTGTATATAAATATGTTAACAGACCGGAAATAAAAAAATATGCGTGAGTCAGTGCGACCTCAATGCATGTGTCGTCCGTGAAGGAAATGAAGGTTCAGTTTTAAAATACGATATTTGTGAATTATATGTGATTACTTTGGGTGTTTCGGTATTTAACATGAAATATTTTAAATGAAACTACGCCCTGTCAATTAATTATGTATCATATTTATCACACGCTCCACTGCAAAGACACTGCAACCCTCATATATCAAAAACCATCAAGCCGTTTGGACTGTAGCCCGTGAAATAGAATTTTCATGTCCACAATCCACATATATACATACATTAATGTATTCACACACACGCTCGAAAGACATAACCGTCCTTCGAATCGACCAGCACGGCTATCACAAGACGGCGCGCGAGCTCTCTCGATTTTTCTCGTGGGATTTTTGTGCATTTGCCTTCTCATTTTCACAAAGCGGATGATGCAGCTCAGCGGAAGCACCTTGAATTCCTTTGGTTGCGGATAGCCTTTACCGAAGTAATTCATTATTTGTCTGGCATGGGCATGACATTCACACAATAAGTGTTGCATAGTCTCATCCTCCTTGCCACACATTCTACAATCTAAACTATCCGATAGTCCCATCTTGGCCAAAAGATTATTCCCCTCGTTCCTTCCCCGAAGTGACCTGTTACACCCCATATATGATTCTGAGGTGCTTCCTACTGGATCTCCAGAGTTTCTTAGTCTTGCCGGAGTCCAGTCCTTCTATGAAGAGCTTAGAGTGCATGCCTTAAGCGTGCCTCACTCCTCCGCTCGTGTTGGTGTTTGATTTTGGCGTAGGCTTTAGAGGCCGAAATTACAGTTCCCTGGGAGAGCACAAATGGTTCTGGACCTACAAAGACCCCCCTCTTGCAAGCTCATCCGCTCTTTCGTTGCCGATGAAGCCCTCGTGCTCTGGTGTCCAAACTAGTTGCACCTTATTGTGCTTTCCAAGCTTGTTCAGTGTCTGGACGCCATTTTAGACAAGTCTAGAATTCACTTTCGGCGCCGTAAGCGTTTTAAGGGCCGCTTGACTGTCACTGAGTATATAGATAGTCTGCCCTCTTGTTCATATATTGTGCACAGGCAATTATGGGGTATGTCTCCACCTGGAACACGGTTGCCAAACTGCCCATGCTTACACTAATGTATAATCATTCGCATAAATGCCTGCTCCCGTACCGGATCCCATTTTTGATCCGTCCGTGTACTATATGCTGTCTACGATACCAGACCTCGGTTCGTTGGTTCTAGGCCTTCGGCCCATTCAGCCCTGGATCATTGGAAAAGGCTAGGTATCAACATCTACGGCGAGTACACCACTCACCTGCGCTTTACTGACGATATAGTAGTCTTGGCTGAGACCATGGAGGAATTAAATACGATGCTCGATGACCTTAGTGAAGCTTCCGAGCGAGTTGGTCTGAGAATGAACATGGATAAGGCGAAGATCATGTTAAAAGCACATGTAGTACCAACCCCAGCAGACTGCTCTCTGTGCGTGTGTCCCAGACTCCTCTCTAACTTTAAAAAGAGTCAAATGGCGAATCCAACTCGGCTGGGCAGCGTTCTGGAAGCTACGGCACATATTTTCATCCAATATTCAGCAGTGTTTCAAGACGAGTCTTTGACCAGTGTGTGTGTGTTTGACCAGTGATGAAATATGACACTGGAACGTGGTCGCTTACTATGGGCCTCACAAGAAGGCTCAAAGTCACCCAAATGTCAAGGGAGAGGGTTATGCTGGCAGTTTATCTACGTGATCGTATCAGAAATGGGGCTACCGCAGCGGGAGCAAGGTAACCGCTCAAGATAGACCTTCGAATCGCTAAACTTAAGTGGCAGTGAGCGGGGAACATTGGACGTAGAGCGCCGATAGTCAGCAAAGCTTATGCATCACACGAAAAAGAGTCAGTGCCCAACCATTTTCATAGCTAGAATCATTTCCATGGTACACTTGGTGACATCGATTTGTCGGTGTCGAAGGTAGATACGACAGGTAAACCACCCTAAAACATGCGAAACTATAGGAACTTCGCATTTGACAATTAAAGGATTATTTATTTAAACCGACCATCATTCTCCTAGCGTTATTCCCAGTTGTGCCCCTAAAGGAGCCCAGGGTCCGCTTTGACACCTAATCCCAAGATTTGGCATAGGCACTAGTTTTACGAAAGCGACTGCCATCTGACCTTCCAACCCAGAGGGAAAACTAGACCTTATTGGGATTAGACCGGTTTCCTCACGATGTTTTCCTTCACCGAAAAGCTAACGGTAAATATTCCTTACATAAGTTCCGAAAAACTCATTGGTACGAGCCGGGATTCAAACCCACGACCGCCGCTTGACAGCCGCATGCCTGAACCACTAGGCTACCGTAGCTGTATTTATTTAAACCGACCGTTGAATAATAAAACACATGAGGGTCGCTACACTCGCTAAGTACTGAGTGTGTAAATAGCTGACACGCGCCGATGGTGCTGCGTCGGCGTAGGATTTTGGTCGGCGACGGCGGCGCGGCGCTCATATCTTGTGTAATTATGTATGCATGTATGTTTGTATGTGGATTGTGGACATGATAATTCTATTTCACGGGCTACAGTCCAAACGGCTTGATGGTTTTTGATATATGAGGTGTCGTTGGATTCCTTGCAGTGTCCTTGCAGTGGAGCGTGTTATATATAAACTAATGACAGGATTAAATGAAACTACGCATTTAAAATATTTCATGTGAAATACCGAAACACCCAAAGGAATCACATATAATTGACAACTATCGTATTTTAAAACTGTACCTTCATTTCCTTCACGGACGACACATGCATTGAGGTCGCCCTGACTCACGCATATTTTTTTATTTCCGGTCTGTTAACATATTATATACAAAATAATATATTTTCTAAAACCGAATTAATGTGGCTTTATGGCCGTATTTTTTGTTATTATGTATCTTAAGTAGTTAAAAAAAAATTAGTAATATTGAATAAAAATAATTTACGCTGTATATGTTTTTCTCCTTTATTTTATTTTTTTTGTTCCAAAATGTATTATTTTGGTTCGTAAAATAGATTCCTCATCCTTTATTTATCCGAAAATGATATAACACTTGCCTTGGTGTGTATAGTTTCAGAGAAAATTGGCTTTAAATAAAGCGCGGAGGAGTCGAACTTGTCCCCCCTCCCCCCCCTAAATGCGGGGTGGCTCTCGATAGCTCCCGGTCTGAATCCACTCAAGACCACCTAAGGATCAACTGTGCCAAGTTTCAGCGCATAGTCAAAAAGTGCAAGGTATCTTGCAATAGCACACCCACTAATTAGTTTGAATCCAACGCAAATATCGATTACAAACCGGTCCGAGAAGTACCGATACAGGCAATATTTATTTACCTCGTATATAATGCAGCTAAAAAGATCAAAGAAAACATCACATAGGACCATTGTCTGGTGCTCAATTTGTCTAAGTATTCTACGGATAGTGGCGAAACTTTTTCGATAAGGCCGACCGATAACAGCTAAACTCCGCCGCACACGAAGCGTATTCCACTTGGCACTCGCCTCTAAATGGGGCTTAATTCAACGTGCGTTAGGTATTATTATTATTAGGAATCGATTTAGAATCTCTTGTGCTCGCGCGCCGAGCCTAGTGCGTCGGAACGACTGTGCGTGAATATGACGAACCAAGTCAGGACGTATGTTAAATCTTATAATTAATAGGGTCTAAGCTAAAGGCGCAAAGTACTTTAAACATTACATCGGTTCTCTATTGTATGGGCAAAAATCATTTCCCAAAGTGTCACTTCCCAAAAAATGTTCCCCAAATGATCATTTGGCAAAAAAACACTAGTCAAATTATTGTTTCGCATTATATCACTTGGCAATATCTCCTATGGCAAAATATTACTTCGCATATTATTGTTTGGCAAAGTTTTACATAGTCAAGTTTCATTTGGTCAAACGTATTATTTAGCATAACATTCTTTTTCCAAATTATTGCGTGGCATATGATTTAGATCCTAATTGTGTAGTGCATACGAAATCTATTTGAGTGAGATTACATAATTTTGCTAAGCGGGTAGTTTGTAAAAAACAAAAGTAAATAATTTACAGGTAAGTTTATGTTTAGGTGTATGTTGCCAGTGATGACATATGGCACTGAAACGTGGTCTCTTACTATGGGCCTCATAAGAAGGCTCAAAGTCACCCAAAGGGCAATGGAGAGGGCCATGTTGGGAGTTTCTCTGCGTGACCGCATCAGAAATGAGACTATCCGCAGCAGAACCAAGGTAACCGATATAGCCCTCCGGATCGTTAAACTTAAGTGGCAGTGGGCGGGGCACATAGTACGTAGAACCGATGGCCGTTGGGGCGGAAAGGTTCTCGACTGGAAGGCGCAGCGTGGGTAGGCCCCCGACAAGGTAAACTGATGACCTGGTAAAGGTTGCGGGAGTCCGCTGGATGCGGGTGGCGCGGGATCGGTCACTTTGACACTCTTTGGGGGAGGCCTATGTCCAGCAGTGGACGTCTTTCGGCTGATATGATGATGATGATGATGATTTATGTTCTTTTGTACTATAGGTACTTAGGTAACAATATATATAATGCAAATAAGCAGCTTGCATGCAAGCGAGCCCCGAGTCGGTTTCGTCCTTTTCATCGAGAGTCTCCAGCGAATCGACGCCACCCCGCTGCGCGGGGTGTCTATTTCTGGTCTGAGGGACACAAGTGAACCCTAACCTAGCCGACCAAAAACAGAGTTCGCTTATGACAAGCCATTTTTTCCACCCTGGTACCTAATGTGCGAAATGAAAATTTTAACAAATGTTTTGTTTGGAAAACAATATTAGCCCGAACAAAGTGTTTGCTTAATAAACTTTTGTCTGAATAACACTTGACAAAGCAAAATTATGCCAAATGATATTTTGACCAAATGAACAAAATGCGAAACAAAAATGTGCTATTTGTTCGTTTGGGAAATGAAACTACTGCCATAAGTTTTGTGGGAAGTGAAATTTGGCGAAAAATATTTTGCCGAAACAGCAGGATACCCATTACATCAACTATACGAACTATACCTATACGTTATGGTTATTCTGATATCACATATGAATTAAATTGAAATTGTGGGTCGACGAATATTTATAGACTAGTTTTCTTTGCGCTGCGTTTTCCGGTACGTGGTATCCACTCGAGAACCTTTCCGCCCCAACGGCCATCGAGTCACCTGAATGCGGGTGGCGCAGTACCGATCACTTTGGCACTCTTTGGGGGAGGCCTATGTTCTGCAGCGGACGCCATTGGATATTATTTACCTTGATATTTTTGACCTTGACTCTTTACATATTTTTGACTCCTGTTTTGTTCACATGTTTATGACATACGTGGGTGGAT
This sequence comes from Epinotia demarniana, assembly GCA_945867215.1. Classification (NCBI taxonomy): domain Eukaryota; kingdom Metazoa; phylum Arthropoda; class Insecta; order Lepidoptera; family Tortricidae; genus Epinotia; species Epinotia demarniana. The sequence continues at coordinate 29,920,592 of OX244261.1, read as the reverse complement.
ATTTTTGACCCCTACTTTGTTCGCATGTATATGAAAAACATAGTGTAGATGTAGATATTTGTGGCTGCTTGTTTGCGTACATATATTTGTCTGTCATTGTACTGATTTTTGTACACATTGTACACATTTTAATGATGTTTTAGATGAAATCATGACACCTTTACAAAAATCTAAGTAAAGCAAGAATAATTTTGGTACAAATACGAACCTATCAGCGAAACCCGTTGCTGCGTCGAACGCAATCGTTTTTGTTTAGACATTATGAGAATGTACGAATTGTCGTGAACACGGATTTCAGTGTATTATACCTTCGGAAGCTATTTTGTATCGCGTCGTGGAAAATGGTTTCGATTGTTTCTACAGACACTGAAACTTCCTCTTTTAGAGCTAAGACAGGTAAACTTCGTTTTGTTTAAGTCCCTTGACAAGGTTTTGTGTTGAGAAGTCTTTTCCTTTAGCTGATGTTGAAATCTACAGGTAGGTATTTTAAAAGTAGTTTATTAGGTAATTAAATACTATATATTAATATTATGTACAGTTACTTAAACCTTTATTCAATAAATTCCTTAAGTTTGACGAGACAGATCAAATTTCCATTCAAAAGTCTACTGGACCTCCATCTCCGTTAGAAATTCTAATCTCAATCTAATCCTACTTCCTACTATATTATATATATAGGATATATAGGATAGTTTTTATCCCTTGTCCACGCAGACGAAGTCGCGGGCGGAAGCTAGTATTATATAAACCGACCATCGCACGTAATTATGAAATTAAAAAGTTTTCAACTTGTGCACGTTTCAGTAGGAAAAATGCCCTCTGATTCAAGTAAAGGCAATTTTTTGAAGGCTCCTGAGATTTTATCAAGCTAGCACAGATTTACTCGAAAGCCGGGAAACAGGAAAACCTGTTTTTCTGAGTTAATCGTCTTTATACGCTCAACTCGCGGGCTGCTTCATTAAAGAGGAAAATACGGATTCGGAAATTCTTCGTTTATTGTTGCTCTACTTAAGTCTAAAATAAATGTTAACTTAGATAAGTAAAACCTTGGTTTGTGCTTACACGTTTCGAAAATTAACATCAGCATCACGTAACGCATAGTACGCGTGTCAGGTAGATCCCATCAAAAACATAAATGTGAAAGGCTGCCAAGTTCGATACTATGGGAATGCTTCGCCTATAAAAGAAGTGAGATCTGAATAAGTACCAAGTTCCATAAAAATACCTCAATTTATAATAGTCAGAGAAACGCACACCGGTTTTTTTAGCAGTTTCCTGATAAAATTTATTATTTTCAGTACTTTTTTAATGATGTTACTTGGCAAGTTTTCACACACCACACACCTTTTCAATGCAATGAATCGACACCTTTGCACTGCAATGTGTCAAGTATATAATTTTCTATTAAAACTTGCCAAGTTACATCATTAAAAAGTACTGAAAATAATAAATGTTATCAGGAAACTGCTAAAAAAACCGGTGTGCGTTTCTCTGACTATTATAAATTGAGGTATTTTTATGGGACTTGGTACTTATTCAGATCTCACTTCTTTTATAGGCGAAGCATTCCCATAGTATCGAACTTGGCAGCCTTTCACATTTACGTTTTTGATGAGATTTCATTTACTTTTGTTAGGTGTAGGTTCTTTATTATTTTTTTATCACTTTTGCTACTAAAACTTAGTGTATCTAGTGACCTGCTTTGCACTTCGTAAATCGTGGGTTCGGTTCCCGCAACAGACACACACAGAGTAGTGAACAGTTTTATTGTTCTTGTCTTTAAGACAAACATGTATTGTCTTAAATTGGTATGTATCTAAATTTAAATAAGTCTTATCTCATTTCCACTCCATACCTACTTATAGTAGAACAAAATACACATTCGTTGTTTTCGAAACCGACTCACACTTGGCCGTTTTCAGATTTTTACTTTATTTCGACCTAAAGACAAACCTTCGAGCCAAATTTCAGGTCGGTACGACCATTGGAAGAAAGACCCATTTAGTTCATTATGACTTCATAGTAGAACAAAGTTACACCTTCGCTATTTTTAAAACTAATTCACACTTGGCCGTTTTCAGATTTTTCCCTTTACTTTGACCTTAAGACCTATCTCCATGCCAAATTTCAAGTCAGTACGACCATTGGAAGTGGTCTAGGTTTTTGATGAGTGAATCAGTGAGTGAGTCAGTGAGTGTATAGTAAAAATAGCGATTTTCTTACGTCAATATCTCAAGAACTGCTATAGAAATAATGAAATTTTGTATTCTAGTCAATTAAGGGGATGTCAACAGACACTCGAAATTTCATATGCGTAGATAAAATATGTTTTGAGTTATAGGGTGGTCGAAATTGACCCGATATGTTTCGTGTAATATAACCCACGGCCGGTGTGTCGCTTTTTTTTGCTCGAACTTGGCGGACACACTGCCGTGTGTCTAGATTTAAATGTCATAATGGTTTTATAAAAGGAACAATGACAGCTAAATTATCCTAACGCACGTTTGAAGCGTTACATGATTATCCTTCTAGGGAACAAGAATACTAAGAAGTGTTATCGTGTAGAGTTACCGAGGTTACAAGGTTAACACATTTACTGATATAGGCGTTAACATTCAAACAAATTTGATTCTAGGGGTTCAATAGTTCAAATAAAACACAATAAGGAGCTTGCAAACATTCACATGTGTCTAAATTATCCCTTAGTAGTTTTTCAGTGCTATCTGATGCTCAATACGACTACTAAAGTTATTATCTACTCACCGTAATCGATAACAGACCGACTTTTTCGAGACATTGCGCCTACCTTATATAAATGCTTTGTATACCAAAATTGACTACAATTCTGTAGACCATATACGCTGCGACCAAATGATATACATATAGACCTGTGAAATGTTAGTCTCCATTAGTCTGACAACGTCTCAGACCTCAGAAGCCGCCCGGATCCTCTCGCTGTTTAATTATTTGTACCTGTCTGCCTATATTAATGCCGTACCTGCGTCTATGAGACAGTTAACTGACGTAGGTTGGGAAAACGTATAGTTAACTTAATGTGTACCAACAAAAGAGCTACACTTTGACTAACGTATCTTACTAGCTTTAAGGAGTAGCGACTTTTTAAGGCATAGTCAAAAAATACGTACGATAAAAAAATATAGTAAAGACTTGAGACCCCTAAGAAAACCGAATAATAACGTTCATTACCCTCACATGAATAAAATAAATAATGTCATATTTTATCAAACCCAGGACGAAACAAAAATAGAAGTTGTTGTATTATTTCAAATTGTTTGATGAATTTATTTCAAACTGTTCTATTAAGTTACCCTAATTAACCACGAGGGCTGGCTTTGAATAGTTACAAAGTTTCCTTCCTCGTCACTGCTTTTAGGCCTATATTAGCATACACTACAAGTTTTCTAGTGTTAAATGAACTGCCAAACCTTTCTTCGGTATGAGGCACGGTTACTCTGTGAATGCCCCTGCATGGGTCAAGCATAGCTGGTCGTCTTTCACTCGTTGTTCGTTAGCTAGGGATCAGCGTCCGTCCGGTTTCCTTATCAAGGCATATCCGGCTTGGATCCATTTTGTTTCTTTGAGAATGTACTCGGATGTCCGGAGGTACTCAGAATGATGGGTATAAACTATAGTATCTACCTCTCCAGTAACCGCCCCTTTCTGTTTTGATCTGTCAATAGATTTTAGTTGACATTGTAATGTTGCTATAATTTACGTATCTTACGAGCGGATAAAAACCGTTATTTTGTTCGGCTACATTACATTGTGTTTTTTAAGACTGGTAAGTTCAGAATTACAGACGAAAATGAATAAGAACATGAAGTCAATTAGCTGTTGTCATCAACGAACTATGAGGGTTGCCATAATCTGGTTTATTTCTCTTTTAAATCTCTTAATAGAACACAAAGGAATGGTCGGCTGACATTAACATATTACTTAAAATTATAATTATTAACCACATCCACAAGACGCTCGACATATATCGGATCCCCATACAAGGGTAATTTGGCTCTCATTTAAAAACGCCGTCGTTTCAGAATTCACAGTTAGATCTTCCTAACGAGCGTACAATGCGTTACGTGATCGACCTGCTGGAATAACATGAAACTTTGTGTACACAACGGGATCCAACATATATAGGTCTGAAATTACCATAGAAAAGAAGTATGACAGGAGTTTTTCGTAGACTATGTTTTCTCTAGATATTTTTTATATTATATTTTTTGCAACAGAAGCTATTTCAGACCGCCATTTTAAAATGAGAAGCAAACGTTTGTATGGTGACTCGCGCGTCCTGGGAACTCTTATTAGGGCGTGAGATGATGTACGTCTGATTAGGTCTTCTTATGCAACCTCTACATACAGTGCTGGCTGGACTATTCGGAGTTGAAGTCAAGCTGTCTGGAAGTTTATAAATAGAAGAAGTCTTGAATACGTCAAAGAGTAGCCGCCGAGGCTTTGGCCTCCAGGCGACGCTACTCGTACCTTTCGGAAGTTATCTCAATAAATGTGTTAATGTTCTAACGCTAACGTGTCTCCCTCTACCTCTGAGCACCATCCCTACAGTACCGACCTACTTTCTACTACTCATGCCTGTTTTTCCAAAGGACATTATCTTGATTTTAAAGATGGAAAAGTAGCCTGTAGCCCACAATACTCCTTAAGAGTCCGTATATAGCCGTTTGCTGAATTCGCTAAACTTTTTGAGGTCATATCTCATTAAATATTCGTTTTCCTAAAGATTTTATTGTGTAATATGAAAGATCATTTCAATTAAAGTTGAATAAGCGGAAAAATTGTTTACATTTAGCCCTCAATTTACCATATTTTGGCTCAGTCCAATCGCTGTTTTCTCAATTTTCGCTCGGAGACGTGTAAAACGACGTGGATTTGAAGAACTATTTGATTTCTAACCTACATGAAACAAATATATCCATATTGGAATGATAGTCTTCTTAGGAATAAGCGGAAAACATTTTATAAGTTACATATTAAATTGTTGAGTAAAACCGTATTTCCATCCAACAACTTTTGAGTAAAAACACACGAAGAATCGCCAGTATTTTTGGCCATTTAGCTCATTATTTCAAAAATATGAAGCCATAACAAGAAACTCTAGTTTAAGCGCTATTCGTACAAACAAAAATATATTTATGTGTAGAAGTAAATTTAAGCATAAAAAATATTTGAAATCACACTAAACTTCGTAATAAAACACCGTGCACGGCGCTCGATTCGGCAGTACCGGCTTAGCCGTTGTCCGGGTTGGACCTGTACGTCGTGTAATTGTGGCTATTCACGAAGGCTACCCCTCGACTAAAATATTATTTTGATCTCCGGCTAGACATAGTTGTTACCAACGTCGGGGTCAAACTATACTAGTGAGACATTCGTGAGGCTAATCGAGACAACTTACGAATTGTATAGCTCCAATGTCAAATATTTTACGAGTGATCGTGATACTTGATGAATTTTTATAAACTTTTATTTAGTTCACCTATCCGTTGTCTGTAATTAAATCTTGCAAGTTAAATTTGATCCACTTCCCGGTTTCCGATTGAGCTGAAATTTTGCATTCATGTATAAATTGGATGACAATGTAATATTATTATGACATAAAGCTGATCTGATGATGAAGCTGGAAGGTGGTCATAGGAACTCCGTAGTTAAACGACGCAACCCTATCAAGTTTGGGCTCGTTTAATTTGTCTTGACGAGTACTTTGGTATTATATGGTAACCAGGGTCTGATGATGGACCTGGAAGGTAGCCATGGGAACTCCGTAATTAAACGACGCAACCGCATCGAGTTTAGGCTTGATTAATTCGTCTTGACGGGTACTTTGGTCACCAGGGTCTGACGATGGAGCTGGAAGGTGGTCATAGGAACTCCGTAATTAAACGACGCAACCCCATCAAGTTTGGGGTCGTGTAATTCGTCTTGACGAGTACTTTGGTTCTATATGGTAACCAGGGTCTGATAATGGAGCTGAAAGGTAGCCATGGAACTCCGTAATTAAAAGACGCAGCCCCATCGACTTTGGGCTCGTTTGACATATCTATATGATATGGCGTGAATATGCAACTCCAACAAATACAGGAAAAATTAAAAATCTAAAAAGTTAAAAATTTAATAAAAGGAGAAAAGCTTGTTATAAAACAAGCTTTTATTATTTGTTAATTAGTTATTGTTATTAGTTACATCAGTCCACTTTGTGGGGGGTCCAAGGTCCAACGGCCATCACTTTTTCATTTGTAACATTCACAAGTACTTACAAACCACCGCCATAATATGCAGGGTTGACAAAAATACCAATATGAATAGTGCAAGTATTAATATCGGTCGCGCATTCGCTCCAACGGTGCGCTATACAGCTACAGTAAGCTTGTGTGCGTGCTAGTAGTATTTACACACACACTACGCACTACGCGTCTCAAAATACCGAATCCTGAGCGAGCGCTTTTTTTAATAGCACTCTTAAAGGCTATGCCTAAAATCGGCTTTTTTCACAAAAAAAATTAAGCTATTTCTGCTTCTTCTTCTGCAGCTTTGATAGTAATTTGTACAATATCATTCCACCACTTGTACAGAACTCGCGCTTTTAAAGTGTATTATCGTTTTGCACCTTGTAAGTCATTTATGACCTACGTATAGTGATAATATTTGCTGAAGTTGTTTCATCTTTCACTTTAGTTGTGGACGTACGGTGCAACATGTTTTATCTCCATATCTTTTTATCGCCCATCTTTTCCTTGGTCAGATTCTTACTATTCATGTCGCTAATGTAGTATACTATAAAACAATATTCATAAATTGATTGGTTTTATTATTTTAGATTCAAGTATGGCGCCTAGGAAGACAAACCGTTCATTTGGTAAAGTAAAGAGAGAGAAAATATTTAGTTGTCCTAAAGATTTAAACCAGACTATAACGAAATCAGCACAACGCTGGAATCTGGAAAGGTTAACGAATTATTAATATTTATCAGGTGATTAAGCTCATACGTTAGGTCAATCAACTGTTATCAAAAATAAACTGTACCTACATTTCTAAATTACCTAGTATTTTATTTCAACACATACACTAATGTTATACTATAATTCAGGTAAAAACTATTCACCTAGAATTGAATAACCTGGAAACTGAAAACTCTAACAGTAGTTAATTATCGACCTAGTGAGCGGAAGCGAATAAGGTCGCCGTTTCAGCTTGGTCAAAAATGCTTTCGTATGTCTGTCCGGATTTCCGGCTGTTCTCCTCTAGAGGTCGCATTTCTCAACCGACGTGAAAGGGCTTCGTTCAAAATTGTCTAGCTATCGCGGTCCTTGAGATACAGCCTGGTGACAGACGGACAGCGAACGGGTCCCGGTTTTTACCCATTGGCTACGGAACCCTAAAAAAAGGCACCAGTCGGCCATACGTTTCCAGCAAAGCCAAAGTTACTAAGTTTTAAGATGAATAAAGATAAATAAATATTGGGGACAATCTTACTCAAATCGACCTAGTCCCAAACTAAGGGAAGCTTGTACTGTGGGTACTAAACGACGATATACATACTTATATAGATAGGTAAATAAATACTTAAATACATAGAAAACCAATATCCATGACTCAGGAAGAAGTAAATGCCCATACCGGGATTCGAACAGAGCCTCCAGCTTCGTAGGCAGGGTCACTACCAACTAGGCTAAAGCAGTCGTCAAACAAGTAAGTACTTGAATGAATTTTAAATTTCTAGTAATTACATAAATACATTATAATTAACGATACAGTTCTAAGTAGGTTCCCTCTGTTTTGGCATATTTTTGAAGTGAAAACTTCTTTAGCGGCGCTGAGCACTTTTTGGGATGGGGAAAAATTGATAAACTCGTGACAGTCGTGACAGATTTTTGTGATGTCACGTGACCGTAGAATTGGGAGAGATTCAGGACGAGGCATGGGGGCGGGGGGGAAAACGGGGGATTGACTAGGGGCACATAGTTCTAGTTTGTACTTTATTGTTAACAGTATAAGGTCGTAACACATTTTCCGTAAATGCAAATTCCATTTTGTTTAAAAAAGCAAACTCCTATATTTTTTGTTAGCCGATTCGACTTCATTCAAAACTGAACACTATTCGTAAGAGTATAAAGCCGTTAAACACTTTTTGCAATTGCATTGTCTGCAAATAAATATGTAATTTTGTCCACGCGTCCTTTCCCGTTTTGCCATTGAATAAATTCGAATAGTTCGAATTTGGACGTTATTCCTAAAGAGATAGGGCTTTGAAAAATATTTAGCAATGGCAAAACAAATTGGTATTTTATTTCATCGTCTCCTTCATCAATTTTGCTGAGTTAAGTTGAACTATAGCGTACTACTAATAAGGCTGTTATTAGATATATTGGCACGCAGGGGGAGGGAGGGGGGAGGAAGGGTTTTTTTTTTTGCAAAATTAAAATTATTCAAGTTTTCACTTCTGCCGGCACTCCCGGAGTGAAACCCGGTCTTTTTTTTAGTAGGAATTCAATTTCGCATAATCTATGTAGCCATAATTGACTTTTCGCATAATAAACTGTTTTGGCAGAATTGAGATTCGCATAGTTCGATTACGCTGAATTTCAATAGCCCGAATATTATTTGTGCATAATTTTGATACTCCGTATCATGTTCACACAGAAAATACATGAGTTTTTTTTTTGTTGATTGCCTGATATTTTATTTCAACACAACACGTATAACAAATATACAACACATGTGTTGTATATGTATTTATATATACAACATTTATATATTTATATGAATATAAATATTAAGTAACGAAAAACTCAGATAAAACGGTTAAAGTATCAAAACTTTTCTACGCCGACCTAGCACTCGCTCGACCCCCACCACGACACCTGCGCTGGCGCGCTCGGGAGACGGGTAATATACCTACAATCGAACTTTTGCCGGGCCGCCACGGACTCTTAACCCTATTCCCATAGTTGACTCTTACCACACCCTCGGGAAGAAAAGATGGTGATGCTGACACCACACTTGGGGAAAACGGAATAAAATCAGAATCAACAAAACTTACATTGCTTTTTAACTTGTGACTATTTACTTCTAGGATGGCCTAGCTATTAATAATTTGACGTACACTTGTTAAGCCCGTGATATCATCATTTTATCATTATTTAATTTGTTTTTATTGGTTTGTTATTATTATTTTCCTTTCATTTTTGAATTGTATTTCAATTGACTTTTATTTAAATTATTGTTTTTCTATTCATATACACTCTGACGATCTTTTAGTGAATCCATGCCATTTTAATTTTATAAAATGATATTTAATTTTATAAAAAGTATTAATCTAATCTAACTATCATATTATGTAGACACTTATTTCTTCTATTGTCGGCATAATAGAAACTCGGGCTCACGACGAAATTTAGTCAAACCATGCAGCACAGCATCATGACAGATAAGTAAATTTTAAAGGCCGTTTTACATGATCATTAATATTAAATTAAATAGAACACAAAATTGGTTTGGACGGTCATTCTCCAGACAGGCATTTTTGTATGTCCTCGCGGTTAAAAAATATAAATGTATTGAATTTAGCAGATTTTATATTTTTGGATCGTAGAAGGAACTTGTATTGAAGTGTACATGAATTTCCAAGTACATATTCAATAACCTTCTTGGACAAAAAAAATACCAATACCCCCTTCTCCTCATTAACACGTGGTGTCCCACTTCCGAAATCACTTACATACTTATTTTCCCTGATGATATACCATAGGAAAGTTGAACGAAAGTATTTTTATTAAATAATAGATTAGATATCCTCTTTATAAAAAAAAGTATTACATATATTTAATAATATATAATTAAGATATGAAAATCTAGAACTGTGTCCCGAGACCCGTCCTCATGCGCGCGGCGCGTTAATTCTTGTTCATACGAGTCCATTGAAGTAAGATACCTACGTCGCTAACACATTTCGCGTAAGCCGTCAGTCGTGCCCAGACCCCCGTGGTGGAGAGACGGGTGAGTGTTGTGCTGACCACAGACAACGAACGTAAGCATCTCATTCACGCATTTTGGTATTCGAGAATTCTCATTAACACGTTCAAGTTTTAAAAATCAACCAATAACTCTAAAGCTCTGTGAATTATTGTATACATTAAGAAACTCAGTATTTACCAGCTACTAGATCTTCCAGTTTATTACATCTACTTACAATGAGTTAAAAAAAATTTACTACTATATCCTCATTCACACGTCTCATTCACGCGTAAAAAGTGAACGCGTTAATGAGAATATCTAGAAAATATTCAGTTTAAAAAGGTTTTTGATATATAATAGTAGTTTATGCTAGTGATGATGATAGGAAGAAGGCGTTTAAGACGCTCAAATATTCACCCTAGAAAGCCAGAAATTCTCATTAACGCGTCGACTTTCTCATTAACGCGGCTGAAATTCTCATTAACGCGTCGACTTTCTCATTAACGCGGCACACAAATTTTAAAACCTTTATAGTTAATTATCCGCTAATAATAATTAAGTGCCACATGAACATTTAAGTTTGAATGGTTGATTTATTTGATATAAATTTTATCAAAAAGCAAGTGGAAAAAAAGCGACGCGTTAATGAGACTGAGAACACCAATCTGGAGAATGACCGTGGACTATTTCTATAATTTGACTTTAATATAGATCCATTATTAGTGGAGCAGGTTTCCACGTTCTCAATGTTACAAACCACACGAAAAATACTGTACGCGTCCATCGACCCGGTCCATGTGTAATTACACATGAAAGGACGGAATAAGACCGAAATGTCTCGTGATTAAATCTGCCTTTGCCCGCAATTTCTGTTTCATTGAATCATTTAATTGAGTGGAAATACTGAACGTTTGGGGTCACATTTCAGTTTAGTGTAACTTCACTGAACACTTGCTAGTGCAGCATTATCGCGTTATTCCCGTGGAGTCCTTTTCAACAATAACGTTCGTTAAACCGGTTCCTGGGAACTGTCTGATTGCGGGAAAACCAATTTTATATCGGACAACGAAATTACGACCGATAGATATTATGAAGGATAGGATGAGACTAGGAATATTCTAATGATTAATAATGCCGTACCTGAAAACCACAAAATAAGCCTTTGTTGTGATAGGGCGACCGTTTAACTCCGTCCGCGCCTATAAAATCGGCTGCTTGTATTTTTTGCCACCTTTTGTGACGATGGTAACTTCAATTTAAACAATTAAAAATGCATTCATCCTCAGATCAGATTTTAATCGATATTACGGTAAATAGGCATGAAATATAATAATGAGTAGGTATATATCGTTACCTCCAAAGTTTACCTACTGAGACAAGTGCTAATTGACGTAACTAGTTCATGCGTCTAGATTTTTCATATAATTTTAGATTATTTATAATGAATATACTTCGCTTCACTACGCATAGCTACATAGAATTGTCAAATCTTTTGTTGTTCATGAGAAAATCGCAGGTACCCTAGTTTACGTACTTTATGAGTTCTCGTGTCCGTTATCCACGTTAATCACCTGACCCCGATCACCCAGGGGAACCTAGCGGTAATTATTTTATATTCAACTAGGAAAAAACATAATAATCGGTTATGTTATGGTGCATCGCCGGCCGCTACCGCGTCACGCTCGCTTCGCTCGCTCGGCGCGCGCGCTGTAGGGTCGCCTAGATGCACGTGCTGCGAACTGTGATACAAGTGACTGATATCAGCAGGGCCTACCTACCGCGCTATATGCTAGCCTGTATACCGGCTCGGACAAGAATAGGTCTATACGGTCTCCCCCGCCTGTTGTAGAAGGCGACTAAAAGGGGTCATCGGCGCTGCATTGGAAATTATCGCGTGCTTTGAAGCGCCGTTCTGACTAGATTACGAAAAAATAGGGTCTGATTTTAGATCTATGATTTTTGACTGTATGATTGTTTATCTGATTTGATCGATACATGATTGCCTAAAATTTCCTCGATACTAAAAAAATCCAAAGTTGGGTCTTTATTTTCCTTTTTTTACTCAGCCTACTCAAACGATACATTCTTTTACGACACAATCAAGTTAATACTATAGTATTTTATTTCATCTAAAATCTTACTTGATGAAATTTAAATAAACCTTCACTAATTTGGATATTTATCGAAATTTATCCGAAAAAAGCCATTCCCGAAGAGTGTTGACATCTCTTTTTCTCGGCATAAGCGTGTCTCTGTCTAGAGGGCATGTTCGACGAGAATCAAGGCATCCCCTCAAGAACCCCAGGGAAGGCGACGACATCTCTTTGCCCTAGGACGAGCCTTATGTGCGCGAAGGGAATCTAGTGCGTTGAGCACGAGATCCTGGAGTCCCCTGCATGCGCAGGTGCAGGGCACCGTGGAATATTTAGCAGATAGAAATACCACATAACCGAGTCATCCCCCCTGGTGATTGGGAACCTGGTTCGCAGGTTTTTACGAAAAAAAGTAACATTACGCACCATATTAGAAGACCCAGGTGACGTCTTCTACATATGTAAAAACTTGCCTTGCCTAAAATCTGTCGTATAACAAACACTTATTCTACTCCCTCTCCACAGCATAATATAAGATAAAATATTTCATCATGGATAGGGATGTTAGGCAGTGATAGCATGATAGTTAAATGCTCATTTTGACGATTATCGTTATAGATTGTTAAGGGCTATTTTTGACCTGTTACCTCGTTGTGGAAATGAATATTGTTTTACATTTGAGCTGTCAAAGCGTTATTCTCCACCACTAATACATATAATACTTACGTAGCTATACATGTTATGAAGGTTTACTTAAACACGCAAATCCTGAATTCGAATAACTAAAAGCTTCCGCCGCGGCGTATTGACACTCCACTTTCGCCGAGGGTGTGTGTTGCTAAGATGGCAGGTAGCACAGCGAATGTGTACCTATCTTTTTGCTTTCTCCCATGCCAATATTTGTACTTTCAATAACGACTTAAAAAATACGTATGACTTTTGATACTGAGTGGTGGTTTGGTAAATAGATCGTATAATTTTGAGTAGCTGGCAGACATCTTAAATTGAGAGGCTTTTTTTTCGTGTAGAAAACCTGCGAGCTAGGTCCCCAGTTATCCACTAAAAACTCCACGGCGGCCGCCATGTGCGCTCTCATGCGGAGTACTCCAGTTCGTTCAACTCCATCGTCATGCATTACTATTGGAAGTGTCCAAGTATTTAGTCGGTATCAAGCACTGGGACCTGTACCAAAAACGAATCAAACATTTCGAAATATTAACAAGGGGCTCAGTCAGACACGTGATTTATATTCCAATCAATGATGTTGATATGAAACTATTAAAAGAATTTCTATTAAAAAAAGCTTATTACTCAATTAATCAATTTTTAGCTGACATATGTACTTAATTCCAATTACTCTATTCTTTATATTTTTAATAATGCTGACTACATCATATTTTATATTTCATTTTAACGGACTTTTAACTTAAATTTGTATTTATATATATATATTGTGATATGTTGACTACCTAATGTAAATTATTTGTGAAGCATGCTGCATGCAGAAGCATGTTACAAAAATATAACTATATTTGTATGCCGCAAGGCGCCACATAGTGATACTGGAAAAATGTAATACCTAATAACTACCTATGTTGGACAAATAAATCTTTGAATCTTTGAATCAGATTTCAAATTGGGATTGCGTCCAAATTTGAAATGTGCGATTGAATGCTACAAAGATATCTATTACTAAGTGGGGCGTTCGTAATGAATCCGCCCGCGTTTAGGATTAAAACTCCCACTAATTGAGGAGCTTTACCCTGATCAGCCTCAAGGTGATTTGTTTCGAATTAAATATTTAATTATTTTACAAATAACCTTCATTTGTTATGAATGTCTAAGCCTAAAATCTAGATTCTAATTTACATACTAATCTATTGTGTAACCCTAGGTTATTTATATGGTTGTAACAGAACCCTGTGTAAGTAAATACAATTGAATTCAGGTTGGTAATGAATCATTTTCCTCGTTTTATTTATCAGCTTTGGACACCTCTCAGTACGTTCTTCGGATAGCCTGGAGAAGATTATTATGACGGGAAAAGTTGAGGGCCAGAGGCCTCGAGGCAGACCACCCCCTAGATGGAGCACACAATTCACTGCACTCTTGCAACTACATCTGCACGAACTGCACGAGTAGCGGGTGATAGGAGCCTTTGGAGAAGTCTGGTCAACAAGAATAGGACATGATGTCACGATCAGCACAGCATTGAGGGAACGGCAGATCATGATCATGATGATTAAGGAAACATTTAAATAATACCTATTCGCTAGCACATACAGCGACACGATTTGCATCGCTACGCCGTAGTCCGTAGCAGCTTAACCCATTCGAGTACTAACAACGCTACGCGTGCTACGCCTATAGGTACTTTCTTACTGTCCACACGTAGCGAAAAGTGCACCGTATGATGTTGATGACGCATGTGTGTCGTGACTGGTGTTGAATGGGTTAAATAAATATTACGTATGTAGAAGGAAATCCCTCAAACCCAAATCATACCTAAAGCCGGATAGTGGTGTTAGTTGAAAAAGATAAGTTTGGTCGATTGACAATCAAAATGTGTATTATGGCCGTACGTGGACCCCAAAATATATCTCAACATAACTACCTCTGCCCAGCGTTGCACACGGACTTAAAAAAACTTCATCATACCTTATAAAATGAGTATCAACTGTTTTAATATTGCAACATCGCAATTCAGTAAAAATGTTCACGTTTCCCTTTACTGATTATTTTTTTACCCCCGACGCAAAAAGAGGGGTGTAATACGGGTGGACCGATTTGAATGCGGTTTCTTCTGAGTCATAGATAATTTTATCTCGAGTGTTCTTAGCCATGTTTCATGAAAATTTGTTAAGCCGTTTTTGAGATATTCGACTTTGAAATGAAAATGTCTAGGGTTTTTCAACTTTTCTAAGTTGTAGTTATTAATGTAGTCATATTTTATTTCACATACAAACTGTAAAGAGGAAAATAAATTTCCATGAAATAACGTTTCATGATTCATGGAATTTGAACATTGAACCCGAAGCAGAATAACGATTTATTTAATACAAGCAACACAAAGAAACATCTCATGAGGCCTTTTGTTCACATTCACCAGTTACACGCTGCAAACAGGACATGCCTACACCGATTATTCTGCAACATAATCACGGATTCTATAACGAATGTCCTTTCAGGCAAATTAACTTCGGTGACTAGGCCCAATCGAGATTGCTCACCACAACAGACGGCTGACCCGTCTGTTTACGTAGGTATTTCAATAGTACTAACAAACCAATTGACCGGCAGGCAAACTGCTGATTGCAGCGGTGCCTAGTGCTTCGCAGCTGCAGTCAGTGAAGTTTTCGACAGCTGATATGCCGATTGGGATAATCAGTTACAACGCGCTGTGAATATTATTGAAACGATGAATTGCAATGCATCTGTTGCTCTCGTTTGCGAACTGTCCTGTTACGAAATAAATAATAATTTATATATCTATGTAATTAAGACGTACACCACTAGGCTAGTGTCACGTGGAAATGGCTAAATGGATTTAAATGAATCCTTCTTTAAACGTCAATAAGATTTTTTGAGCCTAGTTTTTTTCGCTGGGTCTCGCCGTGAGAGAGGTTTTCTTTCCGAACCGCTGGTAATTGACTTTGATTTTTACTTTTTGCTCAATGGAAAATATAATTCATTTGTTTCAGACCATTTTGATCTATATGTCCATATATCCTTAAGAACTAATGTTAGGGATATAAAGCTAAGGCACCCATCAATAGAATAAAAAATAATAAATGGTTTAGGCTAGCCCTTCTCAGTGCCAAGCAGGGTGTCTAAAGTTCTCTACTTGGCCTTACCAATAGACACCTCCACCTCTACCCTGTAGTTCCGCCATTAACACGAAAAGTATTGAACGAATGCAATGCAGTTATCCATTTGAGTCAAGCGACGCTAATAGTAAAAATAAAGATTGTTTAATGGCCCTTGAAATCATTTTTCTTTCCATTAGCTAATAGCACAAAATAAAAGTTAACTGGAACATGAAACGAGAACAAGGGGAAACCGCTTAACAATTAATGTTGCTAAGTAGCAAGTAATAGAACAACAGCGAGAAAAGAATGAAAAAGTTTCCTAGCCGTAGTGAAACTTATCTCACAATGCGACGGGAAGTTATAGCATTTTTCTTACTTAATCGTTCGACTTCTAAAGTAATAAGAAACCTGATGGCCAAGTTTGTTACAAGTGGAATTGTACCATTACTTCCAGATGCTTTAGATCAGGCGCTCAACTAACATTCGGTGGCATTAAAATGGTGATTTAACTAAAACTCTTATAAATACCGTTTTAATAAAATTAACGACGTAAAAAGTGTAGGAGCTGAGTTTGAAGTTCCTTTTCTGAGTTTAGTAATTTTATTTTAGATATTTCAAAAGAGAACGAATTTATTATATCGCATTAAAGTACAATAAGTCGCGGAGTAGTTCTTCTCTTAGAACTATAAGTTTTAATGTAGGTAGGTACCTACATATGAAAACGACTGGCCGCCATGTCGAATATCGTGCAATGCGCTTTCACGCCTCTGTGTATCACACTACTAGTGGGGTCGATGGTGAAAAAACTTACTTTTTTTGATACAAGTACGAAACTTGGCACAGTTATTCCTTGTGTCAAAATAAGCCGATTAAGATCGGTAGCCCTCGGGAGCCCCCCCTCAGGGGCCGGGGAGGGTAGGTTACAGTCACGCTCTACCCGGCTTCATTCTAAAAATTCTAACCATCCATGGCTAGCTAATAGGTCGTGTTTGGTATCAATTTCGGATAAACTAATAACGTAGAATTCATTTCTGATATAATTGAGAAAAAATACAATAATAAAATTTCTTAATTATATTTTTTTTATTTTAAGTCGTAAATATTTAACCACAAGTTTTTAATATAAATAAAAAATACGAACATATAAACAATTTAATGCAAATTTGAAAAACTATAACTTTTATTAACCTTACCGAAAAAAAACGGGTAGAAAAAAAATCAAACGTCGCGCGCCGTTACGAATTTTTACCGCCATCAACCGATTTTGGTAACAATGAAACCAATATGGGAGCATGTATTTTAAAATAAAAAACCGGTCAAGAGCGTGTTGGGCCACGCGCAGTGTAGGGTTCCGAAGTTGCCTGTCTGTCTTAGTTATATCGACGTGCGGTGCGGTTGCGTCGGCCGAATTTGTACGAAAATTGGCCTTTCCAGGTACACATTAAGTTGGTCGACTATTACTCGGTAACTACTTATGCCTACTTGTTCGTGATAGTTTTCCTTTTAAATTCATTATATTATGTACTACTACCACGATTTTTTTCACATCCCCAGTAGTAGCCATGTCAATTTTCGTACAAATTCAGCCGACACAACCGCACCGCACGTCGATGTAACTAAGACAGACAGGCAACTTATTTTTTATTTATAAAAAAAACTAGAGGTTAAATATTTATGACGACTTAAAATAAAAATAAATATTATTGAGAAATTTTATTATTGTATTTTTTCTTCATTACTTAACTAATTGCACATTTTTTTAATCAGAAATAAATTCGACGTTATTAATTTATCCGAAATTGATACCAAACACGACCTATTAGCTAGCAATGGATGGTTAGAATTTTCAGAATGAAGCCGGGTAGAGCGTGACTGTAACCCCCCCCTCCCCAGCCCCAGAGGGAGGGCTCCCGAGGGCTACTGATCTTAATCGGCTTATTTTGACACAAGGAACAACTGTGCCAAGTTTCATATTTGTATCAAAAAAAGTAAGGTTTGGCCATTTTACGTCGCTAAACGCCCCACTATACTGTTAGGAAGAGGGTGGCATGTACGACTATCCAAATTATTTCCGATCAATTGAGTTTTTAATAAACTTTTTTCTTTATTTTTAAACGTGTGTTCTTCATTAAGTAATTGATCTGTAAAATTTCTGTTTCCATCCCCTTGCACATAATGCTTTGTATTTACTAAAACATAAAAAGTAACTGCACATGTAGCCTGAGGCTCAAAAAGCCGGACTTCCGCCGCCGGCCGCATCCGCCGTCTCTGTCTGTGAAAGCCTTTTAGTTCAATTTAGCGTAAAAACGAGACCACCACTCCATTCCTGAATTTTATGCCCCTCGGAAAACGACCATCGTGATATATCCACTCGTAGACATACCAAAAATGTATTTGTATGAACTCTTTTACGACTTAGACTGTAAACGATATCAGACTACAATCAAGATTTCTTATTAGATAAATTCCCCAGATCTTGCAATATTTCATCTCAACGCCATAAAGGCGAGGAGTCCAAGTAATTGACTTGGTAATTGCAACTAAGAATGCTGCAGACATTCTGTTAATTTTCTTGAAGTAGACATCAGGGAATGTCGGGACCTGATTTTACTTGAATTTAAAGGACAAGAGAAATTCCTTTGCGCCGTTATAAATAAATCTTAGATGTACCCCTTTATTGATAATTGAATGGCCCCGCAAATCCTGAATAGCGTGAACCAGTTTGTATGTGAAACTGATTAGTTTACACTTTCGAGAATTGATGATATGGAGCCTTTGATGGATATATTATGCCGTATACTGCCGTACTTATATATGTATCTAATATTTTCTTAAATTTCAAAACAGAATTGATGAATAGTAGGTATTTAGCCGCAACTTTTCAGTGATGTAAATATAGTAAATACCCATAAATGGAAAAAATACGGATTCATATTACCTTAATACTTACTTTTTTTGTGTCTTGAGATCAGAATATAATTTTTGGATAAAATTTAATTTATTAAACCTATGATTAAACTGAATAGTAACACGATTTACCCTCGGTTTTAAGAAAATTCGTTAAATCTAATGTCGATTTGTAATGTCATAAAAAGTAGAGTCACAAAAATTTAATCGACCGGATTTTTACTATCTCCTTAGTAACCAAACTTCCTGTGTTTTCATATCAGCACAACATTCAGTAGTACTTAAGGAATTTCAAGCGTATTTTCCAGAGTAGATTTCAGTTGTTAAATACAGAAACAAAACAGTGTACTTTTATTGTTTTGTTTGATTTCAAATTGAAATCAAGAATACAAGTTACTTACTAGTACTGTGCACTGTGCAGGCTATAGCTTTAGATGAAGTGGCCAACTAAGATCTTTATACTATTGCAAATAGCATCATGAGAATAAACTGAGCAGTAAACTGTTTTATTTGAAAAATACTAAATCGGTATCTCCGAAACAAAAAAATCACGGAACATACAATAAGGCGGCAAATCGATAACTATTGCTGTCAGTGGTATGCGTTTCAGCCACTTGATATGGAGACAAGCTATAATTGATTAGTACCCACGCTTATTGGTTCTAAATATACGCATGTCTATTTGCGTCCCCGGACATTATTAAACTACAAGCTTCTGAACGCGTGGAACTCGTTTAATAACGCAGCTCCATGCAAAGCTTAGCTTAACTTATGCGCTGTATAGGACTTTTGTCAGTCAAACATAAGCCCCCTTCAAATAAATACAAATCGTAAACACCAGTTGTTTATTATTTGAACGTGATTCTAGTTAAGGGGCTCCCATACGCCAATGACCTTCGATCTGAATCCCTTAGTTTGAATTTGTTAAAGGTTATATTGGAATGTTTTAAATTAGGTTTTAACCGGTTTGAATCTATATTTATTTGTACAATTGAAGTGCCGTAGTACCTAACCTCGCTCTGCTTCTAACATTGTCTTTATTACTTTATCTTCTAAGACTGATAAAAAACGACGCGCCGCGCAAGCAACTTTCTTAACGAAGACATTTCTTTTCCACAAGTCATTATGTTACTCCGCTATTATTTGCAAGAATTTTACCTGGGTCTTTGTGAATAGTTAGAAATACGACGGAGGAAAAACATTTATTATTTGTGATTTCAAACCGAATGTGATATAAAAAATTGGATTTTACGTGATAACTTCATCAGAAAACATTGATGAAAACTGGCATACGTACCGTACTTTTCTAAATTTAATTGAATTATTATCACTGATTATCATTATTTTGTTGTACGTCACAAAGAAACATAAAAACGACACCAATATTGATATTTAGACATTTTTACCTCATCGCACCCCAACAGGGGAGATGGTATTGTAACCCCATCGCACCCCAACAGGGGAGATGGTATTTTAACCCCATCGCACCCCAACAGGGGACATGGTATTTTAACCCCATCGCACCCCAACAGGGAAGATTGTATTTTATCCCCATCGCACCCCAACAGGGGAGATAGTATTTTAACCCCATCGCATCCCAACAGAGGAGATGGTATTTTAACCCCATCGCACCCCAACAGGGGAGATGGTATTTAAACCCCATCGCACCCCAACAGGGGAGATGGTATTTCACGTCCGCCACGTTGGATTTTAAAATTGTTTTTTTTTGTAATCAGCGACCCGAAAAACCATGGAAACGATACCCATGTTGATTTTCAGATTTTGTCATCACATTTCCCACTGAAAGGGATTGAATGATCAAAAAACCTGACACACGAATTTACTCATTTATCATTAGGAATATTCCTGTGAAGATTCGAATAAAATAGTCGATCTAATCTTGTTTCGCCATACAAACTTTGGACCCCTAATTCACCTTCTTAGAGGGTGAAAATATTTTCTTAGTACACCCCTAACCCTTATAAGGAACCGTGACAAAATTGGAATATCTAGAACCAGCAGTTAGGGCTGTGCGTTGATACTTAGTTCGGAACGAGACAATGACGTCACACTTTTGCGTACGAGCAGCCGGCGTTCTCATGTCAATAATTCAAAATACTTCTATTAGTCTGTTTGGCAGAACATTACGCGTTGGTTTCAAATTATTATCAAAATGCGATTACAAAATTATACACGGCGAGCGTTGACTTTTCTAAGTAAAACTTCCCATTTCAATCGGTTTGTTTTTTTGCTACTTTCTAATATAAATGCTAAGTAGCAAAAAAACAAACGGATTAAAAAACAACTTAAATCCTTTCGCTGCATAAAACAAACATCATTAAAAGCACTACGCGTCTAATTCCCCATTAAGGCTAACTGCACAACGTCTGTTTTCTCGCGTGCACCCGTCTAATGTAATAATATCGGAGGATATTACAAAGCCATTAGGTTACCTGAAAAAGTGCATTTTGCATGCAAAGCAAGGAACCCTCTTTAATTGCGCTAGGGGAAAACAAAAGCAATTCTTTTGTGTTTCGTATAGGTAGCGCTCAGCGCTTACCTTGAGAGGTAAACCAGCTCCATTAAAGGTCTTTAGCTGCAGCTACTCCATGGTATAATACAGTATTCATTTATTTTTGTCTTTCTATAGTAATCTAGAGTTGGCATAGAATCTGTCGTAGTAGAAAGCTTTTTGTGATCCAATAGCGTCCCACTGAACACCGCCCCTCGTTGGGTTTAGTTGGTTGTATGGTTTAACCAGTTAATCCGCCAGTTAACTACGCGGCACCCTCATCGAGCAGGAAATGGAAACTTTCCAAAGAAAATACATTACGCAGTTACAGTTGTGTAAAAAAGGTGGGCCGTGGGATAGAACTTAATTTCCACCGATTTACTTTAGGTCGTCAAATAAAATATAGTCATAATCATAATCATACTTAATATAGGTCGCTCATTGCTTATACTAAACTAGCTTCCGCCCGTGACTTAGATTGCGTGGACCCGGGATAATAACTATCAAATATTTTAACTCAGGTTATAAACTGTCTACGTGCAATGTTTCATCCAAAGTAGTTGAGCCGTTTAAGCGTGATGAAGTAACAAACATCCATACGTTCGCATTTATAATATTAGTAGCATACAATTTGGCAAATAATGAATGCCCCACAATATTTATAAATACCATAACGTTCATATAGCTACGTAAGATATTCACATACCTACCTATCAATAACTTGGAAACTGCCACTGTAATAAATTGGTATCGTCTCAAAGAGATTAAAGATACTGATTGAGTAGTCCAGTACAGGCCTTATCGGGTGGGTTTCTGGCAAAATGCGGCCGCTGACTCGGCTCGTTGCATTACACGTCGAAAACATGAATCTGGCGACACAGCCTCCATTTTGCAACAAAAAAATATATTTCAATTGGTAGCCAATCTTACCTGATAATCAGCGCGTCGCGTTCTCATACAGTATGCTTACGAAAGAGACACCACACGCACTGTGCCGAGACGATTTCTAAATTATTGATTAATAGTATCAATATCGCAAAAACACGTTCCGGAATGGC
The DNA here is from genome assembly GCA_945867215.1 of Epinotia demarniana. Classification (NCBI taxonomy): domain Eukaryota; kingdom Metazoa; phylum Arthropoda; class Insecta; order Lepidoptera; family Tortricidae; genus Epinotia; species Epinotia demarniana. Next base: position 29,898,220 of record OX244261.1, on the reverse strand, counting down.
CTCAGAAATCTAGGCCAACAATACGTCATTTGTGAGAAGATTTACTAAGTGTACGGCGATGTTCCCCGCTAAGTATGTATTGAAGTAGGCAGTTTTGCGGGATGATCCCTAGTTAAAATGATTCGTTGTTCTTTGCACACAATTTTAGAACTGTCCGGCACTATACGTGCGGCATGGTATGTGAACGTTAGTCTCTCGGTGCAACGTATATACGAGTATAAATCAAGTATCAATTAACAAATTACAATTCCCAATTATCTAAAACCATTTCGAAAAACCGAGTCCATTGCCCCTCGCGACACTCTGAAAGATATCAGAGCCACTAACAATGATACGCTACACAAATATAAATAAGAAGACGTGTTCGCAAAATTGAAGCAAATTTAAATAAACATACCTCAATGTTTGGTTTACAGACGCAGCCTCGTGTTTGCATTTCAAATGTAAGTTTGATGTCGGAGCGTATTCCTCGACTGTTCTCTCGAATCGTGACTGCGGGACGCTGATCCTGTACGGATCGGATAGCGAGGATAGGGTTTTAAAACTGGTAAAAAATAGGCTATAACGTACATAGCCCATTCAGGGTCAATGAACACATATGCGTCAGACCGCCGTAGTCACTTTCCGCTACATACGTGGAAAACCACGAGCGTAGCGCGTAGCGATTCTTGGCAGTGAATGGGTTTAGATTAGCAAGTTATCATGCATGCAAATAATCCTATTTTATGACACTATTTTTATCCTAGCCTTTGTTATCACATATTTTATACATTTGAATAATCTGATTCTTGCTTTTCATCTTATACATGACTTGATGATCATCATAAGAACACTTGGCAATGCTTTGCAAAGAACGCACTTGGTTTTTTAAAGTCAACTAAATATTATTATAAAAAAAATTTAACACACGTAAGTACTATCTAAAACATTTTTTTAGACCTGTACCCGAGTAGCTCATGCCGGAGCCTGTTAAAATAAGGATACGGTTGAAATCGTATATCCACCTAATTTAACTATACCTACGTAAGCAATCCAAAAACTGATATGGATACTATCAAAATGCATCAAGATTTCTTTACATTTTCTTTTAAGCACACCAATGTGCTTAAATATAGAGTAACATGGTGTTTGAATCAAGTAGTGGTGAGCGGGAAGGGGGGGGGGCACTTTGCTCTTCTACCCTGGTTTCTGGTAAGGTGGTTTTCGGGTAATTAATGAGACCATATGAAAATTTAGATGCTCTTCGAATTTATGTCTTAATTTATTTTATTATTGCGTCTTTTCTGTGATTTACAAACACTTTAAAAAAAATGTAATTTGTTACTTTCGACCAGGACATGAGGTCGCAAGTAACGCAGTGTGGGTCAAAAGCAGCAGAACACAGGTGTGTGCAATAAAACCAACTTAATTATTAAACCAACAATTATTTATAAAACTGAACAATACTGACAAAAATAATTTTCTGAAAAGAAAAAAAGAAAACTACTTCGACTTCGTCAGTATTTATTAATTATTAGTTGATATTAATTTTTGATCGGAGTTTACGTACTTGAACTCCTTCTAATTGTATGTACCTATCACTATATAAATATAGTTCACACATCCGACCTTTGAATCAACAATTTTTTTTATAACCTACAAAACTGCATTTAAATATGTTATCACGTTAATCTTGTCCCCGCAGTGTTATGTTACTTTTTAAACGCAACCACATAATCCACGAACGCTAACCTTAAAATGGAATATAGCTACTAGACAAAAACGAATATTAAATCAATTTAATAATAATAAAATGATTTATTTACGGTAAAATAGTACAATCAGTGGATATAATCTAATTAAGCTATTAACAACAAAACTTTCATCTAACAGGATTATTGATATACAATTTTAATACATAACGTCTAAAAGAACGTCTTAAGGGTTAATATACAAGTTTATTGCCTAAACTAGGTTACAGTTGTAATCAGTCTTTTGTTGTTTTAGTGGTAATCAAAAACTACTATGACTCAATAAAACCGCATTAAAATCTTTCCATCCTCTTGGGAGCTACGATACCACAGACAGACACGTTAAACTTATAACACCCCTCTCTTTGCGTCGGGAGTTAAAAACATAAAAATACTTACTTTTGGTTCGTAAAGTCACGTAGCGGCCTACAGCAGAACCATACAACGCCGTGCGCTCGCGGCAAAGCCCGACGGGAGCGAAGCCATGTTTTGTCTAAAGCGTAAGCCTACAGAGCATTTGTTAGTATAGACCCACTGTTACGTTTGTACCCGCTCTCCTCTACATTCATTTAAAAGCATATTTTCCGTTTAACTATTACTGTAGAGTCATATTTTAAAAATATAAAATCTCACATTAATATTTTTTCATCCCTAAACAGTAAAACAAAGGCACCCACTAATTGCATTTCATAAGACTATCGCAAGATTAGAAAGCCGTGGCCTGCGGTTTTCGATATATTTACTTCAAAGATAGAAAACACATTGAAAATAGGTGAAGCCGTCCAAGTGTTTTCAAGAACCCACTGTAACAAAGCGAATAAATCGAGCGAGTACCATGCATTGTGCTCAGATTAAGTGAGAATAGATGGCGGAACTGTCCCTGTGCGCGACAAAAGCGTTCGGTATTTGTGGCAGCGATGAGACCGCCACAATGGAAGGAGCAGCTCGAAAAATCGAAAAAATAACACAGAAGCATCCAGTACTTTAATACAATATTTATGTGCTTTTTAAGACTTTGCTCTTTTCACGAGAAGAGTTTCACGAAATTTGAGAATCATGTCAGTAATTTCGATTTTATGTATGGACGGCTCTAAGGTTGTACGAGCACGTTAATATTATTTTAACCGCTCTAAAATGCATAGATTTAAACATAGATTCACGCCTTTATTCCTAAACGGAGTTGGCAGAGCACATGAAACGTATATTCCAGTGGCACTTTTAGCAGGATGTGGGTATAAAATGTGATGTAGTGATTGGTTGCTTTGCTAGCCCATCGCCCACAACACACTTCAACCCTGCTCCCTTAGTCGACTTTTACCACACCCACGGGAAGAAAGGGGGTGGTGAAATTCTAACCCGACACCTAACGGGGAAGTTAAAAATGCAGTGTATCCTTAATTAGCAACGACCAGAACCTATGCCAAATTTGGAAGTAACCTAAGCGGCTACCACGAACTTCGAAAGTCGAAGTTCGTAATATATGCATCCCTGTCACTCGAGTGAGGGAGTGCGATAGAGATGGAAATACCCGAAATTCGACTTTCGAAGTTCGTGGTAGCGCCGCTAATCTTTTAGTTATTATATTTATTATTTTGCATGTAAGCGTCTCTTCTAGTGAACCTATTGCGGTTTTCTATGGAGGGATCCAATAGCCGGGAAGGGTTTTAGCTAATGCAGCCCATGCTACTGGAATAGCTACCTACAGCTCAAGGCAGCGGCGTGGCTGCACACAGCAAATGCTGCTTTAACAAATAGGCTAACATTACCGTTTCCTATCTTACTCATTTAGCAGCTTTTATGACATTTCAACTTTTTAATCAATACTTCTTAAGGAATCTCACAATCAACCAAACAATCAATCATGGAAGGGTAGCAATATTCATAGTCTTTCAAAATAAATAAGCAACGAGCTGAAATATGCATGTGTTAACAATTTGAAAAAATACCTTGCATGTAGGTAACAGTTTTTATCCAATAAAAGAATTCCATGTTATAAGTAAATTCTATAAACAGTCTAAACAGTTTATAAAAACACCTAGCTTCCTATTTTACTTTAGTTTTACCGGGTCCCATGTGTATTGTAAATATTGTATTTAACCACCAGTATACCAACATGAAAACAATATTTAGTCATTATTATTAATACATTTGTAACTCCTCCGGAGTCGCAAGCAATCAACGAGATGAGGTTTATCACCTCTTACTCGTATAGGGCGGGTTGCACCAAACCGTCTGTAATCGTTAGCGGTATTCGTTAAAAACTCAATGTATCGAAAATTTGACAAGTTTCTACGGGATGACAGCGTGCCATATTTAAAGTTGTTCGGTCTGTTTGTAAGTAGCAGTAATATGGGAGGGGGGCTTACAGTTTCATTTTACTTTTGTGTCGTTCAAAAAACTGCACATTGAATCCTGATTAAAATTGCTTTTTACACATTTTTTTTTGGTTGATAGGTTCTCGAATAGGTATCTCCTTATGTTTTAGACGTATTTTAATATTATTCACAGATTACTCAACTCTCATAATTTTCTTTCATATATCTTAATTTGCCTATACATTTCATTTTATTAAATATAAAAAAAAAAATTAGGTACGTTTTTATCATTCACATTGTTGTTATTATGATCAGACCCAGGAATTTCCATACTTATGGAAAACATTTTCTACCAAACAATATTCTATAGGTACCAAACAAAACTCTCATAATTTTTAATACAGAAACTACCAAACCAAACATCAAAAACAAACCAAAGAAACCAGGTGGCAAACCAGCGTGCGGCCCTGTACGCTACGCTTGTTGGTATTTAACTTACTTTGCGCCTGATGGTAAGCGGACACCGCAGCCTATAGACGCATGCAACTCCAAAGGAGTAACATGGGCGTTGCCAACCCATGATATGTTTGAGGATTCGCCGTGTTGACCAAATGCCCTCGCTCACAACACGATGCATCCTCGGGAGCCTGGTGACCTTGCTCACCTACACAACACTACTACAGAGCAAGTAGTAGTGTTATTATGGCTGTGGTCTTCTGCAAGGAGGTACTTCCCCAGTTGGGCTGCTCCACATTCGAGCGGGATGACATTTCGCTGGGCCCTACCTCAGAAACAAAGAAGTACGAAGCATTTTGACTTATCATAACGGGACTTAATCGTATTTAATTATTTTGAATTACCGGTTATTAAAATTATGGAGACTGTGAATTGTCGTGAAACCATCGTACGGGATGGTCACAAAGCAGCAGGGATATAAACGAGTAAAGTAAATGTGTATCATTTTGGTGAAGCATATTTTTCTCGTTAGTGTATCAGAGACCGTTCAAGCATGAAAACCAGTTCCAGTTCATAGAACAAACCTCACAACGTGATCGTATTATCCGTTTTAGAGAGACAGCAGCATCCCTTTCTATGAGGAAAACGACTACTTAAAAGCATTGTTTTTTTTTCATCTTACAGTGAATGAAATTTTTAAATGGTCTCTTTCATTGGCTTTAAATAAGCTATGCTTCGGTTACGTAGTTCATGCATTTTCTTAGTTTTTACAAGCTTTTAGTTTAGGTAAAGGTTGTTCAGGAAGAGATCCCTCAACGATAATACCGCCTATTGTCTACCGGTATATAGCGTAAGGTCCTCCCGTTGTTGTTATTTCTTTTTATGAACAATAAAGTTTAAAAAAATACTTACTTTAGTGCTTAAAATAAGTGTTCCGCATATTAAAAACACGCTAGTTGTTTTTATATAAACATTTAAAACTCGCGCGTAAAACCATGCAATGCGAGGCCAAAGCACCGGGTCTGCGACAGGCCAAGTTTGCGGTTTTGTTGACGCAAGTTACCGGTACCTACACACAGTTTTAATCTCGTAATGGACAGGGTACGCTGCCACCATAAATAGTGGTTACAATAGCCCGGTTATCTTACACACTCTTTTGAAGATATACTAACCATTGTATTCAAAAACAGGAATATAGTTTTCTCAAACATGCTCTGAAATGTATGCGTTAATATCACGAAATGAAGACAAGAAGTTTCTTGTTTATGGCTCCCTACATTACTTCTTCGCCTTAAGCCAAGAAGTAATGTATGAAAACCCTCACTAAAAACATTATTGTCCGCTACTCTAACTTTTTAAATTTGCTTACTAATATTAAACTGACAAAGGAAAAATTACATACTGCCAACCACCACTAGACTCTGTAAGCAGACTTGCGACGTAAAAAAAAAACAAAATCTATGGTACTATACTTATTTATGTGCGGTTAAACACGGTGCTTGAACGGCTTGTTGAAATAGCATTTTTAAAAAATAAAAAAGGCGGCAAATTACACAAATGTTTTCTGAACTTTCGTTCCGATTGTAATTTCAACAAACTAGTATTTAATTGATTACCTTGTAGGTATTTATTTTAATTTTAATATTTCCTCACATCGTTTGAGAAAAGCACTATACAATCCTCGGCCGGAACAGGGATTGCTGGACTCGTTGTATCCGGCCTCGTCTACGACTCGGCCGTCTACCCCAATTCTCGTCCAGCAATCCCTTACTTTACGGCCTCTGCAGTTATGTACTATTATCATTTGTATACTATAGAAAAATGAAATTAAAATACACACAAAAAAAAACCCTTTTAAAAATATAGCCTGTGCCTCTCTTGTGACTAAGAGGAATCTAAAGACACCTCACATGCTAAAATCTGTCCAAGCTAAATAGCCTGCAGAGCATGACGAAAATAGACTACACTCTAAAAACATAACCCTCATTCTGCTACAGTGGAGTTCTTAAATATTTGGTTCTTATTATGACACTATAAATAATCGTGTCGTACAATATAAGCATATTGCATACAACCAGGTAACTAACTAACAAACTAATTTCTTATCTCTTTATAATTTTATCATGCACTTAAATTATAATAGGAAATTGATGCGTACTTCTCAAGTGGGCACTGATTCATTAGTAATAGATACTTTAAAATGATAATGTCAGTTGTATGTTGTAAAAAATCTATTAATGCAGTTTAAATAGATTTTTTAAATTATAAACATTTTTTATTTAATAAAATCTTCCAACTACAATATTCAAGGTACTTTACGGTTACATACGGTTGATAAAAGGTAAAAGAATTTGCAATAGAAAGGCTGCTGTAAAGAATCTTCTAGTTATTTTATGAGAGCGGCGTGGCTATCGCCCGCTTTGTGCAAACCGATATTTTTACTCGCTGCACTCAACACGAGTGCACAATAAAACATCGATAATAATGTATGAATAGCAACCACAGTTTAAAAGATGAATGTTGGAAATTGATTGGATGGTAAATTTTACTAAGTTTATCTTTTAATAAATTGTCGATGAATTTGGTCTGGATGATAATACAATTCTGAGTAATAACTTAAATACAGAATCAAACAAGATGGTCGTGTTACGTACAAATATCATTTCGCAAGATTTTTATCCCGAAAACATGCCTAAGGAGTGGAAAGGAAAGTGAAAGTCTACGGCAGTGTCATAATTGATGTTGTTACTGTGAGATGTGTTGCTATTCGATTTTGTGCACCCGTGCTAGTTTAATCCCTTAAGGCAATTAATGAGTAGGTATGTTACGCAGAAGAGCTCTCGCGCAAAAGCTAGTAAGACTTATAAATATAAAATTCCAAGATTGCTTTAACGGAGTTGGCTGCATGAATTTCATAATGTTAAGTATTATGATTTAGTAGGTACCCTCGGTCCGAATCTCCAAGTATTAAATAACCATTAATGGAGCAGCATTTGCCCGGTAAACACGAATGTCCCCAAACGTCTTAAGTTGTCTCGTGACTTCGAAACGACAAACTGGAGCGCTGGCTTTATACCCAAAGTGCTTCAGAACGCATCGTAACTTGGTTTCGAGCCAAATCGTTATTAGCCAGTTGTAAACTTTACTGTTATGTTAACTGCGTCTCGACAAGTTTTAAAATAATGCGCTAATTATGCAACTATATTATTACAAGATGATATAATGTAAATTCTATACCTGAGGGGTGTCACGTAACTTTTCGAAAGCACGTTAGGACAACGTAGCTGCAACCTACCTGACGTAGGTACATACAATACAATGTCATTGACCTGATAGTAAGGTGTGTACACGCCATAGTTGTCATACCAAATATTATACACGCTCCATTTAAATGCAAGTATAGGTTTCCTCACCCTCGAATGTATACAGAGTGTTGAGACTAGGTTAGAGTATAACATCCATTTAAAAGCACACTAAAACAGACAAACTTACGCAATAGCATAAAGATTTCTTGTCCTTATGCTATTGCCCCGTAACCCCTTTAGGCGGAGTACGTCATTTTCTTTACCAGTCACTTTCTGGTTAGGTCACGTTCTGAAGACGCCACTTTCTGTGGACGTCACGTTCTAAGGAGGCCACTTTCTGAGAGCGTCACGTTCCGAGAATGTCACTTTCTTAGATTGCCACTTTCTGAGTTTGCCACTTTCGGATTTCGCCACTTTCTGACTTTGTCACTTTCTGAGTTCGTCACTTTTAGGTACCTACAAGAAGTTTTTTTTATTTTTCTTAAGACTGCGTCAACCTTTTATGTTGTTTATAAAAAGTTGCTAAGATATTTGGAATTGCACATAATTATTTGGAACAGCAATACCTTTATTCTGCCAACTCGAAAACGTATTGTTTTTTTGGCAACCTAACCACTGACGTGCCACCAATCCGCCCTCTGATGAATAAATAAAAACTGTTATAAATTGGAAAATTATGCGTTTATATTTTTAGTTATTAACATTTAGGAAGCGATCGCACGACGTACTCGTAGTAGTGTGCGTGTCTATTACGCAAACATAAAGCGAACCAAGCCACGCCGCTCTAAATATATACTGTACAAGCTAAAAGGTTGACGCAGCCTTAAGAGAAATAAAATAAACTTCTTGTAGGTACCTAAAAGTGACGAAATCAGAAAGTGACAAAGTCAGAAAGTGGCGAAGTCAGAAAGTGGCAAACTCATAGAGTGACGAACCCAGAACGTGAAAAAGTCAGAAAATGGCGAACTCAGAAAGTGACATAGTCAGAAAGTGGCGAAATCCGAAAGTGGCAAACTCAGAAAGTGGCAATCTAAGAAAGTGACATTCTCGGAACGTGACGCTCTCAAAAAGTGGCCTCCTTAGAACGTGACGTCCACAGAAAGTGGCGTCTTCAGAACGTGACCTAACCAGAAAGTGACTGGTAAAGAAAATGACGTACTCCGCCTAAAGGCCGTAACCAGGTTGGAAGTTATTAGAATTAGAAGGGCGCCAAAAATAGGTCAAGTTGCCCTTATTATATTTTTCACAAACGTTTTTATTACTTACTGGTACTTATGAAACACACCTACATAATAAATACTGCCAAATCCGCACGATTTTTTATATCCTATATTAAATATAAAGTTAAGTAAATTTTTGGATTAAAACTACCTTGAAATCGCAATATCGTAAATAGAGCCGAGCTGATGAGCACTTTCATTCAACATTGATGCACTTTAACGCAGAACCCATTCCCGTATCGGTATGCTATTCAAAATAACTACCTCCATTCACCTCACTTACCTTTCCATAGTATGCTTTAACCCGGAATTTCATCACCACTAGCCATATTCAAATGTCTGACTTACACTGGTTTTCGACAGGCGAGTTGCGGGTGAGTACCCTGTTGTACATGCTAGCCCTGACGTACCCAGAGCAGGTGTCAGTCAGTGGCTGCAGGCTGCCTCCCCTCGTAATTGTGCCGGTAATCCAATTATCGACTTCCTACTCGAAATAGGACCCAAGATCACATTTCCATTGCAATATCCAACGCTGCGTGCGACAGAACTACACGGTTACGCTCATGATTTTAGTTTTCAGTAGTCACTTTAGTCAAATCTGCTTGGTTACGACCTTTATTTATATCGTTGACTATACATGCTTATACATAATGCCGATACCATGTGGTGGGACATGAGATAGTAAGGGTCACTGAGCTAAGCCGCAGACGGACAGACGGACATGGCGAAACTGTAAGGCTTCTTTGTTGACTCCGGAACCCTAATTACGGAAAGTAAACGCTAGAAGGATGATGATTATTAGCGACAAAATTGTATTTTTTTTTTATTTTACAGCTCGCCTCGCCTAGCCGATTTGAACCGTGAAGATTTGTTTATGGTTAGTGTCGTTGACACTTCCCCTTCCTGCGCTGTGCTTTTGTTATTGTAGAAAAAAGACAATGGCGAACGGTCGTAATAAAAGATACTAAGATAGCAGAGCTTTTCATTAATCAACTTTACCAAGTTCTCACAGGTTATGGGCTAACAACGCCTTACTAGCTAGTTGTAGGGAAAGTATTAAAATACATTGGAGAGTTGGAGACCGTGCGCGTTGTCATTATAAAAATGGCGACTACGCCGGCAATTTTTCCACAGCTAAAGGCCGAATCATTCGGCAACTGGTATTTCAGGTTGATGTGCTTATTGGAGGAGAGAGGACTAAAGGAAATTACTGAAGCCGAAAAAGTGGAGACAACCTCAAAAAGCCAGGATGCAAGGGCAAGGAGTTTGATTGTTCAATGCTTGACGGACAAGCATCTGAACTTGGTAAAAGATTGTACATCGGCAAATGGTATGCTAAAGGTGCTGAAAGCAACCTTTCAGAGGAAAAGCGTCATTTCGAAAATAACCCTGAGGAGAAAATTGCTCACGTTAAAGCATGATGGTGGCAGTATGGAAGAATACTTCGCAAAATTTGAAAACATTATACGAGAGTTAGAAGAGTCGGAAGAGAAAATAACGGAGAATGACAAAGTATGCTATCTACTAACAGGACTCGGAGAAGAATATAACCATGTTATTACTGCCTTAGAAACGGTCAACACAGAATTGTCATTGGAATTCGTAAGGGCCAAACTGCTGGACCACGAAATTAGAAAACAAGAGGACACAACAGATGAAAGGCAAACATCCTTTATCAGCACTGGAATAGTCTGCTACCGGTGCAAACGTAGAGGTCACAGATCGTTTGAATGTCGAATGACCAGTCGAGGTCGTGGTAGAGGATACCGCAGTCCAAGAGGTAGAGGCAGAGGTGGTGCCGGTACTGCCCATCCTGCACAAGAGGAGAGCCTTCCCATGTTTATAGCTTCAGGACAAGCATTAACACTTGAGAGCACAAACAACACAATATCATTTGTGGTTGACTCGGGAGCAACACAGCATTTTATTCAGGATTGTTATGAAAAATACATGACAAATGTGGAAGACTTGGACCATCCATTAAACATAAAAATAGCAAATGGTCAGATATTAACGGCTAAAAGAAAAGGAATCATACAAGCCACACACAATGACAAGGAAATTAAAATAGAGGCTGTGATATTGCCCGGTTTGAGTACAAACCTTATCTCAGTGAGTAAGCTAGTAGAAAGAGGGATGGAAGTCATCTTTAAAAGTGGTAGACTGATGATAAATTATAACAAATATTGCTATCATGGAGAGAGAAAAGGGCAATTGTATATTTTTAATGTCAAAATAAGTGGTACTGACAACTCCTGTCAACTGCTGAAAGAGGAAGAAGAAGATATTAACCTATGGCATAAGAAATTTGGCCATATGTGTCGAAAGAAATTAGATTTACTGGGATTACCTTTTAGCACTAATATATGTGAGGTGTGCATGAAGAACAAGGCAACCAGACTGCCATTCAAGAGAATACAAAGTCCAAGGTCCAATAAAATAGGTGAGCTCATTCACACTGATATAGCAGGTCCCACAAGAGTGCCTACTAGTGAAGGATATAGATACTTTCAAACTATAATCGATGATTTTAGCCATTTTACTCAGACATATCTGTTAAGAAACAAGTCCGAAGTCACACAGAATCTAATACAGTATATTAAAGATATGGAAAGACAAATGGATATCAAAATAAAAAGGATTCGTTGTGATAATGGAGGTGAATTTATAGCAAAATCCTTAAAAGACTTCTGCATGCACAAAGGAATACGTCTCGAATACACACAAAAGTATTCTGCACAACAGAACGGAAAATCTGAACGTATGAACAGGTCAATTTATGATAAAGCAAGAACGATGTTGGATGAATCCAACTTGCCTAGGCATTTATGGGGGCATGCAGTACTAACTTCTACATACTTAATAAATAGGTCACCATGTTCCTCTATACAAGACCAAGTACCAGCTCAGCTGATGAACAAAGAGATTGACTACAAGAAGATAAAGATATTTGGAAGTAAAGCTTGGGTGCATATAATGCCTAAGCAAGACAAGTTGTCAAGTAGAGCGACCCCAGCTAGAATGGTAGGGTATGCAATGAATGGCTATAAGCTCTGGGATCCTAAGATGGACAAGATTATTGTGTCAAGAGATGTTCGATTTGATGAAAGAAATATTAGATATATGGACGACAAGCCAGTAGAAGTAAATCAGGAAATATTTGATAATACAGTGCAACATGAAGTTGAAGACCAAGGACAAGAAATTAGACAAAAGTCATGCAGAGACGGCAAAGAGACAACTTAAGAGGTAGAAGAAAATTTAAATGACTCAGTATTTGATGATGCAGCAGAAGACCAATTGGAACCTGATAATCATAACAATGAACAAGACGGTGAACAAAGAATATCCACAAGGTCTGGTAGAGAAGTAAAACAACCACAACATTTGAATGAATATCAAATGTATCAAGCATATTGCTTATTGTCCAGTGAAAGCGACCCTGTCACTTACAAACAGGCTATCGCACAGAGCATAGATTGGAAAGCAGCTGTTGAAAAAGAAATAAAATCATTGGTAGAACAGAAAACATGGATAGAAACAGAACTACCAGAAGATTGTTATACAATTGATACAAAATGGATCTTTAAAACGAAATCGGATGGATCGAAAAAGGCGAGGCTAGTTGCTCGTGGATTTCAACAAGAAACTGAAGAATATGTCTATGCCCCAGTTGCTAAAATGACAACAATAAGAATGGGATTGTCACAAGCTATAAATCGTGACTGGACTATCAACCAATTAGACATACCAACAGCGTTTCTAAATGGAAAACTGGATTCAGAAGTATACATTGAAGTTCCAGAGGGAGTAAATGTAAAGAATAAAAGTGAGAGAACAGTATTAAAACTGAAGAAAGCACTCTATGGTCTAAAAGAGTCACCAAAATGCTGGAATACAACATTTGATACTTTCTGCAAGAAAATTAATATGAAAAGATCCAAAAATGACATTTGTTTGTACACTGGAAAAGATGTATGGCTTATATTATTTGTTGATGACATAATGCTAATGGGAACCGAAGAAGTGAACAATGTCATTAAACTATTGCAAGAAGAGTTTAAAGCCAAAAATCTTGGAAGCTTAAGTAACTATTTAGGAATTGAGATACAAAGAAATAAGAACACTATAAAATTATCACAAAAACGTTTTATTAAAAATATATTGAACAAGTTCAATATGACAAACTGTAGCGAAGCGAAGACACCTATGGAAAACAGCTTTCAAGTACCTGAAACAGAAGAAATTATTAATAATGTACCTTACAGGGAGCTGATTGGGTGCCTTAATTATCTAGCAACAATCAGCAGACCAGATATCAGTTTTGCTACATCATTTCTCAGCAGATATCTTGACAAACCGACAAAAAGTTTGTGGACAGCAGCCAAAAGAATCCTAAGATATCTAAAAGGAACACAAGATATAGAAATAACGTATAGGAAGAAAGAAGATAACACTAATCAGTCTTTAATTTCAGCTTTTTCAGATTCTGATTGGGCTGGTGACAGGTCTGACAGAAAGAGTGTCAGCGGTTGGGTCATATATCACCAAGGCAATATCATATCCTGGGCTTCGAGGAAACAGCAGTCAGTTTCACTTTCGACTGCTGAATCGGAGTATGTTGCTGCTGCCATGTGTGTCAGCGAGCTGCTCTTTCTTCAAGGACTGACAAAAGACTTCGAAAATCAGTGCAGTGTTGAGCTATTTGTGGACAATCAAAGTGCAATAAAAATGATAATGAACAGTGAAAATACCAAACATTCCAAACACATCGACATAAAGTTTCATTTTGTAAAAGACATTATTGCTGGAAACATTATCACTGTGAAATACGTGAGTACAAGTGAAAACACCTCTGACATTATGACAAAGCCTTTGTGTAGTGTGAAACATAATTATTTTCGTAGTAATAATATGTTTAATTAGTTTATTACAACAATTTGTTTAGTTTATTGTTTGAAGTCTTGAGGTTACACACTAATGTCAAAATAGAGTAGACACGTCAAATGTCAAATTTAGTGTTGCCATGACGTGAAAACTAAAAGTACCAAGTTTTGTTTTCTGTTACAATTTTAAGTTAATGTTTAATTATATTTGTGACTTTAAATTGAGAGGGAGTGTGAAGATTTGTTTATGGTTAGTGTCGTTGACACTTCCCCTTCCTGCGCTGTGCTTTTGTTATTGTAGAAAAAAGACAATGGCGAACGGTCGTAATAAAAGATACTAAGATAGCAGAGCTTTTCATTAATCAACTTTACCAAGTTCTCACACATTACACTTCAACAAATAAAGTGAGGCCGTTAATGCATTATAATAATAATGATGTGGGGTCGGAATCGTTTAATGTTAATTTGTTGTTGTTTGTATTAATTGGTAATTTATCGTGTATAAATTTAATTAATTCTTTTCTTAAATAATAATTTTTCGTATAATTTTGTATAGTTATAATAATTTATAACTTATATCAATATTATATAATATGTAAATAAATAACTATTTCAATAATAACAGCAAATAATGTATGTCTAAAATCTTCTGATAAATATGTATTTAAATCACTCGCGGACAGAGCGACCGATTTTCTTATTAGTTAATCTAGCGATGCACTTTGTCTTGGGGTAAATAGATCGGGTCCCGCTGTAAGCGCTGCGCGCCGTACGGAACGGTCTAACGGCGGCCGTCGGCTGCAGCGCTGGCAGCGATGTATTGCGCCCGCCAGCGTAGGCGCAGGGAGTTAGCTCATGACCTCGCCGCGAAACGCATGCATTTGTTATCGTGCTACCGAACTAAATTGCATTCCGCTTGCTTGTGTTTTAAACAGCCTATTTCTCGCTTTCGCTCTTTCTCCTGCTTTTCTCTATTGACTGATGTGTACTGTGCTTACTGTTCCTTCCGTGTGCCGTGTTAATAGACAATAAATTCGTGTGTGCAACGAACGTTCAGTGCTTCTTATTTGCCTCAGCACCTGCACCCGCTTACCGGCACGCTTGACAACAACATCAAGGCAAGTGTACGAACCACATCTACAATAATAATAATAAATATAAGAGGACAATCTTACACAAATCGAGCTAGTCCCATAGTAAGCTCAATAAGGCTTGTGTTATGGGTACTAGACGACGATATATATAATAGATAGAAATACTTAAATACATAGAAAACATCCATGACTCAGAAACAAATATTCATGCTCATCACACAAATATTAACGGTAGGTCCTTTAATAATACATTTATGCCTTCAGCTTCGCATAGACAGCTGTCTCACGTGGAATACACAGATTGAACACATACGTACAAAATTATAGTCACTGACTGGTTCTGTCCGACGTATCACCAGTTGTATTCCGCGTCGGATACGCTATACAATATACAATTCCCTAGTCAAGCCGCACCTACTTTATTTGATAGAATTATGGGGAAGGACCGCGAAAACAAAGTTTGCCGAACTCCAAATCATACAAAATAAAATACTTTCTTAAAATATTTTTCACTACCGAACGCTAATTCGCGCATTTACCAAGAAACCCAACTTATGCACATAAAGCAACTATAGATACATATACATTTACAATACCTGCATCCTAGTCTATAAAATATTACACAGCTCATTCCACACTGATTTATCCTTCATAAAGTATAAACAAATAAGAAAACGAAACGCGCCCGGTCTAGTTTTCTGATCATAATATGTGTACATAAGAAGGTGCACACTTATAACATACCTAACAGACTACCGTCTGTTTTTTTAAAAGGTGTAGTTTCACATACTATTCAAATCTAAATTAGCACTATCTATGAACACTACCCTCTTTAATTAAGAATACCTTAAGGATCACGCACTACGTACTAAATATTGTTAAAGTGCCTGTTTCTCTTTGAAATTTTACTTTATATCTATGTTTTCATGATAGTGACTCTAAATGTATTTTAACCAAACCGATTTGGTAATTACAACGTCTACGATGAGATTAAGTAGTGATAAATGTCGTGATGTCATCAAGATCACGAAACGTATATATGACCACTTTGTCTTGAGGTACCGTTAGCTACCTACCACGAATATGGTCCCTGTCATTTATTTGTCTCATCTAGTTAGGGACTGACACTGATATTTCGGCATGTATTCGATACGCCGAGCCTCCGGAAAGGCCCAGTCCTTTAATTTCCGGCAAAATAGGCATACTTGTTTATTTCCATCTTCTCATTTAAACGAATACCCTCGTGACCCAAAGGGCGCCAAGAGAATGTCTGTTTTGTCTTCAAATATTAATCAACTATTGAAGCGATAATGGATAGGTACAAATAGATTTTTTAAGTGCAAGTCTTTAGGTAAAACATTTTTGATAGAAACCTTAAATGTCACTTGAAATTTGATCCATTTGCTGAATTATCAGTGGCAAAGCGAAAAATCGTGCAACATTTGTTAGATTAGTTCGTGAGGAGAATCAAATATAATTAGTTGTATTTCTAACTAACTAGTTCTTGTGATTAATTTAGCACGTAATTTCGTTTTAAATTAGGAATGGCATTCCACATTATTGATAAATATCCCTAATGCTTGTTCTTTGCTTTGTCATTTTACTATCTCCTTACATTTTACCACTTATCGTTATGCATAAAGCTTGGTAATCACTATATTCGCGAACCTCTTGCGCTCCGCGCTCCTGCACCCGCTCTGATGGGAGCGCGAACGTATCCACAATGTGGAGCAGTTGCAGGAGGTAAGATATTGGATACCCAGCTTAAGACATCCGTCACTCTCGCACTCGCATACTAGTCAGAACGTGACGAAGGTCGACAGCGATAAGTGATAAAATGTCAACCATGCTACGCCCGCTAGGTCCCGCTTGTAAAGAAAATAGTTAATTTCCTCGGGGTCAATGAAATCGATTCGATTAAATCTGCGCAGTCGTGGAATTATTTACGACAACCACAGACGTGATTGACAGTGCCTCGATTGAGTAAACAAAGGCAAATCCCCACGAGCTAGTTCAGAGACAATTAGCGACTCTTTGATGTGCCGTAACATTCGTAGGGATGTAATCCGATTTCTGTCTCTTCAATACGTATTTGTAGCTACCTTATTAAGCGGGGCAGACGCAATCCAATATTTTGAAATGCAAAGATGATTTTACGGTTGCGTGATTTGGCCAAAGCATTAATGTTTCGATGGAGAATTGTGGTACAAAGCCTTTCAGTCGCAATTTGTAAAGTGGCGTGGTTACAATAAATATAAAATGTAAAAGTGGAGCAGCAGGGCAAATGCGCAACTTTTCGGACGAATGTGTCCTGACACGAAAAACTGCGCATTCAAAAAATAACAGTCGATGCCCGTTTACACGTTCGAAAAGTTAACCTACCGAGTTGTAGTTTTTATGGAGTAATCTAAAGGTGTAAGTATATATCATCTCTTCACGATGTGTTCCGTCGCTGAAAAGCAAAAACATATATATATATATATATATATATATATATATATATATGTTCCGTACATAAGTCCTGAAACTCTTTCGTACGAGCCAGGATTCGAACCCACAGCTGCAATTGTAAAATAATCATTTATTTTGAATAATATTTTAGTTTGACTTGATTTTGTATTATAGACTACCTACATATATGTTATTTATATCAACGTTTAAAAATAATATCATATTGAAATAATAATGTGCTCACATGTACAAATAGAATTGTTAAAAGTGAATACGTGGTATAATAGTACATTACTGCAGAGGCCCTGAAGTAAGGGATTGCTGGACGAGCTTTGGAGTAGACGGCCGAGTCGTAGACGAGGCCGGATACAACGAGTCCAGCAATCCCAGTTCCGGCCGAGGATTGTATAGTGCTTTTCTCAAACGATGTGAGGAAATACAAAAATTAAAATAAATACCTACAAGGTAATCAATTAAATACTAGTTTGTTGAAATTACAATCGGAACGAAAGCTCAGAAAACAATTGTGTAATTTGCCGCCTGTTTTATTTTTTAAACATGCCATTTCAACAAGCCGTTCCAGCACCATGTTTAACCACCGCAGATAAGTATAGTACCATATATATATTTTTTTTATGTCGCAAGTCTGCTTACAGAGTCTAGTGGTGGTTGGCAGTATGTAATTTTTCCTTTGTCAGTTTAATATTAGTAAGCAAATTTAAAAAGTTAGTGTAGCGGACAATAATGTTTTTAATTAGGGTTTTCATATGTAGGGAGCCATAAACAAGAAACTTCTAGTCTTCATTTCGTGATATTAACGCATACATTTCAGAGCATGTTTGAGAAAAAATACATAGAAGGATACAATTCCAAAAACATTACATTACATTAAGGCCGCTCATAGAGCCAGATATGCGACAATACCCCAAGAATTATGCTATTTTTCTACGAAACGATGATGTTTCTAGATCTGTGAAATAGTTATTTGTGTCACAAGGGAGCAAAATAGTATATTTACGGCGAGGGCGGTGTATTGAATCCTGAACGTAGCGAGGGATCCTACAATAGAATCCTGAGCGTAGCGAGGGATTCTAACGTAGGATCCTGAGCGTAGTGAGGGATACAAGTGTTTACGCCCGAGACGAAAATAATTTTGCTACCGAGTGACACATACTATTTTTCACATCGACTATGAGGAAATTTAAAAAAAAGCTATTCTTAAAATATATCTAAATTATCTTAATTTTTATTACTAATTTTTAAATATTACGAAATATTTATAAATTTTTATACAACATTGTTATAGTTAAAACTTGAAATATGTTCGTTTTGAATCGACTACGATGAAATTACAATCGATTATTTTATTAACATCTGTGTTCAATTGGCACATTGCGTAAAAATGTTCCAATGCCAATGTATAAATTAAAAAAGTAGCTTGAACAGAAAAGTAGCGTTTTGGTCCCTCTCGTCGTGGAGCAAAACTTACTTTTCCGAATGAAAGGTGTGAAACTCAGTGAACTCAGAAACCAAGTTGCAGTTCTATGTTGCGACCTATCTAAAGCGTTCGACGTCGCAGATCATGAAGTTCTGGTTAGTAAACTTCGACATTATGGCCTCGAAGGTCCTTCACTGGCGCTAGTAACAGACCTGCTGCGGAATAGAACGCAGGTTGTCGTTGCGGACAGCGGTCGCGTAAGATCAGACGCAATAACCACAAGTATGGGCGTGGCACAGGGATCCTCCGTGTCAAATATCCTCTTCTCGTTACTGCTGAACGACCTGCCTGACGCCATTCACAGTGGAGAGACATACATGTATGCTGATGATGTCGCGGTTGTCGTGTACGCCTCAACTTATGAAGAGCTTGAGGATAAATTAAATTTGACGGCCGCATCGGTAGCAAACTGGTTTGCTAACAACGGCCTCATTTTAAATACGAGAAAGACTCAGCACATAGCCTTCGATCTGTCTGGCCGCCCAGTGAAATCGCTGTCAGTATTGGCTGCTGGTAATATCATTGACCAAGTCTCCAGCTCAACATTCCTGGGTTTTGAACTAGACAGTGGCCTGACCTGGAGTCTACATATTGATAAGGTGTGCACTAAATTGTCGACGGCCTGTTTTGCCCTAAAACGGCTGGCGCGAATACTTCCGATGGAAATGGTGCGGGCCTGCTATTTTGCATCGGTACATGCGCACCTGCAGTACGGAGTCGAGCTGTGGGGTGGAGCCGCCGATTGGCAGAGAGTTTTTCGCCTGCAGAAGCGTGCAGTACGTGCAATAGCGCGCGTCTCACAAACAAACTCGGCAAAACCAATTTTTAAAATGCTAGGTATATTGACGCTACCTTCACTTTTGATACTGCAAATGGCGGTCACTGCTCGCGATGAAGTGGACACACTGTGTTTAAAGGACGTCCCACGTAGGTACGCGACCCGCAGTACGCGCGCAGGAAAGCTGCCCCTTGTATCGCACAGACTCGCGAACTCAAAAAAACTCGCCCATATCATGGGTCGCAAGGTATACAACCACCTCCCAGGCGACATTATTGCTGCTCAGAGTAAATCGGTATTTAAGGCAAAACTTAAAAAATGGCTAATCGAGCAGGCGTTCTATGACCACAAGGAATTGTTTTGTCCTAGTCCCAGTGTTGTGTATTAAAAAAAAAAAAAAAAATTGCTAATGTACCGTATACATACATTACAATTTATTAATTAACATATTCGCTGACATGTTATATTTATAAACAATCCTTGTAGTGTAATAAATATTCTATAATAATGTAAACGTACTTCTGACATGTAATTTATATTACCAATAAATGGATTATGATTATTATTATGATTATGAAAAATATATATCATTCTTGATTATATTAACTTTAATAGCACAGCTTTCGATATTCGATTCGTAACACTTCGCTCGATACAATTCTTTCCCAAAGTAACCTCCAATTTCAAAGTTTATTTCAACTTTACTTGTTTATTTACTACGTGACACTATAAAACAAAACAAGGAACAAAATCAGTCATAATCAAAATAATAATTTGACAGCTTCCGAATTTCAATAATTTGAGGCAATATTTTTATAATACATAAACATCGTAAAATTCAATCGTATAAAGATATCGACTTACGGCCTCCAATGTCTTTCTCCGTCACTCTTTCGAAATGTGACAGTGATCGCTGAGCGGTCGTGCCAGACGGACCTGTACTACTTTTTCTCAAAAAAATGTAATTTAAGATATTTATTAGATTCCAAAAAGCAATGGTTCTAACGTGAGTAAAAATTCATGTTTACTAAACAGTGAAAAGTGTATTTGGTTAGCTTCATAATTACTAAGCATTAAACATTACAATCCTCAATACGCATATACTTGTGAATTTCACCCGCTTTAGGTAAGCATTGGCAGCGCAATGGTTTCAGCGGTAGGATTAAAGGCGACCTTCAATTGTGCCGAGAGTTCGAATCTCAACGAGTTTATACTTTTTGTATTTTTTATTCTTCGGACTACATCGAGTGAGTATAATTATTTGATTTATATGCTCTTTTACCCCTACCTACGTAAAACAATACAATTTATCTTTATTTAGGTACAGACTGCAAATGGAATCTCCGATATTATTTTCCGTACTTATTTTCTTAAATTGCTACAAGTACACCTACTTAGTAAATGATTGCCGAAACGAAATAAAATGTCATCAATGATATCATACGAGATACCTACCTACATTATAAGGAATAAAGGCCCCTCATCAGTCATTTCATATTGACCAAGGTTATTGAAGAGGTAAATGTGGTATACTCTTGCTTGCCAGAATTTCATTTGCCCGAATTTTATCTGCCATAATATACAACTGCCATAATGTTGTTTTCTATAATTTTGTATGCCATACTCATTGTTTACCATATTAATTATATGCCAGAATCTTTGTTTTCCATAATATGAATATCAATAATCTCATTTTCCATAATCATTGTAATCCATAACTATCACATGCCATAATGTCATGTGCCATCCATCTCAACATCCATAATATTCTTTGTGATAAAGTGGGTACGTATTGCAGTGTCTAATATTTTGAAAAAATACCTCGAACCTATCCGCGATCCGAGTCGGTTTTGCCACTAAGTAAAAATGAACTTTTCTCTGAGATTACCTGATGCCAAGGTAGTGTTGTATCGTAGGCAGTAGGGAACAGGAGCTTAGTGGCAAAACCGACTCGAATCGCGGATAGGTTAGAAGACGGAAGCGGGAGCTTTGCTCCCGCTTTCGTCTTCGAGGTTATTTTTTTTATCAAAGAGCGGAAAATCCAGCAAATTAACAAAGATGAATCCGGCGTTTAAATATTCTATTAAATAATATTATTGCAAACAATAATCTGGAAAACAATACGTATGGCATTCGTATCATTATGGCATCCAATGTTCGGGTAAACAAGAGTATGTCAATTAACTATTATGGTAAACGAAACATTCGGGCAAATGAAGTTCGGGCAAGCGAAGTTCGGGCAAATGATTATTATAGTATATGAATGTCGGGCAAACAATAGACAACCGGTAAATGTACACTGATAAAATGCAATAGGGTTGCCTGTGTAAGTCCCGGAAATAAAATCCCGGGACTTACCTTATATCCATACTATCGTCATTTTTTATAAACTGATAGGTAGTTTATACATTATTATACCCTACACAAAAGTGAAGGATTTCCTTTTCTTGAGAGTGTTGACTAGTTTTCTATTTTAACAATAAAATAAAACTGATCCCAACTGAAAAGACAACCCAGTGTCAATAATCCCTGAGGTACTTGTAGTTCATTTTCGTCATTTTAAGGATATTACTACTATTTATAACAGTATTAAGGGATCACCTAGAGAAATTCGGCATTTCTCTTTATGAAGATATTGTCAGTTGGCTAGCATCATGAAAATGAAAAAGATGGGTCATGGGGACATTACTTTAATTAGAAAGGAAATTCTGTTGATTATTGAACTTATGTGATGGGGCCTACGCCTACCCTATATGGAAAACTACTGAAGGGATTGAAAGACGGGGCCTGTCTCGGAATTCCAGTCCCAATAAAAAAACTTTTGGAAAGTACAATATATTCTTCTTCTTCGTGTCGAGGGTCCTCAAATAAGAGTGCCCAGTGTTGTGGACAGCTCTGCCAGTCGCGTCTCTCAGGTCGTGTTCGAAGCAGGAGTGTGGGCATGTGGGGCACGCCATCAGGTGCACCATGGTTTGCGCCGTTGATTGGCCACGATGCAGTCCCCATCGGGCCGTGTCTTCCTTATAGCGGCCTACATGCGATCTGAGCCTATTTAGCGCCCTCCAGATGGGCCATGGCTCCTTGTGGCCGAGTGGCAGTTGTTCCGAAGCTAGCACGTAGACGTCGGGCGGTGGGCATCGAGTCCGCCATAACAGGCAGCGAGCATCTGAGAGGTCGCTTTGCAGGGGGCTAGTGTTCCGCATGAAACTCCTGTTCACACAGTGGTCGCCTGTCAGTCTCCTGTTTCCCCTTTTCCACGGCACTTGCCTACTCTCTACGGATTTCAGGGGGGGGGGCGATGCCCTCGAGTGGGTACAGCTTGTTGAGTGGAGTAGGCTTGAGGCATCCGGTGATGGTGCGGCAGGTATCATCATAACAATATATTGCATGGACGAATTCATGAAGCCGTAAGGCTGAGAAGTCATGCAGTGCTATTAATTTGTATGATTTTATTTTTTATTATCAATTATGACGATCATAGTAATAATTCCTATAGATTTACCTCTTAGCGTTATTCCCGGTAATGCCCCTGTAGGAGCACGGGGTCCGCTTTGACACCTAATCCCAAGATTTGGCATAGGCACTAGTTTTTACGCAAGCGACTGCCATCTGACCTTCCAACCAGGAGGGAGGGAAAACTAGACCTTATTGGGATTAGACCGGTTTCCTGACGATGTTTTCCTTCACCGAAAAGCTAACGGTAAATATTCCGTACATAGGTACGTTCCGAAAAACTCATTGGTACGAGCCGGGATTCGAATGTAAATTATGATATAAATAAATATCAATGTCATATTTTCCAGAGAAAAGTGGTTTTTTAATGAAAAATCTTCAATATCGAAATCCCGGGATTGAAATCTCATATCGGATTTCAATCCCGGGATTGAGAATGCTCCGATATTGCATGCTCTAACTCTAACACATCCAGTGGCGCTAGTGTGCACGTGGAAGCAGCATTAAAGCGTCACACATACAATAGGAACATGTAAAAACTAACTATTTAGGCGACGACACAGTGTAGCTCCGTCAAGTCCGGTGTAAAATTAGGTAGGTTACCCCGGAACCGCCGAAACACGACACCCTTTGGCCAGAAGTCAGCACACGCGATGGTCTCCTGCAGCGGCCGCGGCACGCGCACAACAAACGAGGTGAAGTGCACGTAGTGGCGCAAATGCAGCTGGAAAACCCCCAGCGAGTAGCCAGTCTTCTGGTGAATATACTCCACCATGTCATCAGCCGTGGCGGAGTAATGCAGGCGCGAAGAGTACTAGGTGTGGCAACCCGCTGACCAGAACCAACTGGCTCTGCTGTGGGTACCCTCAGAACATAAAACACTAAATTTCCTATATCTGTGGCTGTACCACACTGAGTCTTTCGCGGCTTGCGCTTTCTTGACTTGAAAAATAAATAGTACTTATAATTTCATTCGCTGTAACAACATTTGATGTTTTTTCAAGGTATATAAAAAAATAAATATAAATTAAAATCACTCATCATCAAATCCCGGGATTTATTATTTGTTGTTAGGTTAAAACATGGGCAGGGCAAGCAAGGATAGGACATTTCTCAATCCCGGGATTGATTTCCGATATTGATTGCCAATCCCGGGATATCGATATTAATGTGCATTTATGCTTAAAAAGCTAATACCTTTGACAAATTATGTTGAATTATTAACAGAATCTCCTTTATAACAAAACTAAATTAAATAATACGGGATATAAAGAACTCATATTTATCAAAACATACATATCAACATATCAAACTCAATATTTACCTGATATTACACTTCGTTGGAAGGGCCACATTAAATAAGTAGAATGTAATTAACTGTGTTATTTGAACCGACAAATAGACAGACAACAAAGTGATCCTACGATCCTTAGGAACCGTAAAAAATACTAGATTTTATTGATGCCCACTGATGAACTTTTTATAAATATCGTCGATATACCTGCAGAGGTTACCTATAGTTTTTATATCATTATTAGGTGTACCTAATAATGATATTATATAAAACTTGCCGATTTGTTTAAATGAAAACTGTACCAACTTATAGAAGTTTCATTTTTGTTATTATTTACCCTTTAAAAACTTTGATGTTCTTGAAATAAGAGTTGTTTTCAATATAATAATATAATTATATACCTAATTTTATACACTTGGTTTTATTTTATTATTCCAATTTAACTTTAACGCCATCTATAACAACCACTATGCTTTTTTCGCTCTTTAGTACCTACTACGTTTTACAAATCAGTGTCCTGTTAGTTCATTAAGTCGTCACTTCTTACGTGGCGCTGTTGTATCGTCACTGTATCGAGGGGCGGGACGGGTGGCGTGTGGAGGGGCTCGATTTTAGATTTCATTTGGGTAGTGTAACAGCCTTAATCTGCAAAAAACTAACATAATACAGTTTAGACCACATCAGAGAACCGCGTTAGAAATTAACTATTCCTACCAAAATAACAAACTAGAACCTGTCAACACCTGTCCACTACTTGGTTTAAACATCGACGAACATATAAACTGGAAAGTGCACACCGAGAAAATTTCAGTTAGGTAAATTATCTAGGTTTGCTTATACCCTCAGACAAATATTGATAAATACCAACCAAAAAACCGCTGCGAGTGCTTACCATGCGTTTGCCCAGTCATGGCTACAATACGGTATAATGTTGTGGGGCAATAGTGTAAATGCTAAAGACCTATTTTTACTGCAGAAAAGATGCGTACGAGTTCTCAGTAACATAAGAAATGGAGAGAGTTGCCGACCACACTTCTCTAGACTAAAAATTCTGACCCTCACATCTTTGTATATACTGGAAACCTGTAAATTTGTTCGTAAATACCAAAACCTATATCCCAAACCTGATAACCCCAACTCGCACGCACACAACCTACGTCACCGTAATAAAATAGTTCAAGCAGTTCCCGCCAAGCTAACAATGTTCAATAAAGGCCCTTACGCTATGTCCATAAGGATCTACAACAAAATTCCGCAGCATATAACAAAGGAAGTAATATTTAACACCTTTGTCAATAAACTAAAAACGTACCTCATCATTAAAGGCCCATACACTCTGCAGGAGTTCATGGGGCATTAAAGTGTGATAATGTAATAAGTAGACTAAATATAAATAAGACAGAAGTGTTATAAATACCGTTGTAATCTAAGGTGTAGATCTATGTTAATTCATAATAATTAAATGTGATAATATATTATGTTAATTCTATAAACAAATGTTATTTTGGTTAGCTTAGTACATAAATATGTTGCTACACCCTAGTAGGGTCCATGTCTGTACTGATTAGATTTTAAGAACATTCTGTGAATACCATGGTTGCAACAAATAAATGAATATGAATATGAACATTACTTTCCCTTAGGTATAAAATCAGCTGCTGATATTAAAAACTTTCGTATGACAATATATGCCTACTCAAGTACATCCATTTTGGTTCTGTGAATAATTTATTCGTACCTAGTCCTACCTAACACACAACACATGTCTCACAGAATTCGTGTAAAAGGTCATGCGTCCTTTAGACGGTGACTTACATGCTTGCTGCTTGCAGACTCTCCTCGCGAACTTTCTAGATTTAATCTTGTCAAATATTTCTTTGAAAATGAAAACAAAAATAAAATAAGTGAACGTTTTGGCTTCAACAGTTGAACGACGAAAACGAATGACCATGCAGCTGTCTAACTTTGCCCATGTTGTAAATTTGCCCACTAAGTAGGTATTATAACAAAGCTTATAAATGCCGGACAAAGTTGCCAAATGTTATGTACCTTTGTTCTTAAGTTTTCATTATACTAACCTCTGCCTAAAACTTGAACGAATGAATCTTGTTCGTTCATCTATTTGATGACCGCTTTAGCCTAGTCGGTCACTACCGAGCAGGCAGGGCATCTTGGGCAGGGTCACTACCCTGCCTACGAAGCAAGAGGTTCTGGGTTCGAATCCCGGTAAGGGCAAAAAATTGTGTGATGAGCATGAATATTTGTTTCTGAGTCATGGATATTTTCGATGTATTTAAGTATTTATATCTATTATATATATCGTCGTCTAGTACCCATAACACAAGCCTTACTGAGCTTACTAGGGGACTAGGTCCACACACACACCCATAATCGCACACACACACAACAACGCACGCACGCTAGCACACACATATGACACGTTCTTATGTAACTTTTGTTTTGTCATTATTTTTTGTATGCGCATTTTAAAGCACGGCCTCCAAAGTAGGTACTCCGTCGCTTAGGTTCTGCTACCGACCGAGCCCCTAATAAGGCCCAGGCTGAAAACCAGCGCTGTACTCTTGTTGTTCAGCACATGCTGAGTCTGGGACCTATTGCCCCAAAACAATTGTATTTGAAAAAAGTAAGCCTTGCCCAGTAGATGAATGCCGTTCATCTATTGGCTCGGGTACACAAATTTGGAACCATTAGTTGAACGCTGAATATCTCTTAAATTAACAATAAATATGCAAAATGTCTGTATCACGGAAAACAATGTATGTTACCATTTTATTCAATTTTATACGTAATTTTGAGCTTAAATTTGAGAGCGCTTATCTTAAGTAAATCTCCATACGAACGGTGATTTTGGCGCGAGACCTTGACGCGACTATCGTTGACAGCCGCGTGTGTGTGGCAACTGCCTGGGAATTTAAATGCCAGCCTCGGCAAAAGGAATGCGCATTAAGAAAAAAATATCGCGAGTGCGTAACATGTGTCGTGATTTTTTAATTTAAATTTTTCGACATAACGTTCATCTATTGGGTGCCGTTCATCTTTTGGTTCCACCACCCTACTTATGTCGGAACGCGACGAGTGCAGTATCTACCTACACCGATAAATGATCAAATGGAAACCATCCAATTACTCGTGCAGATTAACTCATACGCAAATTCATAAAACGTAAACGTAAAAACTAACGCTTCATTTTTGTTAAAAGCACTGCGAGTAGCTGGGCAGTTGATAATAAACGTCAGCAAGAACTGCGTTTTGGGCAGCGATTT
This sequence comes from Epinotia demarniana, assembly GCA_945867215.1. Classification (NCBI taxonomy): domain Eukaryota; kingdom Metazoa; phylum Arthropoda; class Insecta; order Lepidoptera; family Tortricidae; genus Epinotia; species Epinotia demarniana. The sequence continues at coordinate 29,870,456 of OX244261.1, read as the reverse complement.
CATTAATATTATAATTATTGTGCACTGGTAGTGTAGGTATGCACGGTTAATATTTGATTTAAATGAAAATGAGAATGTTTAGTTTCGTTTCGACATATGGTGACCTTTAGAATCAATACGGTGTTGACTGTGTGGAGGTCGCAATATGTGAATTTATTTAGCATTGTGACTCAATAAATAAAATACTAACATGAAAGGATTATTTTACAGAAGGTTGATTTGATCTCATGCGATCTTTATACCTGAATATCTCTCCCTGGGCGACTATTACAAAAAAATATATGCCTACCAAAGATAGAGTACCTACAAAAATGGATATAGAATAAGGTAAACGTAAGAGTACTCGACGCTGTATTAGTAAATGGCATGGTCACTCTACGTCAAAGTGACATAGAGTGCCCATGCCATGTACTGTTACAGACTAGGACGTTTACCTTACCTGTGAAAGACTTAATTCCAACGCTTGCAAAGATTCGGTCCTAAAGATCCTGAGCCCATGAACTATTAGGACGGAAAGAGAAAACTTCTGTAATCATGTCCTATCGTAAAACCTAACGACATGGACTTTGCCTGCTGCAGTTTTCTTTCTTTACATAGAGACAGCGTTAGCAACTTAGTACGTATCCTTTTACTTGGAAGAGAACGAACGAGAACGAGTTCTTCTGAATGGAAAGATAAAAAAAAAACTTTATTAGGATGTTTATTGACTGAGGTAGAAAAAAATATTGCTCGGAAATAGCACAAAGAATTGCTTTGCTCAAATGCCTGCATAATCTCCACCTCAAAGGGGGTCCACTTTATAGAAGTTTAAATTGAAGGAATTCTAGAAATTACTTTTATTTGTTCACTTTTTATTTGTATGCCCCATTTGAACAATTTCACTAACTCGTGTTGATAAATGCACGCTAACTATCTTATTTTTGTATAAAGGTCCCTGTGCATCGTGCATGCGCCGTACCTCGTTCTTTACTGTCACGCTAGGTGACGCGACGTGAGCGGAACGCGTGTGTTTGTGTGTGTAACATGTATAAATACGAGACTTTTAATGCGGGTTGAAGGGCGCGGGGGGGTGTCAGGGCGAGGCTTTAAATACCTAAGGTTGAAGCTTGGCAGGGCCTTAACATATCAATTCACAACATTACCCCAAATATTAGAACAAAATAAATAACGGGTTAGCAATAAGATCCGAGAGCACGTAGCACGTCATTTTATATTTGTATCGGAAATCCAATAATACTAGTAGATGAGTATCTTTTTGTAAGAACATCTTGAAAGGTTCCATAAAACGATAAAGAATATAAAGGTTATTCGTGCGAACATTACAGTTGAACCATCCAGGCACGTTTCCTCAAATCCGAAAGTGGCGTTATAGGACTCATAGGTTACATAAATATGTTCCTAAACTTTAAATTAAAAGACCGATTACACGTGCTTGACGATGTCCGTGGTGACACGTCACATGTGTCACGATTTCGACAAACAATCTACTTATTGCTAAAACGTGGCGTCAAGGTATGTAAAACTTTGATGTGCTCGATCTCTTATTTTCCATATTTTAAGAGTCGCCCTTATTTCGGTAATCCCATCTCATATATCAAAATCCGACCGCATTTAATCCACGCAATAAGTTAAAAGAATATAAAATTGTCAGTGGAATTTGGGAGCTCATCGCTCCAAATATCATATTTCTGTTTCAGGATATTCACTCGAGGGCCATTCGGCGCTCTCCCGGCTGAAATAACTGTCATATAAAGTTGATATAATGCGGTCCGTGGCTCGCGGCAGGTAACTGGCTCTGTGACGTCACGACTCTGATTTAACTAGTTGGATGTGGCAAAATTGAGTTTTAAAATGCTAATTGGACTCGACGCTGAATCAGCTACGGGTGAATTTTAAACATTAAAAACTAGATGAAACTCATAACAGAAATGAGTGAGATAATACATATTACAGTCATATTATTACTCATACATAATTATTATTGTTACTTTGACGTGTAAAATGTCACTTTAACCAATAAATAATTGTATTGTAATAATTAGTTATTGTATAATCGGGTCACATACGCGGTACCTACACATTTGTTTTTTTTTATCATGATTCATCTAGCTAAAAATCTAAACTGAAATTATTAATATTATTATAAAGTACGAAGTCGCGGGTAAGGGCTACTGTAACTTAATTCCTGTCATAAATGACGATGTGTTGAAATGACCTAAATAAAGGAGCAATGATTATGGAGTTGCTACGCCCATGTTACTACAGCAGTGGGTCACCTTACTTACAATTACCTACTTAAATAGCTTCATAATCATGATATCAGCCGAAAGACGTGCTCTGCTGGACATAGGTCTCCCCCAAAGAGTGTCACAATGAGCGGTCCTGCGCCATCCAGCTGACTCCCGCGACCTTTACCTGAGGGGAAATCACGTAACATTCCGAACGCCCGTCAGGACAATTTAACTGTAATTTTTCATATAAAAAGAGACATTTAGATCTACCTGACGCGCGTACAATGTGTTACTTGATCGACCTGCAGGTTACCAAATAGTTTCGTACAACTATAATTTAGTGTTACCTATAATTCATATAATTTTTCAATAGGATGGTTCAATATCATGAGAATATGGCCCTAACGCCGCCGTAAAAGGAAAAACTTTTGAGTGTCAAGAGAAATTCTGAACAAAAATAACATAATATAATTAACTACTTACTCGCTCATTGCCAGGCTTTAAAGGTATTGAACAAAGCTCCCCCAAATTCACATTAGATCCATTTAACTTGCATGATAGTAATGAATGCCGTTTAACTTTTATAAGTAAGAAGATGCCTCCGAGCAGCAGTATGCTAAAAGGCGTTACACTGCGTGATACAACATCGAAAAAGGATTACAACTTGAAAAAAACTTTTTCAGTTTCTGTTTTTTCATTTTCTGCAATTTAAAAGTGTAATCTGTTTATAAAGAGAAGGCCGTCTACTGACTTTAATTTTTGTCCTTGTACCCTTTTACACGACTGCCCAACGAAAAGGACTAATCTTTAAACTTTTTAAAGGATTGATCTGTGAAATCAGTATTCCACCAAATTTTACAACACAAATTAATAACGGCTGTTAATATTACTTCGAAAGAAATTAGACATCGGCCGTATTCATAAGCGTCCTACAAGCCTGTTTTAACTAAAATGGCGTTAAAATTCGTTTGTCCTTATCTGTCACTTCGACATGTGTGTTCGTAAGAAAAGGACAAAGCACATTTTATTTAGCAGAGGCATTTTAAGTTTTATGACTAAGGTGGTAGTGTTTTGAACTTGATTACCAAGTTAAAGTGGGTGAGAGGTTCTGATCAAAAGCGTCTGTACCCATTATTTGATTGCTAGCTTAAATTAACCTGGAACTCCGCTATTATACTGAAATGTTACAAAGGCAACGCCGCCTGAATTAATATACAGCAATAATTATATTTGGTGCTATATTTTGCGGTAAAAAAAACAACTTTGAGTGTTTATTCTCTTTCTTCACGGCCAACTCAAACAACAAATTATCAAACGCTTAAACCGCTGAACCGATTTGGATGAAATTAGATAAATAGAGATAGTTTGAGCCCAGGGAGAGGACAAAGAATAGTTTTTATCCCGGAAATCACCAATAAGGAGGTTAAATGGGGGTTCATATGGAACTACGATATAAACGAGTTCCACGCGGGTAGCAGCTAGTCTAATATAAAAAAAGGAGGAAACAAAACACTACATTTATCATTCTTTGACTAAAAGTTTTGTAACGTCCGAAGTTTTTTGGTTCCGAGCACCAGTCATATTAGAGTTCGGTTTAATCCGGCCCTTTAGGAATTACAATACCTGGCAGAACTGTTAAACTGGTCTGCACATAGTTTTAGTTCAGTTAAACTATGCTAGTTCTCATGTCTGAATGTTGAAGTGCCCTAACTCTGGTGTAGTTAGTTTGGAACAGTAGCGATAGGACACCTTTACTTAACTATTAAGGAAAGACTAAGCTTGTGTAACTCCGGTTTGCCTGCGGTTGAAATTGAAATTAGTTGAACGCCACCTCTCTAGCAGGTTAGATACCAGCTTTTAGAGCAAAGTCCAGGAAATAGTGTGCGATAAAAATATTCTGTCAACCCTTATACTAAAATACTAGCTATCCGCGCAGCTTAGCCCGCGTATTGCAAAGAACTTAGGCGCGTGATAAATTACAGCCATACCATTCAGAAAGTCTACACCCAGGTGAAAGATTTTTTTATAATCGGATAAGTGGTTCAAGAGGTTACCCAAAACAAAGAAACTTATAAACTTACACACAGACAGAGGGTCTATACATATAATATTAATTATATAGAGTGTTTACGCGCACTTTTCGCCACGTCACCCGAGCGGCTCCTACTCGCTTCATCCACCCGTCGTCCACCCTGTGTCTATTCAACGGAAGTAATACCGCATGATGCAATAGATGACCGCATGGCAACGGTTGCGTGACGTTCCCTCGCCGGGGGGTAACTGTAAGCGCGACTTTTACCCGATGTAAGACGCAGAACACAAAGCGTTTCGGCACCGCGCAAAACAGCGTTGCGCGTTCGCACGTTTCGAAACTTAACTATGACGATATGTCTACTCGATACTACCTACGATATATATTAAGGTGTGCGATAAAGAGTATTTCTATTGTTTTATACGTATAGGTACAAGTTTGTAAAGGCGTCCCTCCTACCCGAGTAGCCCCTCTTCAGCGCGTTTAGCACCACGCATTCACGGGGAGGGGTGCTTTTGTTCACTTGCGGCACCTTGTACTTTTATATAGTCGTAGTAGTATTCTACTATTTGATGTTAAGCAGACAAGGCTACGTTGTCTGGATGCTTACGAGTTGTCTCGCCAGAAGAATTAGGTAGGTACACGTGCCTTACTGAGTCTTTATTGATTTCAAGATTAGCTGTGTTGAGAGATTGAGACAAATTCACCACCAGGAACAAAACACACCTACAGAGAAAGTGTTCCCTAGCTGGGCTATTCCGAATACGAACGAGATGACATTGCGCTGTACCCTACCCACGGTTCCTACAGACTAGGTAAAGAAGAGATATAGGGGCCGTGGGGGTTAGCGGTGATATGAGGAGACGATACCCCTCTCTCTGGGCTGGACCGTGCGTTAGCGGGGTGCTCTCTTTCTATGTTTTCTAATAAGAGAGAGACGGATAGTACGAGAAAATCGAGAGAGCTCATGCGCCGTCTTGTGATAGCCGTGCTGGAAAAATTCGAGTGTTCTACGCGTAAGTATGATGACGGCGATCTTGTAACTGAGTTGATAAGAGTGTGTTGCAATATGGAGTCACAAAAAATTACGGTATGGCTCGAGTAGATACGGAATTCATCCAGTGCTGAGGCGATCAGTATACTTTAAACGTTAAGGTGGCAATGACATCAAATTAGTCGACTAACGAGTGATGACGCGTTTGCTTCCACGCACGTTGAGCATAAGTTCGAGCCCGCTCGGCAAATACCAAACCAAATACGTTTAGCCAAATGGAACTGACCAGTGATTAGTGCAATCGAAAATTTTATCTGGGACAAAAACGAACAAATTATAGTCCAACAAATTATAGCACCGCTAAAACAGGACGGCCCGCGGACTGTGTCGCGGCGAGATAGACTACCTATCTCTTTCTAATTAGAACGCTTAGAAAGGTACAGCAGAAAGAAGACAGAAAACACTTTACTCTCTGTTTTCAGCCACCTACAGTTAGTCAGATAGTAAATTACGGCCACAATTAGGGTGATGACGCAATTAGCCTCAGTACTTCTGTCAGTGCCACTCTAATGACTTCCGTTGCACTCAGTTGAAAGGCCAGGCTTTTTGAACAATTGTGGCGGCTTAGTGAAGAAATTAAAGTGAACTCCATGTTTTAACACGCTTTTATCGTGTTATCACTTTGACTTACTAATCACATTTTCGAATCCGTTTTAATTAGATAGATAAACAGTTTGCCGTTGTTTAAAATCATTTGGTTTGAATGAATATAAATTTACCAGATTATATAAATCATTAAATATTTAGTAGACTTCAGAGTACTTCCTATAACTTCGATTCCTTTTGTGTCCATTGATAACATTTTCATTTCTAGATAGTTGGAAGTGCGATAAGTTATTTACATACATTACAGATGACAGTGAATTAACCAAGATTAAAATTTGGAATGGTACTATTTAGGTACTTTTTGGTAACAAAGAAAGAATTTCGTTCTCAGGTCGGTTGGTTACCGATTCGTCGGCGCAGAGATGTGCATATCCTGTCCTTACTTTTTAACGTACCTCTTCAATGCTTCTTGCCCTCCGTATTTATCTGAAAATTTTACTTATATGGCTGACGGCAACAATCAACGTATGAGAACTTTGAGGTCGAGCTCACCCTTGCAATACCGTCTAATAAGACGCGCACATTCTCTAAATCATTCACGGTGCGTGCTGTGAACTTGTGTTCAACGGTTTACCGTTGTCCTTTCAGTTAGACAGTCTCAGTCTGTGGCTTCACTCAAGGAAAAGCTGAAAAAGTTTAGGCTCTACAATGACTCGTGATTTAATTGGATACTGTTTGTATATTTTGTAGACATGTTTATCTATGTATAAGTACATATATAGACATCTATGTATTTATAGTATGTGTATAATATTGTATTTTAATTGTACTAGCTTTTGGTATATGTATTATGATTGATTTACTGTAGCATAGAGGTAAATACGTCTCTTTACTCGTCTCTATTGCTCAAAGGTTAACTGGAAGAGATCACTTACAGGGATAAGTTCGCCGTTGTGCCAACTTAAACTATTTTGTCTGTATTTTTATCAATGTCTTGTGTACAGTAAAGTATTACATACATTCATACATACATAGAATACAAAGGAAGTAAAAACGAAACTGATTTTAAAATTATCTTTCAAACCCGACACACCAAGGAAACCCAATAGGTTGTAAAATATTCAATACTAAAAAATATATTGTTTTATTAACCCAACCAAGAAAATTCAAAACTGCTGAAACGTACTTTAGTAAATCTTCAGAAACTTTTGTTACTTTTAGCATCCCGGTAAAGTTACCTACTATGTTTTTGTAAACAGTTAAATCAAAAAACAATTAATCAATGCGTTATACTCCGAACATCATCCTTTTTCGATTGATTGGATCCCGTGGTCTTCGACTTTTGGTCCACACAATCAAAGCTAAATTCAACCGCGGTTGTTATTAGCTTATTAGTTACGTCACTACGTCGCTGCTGGTCTTCAAGTCAAGATAGTTTTTAACACATTCACTGCCAAGATTCGCTAGCTGATCATGTGGTCCTAGTAAATCTCAAGGTTGTTCTTGCCAAGAGTATGTAGCCAGATACACTTCAACATTTTAGAGCTACTATTATAAAATTACTATTTTAATTAATGCTTCTGGGATAAACTTTTGGTGCATGCAATTTTATGGCAATATATTAAAACTAACTCAAGAAATCTAGGTATATTCATTGCAAAGCGATAAAATAAACACTTCATTTTTATTGCGTTCACAATATATAAATTGGCTTTCACCTAACAAACAAATAAACAACTAACGAGTTTTAAAACTATTTTCATGGATTTGTTCTGAAATTGAGCAACAGTTTGAGTGGAGTGGAATTTTTGTTTTCAGAAATACAAACAAGGGCAAACATCCCGAGTTAGTTCGCGAGTTTTCAGTTTTGAAACAAAGGCAAAAGTTTAGATTTACTTTCACAAAGTTATTCCTGACGTGGCGAAGTTACATTTGGTTATATAAATTACTGAGGCATAATACATGAAAGACGATGTTTTCGCATCTATCTGCATGTTTTATTTCCCTTAATGGTAAAGAGAAATGAGAACTTTCTTTATCCAAAACAATTTGTGTAGGTCTAAAAGATAAATCTGGCGCCCTACTACACGGTTTACCTATGTTTGGCCTAACAACATCTACTCTCTGGTCACTCCCCGCCCTCCGCTCGGACTCTCGCTAGAAACGAATGTACATAGGTTTTGAATAAAAACTTTCGCAAGTAAATTCTTAAATAAAAACCGCCGGCGGCAGTTCTACCTACCACTCCTCGCTTCGATCGTCGTCATACCTACACCGACCTGACGTCAGGCTGGGCTGAGGCGGGATTTGGTCGATATTTGCTTCTTTTGTACAATTAGTACTTTTTAACAAGTTTTCATTATCATGATTCAGTATTAGACAAAAAAGCTAAGTAAAATCGTTATCCGGCAATGTGATGATTAGTTAAAATATGAATCGAAAAAGTGATTTTAGATAAAATAATATTCGGCAGAACAAGAGTTATGATAATCGTCATTTAGTGTAGATTTCGAACAAACAATTAGTATACAAACTGACTTTAGACAAACAATGCATTATAATAGTAAAAGCTGAAATTAGACAAAACGTTATTAGGTTTAACAACATTATCCCCTACTACACAACTAAAAAAGTATAATATTTTAATTTATATGTAATGCACTGATTAGGTACAGTCAGCATCAAAAGTAACTGCGCAATCAAAGACGTCAAAGGCTCTTATTCCCTTCTTACAAAGACTTTGCAAGACGTTTGATGCTGACTGTACCTAACCTACCTTGTATGAAGTCACACAATACATGCATGAATTTAATTTTATCTGGATTGTATTAACGCAAGATAAAGATCGTAAAATGTACCATAGAGAACATGTCGTTCTAATTGGTTTCTCCCCACTCTTCTATTTTCATAAGTTTTTCTTTGAATTAAAATCTTTTAGCATACAAATGTTTAATAGTTCGGTGGTAGGTACATAATTAACAGACCAAATATTGTTTAACTTCTTTTTACCTTTACCTTCACCGTTAAGTCGACGCTGTCCAAAGACAGCGTAAGATCAAAATCTTACGCAATAAATTGCGCGTACCTACTTTTGCGTCTAAATCTATCTACTTTTCGTACACTGATGACCAATTTATTGGCTTCCGAAGGTCTTTTATCTGAATTCGTCGCAAGCTGGCGCAAGGCATTGACACAAAGACAAATGGAGACCATTTGCTAATCCCCGCTGATTGAGTATTGATGGTCTTGACTAATTCACACACGTCCAAGCAAAAGTAAAGACTTCTTTTTTGGCCTAATTAACTATTGATGAATCTATGGTTAGGTAAAACTTCGCTGGTACATATGTGCTTCAATTTTGGTGTCACTTAACCCTACCTTTGTTGGTACCTACTTATATAATAGTTTCTAATTCAAACTATTTATATATAGTGTTGATGTTTTATTCCTTTTCGGATACCAAATCATTCAATATTTTAACGTTGAAATGCCGATATTTTTCTCTAACACTATTTGAAGTTTTTGTGAATAATTTTACTATCTGTAATCTTGATACTGGTATGTCATTTTAACTTATGGACGATATGCAAACTGGCTTCTAGACTTAAATTTGATTAAAACCTACTTGGTATGATGAATAGATTGTTGTGTTTCAAATTACTGAGAATGTTTATATCATTAATTGCCCGTTTTGCTTTCAATGTTCACGTTGATTCTTTGTTATTAAACGTTCGAACGACTTGCCATCAATGCTGGTAACTAGCCGCTTTTATCCACGTTCCCATTCATATAGGTTAGCAAATAATTAAAAGTATTCAAACCTAGCCATTCGTTAAGAAAATGATGGTTAAACATTGTTTTTTATCGATGTCGATAAACTTAGTCGATTTTTAATTAATCACTAGCTCTGATACATGTTTGCCCCCGTCAATCCGGTGTTAGAAATACATATGGCATACATATATACATATGGCTGACGTTTAAAAAAATACATGTATTGTTCTTTGGTCACATTGTTTCCCAGCACTAGCCGAAAAACAGTGACCCAAATAAATGAAAATGTTTGTTGATGAAGTTTTTCTTTCATATTGGGCACGACCCGTGCCACGCCACTTACGTTTATTAAAAAAGTTTCGAAAATGTCATATCAAAACGTCAAAGGTGTTTCGAAAGACAACCTGAGTTATGAAAGTTACTTAGGTACATAATTTGTAAATATAGCTAACATACTTAGTAGGCACTCATATAATGCAACAAAGTTGAGAATCCGTCTTTAAATAATGGAATTGAATTAATAGATTTATTACTAGGTACTCATATCCACACTCATTATTATAATTACGGAAGTAGCTCTGTATGTCTGTCTGTTACCTTTTTACTCTTAACCTGCTGAACCGAGTGAGATCAATTTTGTTATGGATATAGTCTGAATCAAAATTACATAGGATAGTTTTTATCCCGGAAATCTTCCCCTAATAGTGGGGGCGTTTAGCGAGATATAATTTACTTTAAAAACAAAGTTTTAACCGACTTCAATTTAGTACTCCGCCAAGCCACGAGAACATTTCCTAGTTTTTTTACAATTTACCACATGAACTGATTTCCGTTAGCAAATGCGTTGATTACTATAGAAAAAAACCGAATCGCTGTATGTGGGCCGATAATATTTGAGGACTTCCATCGATTCCCCAAGATCATCACCAATGGCACTTCATTAGTTCCTATTTCAACGGAATCTTATCAGAACCTGTGACGTACTTTTGCACTTTTAAGTACCTACATAATTGAGGACTTCGATAAGACATCTGTGGTCTTCATCATCAATTCCTCACCACCAAATTTATGATTCCGGATGTAAATACACGAGTTATAACAGAAAATACCAAAATCAGTACACGCGTGTCTAATAAAATTGAGGAGTCCCCTCAATTCCTCATGGATCCCATCATCTAACTGAATTTTGAAAAAAATGGGACCCACCTGGAAGTATATACAAACGAATGGAAATATTTTTTTCGAATCGACTCATCAATGACGGAGTTATGAGGTAACAAACATTGAAAATAATAATAATAATAAGGCGTAGGGATGTGACGGCCCCATCGCCCACCAGATTTCTGGTGCAATCAGTCAGCGTAAGGCAGCTTGTGGCGGGCTGTTAGGGAGTAGCGACCCTACGTACCTGAGTGCTCCTGGGGGTGTTCTGTGGTCAGGCTGAGCCGATCGGGTGGTTGGTTGGACAGGCCCTCCGCCTCTGGCTTGCCTTTACTGGCCGCCCAGAGTGGCGTCGCAAGAGCTGTTGCTCGAGGGTAGATGTGGACACCTAAGTGGCGAGTTGGCTATATGTTTAAAGTCCAGTGCCACCTCTGTACCCCCCAGCTCTCTGACCGGTGTTGCCCTTAGGCCATTTTTTAATGTCGCTATTAATAGGAGCCCATCTAGCAGTTAGCGAGTCACCGTCTGCCAGAGATAAACATTGAAACAGTTTTATTAGGCAGGCGTCCGATGTTTCACCCAATAGCCCAGCCACTAGTCCATCATTTCAACCCAATAACCCGTTTTATTTAGATTCCATCGACCATCAATAGTCCCTATACACCCCAGCGGGTGCTGTCTCTGTGTGCGTCCCATGACACGGGCAGCGACAGCATCCACTCGGTGTACTCCTTGCATTTCATTAAATTGTCAAAAGGGCCTCTACGTGTTGGCTCAGTTGGTACTTTGTAGGTACCTAACTCCACGCACGCCTCTCAAAGGTCCGGGACATCGTTGTCCCGTGAACGGGAAAGACATAATAATAAAAAAAATACAACCGAATTGAGAACCTCCTCCTTTTTTTTGAAGTCGGTTAAAATGGCCAAATCACGAACAAGTAGGCATAAGTAGTTACCGAGTAATAGTCGACCAACGTAATGTGTAACTTGGAAAGGCCAATTTTCTTACAAATTCGGCCGACACAACCGCACCGCACGTCGATGTAACTAAGACAGACAGGCAACTTCGGAACCCTTCACTGCGCGTGGCCCGACACGCACTTGGCCGGTTTTATTTATTTTAAAGTACATGCTCCATTGTTACCAAAATCGGTTGTTGGCGGTAAAAATAAGTAACGACGCGCGATGTTTGTTTTTTTTACCCGTTGTTGCTATGTAAGGTTAATAAAGGTTGTAGTTTTTCGTATTAGATTGTTTATATGTTCGTATTTTTTATTTATAAACAAAACTGGCGCTTAAATATTTACGACGACTTAAAGTAAAAATAATATAATTAAGAAATGTTATTATTGTATTTTTTTCTTAATTACTTAACTAATTGCATATTTTTTATATCAAAAATGAATTCTACGTTATTTATTTATCCGAAATTGATACCAAACACGACCTATTAGCTAGCCATGGATGGTTAGAAGTTTTAGAAAAAAGCCGGGTAGAGGGTGACTGTAACCCCCCTCCCCGGCCCCAGAGGGGGGGCTCCCGAGGGCTACCGATCTTAATCGGCTTATTTTGACACAAGGAATAATTGTGCCAAGTTTCATACTTGCATAAAAAAGTAAGGTTTTTTTCTCCAAACGCCCCCACTGGGGAAAATAGGGGGTGGAAGTATGTATGGAGGCACAATGTAAACTTCTTCCACGGGGACGAAGTCACGGGCAAAAGCTAGTTTCTAATAAATACGCCTTTCACCAGCTAAACGACGCCCTTTATAGGGTTCCGCACCCAAAGGGTACAAACGGGACCCTATTACCTACTAAGACTTCGCTGTCCGTCTTCCTGTCTGTCTGTCACCAGGCTGTAGGTAACTCAAGAATCGTGATAGCTAGACAATTGAAGTTTTCACAGATTATGTATTTCTGTTGCCGCTATAACAACAAATAATAAAAACAAAAAAACAATATTTAAGGGGGGCTCCCATACAACAAACGTGACCGTAGAATTGGGAGAGATTCGGCACGAGGCTTGGGGGCGAAGGGAAAACGGGGGTTTGACTAGGAGCACATAGTTCTAATTTGTACTTTATTATTAACAGTATAAGGTCTTAACAAATTTTCAGTAAATGCAAATTCCATTTTGTTTTATCAAACTTTTATATTTTGCTGGTAGCCGATTCGACTTCATTCAAAACTGAACACTATTCGTACGAGTATAAAGCCGTTAAACGCTTTTTGCAATTGCATATTCTGCAAATTGTAATTTTGTTCACGCGTCCTTAACGTTTTGTTATTGAGAAAATTCGAAAAGTTCGAAAAGTTCGAATTTGGACGTTATTCCTAAAGAGATAAAGCTTTGAAAAATATTTGGCAATGGCATAAACAAATTGATATTTTATTTCATTGTCTCCTTCATCAATTTTGCTGAGTTAAGTTGAACTATAGCGTACGACTAATAAGGCTGTTATTAGATATATTGGCACGCAGGGGGAGGGAGGGGGGGAGGAAGAGATTTTTTGCAAAATTAAAATTATTCTAGTTTTCACTTCTGCCGTCACTCCCGGAGTGCAACCCGATCTTTTTTTTAATATACATCGACGGTGGCCAAATAACTTACGGCCCGCCTGATGGTAAGCGGAAACCGCAGCCTATAGACGCATGCAACTTCAATGGAGTAACATGGGCGTTGCCGACTCTTGATATGTTTGAGGATTCGCCTTGTTGACAGCTGAAGGAACCAATGCCCTCGCTCTCAACACAATGCTTCCTCGGGAGTTCTGGCGACCTTGTTCACCTCAAGGAACACAACACTACTACAGAGCAAGTAGTAGTGTTATTATGGCTGCCCAGCAAACATTTTTGGTAAAAATTTGCGATAAAAGCACCTATTATAGGACGCAAATTTCACTGTCACCAAAATGAGTTACCTTGGATCGACCTCGAATCGACGTGGAATCAACCAAAGTGGGGAAAAAAAGCACGTGCCGGCTACGTTACTTCCACGTAGTTTTAGAAATTTCGACCATTAAGTCAATACAAAGGTAATTTTTTCGACATGGATTTGACGTCGAAACGACGTGCCGTGAAGTTGCAATGTATTAATTTGGTAAACTTTACCCCTTTTAATCATGATCTCAACGTATTTATTTACCATTTAATTACAAGATAAGGTTTTTTTAATGACAAGTGATGAGGAGAAAACGAGACAAACATATTTGGATATGTTTTTATTTGGCTCAGAAACAAAATGTCTAACTAAAACCAATCTAAAGTTTTTCGATAATAGTAATGGCGGCCACTACTTCATGCAAAATAATTTAGATCTATTACGCAGATGAGATTACGATGAAATCTAGTGCGCGGAAAATTTTTACGTGCATTATGTTAGGTTTAGATTCAAAACTACCGATGGGCTATTGAAATAATCAAGTATTAATTTTTTTGTAAGTTCAAGATGTATTGCTTGTAATTGAGAATCACAATATTGCATGGGATATACATTAAATTGAGTATACATTTTATAACTTGTTAGTATAGGATAATAGAAGTACCGTTGGTAGTTATTATTCAGATGATTCAGGTGATTACAACATACGTAAATTAGGCAATTTGCAATAATGCGTCTCAATATAACCAAACAAAATGTCGGCTCGACTAACATGTTACATTTTACTTAAAAATACGACCTATTGGTATTTAAGTATATTTAATGGTAAATATACATATTTCTGTTACCTAATGGTATAGATTTACTGTTTGAGGTTGTATCAGTGACCAATAGGTCGAAGCGATGGCTTCGCGACGTCGCTTCTACCGCGCGGCGCGAACGCAATCGCATTGTATTTGTTTGACAGAGTGGTCTACCGTGGCCGTCTTGAAGATTAAGTAAAAATTACGCCCAGACATTCAACAATCGGTAAGTTACCTATAGTATAGGTGCCTAGTGTATAGGTCCTATACAATACAATATAATACAAATACTCTTATATAATACAAATACTCTTATCAATACCTCACACAAACAAAGCAGTTAGAAAGAGAAACAATACAATAACATGTAGGTAGAGGTAGACAACAAGCGTTCTTATCGCTGAAGAGCGATCTCTTCCAGACAACCTTTGGGTAACGAAGGAAGAGGTAAAACTAGATTATGTTGTATTTAGGTGGTGCAAAGATTATAATCAGCCAAAAATCAAAATCCATACTAAATATTATAAATAGGAAAGTGTAGGTGTGTGTGTTTGTTTGTTTGTTTGTCCGTCTTTCACGGCAAAACGGAGCGACGAATTGACGTGATTTTTTGTTTGACGAATTGACGTGATTGATGGAAAGTGATATAGGATAGTTTTTATCGTGAAATGGGGGTGTAAAAGTTTGTATGGATCTGCGAGCGTTTGTATAAACGAGTTTCACGCGGATGGAGTCGCGGGCAGAAGCTAGTAAGTATATAAATACGTACATAAATAGCTCTATATATAAACATACACACACAATCATACATTGTACACAAATATCAGAAATAAAAATATATAATACATACACAGACAGCCAATAATAATAGTAAGACAATCAGGGTTAGGGGAGCGACAAATAATGTTCTTTAAAAGAGATTTGAAGTTACCGATAGATTTAGCTTATCTTATGTCAAGAGGGAAATAATTCCACAGTCGTATAGCCTTAAAAGTGGTCTACTGTAAAATTCTGTAAAAGTCTATTACTGTAAAAGTCCACTGTAAAATTTGAAAGATGACGAACGCACAGTTAATAGCAAAATGTTAGAAGATCTAACAGAATTAATAGTACATTACGTAACTAGGGCGTTGAATTCGTGAATGCCCCAGATCGCAGGTGTTTGTGGCTCGAACCGAAGGTGAGGGCCATAAATATGCGCTCTGGGGCTTTACGAATTACCGCCCGTGTTGAGTACAAAATTTTACGTCTTCACCTTGCCATAATGCGAGTTTTCCCTTACGCGCAGCGTGCAGTAAAACTCGCATTATGGCCAGGTGTGACGTAAAATAACTTACGCTAACTAACGCTCTTTGAAATAGCGGGGAGCTGCAGGTTTAAAAAGGACACAGGACACTAAACAGAAGCGAAACAATGTGAGAGTTACGGCGATAACGGATAGGGAGCCACTTGAGTTTGGAACGGAAACTAGAAACGTGGTCATATTTGCGTAACCCAAATATGAACCGAATGCAGACATTTAGGAGACGCTCAATGGCTCAAGTAGGTAGAAAATTACGAAGCCGCCTGAGATACCCCACTGCAGCAAATACCTTTCTGCTCACTTCACTCACTTGAGGCACCCAAGACAAGGAGCGATCCATAATGATCCCAAGATTTTTCACTTGCATCGAGTAATCAATCTGAATCCCATCAAAAAGTATTTGAGGGAGATTTACAAATTCAACTCTAGTAACCAGATTGTTGCTGCCAATAACAATGACTTGGGTCTTCGCTGGGTTCACACTCATACCACATCGTTGACTCCATTTCAGAATGCGTACCAAGCCATCATTTAGATCTTTCTATGGCAGAAGGGAGATCACCAAGCACGGACTGTGTATAAATCTGAAGGTGATCGGCATAATGGTGATAATGAGATGATATAATGTGTGTGATGGAATTGATGAAGATAGAAAATAAGAGAGGAGATAGCACACCGCCTAGATAGTTTTACCTATATGTAAGTAAGTAAGTAAAGTAAAGTTTATTTGTAAAACATAGGTAACAAAGATGGTACATTGGTTATATGTGCATCACTATGTTTGGCCATTAGGCATACAAATTTGCTAGCAGCATGCATTACATGCTTATATATAGATAGTCTTAATTAAAATTATATTTCGCTACTTGCCATTTAAGTACTCATTCACTGAATAAAAAGCTTTATCTGTTAAGAATTTAAATAATTTTGAATTAAAATCATGTGTCAATTAATGCTTAGTTTGTATGATTTTATTTTACATTTTACTTTTATACTTCCTATAGAAACTGCTTGAATGTCTGTATTTTTTTTGTCTTTGGCCATTGTAGATCTGAAACTAATTTCGATAAAACACGAACTATTACGTAAATATGTACTACTCCACCGAAGAATGAGTTACTTGTGACTAAAACAAATTAACCTGAAGTCGCTCACGCGACCTCCAACTTATAAGTTCAATTTTTATGTTAGTTTGACCGTTTAGTAATCCGAATACAACCTTATGGTAATGTTAATATCTTACAAGTGTCTTTACCTTTATGGTCGCAATTTGGTATCTATTGAAAGTAATATTTACTCAATAATTGGTAGCAAAAGTGACATAAATCGACGACCAAAAGGTACCCAGTATAAGAGGTAATTACGTCGCAGTAACACCTTATATGTACATAAAAGTATATATAAACTATTGGTCGTATTTCGAAGTGAGTACTACCTAATATTTCGCCTTGTTCTCAACCATTATGTAGGAGACTTAATGGTCACAATTTGGTATCCATTGAAAGTAAATTTTACTCAAAAATTGGTAGCAAAAGTGACATAAATCGACGACCAAAAGGTACCCAAGATAAGAAATAATGACGTCGCAAAAACAACTAATATGTACATAAAAGTATATATGAGCTATTGGTCGGATTTCGAAATTAATTTTACCTAATATTTAGCCTTATTCTCAACCATTAAGTCTCCTACTTTATGGTGTATTGATAAAGTGAAGTTTACGTTGTAATGTCTCATATTTTAACCCAGGAGTAAAATTGTACAATAAGCGAAAATAAGTGGTGCGCATGATGTAATTTTTACTTAAATTAGTAATATATTCTTCAGCCTAGAAAAAAACACTTAAAATGTTTGCTGGGTGTGGTCTCCCCAGTTGGGCTGCTCCAAATTCGAGCGGGATGATATTTCGCTGTGCCCTGCCTCACCAAAGCCAGGTCTCCGATTCGAGCTGTTGGGCTGCCATTCAGTGGCGATCTTGACCCACGGTTTCCTCGGCATGCGGCAGACATGACCAGCCCAGTCCCACTTAAACTTGACCAACTTCTGACCTACATCAACTATTTGAGTTTTGGAGCGCAGCGTGGTGTTCCGGCTGTGATCCACTAATTATATTACGTAATATGCTGCGCTCCATGGCTCATTGGCAAATCCCGAATTTAGACTTTTGAGATGACATCAGAGACCAAGTTTGTGCACCGTAGGTGAGAATTGGAAGAAGAAGAAGAAGAATGGACATGTCCATGAGTCTCCGCTCAAGTGATAATGGAAGGTCACCTTTCATCAGACGTTTCATGGTCCAATAGCTCCGCCAGGCGTTTTTAGTCCTTCTTTCGACCTCCTCCGCCAGTCGCGCCTGGAAGGAAGCTAATTGGTTCTCCGTTTATCTCAATCCTACGTGCGGTGCTATTAGTTACAAGCTTAAATCATTAGAAGAGAGTAAATATAAACAACTAACCAACCTGAATGTTGACATTTAAATACTGACTTAATTAATGTCCCGTCTATTTGACACCGTCATACCGAATATTGTTACCGTGAAACAAACTGCCTATTATGGGTCTCTATTGTTTCCCATAAAATTTATGATCCGATTTTTACAGTCCATAACGTTTTCCACCATAATTTTTTCTAGTCATATTGTCGAAAGTCATAAAATTTAACAATATACATTGGAGTTCCGATTTTTGCAGGTCATCATTATTGTTAGTTATAAAATTGGAGAAAGATAATACCAGAAAAATAATACAATACATATTTTTTTTACTACCGAACGTTACTGAACGCGTTCTTCCAGACTGCTTTATAACATACCCACATACCCATTCATTATAATTAATGTGGGCACTTGGGCAAAAATAAAGATTTATGCGATTTAAAGATATTTATTCCGCTCACTCTTTTGTTTAGTGGTCAGAATACGTTAAAATAAGTATGTTTTGTTTTGAAACTTTTTTCTCTAAAATCAAAAATGGCCGAAAAATTTGACTCGAAAGTTAGGAAAAATATAAACTTGTCAACATTTCAATGGATGTTGTGTCATTATTGGTTCTGGGGCTTCGCCGGCCGCTGCCGCGGCACGCTCGCTTCGCTCGCTCGACTCGCGCGCTTAGGGTCACGGTACAACTAACACTCCTCCTCGCTTCGCTCGTCGTCGTACCTACACCGACTGCCTTAGAAGTCCAATATCTTGGCCATTTTTAATTTCAGAGAAAAAGAATTTGTTAGATGGCTGCCCCGAACGCATTTTGCCCCATCGGGTATTTATCCCCATACGCATTTTGCCACGATCGTGTTTTGTCACATGTACTTTATGCTTTGGTCGTATTTTCTCCTTTGGGTAATTTGCCATAAAGTATATTGCCTAACTTGGATTTCGTCCCATCAACAATTTGCTTAACAGTATAGTGACATGTTAACTTTTTGTCCTATATTAATGAACCCACACTGAACCTCAATTCACTTCAGGTACACCATATTATGTATAATCTATTTATTTTTGTACTAAACGGTAACGCTGCTAACGGAATCATAAATTTGAACAAAAGGAAAAATTTAAAGAATTAATGCTCCGAGCCGGATTCGTACCGGTAACCACAGGCATTCGTGGTAGTGGTATATAAAATTCTCTATAAAACCAAAGGGTTCACCGTTTATACTTTCCTCATTTATTGCAATCGACATAATTTGCAAATTTCTTGCATTTACCCGCAAACTGAATGACAACGTCATTTGCAAATAAATAATAAAGTAATGAAGCAATATGCTAATAAAAACGATTTCAGGTGAAAACTCTTTAGATTCTCTCTTCAAAAACGTATTGCAGAAAGGGTGCCGGTGTATGCGGGGTGTCAAAACGATGCCAGGAAGTCGTTTAAGGCCTGCCCCACACTGGCGCGGCCTGGCCGCGGCGGACAATAGTAAACTTGTCCGCCGCTGTCAAATTTACTATTGGCCGCCACCGCAGGCCTAAATTGTGGGGCAGGCCTAAATTGAATATGGCTGTAATTGTTTAGTTTTATTATACGCTGAGAAAAAAGAGATTATTAAATTACGCGACTACTTGTGGCGGGCAAAACTGACATTATACAATTTGAGTTGTGACAAAACAACAAAACTAAAAAAAGTACATGTGACAAAACACGATTGTGGCAAAATGCGTATGGGGATAAACACCCGATGGGGCAAAATGCGTTCGGGGCAGCCATCTAACAAATCCCTAATAGTACCCCTTTCAAATGTATGTCTAGAAATGTTTCTGATTAATTATCTATATGACTTTGGATGTTATAGATTAGGTCTCTTAGACGTAATTCCCTGTAGGCATTAAAGCGATAGGAATAACAATCTTTAGTACGTTGAAATATATGCCTTAGAATATTTATGAATAATCATCGATATACCTTTGATCGTTATGGACATCAATTTCTGACTTTTGTGATTATATTACTTAATATTATGGGTCGTTAATGTTAGAACTACAAAACGTTATACTTAACAAAGATTATGACTATTGATGTTTATGTCTATAAATTATATGGATATCAATTTCTGACAATCGAAATTCGGGACAATAAGTTTATGGGAAACAAAGGGACCCCGCCTATTATAAATGTACCTTTAACATACTGTTAGATAAATACCTTACTTGAAAACAAGAAAGTTTCGTAAAGTCGACGAATTAAATATTTTTTGGAATGAAATCAACCAGTTTTTATTAATTTCATAGTTGGAAAATAAAGAAATAAGAATAATCTGTTTTTTGCACCTGCGCGGGAGATCGGTGTCAGCTGTCAGTAAAATAATTTTCGTGGGTCGTGAAAGTTTCACGGCGGATCGGCGAAATAAATTATCATACATTTCCTGCGGCCCGCATACAAATATTGGAGTTGTGCTTGGATAGGGGAATAAATTCTGGTTACTGGACTGATTCCTTATTTGGTGTTTGTACGGCTTCAGCAGCAGCATGAAAATCCTACATTCATGTCAGTGAAGGTAAATTGGTGACTTCGTTGATCAGTAACACGTAAAAATACGTGCAAAATTTCGAAATAAAGTAAACCGTAATATGTACGTATCTCAAAAACTACAAGTAGTTGCATAAGAGTAATTACATTCTAAACCTCCTATGTCACCCCTGGAATTATTGGCAGCTGGCTTCCAAACACGCTGTATATCTTTATCACCAGTTTATAACTTTAGACACCTAATTTCCTCCAACGACTTTAAGTATATATCACTGGGCGGTACGCCGCCCTCATAAAGTTAAACAACTAAAGTAAAAGCGAAACTCATTTCGGTTTCATAATGGGCCTCTTAAAAAAACAATAAGGTGTTAAACGGACCCTTTTCCGACAAATTCAATTAAGGTGATAAAAGATAAGCCACGAACTCTCCCAAACGACCCCTGAAAGTGACCTATTTAATATACAGATTTTTGAAGATAGATGAGAACTATGCGATAAAACGAGATTTATCCTCAAAACCCAATTTAATTGCTAATTTAGACCACTTAGCATGATGTTAATTATAAATTTTAATGAGTTAACATTTTTGCTAGTATACATTTACCAGTAATTAGTACATTCGCGAACATGAGCAACATGTAATAATGAGGTAAGAAAATTATTAATTTTTCAATATTAAGTACTTATGTTCAACAGCTGGTATTGTTCTCTATTGACCTTTTTTTTACTTTAAATACCTAACTAAAACTGAACATAAATCAGGTTGTATATCTGAACAAACGTAACGAATTAAAATTCAATTACTTATAACCCGAGCGCTCGTTTCCTCACCAAGTCTAATGTGTTGAAAGTGCACGCAGTAAAATAAATGTAAATAAGGTTTTAATTAAAGCCATATAATATAGCGGAATAGACCACTAGTAATGACACATTTTTTACTTGCTAAACTTTAATATATCACCTTAGGGCCCTAAACGGTCCTCGGCATCCATCAGGTCGCAATAAAATCAGATCTTTACGACCCGTAACGTGTAATAATCGATATATTATTCGGATCGGCGCGGAGGTAGGTACTTACAAGTTTTTCATAAAAATGAAACTTTGCCCGGCTCCAGAGATCGCGGCCGAACCGGGTAATAAAAACCCGGCAATTTTCGACTTATATTACTTGTTTGTGTTCGGACGTGATTTGATCTCGGCGCGTTAACGTCTAAAGTTGTCGTAACGAGATTACGAGATGAAGCGTAGCAGCGTCGTCTCTGATGCATTTCATTTAGCCTTAAGCACTTGACGTTGAATATACAGTCGACGAGTCGAGTCAAATTCATGTTAACACACTTTTGTACCTTATTCCTTTGCATTAAGGTGAATAATGTATACATCTTTGAGGTCGACTGTACTAATGATAATACGTATTATAGACGAGGGATGCCTCTATTCCTGCGAATGTCATATCTAAACTATCAAAAGTGATATCATTATGTTATTTTTTTATCTGGATCGGCAATTCGGCACGTTCTTCTACGTTAAGTAGGTGTGCTTGATGAAAAAAAACTTTTTCACACTTTTCATTCGGAACAGTAAGTTTTGCTCCACGACGAGAGGGATAAAAATGCTACTTTTCTGTTCAAGCTAGTTTTTAAATTATTGATTGGCATGTTATATATATAGCATTTATGCAATGTGCTAGTTGAACACACATCTTAATAAAATAATCGATTGTAATTTAATCGTAATCTATTATAAAACGAACATAGTTCAAGTTTTAAGTTTAAAAACGTTATATGGAAATGTATGAATTATTCATAATACATATTTAAAAATGATTAATAAAAATTAAGAAAATTTTTGTTAAAACTTTTTGAAATTTCTTCATAGTCGGTGTGATACTCGGTACCAAAATTATCTTCGTCTCGGGCGTTAACATTTGTAACCGTCGTAGTGACGGTTACCCTCGCTACGCTCAGGATTTTATTGTAGGATCCCTCGCTTCAGGATTCAATACATCACCCTCGCCTTAAATATACTTTTGCTCCCTTGTGACACAAATAACTATTTTCAGTCGAATTGATATCAGGAGCTATAATAACGGGTAGGCACTAACTACACTTACAATTTCCATACACACTGTACCCGTTACTATAAATCTCAGATTGACCCGAGGGGCGATTACGTAACTTTTCGAACGATCGTTAGGGTTAGGACACATCAACTACCACTTTCTCATTTAAAATATATGTATATAATATATATATATTATATACTACTCAACCACGGGGGACAGGCTTGAAAGGTGACCAAGTTATATTGAATTAAACAACCTGTCTACGTTCGCTGTACAAATAGTCAATTAAAGTCCAAAAGTGATCGAATGAAATCAATCTCTATAACAAAGGGAAACCTTTTCCCATTAGGCTAAAATAAACCGTAGTAATTGATTTTGAATTGCCCTAAAGATTTATTTCCGCTGTGTACACAATTTGTGCGCATCGGCGGGACTCGGGTCCGCTTATTTCTGATTGAATTTTGACAAATTAAAGTTAGCTTTGTAACTCATTTTCAAAAATATTAATGTTGTTTGCTCAAATGAATTGATGATCGAAATGTTAGGTTCGTTAGCGTGTGTTATAGTTGCGCAATGCTACATGGAGTACAAAACAAAAAAAAATGTTCAAAATGCTGTATAAAAAATTGGTATAACGTTACTGGCTGTAATCGTGGGTGCAAATCCCGGCTCGTACCAATGAGTTTCTCGGAACTTATGTACGGAATATTTACCGTTAGCTTTTGGGTGAAGGAAATCATCGTGAGGAAACCGGTTTAATCCCAATAAGGTCTAGTTTGTCCTCTGGGTTGGAAGGGCCGATGGCAGTCGTTTTCGTAAAACTAGTTAGCCAAATCTTGGGGGTTG
This sequence comes from Epinotia demarniana, assembly GCA_945867215.1. Lineage (NCBI taxonomy): Eukaryota > Metazoa > Arthropoda > Insecta > Lepidoptera > Tortricidae > Epinotia > Epinotia demarniana. Next base: position 29,846,798 of record OX244261.1, on the reverse strand, counting down.
GGTGTCAAAGCGGACCCAGGGCTCATTTCGGGGCACAACCGGGAATAACGCCAGGAGGATGATTATAACGTTTGATTCGTCAGGCTAAATATGATGCACGCTAGAAGTTTAAAGGATGATGCACAATATGTACACCATTCCGAGCCCGTGTGATACCCGGGCCGACGCTGGAACTATATTATAGCGGCATTTAGACCTAATTGCAGTGCACAAACTGCATTCACACTCGCTGATTGGAGCGAGATGGTTTATCTCCCCTCCCCCAGTGAATGCCCTGTGCAGCTGTGTTGAATCAAAAGGCCGCTTAAAACGTTACTAAACACAATGTTTATCAAGTCGACGATCGCATAGACGAATGTAACGAAGAACTCGGTGACTTAATCTTATCCTTATTGTGAAATCAACTGGAAATTAATTCATGCTGTTGTATTGTTACATTGTAAGTACGTAACGCTTGCCAACTCATGTACTTACTAACGATGGATCGAACGATACCGAAATGGACACCGACATATCGGGAAATAAACCTGTCTAGCCCATATACCTTACATATCAGTCAAATTCCGGGATCCGGGTACAAATGAAGGGAAGTTCACAAAAACAACAAGTGACATATTTTAGGAAATCGAGTTATTGGTATTCGATTGTGCAGTAGACACTATACTCACTGTTTAATTATATTCCCGTTTAGTCATTATTACCCCTTTATGTCTGTAAAATGGAATTACTCGGCGCTTAGGAACTTATAGTACAGTACAATAGTAATTACATTCTCTTATACATTTATGTGTAATTTAGATTGCGATACAGCGGGGAAATGCCGCCAGCATCTTCGGCACCATGCCGCGGGGAGACCATTTATTTTAGTTAAGTATAAGTAGTATTGTTAGTGACTGATATAATTTTAGTAGTATTTTTGATTTTGGATTTTAATTTTAAAATGTAGTTATATGTTTCAAAAAATTTCGCTTCTTCCAAATTTGGAACGCACCTTTTGAATAGTTAATTTAGATAGAATACATTTGCGATATTTGGTAATAAAACAGTTTTCGTAATTTCAACAATTATATTGACTAGAGGAATGCAAATATTTTATGCACAAAAATAACGTGACTGCCAATATTTTTACAGAGCATTAATGACGAAGTTTTTTACAATATTATAAGATAAATAAGCGGTTATTCATGGAATCCAAGATACAAGTCTAAAATGCCCATACGCCTGCATAATAAATGAAAGGTTTTGTGTAAGAAAATAATCATCATCATCATCATTTTAGTCGAAAGACGTCAACTCCTGGACAGGCCTACCCCAAAGAGTGCCATAATGACCAGTCCTGCACCACCCGCATCCAGCGGACTAAGAAATAATATTTTATGAGAAATATAGTTTTTTCCGCTTCCTGTAATATCGTAAAATATGTAATTATGTGTTTTTTTGTAAACAGCCCTTCAATTTTACTAGGTATATATTTATGTGCCGCCCGTGCTCTCTGCAAACATTTTAACAATAATCTTGCCGAGGAGGAGGATAATATATTTCGAATTCATATTTCTCGAATTCCGTTATCTATGCTAATATAGTACAATAGAATATAATACAAATACTCTTTATTGCACACCTCACACAAACAAAGCAGTAATATAATAAAGAGGACTAAGAGTTTGGGAGATTGTAGCTTCGTAAATTTCTATGTAGGTGGTACCTAATCCCTGGAACCAAATACTCATTTGATTTCAAAAATTCCATCCCTAGTACATATTTGATTATTTAATGTTAACAATGACAGTTTTTACTTCTCCAACTACAGGCGTATTGATTAGAGGGATTAAGTAAATAAAGAACGTTTTTTTTGTATTACATCAGGGAGTGCCAGTCAAAGGCAGCGCACAAATTACGTCATTAGGTAAGTATATGGCAACGATATTAGCGGTATAGAAGGCATCTACCAAGCGAAGTGTGACAAATATTGTACTTTAATACTTATACCAGTCACAAGAAACGGCACATTAGGTGCTTCAAGTTTTAAGAATAATAATATGAGAGACAGAGAGAGAGAAGGGTTCCTTACATCTAATACTTAATTTAAGTATAACAATAACAATAAATGTATTAACCTAACCTTGAATTTAAAGATACAAAGCAGAAAAAGAGATGTGATTTTCTTCTCTTTTTGGTCAAATTCTCATATCAGAGGGACATGACATTTATGAGTGACTCTTTTGACCACTGCTTTCCAGGCCTTGCGTTTGGATCTTGAGCCTTTTATTTGGTAGCCTGTAGTGTGGATCCGGTACTTCTTGGACTACAGCTGTCCACCTACTGGACGCACGAGCTCTGCTCCACCTTCCTTCAATATTCCCTGTAATTCTGCGCCTTTCTAGAGTATCCGCTCCGAGTCGTCGGTGCGACGTTCAGTCCAAGATATCCAAAGCATTCTTCACCAGCGCCACATCTTGAATGCTTCTACACTCGAATGCGGAACCGAGCTTTCAGTGGTCTGATCTCGGGAACGTACAGAAAGATTAAGCTTTATCTTTGCGGTTAATTCTTCTGTTCCTCCAAATCTTCCCTAGTCTATTCGCTTCTAATTTTTAAAAGAATTATTAATGTTGCACTTATATGTTAGTCCCCGGTTGGCCCTGTTACAAATAAACAAACGGACCACATACCGTATGAAAGTTTATAATAGTCTCTTCATACCTACAACCAAAGTTTCGCATATAACGTTGTTGTGTTTTCAACAAATATAATCTTGAAATAGGTGCATTTCCAATCTAATTTCAAATGAAAAGTCGCAAGGTGTATCTGAATGGAAGAATTCTGAATGCATAAGTCGAACGATAGTGGTATGCGCCAAACGCAAGCGTGTTTCTGTCGCCAATATATTCTATTTCATCTAAATTCCTTTGAAACTATACATATTCGAAAAGAGTTTGTGCTGGCTTTTGCTGACAAAATATCTTGGAGTAAGATGTGATCCTTTAGTAAGAAATATAACAAAACTATTTTAATCTTACTCGACCTAGTCCCAAACTAAGAAAAGCTTGCATTACGGGTACTACACGACGATATACATACTTAAATAGATAAATAAATATTTAATTACACACAAGACATGCATAACTCAGAAACAAATATTCGTGCTTTGCACACAAATAAATGTCCTTACCGGGATTCGAACCTGGGACCTCCAGCTTCGTAGAGATGAGAAAAGATGCAAATATCCGAAAACACATTAGTTTAAAACTGCGACAGGAATAGCAATACCATTACAGTGATTGGGAATGCGACTAGCTCAGTTAAATAATTTTCTGGCCGCTTTTCGCATACACCTACATTTGCTGCCGTTTTTCGTCGACGTTCCCCGCAGCGACAAAAACAGCGGAACGTGTAATCGACTGGAATTGAATTAAGGGTACAGTGATATACGACTAGGTTTCTACACAGGCTTACTTGAATACTCCCCGCAATTGATTGAAGCGATTCTTCTCAAGTGTAATGCTGTAGATACTTGGACTTGGAGATTTATATCTAGAACGTAGGGACTGCCTGAACACCACAAATAAGAAGAGTAGTTACACATCCATCTTTCTCTCATTTTATTGAACTTTTATATTAGACAAAGCTTAAAATCAGGTTATTTGGTGACATTTAATATGTATGCTAGATAAATTATTTGTAGGAACCTACGATGTATGTATTTGTATATAGTATATAATTAAATTTAGCAAGTAAAAGACAATGAAGAAAACTTGTAATTATGTAAGTTTTGAAAGTAAAAAGGCTTTTCGGATGATAATGATGTAATTATGCATGTAATAACGAAAAGCAATCTAAACTGTCAAAGTAGGTATAGGTTAGCACTTATTGTTATTGAGCCATCGTGTTCATCTCAGGCAAAAAAATGCAATATCGTGACGTCATAATTGCGCCGCGAATGCACCCAATCCAATACCGCCCATTTCGAAAAGGCATATTCAAATATGAACTGTAAATTATCGGTGGTAGGGACTAAATTGCTTGGTGGTACTTTGTGCATCGTTTCGCATTCATAAATCACGTAGAATCGCAGGCGAATGAGTTATTGTTTTTTATCCCGTAAATAGTGGATATTGATCAATTTAAATCGGATTTGGGATTCGAATTTTTCTACCTACCATTATTATTTTTGAAAGTATGAAATGTATCTCCACCAATATAGAACTTAAAAGGTGTAGGTTGCTAACACAACTACGTACCTAATTAAAATCTATATGATTCCCATTGATAAAGTAAGCTAACACTTTTAAGATTCGAAGATATGAAAGGCAGATATCGACATACCTAACTACAATTATTACACTTTATTTAACTTTATTCAGAAGATAAACGGGTCGCCCCGTCCATGGAACAAAGGGCAAAGGGTCTAGCAGGCTAAGCTTAGGAGAGTGGCCCCCGACGAGGGATTTGGTGATTCTTTCTGGTGGTGTACTGGCAGGTCCTAAGACCACTCCATGCTTAATATCAGTCCTCGATCTTCTTTTGTTTTCGAGTAATTTAGGATAATATAAAAAATGCAGGGTGCCATTTAAAGTGTCATATTAGGTAAACTGTTCAAGATATAGTAACCAAACAAAATCATCATGAATAAAAATAGAATTGGCTACCAAATGCATTTATTCAACCAACATCATGTCCTTAAACTTCCTTTAAAAAAAACTGCTTTTATTTTTGTTTTAATTTTTTATGACACTTTTCGCGGAGGTACACCTACAAAAAAAATATCGTAACAAGCCACCCAATGCCCACTACATACACGTATAAAAATATCTTCAAAAATCTTCGTGCGTCATGTCAAAAAAAAAACAATCGTCGAACAAGTAGATACTACCATATAATTAAAGTACCAGTGCAGTGTGTAGATAAATGTAGGTATACTGGTATACGGTGTCTTTTAATGAACCTTTTTTCCTAAAAAATATTTATGAAAATAAAAAAAAATATTACTCACAAAATCATCATCATCGGATACATTATCGTCGGAAGCATCAGAGCTTGCAGACCAAACTCAGCTTCGCCATGTGCTCTGCTGAGCTGCTAGAAGTAGTTGGTACTACTTTATGTTTATACACCAAAAGTCGACACTTACCACACAAGACATCATTGATGTTAATTAATGTATTAGTGCATTTGCTATATAACTCAGCTTCATGCCCAGTTTTTATGTGTTTTATCTTCCCACCGATATTTTTTTAATGCTTTTTCACAGGACTTACACTTCATGACTTCCATTTTCCTGTTTTTCCAATCATCACCACAAAATGCAAAAAACAAATGCGTTCTGCACGTGTCATATGTTATCAAGATTGACATGTCATCGTAGATGCATTCAATTATTTCATTTCAAACTATGGACGACAGCATCAGCACGCGACGGCAGAGCTACGCATCGCGTCATACGAAGATTATACGTAAGAGAATATGTGATTATTTATAAAGACTTAGATTGTTTAGAGTAAATAAAAAACCCAGTAGTTAGAATCCCCATAGTAATTATTTATATAAAACACCCTCTCATAGCATTCATTTGATATTGTAAACATTAAAGTAAAATCCCAATACAAATTGTATTAGAAAGAGAGAGGAGATGTTGCCTATGCGCGAGCGCAGCGCAGACTGGCCGCCATGGAGGGGAGGGGTGTATCGCGCCAACATGACCGTAACGAGAGCCGCGGCCACCGAGCCTGAATTAGAATTTAGTACGGCGCATTTTCACTTTGTATTTAATATGTTTACGTTTATAACTTTACAACGGCTCATCGTATCAGAATGATTTATATATTGTTAGAAAGCTTATTAAAAGTTCTATTAAGTGTTTAAACTTACAAATAAGTAAACTCAGTAGGTTCAGCGCAAATAATGAATAAGTGTTAAGAAAGGGACCGAATTACGGTTTGCCCGATTTCCATGTACGATTATTCAGATAAGAAAATATTTACGAACCCTACTGTACTTATAAGATCTCAATCCATATTAGAACTTTGTAAATCAGCTTAGTCTTCCACCCATTTAAATGTATAACATCCCAATAACATCTTGCAATGTAAATTAGTCAAGTCAAAGTGGGCGTAACCTCTATTGTCTCATTCAGCACGTCTTGCTCACCCACTAGCAGGTATAAATAGCAGGTACGGCCCGGAGCAAATCAGTGTCCGCTCGTCACTCCTGGAAGTAACATCTCTACAAGCAACTAGTACCAGCAAGAAAATCAGCAAGCAAGCATCAGTTCCAGTATCCAGTTCCAGTAATCCAGTTCCAGTAATCCAGTTTCATCAACGCCGGCTGCCGCATCGAGCAAGTGGGAGTTTAGTCGATCGGGTCCTTCGACCGGATCAATCTACGAGTCACCGATCACGCCTGGGGCGATAGCGGGCCGTTCCCCTCGTCCAGGACGATGAATCGAGGCCGAGCTCGGACCGGCGCGACGGGTGCGCACGGCAATCGACTCGGCTACGCGGGCCGCGGGCACCGCAGGAGCAGCACATCGGGCACCGGCATAACTTCGAGTGAAGATAGTACGAGCAACATCACATCAGGCGTCAGGTCCCTCACATTCCACGAGGCTCACGACCGAGCCTCGCCATCTGAGCGGGCACTCACGAGGGACCTGGACCCAGTCGCGGCGGAGAAAATGAAGAAGGAGTTGGAGGAAATGGCGCGTCAATTGGAAGACGCCGAAAAGAAGATAGCCGTCCAGAAGGAGGACTGGCGCAATAAATTAAGCAAGCTCAGGGAAGCTTTACGTACCAAGGAGTACAAAAACCCGGGTAAGGGTTCGGTTATTAATAGACAGGCCGCCGGTCGTCTATCATCGGATTTGGGGGGTCCGATCAATCTACGTGTACACACACGCACACCGTTCGAGGCAACGGTACCGCACTACGGGGCACACGCAGCGGCAGCGTGCGCGAGCCCGACTTCGCGGAAGCCCATGGAGGGCATCAACTCCGTCGCGACATCAGCATCAACAGTGGACTGTTTCCACACATCCGTAGAGCAGCCGGGAGACGCCAATGCCGCGGCCGATCTCCCAACATTGAAGCCCAGCGAGAAGAGGATAGCGTGGGCAGAGTGGCGCCGCAGACGCAGCGACCACCGGGATAAGGAAAACGAGGCGCCGAAGGCGCGGAATAAAGCAGAGAGGAAAATATACATAGCTCAACCATCAAGGGAACTAGTTGAAGCAGCCTGCAGGAAGGCCAAAGAAAGAAAACAGGATCAACTAAAACTGAAGATTACCATACCAGTCAAGCAGCCACCTGAAGCAAACTCATTAGAAGTCGTCGAACAGTCATCGAAGAAATTTAAACCCGGAGAATGGGAACTTTAACGTAGCGTCAAAATAATAAGTGTTAGAATCAGTGAAAGAAAAGTTAATCAGTGAAAGTGCCTAAGTGATAACACCGTTGCAACCAAAAGTGCGAGGCTTCGCCTCACACTAAAGGGGGAGAATTATGGACGACAGCATCAGCACGCGACGGCAGAGCTACGCATCGCGTCATACGAAGATTATACGTAAGAGAATATGTGATTATTTATAAAGACTTAGATTGTTTAGAGTAAATAAAAAACCCAGTAGTTAGAATCCCCATAGTAATTATTTATATAAAACACCCTCTCATAGCATTCATTTGATATTGTAAACATTAAAGTAAAATCCCAATACAAATTGTATTAGAAAGAGAGAGGAGATGTTGCCTATGCGCGAGCGCAGCGCAGACTGGCCGCCATGGAGGGGAGGGGTGTATCGCGCCAACATGACCGTAACGAGAGCCGCGGCCACCGAGCCTGAATTAGAATTTAGTACGGCGCATTTTCACTTTGTATTTAATATGTTTACGTTTATAACTTTACAACGGCTCATCGTATCAGAATGATTTATATATTGTTAGAAAGCTTATTAAAAGTTCTATTAAGTGTTTAAACTTACAAATAAGTAAACTCAGTAGGTTCAGCGCAAATAATGAATAAGTGTTAAGAAAGGGACCGAATTACGGTTTGCCCGATTTCCATGTACGATTATTCAGATAAGAAAATATTTACGAACCCTACTGTACTTATAAGATCTCAATCCATATTAGAACTTTGTAAATCAGCTTAGTCTTCCACCCATTTAAATGTATAACATCCCAATAACATCTTGCAATGTAAATTAGTCAAGTCAAAGTGGGCGTAACCTCTATTGTCTCATTCAGCACGTCTTGCTCACCCACTAGCAGGTATAAATAGCAGGTACGGCCCGGAGCAAATCAGTGTCAAACGGAGCCTCCTGGAAGTCACAACAAGAAGAAGAAAAAACTACAAAGTAATAGGAAGTTAGGGACTTGAAATCAAGTCACTTAGGGCAGTGATAGGGCAGTTAGGGAAAAGTAAATAAAAAGTCTATTTCTCTTTATTCCTTCTTTTATTTTGGTAACATCGATTACCCAAAGTGTCTGAGGACACGGGCGAAGCCCAAACACACCATTCGGGCGCCGAGTGGTAGTACGCGCTGTCCGTACACATAGGGGCGGAGCTCGTCCGTCGCCGACTTGTGTCACGGAGCGTGGTCGACGCACTGTCCGAGCACATAGGGGCGGAGCTCGTCCGTCGCCGACTTGTGTCTCGGCACTAGGTCATTCTTAGGTGACTGTGAGGGGCAAGCATTGCCGCGGCCGGTAGCGCGCGCGCTCACTCGCCCAGCCGACGCCGCAGAGAGCGGACGTCGCTCACACAAACGTTCATTCAAATTCAAAATAGGTTCATTAAAAGACATTGTATACCTGCATACTGACTTATCTACACACTGCACTGGTACTTTAATTATATGGTAGTATCTACTTGTTCGACGATTGTTTTTTTTTGACATGACGCACGAAGATTTTTGAAGATATTTTTATACGTGTATGTAGTGGGCATCGGGTGGCTTGTTACGATATTTTTTTTGTAGGTGTACCTCCGCGAAAAGTGTTATAAAAAATTAAAACAAAAATAAAAGTAGTTTTTTTTAAAGGAAGTTTAAGGACATGATGGTGGTTGAATAAATGCATTTGGTAGCCAATTCTATTTTTATTCATGACGATTTTGTTTGGTTACTCTATCTTCAACAGTTTACCTAATATGACACTTTAAATGGCACCCTGTATTTTTTATATTATCCTAAATTACTCGAAAACAAAAGAAGATCGAGGACTGATATTAAGCATGGAGTGTTCTTAGGACCTGCCAGTACACCACCAGAAAGAATCACCAAATCCCTCGTCGGGGGCCACTCTCCTTAGCTTAGCCTGCTAGACCCTTTGAGGCATTAACCTTTTCGAATGATTTCTTCCCCATAATTCAATCAAGGAAAACCATGTTTCATATAGAGAAGTCTTGCTCCAACATTTTTTGTATGAAAATATCAAAGCACCTAGCGATAAAACCTCATAATAACAAAGGGACAGGCATTATTACAACGCTTGTGTATCCTACTAATGAACAAAGGATACGGAACTTAACAAATGCAATAAGAATTTTCCATATAATTCAGCGTGGAATTAAAACTATTACGCAATGCACTGAGTTGCAACAAGTTAATGTTGCTAGCTTTCACTCAGCGCTTAGCGAAATTAAAAAACTTTGTTATACGTCGCGAACGAGTCACCGTCGCCAAGACAAATATTAACTTACATGAGTTGTTCGCTCGAAGAAGTTAGAATGAATTTAAACAGAATACTTCGAACTTTGATTCCCGGTGGAACGTGGGGATGTAACGAAACGTTTAGTCATAAATAGCCTGCAATGAGATCGACATTATACGTATATACAAATAAATAGTATGAATTCGCGCCATGATCAGGTTTAAATGGTCGGTACCTATCAGATTCACAAACACAATCAATAAGCAAACTGCTCGAATCATAACCCGTTCTTTTGACGTGGACGTAGTAGTAAAAGAGAATATTACTATAAAATATTTTCCATTCCATTACGACCTAATTGATTTTGCTATATATTAAACATGTATAATATGTCTAAATATTACATGGGTATCGTGATCGACAAAGCAAAAATAGAACTTACAGCCACGGACCAGTTCAACGCTGAACGCTAAAGGTTCTATAAATATCTTTAATTTGTACGCGGCGAGGGAAGATAGGAAGGTCTGCATAAAGTGGATATTTATTTCAGTAACGGCACGTCACAGTCTCTGGCCCCGGGGAAATCATATATGAAACCGAGACCAAAGAAACAATAAAGTCAAGTTTATAACATAATCTTTTGTGGTTTTTTTTGTGATGAATTAAAACAAATGTAATCATTAATAATCGATTAGTTTAGTACGAGGATTAAACCTCAAAAACACGCTTCACCTGATTTGAAGAATGTGTATAAGTACCTACAATGTAATGGCGCTTAAATTAGAGAAACCAATTATCACATGTATGTTAATACTATCCTATTAAGAAAATTTTAAAATGATCACAACCAAACGATTATTATAATAATAAGCTTCTATTGCCTACATTTAAAAAAGTTACTTTATAATTGTTTGCAACAATTGCAACTTAAAGATTTTGAAATGTTTTCATCAAATTATTTAGTTTGTTAATTATATTTTGTTTGGACCGTGTTCTGTTTGACGTGTATAAATGGTATTCACGTCAAACCAAACAGCTCAAAAAAAAATAGACGTGCACCTATTTATCTTTTTTCTTACATTCGTTATTAGCTCTAAATATAATCGTCAAATGAAAACACTGAAGCTTAAATTAGAGTCATTGGACCGGCGATCCCCCTCGATGGCATCAATTAGTGCGGTTGATACTTTTAATCCAGTTAATCCCGTCCTGAAACTTTCTTTTGCCGCATTTAGTAGATAAACCTACCTAAACTCAATCAAGAAAGTATAGGAAAAGTTTTATTGTAAGGAAGTTGGTTGGACATGCGAAGTTTACGAGAGGTTGTGCTGGCGATGTGGATTGTAAGAAAAATAAATGAACTGTTAAAAGGGATTTTTAAATATAAATTAACACCTAGGTCACCGCCAAATCCCTTTGATAAAGACTGTCTGTCTGCCAAGACCCTTCTCGAGAACGCGTGGACGTATCAAGTCGAAATTAAAGTTATATAATCACTCAGGTTTACAGTCCCTTGAAACTATGAGAAAATCAAACTTCTAACTTAATGCAAACAAATGTTCATCTCGACACTCTTAAGGAAATCTAAATGTACACATTAGTTTCCGTTCCTACAATTATGAAATTTGGCAAGTAATATCGGCATATACACAGATAGGGAAAAATCTGAAAACTATACATTGGCAATTAAGTACGGAACCCTCGATGGGCGAGTCCTACTCGCACTTGTCCGTCCGGTATTAATATTTTATACCACTTCGGTGATAAACAAGTTTACGGCCCTCCTGATGGTAAGCGGTCACCGTAGCATATGGACGCTTACTACTCCAGGGGTGTCACATGTGCATTACCGACCCTTTAAATGTATACACCTTTTTGAAGAGGCTCATAGTGTACTCCCTCGAGAAAACCTCGGCATCAGCTCATTCCACAACCGGAGCGTTCGAGGAAGGATTATGAAGCGTGGTTATTCTATTCAGTCATTACTTTTATGTATAGACGTTGATATGAACTCAAAATTCAAATATTTATTCTGCAAGTAGGCCTCAAAGCCTTTACACATCTGAGTTTAAACTGTATATATCGGAAGGCATGGTCTCCCGATGTAAACGTGCTTTTTATTTCAAGGAGACCTGCAGTAACTGAAAAGTTGGCACGTCTTCTAAGCCGTTGATAGTCACGCATCGAGGGTTCCGACTTGTCTTCAAAGGAAGAAGTTACTTTGTATGCTATATACCCGATTGTGTAAATAGCACGCCACATCACAAAAATGATAGTATTGGGCCTGATATGACAATGTGTCTCTTCGCTACTTAAGTGTGATACGTGTATCTGACATCAAAATTTGAGATTGACTGTGAAAACGCCACTTTGGTCGCACAATCACGATAATGTGAAAATGATGTGTACCTAAGCTTTAAGCGCAAGCAGCTATCTTAATGTACTTAAACTTTAAAGGTTTTATGGCTCCGATGGAACTACCGACTAGACAAAACTCTTTAAACACACGTTTAACTCTTAGATAATTTTCAGCGAGCCTAATCGGGGCCCATATAGCTGAGTCAGTTGGGGGCACTTTGTGCGGCGGCCGCTGCTGGCGCCGCGCCAGGCCCTCGACACATGTACAGCCCACTTTGCGTCGCAGGCGAAACTATGCCCAGCTTCATGCAAACTATAAGAGGGGACCGCGAAACCCTCCCATACAACTCGACTGCAAGGCGGTGAACTTCGTTTGAAGTGGCGTGAGATGTCGAGCACAGTTTCTATGTTGGAAAATGGCACAATTTATTTACTCGTTGTTATTTAGCAAGTATTTATTGAACGTTTATTTAATTTACTGCATTGATATGATTCTGCTCTTGTTCAATAGCATGATACCGCAGTGACATCACAGAGTCATTACGGCAATAAAATCGACAATCGAAGTTGTTAGGTACCTAATTAACTTTGGACATGGTCAATTTCACCGGAGATACATATTAGGAAATCGTACCCAAAAAAATAGCAAACTTTTCCATGTTAAATTACCTAGGGTGATTTTCTGGTACTTTCTCAGACTCTTCAGGATATGCTGATAATTGATGTACATCGTATGTCGTATAATATCATCAACTGGAAGACGTCCACTGCTGGACATAGGTCTCCAATAGATGTGGGCCGGTCCAGCGCCATCCGCATCCAGCGTTTAATTATGCCTCATTTAAATTGTGTTTAAATAAATTATCAGCATCGACTAAAGCATAGCAAAACGATGAACCTTTGAAGAAATATTGATCAGGCTATCATCATAAAACGATATCATGACCCGCTTGCTGCGGTTTGGACAGCGCATAAACTGTAACAGACTACCGATAAGCTTAAGTATGTAGTCGTAAAACGTTAATGATGTCCTCTCGAGTACCCTGTTACCTAACTGTTAGCTAAGTTGACACATACTCCTTAAATGTTACAACATTTAAGGAGTATGTGTCAACTTATTGTACGCAATAACTCCTTTATTACCGTTCCGCGCTAAAACATCATAACCTTTATGTCAGCTGATTGTTGTGATGTAACATTTTTAACCGACTTCAAAAAAAAAGGAGGAGGTCCTCAATTCGGCTGGTTTTTTTATTATTATTATTATTTTCAATGTTTGTTACCTCAGAACTCCGTCATTGAAGAGCCGATTCGAAAATTCAGTTAGATGATGGGATCCATGAGGAATTGAGGGGACTCCTCAATTTTATTAGGCACGCGTGTAGTGATTTTGGTATTTTCTGTTATAACTCGTGTATTTACATCCGGAATCATACATTTGGTGGCGATGAATTGATGTTGAAGACCACAGATGACTTATCGGATTCCTCAATTATGTACTTAAAAGTGCAAAAGTACGTCACAGGTTCTGATAAGATTCCGTTGAAATAGGAACTAATGAAGTGCCATTGGTGATGATCTTGGGGAATCGATGGAAGTCCTCAAATATTATCGGCCCACATACAGCGATTCAGTTTTTTTCTATTGTAATCAACGCATTTGCTATCGGAAATCAGTTCATGTGGTAAATTGTAAAAAAAAATAGGAAATGTTCTCGTGGCTTGGCGGAGTACTAAATTGAAGTCGGTTGAAACTTTGTTTTTAAAGTAAATTATGAATTTAATAATCAGAAACTAGTTATGCCTAACGATAAATTATTACATACTATTTGTGGTGTGATTAAATTTGAATAGCTATACAAATATTATGTTAGTTGGATAAATAAAAAATAACTTAGTTGACATAGACATCATTTATTGGTAATAAGGAATTAAGATGTGACTAAAACTAACTTCAACTGTTCAGTGTTATTACAAATAAACGTTTCGTGCTTGGCTGCAATATAGACTAAAACTTAGTAATAATAAGCCCAATCAGTAAGGTAATAATAACAAGGAATAAAAGCAATGAAAGATGTATAAGGCACCTCTAATAACTGACATTAGTTATTATTATCCCCTCACACGGAAATACGCAAGTAATGAGGAATAGCCAACTAATTCTAATGCTCGTTAGACGCCGAGCGGGGTTGTCACAGTGCACAGAATATAGAAAAACACAAGTAATTTATTATAACTACAATTAGGTACTGAAAAATAGCCTCAAGTATCACAATTTCTATCGCTATCTTTTCGTATTTCACTTTAATCTATACATATAAATGCCTATGTCCTGACTGACTCGCTCATCAACGCACAGCCGAAACTACTGGGACTAGAAACATGAAATTTACTCTTTTTATGACGTAGGCAACGGATAAGACGGGATTTTTGGAAATTCCACCCCTAAGAGGGTTAAATAGGGGTGTAATGTTTGTATGGCAGAAACTTTATTTTTTGAGCTAGAAACTTGAAACTTCGTAGAAAGATTACTTATTAAGATACAAAAAAAGTTTTATCATCGTTTAGATATATAAGAGTAGGTTGTATTGTATTTTCCTGTTGTTGTTCCAAGACAAATTTATTCTATTGTATTCTATACCTTTATAACGAAACCAATTATTTAATTAAATAGGCCTAGTCTGTGAATAAGTCTTTCAAGAGAACACAGAGAGGGCTCTAGCCTTAGCGGGAATGTAATTGAAAAGTATACAACTTCCGTCACTGTCCTCGTAGCTCAGGTGGTGGCTACAGACGAAGATGGTTTATTTTTCCATTATATTCTTTCTCTCCGTATCATATCGTTCTATTCTATTCTATTGCGAATGAGAGTCTTTTAGAAGCCCGACGCCCGGCGGTTGAAGACTCGAGTTTGCATCATTCTTACCGTAAGTCCCTTGGAACTTTAAAAACTCTTTGAATTTGAATTATTTTACTGAATGATTCCTTTGCTTGTAACTTTTTTAATGTAAGACCGTGCCTTTCATGATTTTAGGCCAATGGCATAACAAAACCCTATTTAAATATATCCAGCGTAAAGGTACTTCCAGACGTCGGGTACGCACGTTACACACGACCAAATTAAAGTTTAATTATAGGTACTTACGTTTAATTATACGAAACATTTTTTTAGTGTTTCATGTTATTTTTAATGGTCGGTTGTTCAGCGGTCAGATCGCGAAGATCGGAAAGATCGCAGGTTCGAGTCCTGTCGGGGGCTACAGACGAAGATGGTTTATTTTCTCTGTATCATATCTTTTAAAGTTTAATAAGCTACAAATCCTGCAATTACTGAAGAACCCTCGTACGTGACGACTCGTACTTAGCCGGTTTATTTGCTTAGTACCTACTTTTATTTACTAAGTACAAGTAGGTACTTGTACTGAACGAAAAATAAATGTTGACAAATACTTGTACTGAATGAAAAGTGAGCTGCTACGTTGTTAGTGAACATTCGCTAGTATGAAGAGTCTCGTTACAAAGGAGTTGCTCGTAGGAAGGAAGAGCTCGCCCAACCGTCTGTGTTCTTGGATTTGACGCCTTGCTCACAGAGAAGTACTAATTAGTGACTGTTCCGCCATTTACTGAGCTCTGACAATTACAATATACTGTTTATAGACTAAGTATATGAAACTTGTTGTAATCTGTCTCTATGTAATAACACTAAGAGTGTTCTCAAAAAGATTCTTCAAAAATTTATTGGAAACTTTCAGAATTTATTTGTAATCCGCTAATGTATCAACGTAATCGCGTCGTAAAGTCGCTTCCCGCTGTCTGTCCCTATGTATGCTTAGATCTTTAAAACTACGCAACGGATTTAGATGCATTTTTTTTATAGATAGTGTGTTTCAAGAGGAAGGTTCACATACACATACATACATATAATCACGCCTTTATCCCTAAAAGGGTTAGGCAGAGCATATGAAACTTTTGTTCCAGGTTCACATGTATAGTAATAATATAGTACCCGTGCGAAGCCGGGGCGGGTCGCTAATGTCGTTTGTATGATTTTATCTCATTACTTTACTTTAAATTTTGAATGTCTAAATAAATCGAAATCAATACAGTTTTAACATAATTCTAATGTGTTTTAGCATTAGTCACGTATCAAACGACCCAAAAGTAAAGCCGGGCGTATGCTTACCACAAATTTTCTGCACTAGGGAACATTCCATCACATCTTTAGGAGCTTATCTGGGGTAACAGCTTCTATAAGGGAAGGCCGTTGGGGGATTATCAATTTCTTACTTGATTGGGTCGCCTGATGGCGTTACGGCGGGACAAAGGACGACGACCGAAATGAGAAAACAAAACAATGTTCATAGACACGTGTAACGTGACGTCACAATTTACACTGGTTTTAGATTATTAAGCGAGGTTTAGTTTTTGTCTAGTAATTAGGACAAACATATCATGTCTATTAAGACTTTTAATTGCAACACCTGTACCTATTATAATGATACCAAATTGTTTAATTGCGAGTTAAATTAATAATAAGCGTAAAATCATATGTACCTACATTCGCACGTAAACGTCCTAGTGCATGAAACTAGCCAAATAATTGACACTTTCAATGTGAATTCGTTATTATGATTATGATTAATTAAAATAGAGGAGACAATAGGTGTCAACTAATAGGCATTACGGTGTCAAATATTGGGACGTTTACCTTAATGCTCTAACGTAGTTTTTGTCCTGCATTAACAATATAATATTTAAGAAAACCGTTTCCAACACGATCACATGCATCTATCTTATATGGAATAGGGTATAATTGATACTTTCTACTGTCATTCTGGTAATTCACGACCGCATCAACGTGCCGACTGAGCAGCGCCGCGCCAAAATCGGCTCATCAATGTCTAAACTGTGGCGTAGATAGTTGACGCAGCACGATGAATATATAAACGGAAAAATCGGTGCCTCAACGAGGGCTCTGTTTGTACATCGGTTTTATTCAAATAATAATCTGTAGGTACCTAAGTATTTTGTTGTGGACATGTCTTGTAACTATTGTGAGTGCGTGATTAATGTTTGTGATTTTCGGATTCCTGCTCCGCCGCTGTAAGCCACACCAGGCGCGGGTCACTCCGCGATTTACGTTCATCGCTACAAGTACATGCCGGTGCCCCAACGTTGGGGAACCGGCAGCATATACTTGTAGCGATGAACGTCGACGCCGTCGTCGACGACGTCAGAGGGCCATAAATCTGTTTTGGCTGAGAAAAAAAGCGCCTAGTAAAGGTCAAAGGGTCCCTTCTGTACTTGTACTATTATCTATTCTGTGGCCACACGTACGTGGAACATCAACGTCAACGTCTATCCTTTTGCCACAGAGACAAAAATATAATATTTAATTGAATCTAGACTCATCTGGTTTTATTCACCAATCACAAAGCCGCATATTTTTCCAAAAAAGTAATAAACAAACATTATCAGCGAACTTGTAAATTGAGATACTAAAACAAAGACTTCGGCAAGCGTATCGTATTCCCGAAAACAACGCCAAAACATAAACAACCCGAGACACGTACATTGTTCCGGCTTCAGTTAAAACTCGTGGCATAGAAATCAAACACGGATAACTGAAACAAGCTAGTGAAATACACATGTAGTTCGGGTACATAGACCTTTATTTTGAATGTACCTACTTCTACAGTGTGTATTTTTAATATTACCTCAAATTGTATCCAGGGGTTGGTGTGGATTCTTCCATGTGTCATCATGTCACAGTGTACGCAATACATTGCCGCTCGATAAATTTTCAAAAATTAATTACGCTTTGGTAATTAAGACTAACTAGAAAATTTTCTTGCAATATCGGTTCATAGCCCTAACACGTACATCTGGTTACAGTTTGAGGTAATATTAAAAATACACGCAGTATACCAGCACTACTCTATTACTACTCCATTACCATTCTTTCACTCTTTTTTTTGATGAGTCATTACATAGTTTCACATTCATACTTCAGACAGTCGATCAAATTATTTTTGATTTTAGAATTGATCCTTACGTTTACTTACACATCAATTCAAACTCTCAGTGTAAAAAGTATACTGCGAGTGAAAATGATAACTCACACTATCAGTGTGACTTTTTTCTTTAATAAGTATTTTAAAAGGGGAAAGATGTCTCTGATGTGTCAGATCTGTGGTCAGCCTTAAAGTTCTATATAATACACGAGATTACCTTAGTGTCGAATTGCGTGTTGACCTATTTATGTGAATCACTTATATTATCTGTTAAACTATTGTGATATCCGTGTATGGCGGGTGTATTATTGGCCCTTCCAAGAGGCTCATTCAACGAGGGCAGTACGCATGTGCTCGTTTTTGTTTCAGAGTCCCTCCCCGATCCCACATCGCTCCATACTGGAACGCCGCTAACTTGCTCAACACGTCTGCACGCCGGCGCCTGCACCTGGCCACTCTGCTGTTCGGGGTGGTAATACACGAAACCCCCACCTACCTTTTTCTTATACTGGTATGGTCCAACTGGTGCGCGCAGGTTCAGGCCATTATACTTATACACCGAACCGCTGCGTTCAGGGGTAGTTTCAAATTCGCGGCGTCTAAGTGCTGGAATGATATCCCTCCTCCTATCCAAGGGGCGCTTAGCAGATACACGTTTAAGCGTATGCTTAAAGGCTACTTGTTAACGCTCCAGAAATCAAAATCCTACTACCCAGCACTGTGACAGCAATAAATATGCCAATTGCTCATTTTTTATCTAGTTTATGGCTGTGTTGAATGTGTTTTGTTGTAAATATAAATATTTTATTGAAGCTGCATCTAGTTAGTGTGTACATGTATTATCTCACTTTGTATTTGTGTTTATTTCTCTTTTGCCTGTCCCAATAATGTAGGTAGTTTATTTATTACATTTGTATGACGTTTCGGTGAGTCATTGACGGTGCTGGCTGAAAATCAGCGCTGCAAGTGTCGGACACCTCAGCATAATGCTGAGCCAGTGTCCGGTTCTCTGCCGCAGAGACACACTTTTTTATGTTTTATCTGTTTTTATGTGTGTCCTGTATGTTTGTGAATAAATGTATCTTTCTTTCTTTTCTTTCTTTCTATGTGCATGCACGTTATCTCTTAATCTCCTTTGTAAATAAAACTATAAAAGTATTTCACTGAATACATTTTTACAAAAGACGCTGTTGCTAATAAAGCTAACAAAAACTTCTCACAGAGTTTCGTATTCAGTATCCAAGTGAAGTAGCCTCTAGTTACACAGACTTACTAAAAGGGCGCATACCCGTGCTCAAATGGTCATATTATGTTGATGCACACTTAAAACTAACTCCTGCACGTCAAAGCAAGCTGTTTTAAACTTAACCCTTTCACAACTACCGTAGAATTCAAATTTCTTCACAGTACGCAGTATGAAGTGGTCGGTTTGCTGATATTAATATCTGTGCGATCTAGATAGGACGCAAGTTTGGAGTAATGATGGTTTAGGGTCGGATCTTCGGATAGAGGACGCCCTTTGCGTCGTCACTGTATCTACAGAGATGTTATCTTAAATAACAAACACTAATGGTATTTATAGATGACGAAAATTGCTGCCTTTATACAAAATAGGTTGAAGCGCTCTTTGAAGACGTTAATAATATATTACCGTTGCCAATTTAGACTTAAAACTATTTATAAGTTGTTTAAACATTCACATGATCCATTTTACGCAATACATATTAAAAATTTAACACATTCAAAGAACAATGGGCAACATTGTATGGATCTTAAATCCAACAGAACGGAAAGTTAAGTCATTAAATAGGTCTTTAAATCTTCTTAATTTCGTTCGTTCCAAGTCGAATTCCATTGCAGAACTGAGATATTCATATTTTAGTCAGAGTGAATGAAACTTGGCTGGATACTCTGCCGCGTGGTTTAATTTGGAGAATACTTACATCTCATATTGAGGAATGGTCCTTTGATTTCAATGTGTTTGTTCAGCGCGCTTGTGTTCACGCGCGGCGTGCTATCATATCAAACGAGCGGCCGAAACACATTGAAATCAAATTGAAATATCTCCAATCAATCGACCTCCAAATACATTCCAAAATAATAACGACTTGATCCTATTCACCTTTATTGAATAGCTCATGTTTAATAATGCGTACGAATAAATACAAAGAGATCAAATAAATACATGGCTTATTTCCTACTTAACGGCTCCGCAATAACAAGCTGATCCCCACATTATTACGCCTTAAGGTTCGTCGAAATATTGTGTTTTCCTTTCTTGTTATTGTGTCGATCCAGTCCTATATGAAAAAATAAACGGAATAGCATATTAAGCGAGAGAAATCTCAGTTCCGGTTAAGGGGAGATTGTATTATATGGTTATATATTTACAGTGTAATTGTTATTGTAAAAGCCCGAAGTAAATCCAAGGTCGTACCGACAAAACCTACGATTTATAATCCTGTGGTGGTTTATAATCGTCGTTTATTTTTAACTTGTATTACCACTGTTCACCGGGCACGTCTTTCAAGTTTACTACAGTGACGTGGTAAAAGACAAAAATGAAAACGCGGCGTTGGTACTCAAAGAAATTCTCCGCCCCTCGCTACCCGTTTCGCCGAGCCGTCGACTGCCCCTCTCTTCGCCGCCAGCACATCAACCCTGAATCATTCGGCAAAGTGGTGACCGGCATTTTGTACTAAGTAGTAGGTACGCCAAAATACTCACACTGTCACCTAGGAAGATTCCTCGCTCAACCCGTAAATACATAGAATCCCTGGGCCAAATAGGCCGTTTCCTGGCCCTGGTTAACGAATGCCTGTGTTCGATTCCCCCATCTCAGAGCTGCGTTAAGTCTATACACAGCTCTTAGTGCCTTAACCATTAAATAATAAGGCACTGAATCATAGGCCCTCTTATAATTAATGATAGACGAGTTTATTTGGGATACAGATTGAATAAGTATCGCATTTATAAGTAACAATAGAGATCCTCACAATTAATGATCTTAGGTATTTATTTTATTTAGGTGCCTACCTAAATGTTCTTTTGATGCTTTTTTTAACTTTGCCGATGTACTTTAATTCAAACTAATTTAATTTCAGACGTATTATAGTATTGTTACGAGCATAGAGCATGGGATAGAGTTAAAATGTATTTTTAACACAACAGCAGATGTATTCTGCAACTTACCTACACTAGGTAAGGCCCCTGAGAATACGTGTACCAACACTGACTCAACTAACACTCGCAAGTTCACTGAGTCCGGCGCTTACTTAATACTGACCCAGCTATCAGTTTTATCACTTCACTGTTACTTTGCACAGTCACTTCACTTTTCACTGTTCTTCCTCTTCTAGTTCTCTCTCCGAAACTCTACACCGAGAACTCATCTGCACTGCAAACGTAGACCAAATCCTTTAGGTTCCAAGGTTCTAGACGATAATTTCATTATTCATTTGTTTTGAGTATCATAGACTTTTCCAGATATCTGCGCTCCACGTTCCTCGAATATTCCAAGCACCATCGAATCTTCTATTCAATTACTTTTTCTAGAATCATTCATGCTACTCTGCGCTATGACAATGTATCGCTGAGATATATTCCAACCCCCAATGTGTTACAAGTGGCGGCAAACTTTCTGATACGTTTGCTAGTATATTATCTCCACGGAAACGAACCTGTTAATTTATTCCCACCGCCGAAATAGTACGAAACATTACGTAGGGCTTTCCGTAGGTTCTCGGTATCGGCCAGGGACCGGAAAACCCTTTCATTTGATTAAGCCTTTCGATTGGGTAACCCTATCAAATGATTACCCAAACGGTATGGTTTCCCTATCAATGTGTTAGCCTATCGTTATGGATACCGTTTTGAACAGGGTAACCGTTTCCAAAGTGGTTACCAAGTCGAATAGGGTGAATATTTACCGGTTATATTTAAATAATTATA
Source organism: Epinotia demarniana (assembly GCA_945867215.1). Classification (NCBI taxonomy): domain Eukaryota; kingdom Metazoa; phylum Arthropoda; class Insecta; order Lepidoptera; family Tortricidae; genus Epinotia; species Epinotia demarniana. The sequence continues at coordinate 29,824,832 of OX244261.1, read as the reverse complement.
GGTCATTTCGTGATGATTCGTTTGCGCGTGAATTACCTAATCTAAGATGTAAGAATAAGCTTTATATGAAGCGTGCAGAGATTAAAATTGCCTGATTGTTTTCTAAAAACCCTCGATAGGGTAACCTTATCATAGGGTTTTAATGTTGGTAAGCGCTTACCTGAATTAACTCTATCAATTTGGTTACACTATCGTTTCGGTAAGTCGATCGATATGCTTACCGAATTGATAGGGTTTTGAAAAACAATTCTATCAAATACCCGATCCAAAACCCTTTAATGGTAACCGGTTCCGGTCCCTGGTATCGGCATGATTACGTCTCAAGACAATAATTTCTGATTATTATCCATACGGTACCACTATTCATTAATAAACTAGAAAAGTAAAAGAGATATTATTACGTAGTTTTGGTAGAATTCTGGGATGGTAATCCAAAACAATGATTTTTAAATGAAAACTGTATCTATTTAGTGTCTAAAAATAAAACTCATTAAACCAGCGAATGAAAAAAACATAGAAAGCTCCATACAAATTTCTACCCAAACACGTGCCTTAAACCCGGTATGCGCATATGCGAACCAAGCGGCTGCCTGGTAGCCCAAGCATTTTATTTTCATTAGTATGAAAAAAATGAAATAATTCATAACAGCAGCTTTTTTGTGTGTAATAACGTAGGCTCAAAATCCACCAAAATATTAGTCATAAAAAAATCTATATATAAACAATTCCTGAAAAAAGAGGAAAAAAAAATGATATTTTAATTTTTGTTTTGGGTAATTTACAGCTCTTCAAAATTAATAAATATATCACACAAAAAACATAATGGATGTGTCATTTATTTTTATATATTTACTTCCCGATGGAAATTTTGAAGGATTCTTGGATAAGGCATCTTAGGATAACATTAAAAAATTAAATAAACAAAAAAAACGCTGTTATAAATTAATGTTCGAAAAAAAACGTAATTTTCCTGGGGTATGGCAACATTTTGACACCCCGCCCCCAACCCCGCATAGTGGCAATGGCACCCATTCTGTGGGGCCATTTTGCGGTGCGACTTATGTTGTTTTTTCGTTCGCTGCATGAAACACATTTTTGAAGCACAGCTCTGGTTTTTATTGGTCTTAAATTTCTAAAAATTGGGTGATCATAAGTGAAAAATATATGGTTGTAAATACTGAAGGAGAGTGATATTCGGGAGAGTGTGGTGTTTATAGCAATTATAGGAAGTGGTTTGAGGTTGAATTAAAAAAATCTTATTGCACACCTGTACGTCTCTTGAACATATGTATTCTTCTTCTCTCATCTTCAGCGGTTTAGGCTGTGCGCGTTATTGTATATCAGTATAAGCAACGGTCCTTTTTTATACTTTCTCGACTACGGCTCTAACAATTTGGATAAAGTTTGGAATATAGTCAATTTTGGGATCTCATATTTGGGAAACAACGTGGTTCACCCGAGCTGAGCTCGATCACCCAGGAATATCACCACTGGAATATGTACAGTCACCGGCATCAATATCTGCCGAAATATCTGACACGTCCTTATGGCATTAGACATAGAATCGTGTCAGATATTTATGCGTGCTATGTTGTGGCAGATCTTATTGCTGGTGACTATACGCAGTAACAAAAACCTCTAACCTAAAAAAACACACTCAAACAATAAAATTTTTCTCAATTTTCCTTGCCAATTAAAATTAACAAGGACATCACTCACATAGAACCGAGATGATACTCGGGGCGACGATTACCAAAACGACTAACAATGCCAAAAATATGGTGTCGCAGGCAAATAATGTTGTACACTAGTGACGTGCAAAAAAAAACAGTTCTTACTTGTACTTGTTGATGGAGAAATCGGTTGAACCGTTTAAGCGTGTTTGCGTAACAAACAACCAAACATCCAAAAATGCAAACATCCCAACTTTCGCATTGATAATATTACTAGGACTACTTTCTGGATTTGGGATGCTCCATATCGATTCGAATAATCAATATTTTTGGAGAATGTATATTACTTATCGATTGCTCGTTAACCAAAGATATCTACTTACGATATGTAGTAGTGTTTAAAGTGAAATATATATTTCCATCCCAATAAAACGGTTTTTCGAGAAAGCTAGCGGGATTCACCAGTCTTCAGAAAGTAGGCCGTATTCCAGATTTCTTGCGCCAAAAGGCGTTAAGAGGTCCTTAGTAAAAGCCTTGAAATGTTTTTTTTTATAGTATTTTTCTTTGTCTCGGATTCTCCGCGAATAAACGACCGTCTGTTAAATAAAACATCTGACCCGTAAAATAATTGCTTCAGTAATTTTTAGCCCTCATTTAACACTGTTATATTTTTTCTTGGGATATTAGAAGGACCCTCGTAATATTTCGCTAATTATGAAAACTTTTGTCGAATATTTCGAGGAGTTGAATATGTTGGCATAGCTTTTATACTGGGTGACTGATGATAACTGTCCAGGGTGAACGAATTTTCAAAGAAAAAATATTATATTACCACTTCCTGACGTAAACTTTGTCACTTCGCCGCACTTGCCACTCTTCCAAGACGTTACGCATGCTGGCGAATTATTGCCCAAGTGATATTTAGTAGATGCAAACGTCTGTAAGTAGTCTGTAAACATTAGTAGATTCGTAGAATTACCGCAAAATACACGGTTCAAACGAATTTAAAAATCAAGCTAAAATGTATCAATTTACAATGAACTTTCAATTCAAATTAATAATTACCTAAAACACTCACATCTTTTAAGTAAAATACCTGTGACATATGGGACAGGCGGACATGAAAAAAAACAATAACTACGACAATCGAATACAACACTTGGGTTATTGTATAACTAAAGTTTGGGCAATCAAAAAAATTGGACGTCACAGTTTAGACCATATAATATTTGTTTAACGCATCATGTATTATTGTTGCTAGCGACATCTACGAAATTCTTCGAACACCATTAATTCAACAGCAACTGAAAAGGCAACAAAACTCTCAGTCAGGAAAGCCGCTATCCAGATTGGTTTATATGCCGCTAGGTGGCACCACTTTGAAGTCACTCTTCAGCGCTTCATACTTCACGGTAATATCCAAAAACAGCACCAGATAGCGCTGGTAGTTACCAAGATGGAATGATGCGCATCCATACTAAAGCAGCAAATACACTGCGTCGTTCACCTAATGCGGTCGCCGAATTCATTTTAAACAACTTAGGCCAACAAACGTCGTCTTCACATTGGTCTGTCCGCCTACTACGCGTTGGCAGCTGTCGATCGCTGAATGCGGCCGACTAACGTGTTATTTACACTTTTGCAGTCGCCGCATGCAGCATGCGGCGAACGACGAAGTGTAATTGCCGCTTAATATTATAAATGGGAAAGTGTATGTGTGTGTTTCTTTGTTTGTCCGTCTTTCACGGCAAAACGGAGCGACAAATTGACGTGATTTTTTAAGAGGAGATAGTTGAAGGGATGGAAAGTGACATATTGTCCCCGAAATCATCCCCTAAGGGGGTGAAATGAGGGGTAAAATTTGGTATGGAGCTGCGATATAAACGGGCAGAAGCTAGTAGTATTATAACTTCATAACCCTTAGCCAGGCAGTGGACCACAAGCTTTTGTACCCTAGCGCTCTATAATACGGTCTAAAACCAAGTAAAAATTTAGGTACCCTCTGCCTGGCTTAGGGATAAGTGAACTAAGCAAAAGCTAAGTATATACGTGATTTGTTCTTTACGGTTTAGATCATCTATATTTTGAGACGCTATGCGTGTATTATTTTTATGCTTTTCTTACCCCTAGTTTTATAGGACGGATTGGCCCTGCTTGGCAGGTTTTTAAGTGACCACCATGTAATTTTATTGCGTAACTTAGGGCATCTCTGGGTGGCCTTTTGGGGGATGCCAATAGTCCGAATCATATCGAAACTAATCACAGAACATTTGTTAGCGTCGCTATGTACCTCGGGGGAGTTATTTTGTTTTTTTTTTGTGTGTCCACTCAAATGGATGAATGGTCCCGATTCGCAACTAATTTGGGCAGGCAACTTCCGTTAGATTTATGTGTTTGAGTAGAAATACTTTTCAATAAAAAAGATTTCCATAGATCGGTTTGTAAATGACGGAGTTCTGAGGTAACAATCATAGTAAAGATAAAATACCGAAAAGGAAGATGATAGGCTGTACTTTGTATAGGCGTATGTCCATTATAAATATCGATGGTACCTACAAATAAATGAGAAGTTTTAGGGAATACCCCAAGATTATCCTAAAAACTCTAAAAATCATAACCATTACCTACCTTTTCATAACTGTAGATAAACGTATTATTTCAAGGAATACAGCCCGGTGTCACTGGTTGCTTCCAGCGGGCCATAATCTGAAGTGAATTGTGCAGTTATATTAGCGAACTCTAATCGATTTAGAAAGCATTATGTTTGCAACGGCATGCCTGAGGCGCTGCAATCGGATAGCTGATGGGCTGGGATGAGATTACGGGCTCTTTGCTAAATCAATTCCTTTTGTAGTGTCGGTCAAAGTCAATATTAAATAGAAATAACTAGATGTCGAGCCACTTTAGCTCAGCAGCAGGAGAAGGAGGTCGGAATTAGGGCTCGCGATCGTGTCCGTCCGAAATTGTTAGATAAAATCCTGTCAAAAACGCAAGCAGAAAACGACTTTATCATGAGAGCACAAATATCGCAATAATTATGGTATACTTTGAGTCGGTAACGTAAAAGTTAAAGTATCTTTTTGTTTGAGTAGGTACCTTTATTTTAAAATGATAACGGTATACTTTGAAGCAGTAGCAAAATAGTCGCAATAGCGTTTTGTTCGAGTACCTTTCTTTTAAAATGATTACTGAATCCTTTAGATAGGTACCGTAGGCAGAGTAATGATGCAAGTATCGTTTTGATTCAGTGCCTTTATTCGGTGCTCATATTCAACCTCGTGAGTAAAGGTACGGTTTAAAACGGTATACCTTGCAATACATTTATTAAGTACCGTTAAAACCCTTAATTTCGACACCACATTCAGTCCCTTATTTAGAACCATAATGGCATGTACGGTCGAGGAAAATGAAGGCTTGGCAAATGTCAACTCTATTTGAAAGACATTAAGGATCAAAAGTGCTAAACATTAAATTTCCTCGCTTGTACAATACAATAAGCGCTCAGTCAGCCAAGAAAGTGGGCTACCACTTTTGGACCTTATTTTGCATGCAATAAAATACAAAAGCGGTATACCACTTTCTTGGTTGACTGTACTTACCTACTGTTTTTGTTTAGCTATCATATGTAAACAATTTGCGTGCCCTTTGTCGGGCAATCATTAAATAAAATACTAGGTTTATACATATCATGACGCAATAGAGCAAACATAGGCTTCCTGCGATGTTTCATTCCCATATTCACATTTTGCTATTTTGTATCGAATAAAAAATTGCACCTTGTATAATACATTGAAACAAAAATACGATTCTCAATCGATATTTCAAGTCTAAAAAAATAAAATAAATCAAGGAGAACGTAGTTACTTGACTTTTTTTAATGTACGCATAAGTTTCATAGTATTGTGCGTTTGACCGCGGCGCCAGTAGTTGCAACTACAGGCGCCACTACCAAAATACGTTTACTACGTTTTACAAATCAGTGTCCTGTTAGTTCATTTAAGTCGCCACGTCTTACGTGGCGCTGTTGTATCGTCACTGTATCGAGGGGCGGGACGGGTGGCGTGAAGAGGGGCTCGATTTTAGATTTCATTTGGGTAGGGGAGGGGCCTTAACACTTAACGCTACCCGCTATACTCGTAGCTGATTCCACGTATGCAGAGGGAAGCGACTACGGCGTAGTAGTTAAAGCAATGACGCGTAATTTAATGTCGGAGAGGCAGCCGGATGGCTCGCGGTATTTGAGCTCCCGAAGTGTTGAGGAACCGCCCTGTGCAACCCGAACTGACCCAACTGTAACTGGTTCCGAAATGGGAGAGGGGTGGTAAAAGGCGTAAATATCGGTGAATAGTTCAGAAACTAGAAACTCCGCACCGTGCCTTACACGCGAAAATTGTCCATTGGCAATTGATTGTAAAACCTTTTATTGCGCGTATTCCAATTTAACGAATTTTTCGTTTGTAAGGGTGGCCACAGCGGGATGTAATTTCATGGGAGAGGGATGGCATTTCTGCATACCATTTATCACATCATCATCATCAACATCATCATCAGCCTATATACGTCCCACTGCTGGGCACAGGCCTCCTCTCATGTATGAGAGGGAACGGGCAGTAGTCCCCACGCTGGCCCAGTGCGGATTGGGGACTTCACATACACCTTTGAATTTCTTCGCAGATGTATGCAGGTTTCCTCACGATGTTTTCCTTCACCGAAAAGCTAACGGTAAATATGAAATTATACAAGACTCGAAAAACAAATACCATCCGATTTCAATGATTTCAAGTGCATTTTTCCTAAGTTCTCGTCCACCAACTTTTTTTTTCCGGCATCCAACTCTGACGGCTCGATAACCGCCCTGCCGGGACGGATGGCATTTTTCATACAGTGTCTGTATGTGATCAGAAACAAGTATGCCAATTTTCAAGCGGCTGCTTTACAATTTTTTTTTTCGCTAGCTTAACTCGGCTCCGGTCGCACTTGGAGGGATGGTATAAAAATTTCATTAAATAAACTATAAACAGCATACACACTTTCAGGCTACCGCGTTTCAATCGGTTGCCTCGCGACAATTTTTTTTTTCCACCCCTCTCTTATTTCCGAAACAGTCACAGTTGGGTCAGTTCGGGTTGCACAGGGCGGTTCCACAACACATCGGGAGCTCAAATATTAAACTCTTATTTATGGCTCAAATACCGCGAGCCATCCGGTTGCCTCTCCGACATTAATTTACGCGTCATTGCTCTGTATATAGGAGCCCGCTAGGCAGGTTCCTGGCAGTGAAAGTGTTGAGACTGTAGTTTTTAACCCATTCAACTCTAGTCATAACTCATGAGCGTTAAAGCGCTACGGACGATTTTCGCTGTATGTATTTGGAGTGTTGACTGCTAAGAGCGTAATTTATTTAGCAGTCAAGTTTATAAGTTAACCCATTCGGTGCCAATCACGAGTCATATTCGACGGAGTTCGAATTCTACGGGTGCTTTTCGTTATATATCGAGCTTAACACATTCACTGCCAAAACTGAAAACACGGGATAGGCTACGAGCGTAGCGCGTAGCGAATCTTGGCTTAATGTGTGCAGTGCTGGTACAGAATACGGCATAGCGCTACGAGCGTAGCGTGACGGTGCGTGTCATTCGTATTCAACTATTCGCTGCCGACGAGTTCGTAGCGCTAAGGTCGTAGCCAATCAATGTTGATAACACATCCGTCACGTTCCGACAAGTATGCTAGTGCGAGATAAGTGAAAAACTGGCAGCCACACTACGCCCGCTGAAAACTGGTTGCGTAACGATGCCTATTTTTTTTTATATAATATTAGTCGCAATAATACTCATTTGATGTAATTATTGAGTCGTATAACAACACTAAATATATTTACATATGATATAATTATCATTTTATGTAATGATCATTTGATGTAATAACATTTAATATATCATACGTTAAGTCTAATGCATATTTCCTATAATGAACTTAACATATAATTTTTGTTTTTAAGCAGTAACGCTAAAAATTATAAATTTTAAATCAAAGGAAAAATTGAAAATTTTAATGCTCCGAGCCGGATTCGAACCGGCGACCACAGGCATTCATGGCCCGTCGCTACTTACCAACTGAGCTATCGGAACAATCCGGCTCGGGCACCAAACCGTGCCCGAATATTATATGATATAATGTTAATTTCTTCTAATGTACCGTTGGCATAATAGTTTTTGGTAGACACTAAGGCAGGCGGTGAAGGTACGATGCCGAGCGAAGCAAGAAGTAGTGTTAGCGACCCTATAGCGCGCGAGCCAGCCGACCGAACGAAGCGAGCGTGCCGCGGCAGCGGCAGGCGAAGCGCCAGAACCGAACACTTTTTTACCGCCGAATACTGATACTATATGAGTACAATTAACAAAGCGTAATGTTTGCTATACTTTCTTTACTTTATTGGCGTTACTAAAGTGTTGTAATAAATACAATAGATATATTATACTAGGTAATTGACAGTTTAATATAAAATTTAAATCATATTATGGTTATAACAAATAAGTGTTATACCAGATGAATGAAGATACATACCAGAGGTCAAGATCACCGAGTACCGATCGATGCAAGAAAAAATAGAGGAGGTAAGCCAACCCTAAGTTATTGCACCGTACACCTTATAAGGTACGTGTGTAGCTGAAATGGAAACCTACATAAACTAATCGCGGAACTCGTACGACGTCTCTCTGTGTGACTATCACAACTGAAGCAGCGACGCGACGCAAGAAGAGATCATCTATCCTCCTCTTTCTAGTTTCTTCAGTGCGAGTGAGGCAGAAGTCGCTGATTTGCGCCACGACTTGGCTGCAAGCTGTGCCAGCCCTGAAAATACGATTTATTCGTGATACGCTTTGTATAGGTATTGATTACTTCGGAGATTGCGACGTGAACTGTTGAGCAATTTCTATGAACCACGAACGGCTAGTGAAATTTAAGGCCTCCACCCACCGGACGCGTGTGCTGCGCGTGTGCTGCGCGGCACATGCGCAAGTTGTAAAGCATTGAAACTACACTTCAAACACACATCGAACGCGGCACACGCGCAGCACCCGCGCAGCTGCAGCGCAGCACACGCGCAGCACACGCGCAGCACACGCGCAGCACACGCGCAACAGGTGGAGGAGGAGGTGAAGGCCTTTACAAAGCATTATGTTTTCAACATTCATAAGCACTTGCCCTTTATTTTAGGCATTCAGATTATTTAGATGAATGTATAAGACTTCGAGTGCGTAAAGTCCCGTATATAAATTTCCATTCCCAATTTCATCTATGTTTGTGGGCCTCATGAATGCATCTGCGGCTTCATGGTGGAAGCGAGTGGCCATCACGCGTTGAGTTGCGGTCGTTGTTCGGGAAGATTTCCGCGTCACCACGCTCTCAACGACATCGTTAGGATGGCTTTAATATCTGCCAACATCCCCTGTGTTCTGGAGCCTCCAGGCCTTTGCCGCGCCAATGGCAAGAGTCCAAATGGCTTAACTTTGGTGCTGTGTCAGAGGGAAAAGTGTTTGCTGTGGGACGCCACGTGCGTCAGTACTTTTGCCGCCTCGCATCTCAGCCGAACTGTGCGAACAGCCGGTGCCGCTGCAGATTTTGCAGCGGCCAGGAAGCATGATAAATATGCGGCCCTGGGCGGTATTAATTATTTTGTACCCCTTGCGTTCGAGACTACTGGGTGCTGGGGGTCGGAAGCTATTGCTTTTGTTAGGGAGGTGGGACGACGAATTAAGGAGAGGAGGTCTGACGCCCGCGCGGGTTCGTTCCTGGTGCAAAGGTTGTCCAGTGTGATGGGTACCTTTGCGCCAGGGACAACTCGTGGGGGACTTTTTGACTAAGCTTAAGCTAGTAGCTTAAGTTATTATTACTTTGCTTGTTATTGTATTGTCTTGCTATTGCTGTGTTTTTATGTGGATTTAATGACTGCATTTCATCTATTGTACCATGTTTTAAGTCATGTTATAAACTATATATGCTTCAAATGCCTTCGCATCACGTAATCCGTGCATTTTGTTTTTGCGAGGTTATTCTTCACAAATATACAAACTTTTCCCATTATAAAATTACTGAGTAGAATTATGTTTAGTAAGGAAAATATTTATAACTAGCTGTACCTGCGACTTCGTTTGCGTGGGAGTTAACGAATTTCTTATTTTGGACATAGGACACATGCAGTTCTAATTTAACCTTTCAAGTAAAACGTTGAACAAACCTATTTTAGCTAAAATGCCGTTAAAATTCTTTTCTTTGATGTTTAAATTAGTAAGAAAGGGACAAAACTCGTTTTATGGAGTAATAGTTTAGTAGATGTTTGTGGCCATAGATCCAACAGGTAGGACACAGGCTGCAGCATTAAATTTTTGTATATCTTCTTCTCTACATATTTATAATATAACACTGTTTTATATTAAATAAATACAAACGTGATGACTGAAATCATCTTGAGTCACTCCGACTCTCAGGTAAAGATGTGTATAGAATTAATAAATAGATTTAATAATCCTTTCGAGTACCCGGAGTAGGTACCCATTGACCGGTAAGTGTTTACGCGGAACAAAAGATCTCTTTTTTAACGTCTGAATTTATATTTTCCAAGCTATACCTAACCACTAACTAAGTTCTAAAACCATAACGCGAGTCCGAGTCCCTTTCTATTAAAGGTAATTAATGTAATTATTAAAAATATTAAAGTTAAATGTTTATTTTTTCATATTGCAATGTTTCAGATCGCACTATCACATTCTGCCGATCTTCTGTATGTTCCCGCCATTGTCAACTTAAGGAATGTGTATTGCAGGGTTTATGATAAAAGTTTTATCTGTATGTTGGCCGATTCCTGTGTACGAACTAAAATAATAATTCTGAAGCGCTTGATAATTAATGTTTTTTTTAAAAAAGGGGCCCGTTCTATACTGATTTAATATAGTTTTACAGTTTATTGCTGATAAATATAAATACTGACAAACCAGCACGGCTATCACAAGACGGCGCGCGAGCTCTCTCTATTTTTCTCGAACTATCCGTCTCTCTCGTAATATACAACTTAGAAAGAGACGTATAGTGCGAGAAAAATCGAGAGAGCTCCCGCGCCATCTTGTGATAGCCGTTAAGTATCGTGACAAATACTCAGCGTGTAATCTTGCTGAAACTCATAAACCTAGACGTTTTGGCTGAACGCGAGCCAACGCTAGGCCATGCCATTAAGAAAAAAGGAAGAGTCAGACTTTTGACGTTATTTTGTTGAAATTTATTGATACATTTATTGAAATTACGCCTCAATACGAATTTAGCGCGTATACGTTTCCATATCAGAATCGATTATTTTTTTATGCTTTAGAATTTAATATGCGTTTTGTGAAGGTCTATCACAACACCGGATCGAAATTATTACTGTTAGTTAGATATGGCAAGTCCGCCATTTTAACGTCACTGACAGTTGACGGATATATGGCGGCTATGATTTCAAGAAGAAGAACTGAATAGTTTAATGAGGTCAAATGTTTCCGAAAATGAATTAACTGTCGCAGTTGGATAAAAACTATCCTAAACGGAAGCTAGAGTCATAATGTACTTATGAAAAAATCTACATGTTTTTCCGTTCATGGGAAGCAGAGATCATTCGGGACACGTAAATGCTTAGTTTGATACTGGCTGATTCCATTTTCAAATTAGAGATTTATTATAAGTGAGAGATAATATGATGTTCTGTACTTCGCCTTTTTACAATGAGATTAAATACAAAAAAAGTAGAGGATAATTATATTACCCACAACTCGCATTTTTGACCCCTCTAGTTGCTCTGTGAGTTGTAGAACTCGCAAGAAAGATTTTTATATACGTATATTTTTATTTTATTTTGAAAAACTGAATTAATAGAATAACGATATAATTATTGAACCTGCTTTCAAAACTTCACGAGAATCGATTGAGAAATGTGACTTGTAGAGAAGAGCTGGGCATCTGGACATCCGATTCGGGTATACGAAAGAATTTTGGCCATGCTAAAACGGCGAACTACGTTCGCTTTGCTCGCTCGTTCAACAATTGCATGATAATGATACTATCACAAAGTTCAACTCACATACCGAACAGTGTAAGTACCTACCGATGAATATGTATAGTTGTTCAGTTTTGTTATTCTTAATTTTAGGGTATATTTTAATTATATTGTGGCAACACACAATTATTGGACGACGTTTTAACTGTTGTGTTGGTCACACTATTACCCCCACTCCTAACCGTTAATCGGTCTGTTAGCTTTCGAATTTCGAACAGAGAACAACCCTTTTCGTAGCTGTCGTTGCAATAATAAAATTTAAGGTCACCACTAGCTGTAGCGTCATTAGTAGTTTGTGTAGTGTCAGTGAAGTGAGTTTGGAGGCTGCCGAAGGCTTTTGGATGTAGTATGAGGCTAAGTAGCTGACACGGGAGGTAAGAGTTAAAAGTAAGCTTGGTTCAGGTGAACTGGAGACTTCAACCGACGGTGCTCTGCTTGCGACGCCGAAGATCCTGTGTTCCACAGCCCAACAGACCAGGAGTGCGATTTTTGAATCTCACTGGTGATATCAAAGTCATCGGTGACTAAATTTATCACCGATGACTTTAATGTCACCACTTTTCAAAAGCCGTATTTTTGAAAGTCACACGCTGTTTACCAACATTCAGAAATTTTACAATGTCAGTCAGAGACAATCTTCCCGTTACGTTCCTTTTTACGCAGATGTTGTCCTTGATACCGGTTTTTATTTTCTCATACTATACTTAAAACGGATTCAAACGTAAAACGTAGCGTATCTGTCAGTGTCATGTAAATGAAAATTAAAGTTTTGAAAAATTCTTGGCAGATGTCACATACGTCAACTGTCAAAAATAATCGCATGGTGATTTCAATTACGAGTGGGTAGGGGCACTCGTAAATCGATATCATAGGTATGACAAATGTAAGTCACCGATGAGTTTCAAAAATACGAACTTTCGGAAGTCACTCACATCGGTGAGAATTAGTCACTTGGTGAGATTCAAAAATCGATCCCCAGGTATAACCGACGAACCACTGTTTTATTACTCATTTTAGAACACGTCAAACATTTAGATTCTCCTCAAATACCAATATTCTTGTTTCTCCCGCGACCCCCATATTTCTTGTGGTTGTCTATTGTTTGCCCGACATTCATATACTATTATAATCATTTGCCCGAACTTCGCTTGCCCGAATTTCATTTGCCCGAATGTTTCGTTTACCATAATAGTGAATTGACATACTCTTGTTTTCCAGATTATTGTTTGCAATAATATTATTTAATAGAATATTTAAACGCCATACTAAACGTGCATTTGGATTCATCTTTGTTAATTTGCCGGATTTTCCGCTCTTTGATAAAAAAAATAACCTCGAAGATGAAAGCGGGAGCTCCGTCTTCTAACCTATCCGCGATTCGAGTCGGTTTTGCCACTAAGCCCCTGTTCCCTACTGCCTACGATAAAACACTACCTTGGCATTAGGTAATCTCAGAGAAAAGTTCATTTTTACTTAGTGGCAAAACCGACTCGGATCGCGGATAGGTTCGAGGTATTTTTTATTAAATATTAGACACTGCAATACGTACCCACTTTATCACATAAGAATATTATGGATGTTGAGATGGATGGCACATGACATTATGGCATGTGATAGTTATGGATTACAATGATTATGGAAAATTATATTATTAATATTGATATTATGGAAAACAAAGATTCTGGCATATAATTATTATGGTAAACAATGAGAATGGCATACAAAATTATAGAAAACAACATTATGGCAGTTGTATATTATGGCAGATAAAATTCGGGCAAATGAAATTCTGGCAAGCAAGAGTATACCATTTCTTGTTCTCATTTACAGTCCACTATTGTCGTTAATTCACAATAGTCAATATACATATCCGGAAATTAAATTTGTTTTCTGATTCAGAACCTTAAAAAAACGTAATATGAAATTCGATCCATTAATTATACTAAAAATGAGTACCTAAGTACTTTTTAGGTCAGCCTTTTGTACCGTATTTAACTGTGCAAACCAATGGTGGTCGTAAGGCTAAGGCCTCTCACAGACTGGCGCGGCCTGGCCGCGGTGGACAAAAGTAAACTTGTCCGCCGCTGTCAAATTTTCTATTGACTGCCACCGCAGGCCGCGCCAGTGTGTTGCAGGCCTTAAAAAGGTTTCCACGAATACGAGAAACCGCCGTAACAATAGTTTACGAGAATACCAAACAAACCTCGATAAACACATGTCAAACATTTAGAGGCAAAAAAACGATTCCTTAGACGCACGAAGCCTGTCTGTTGACTGCGTCGCCTCGCCTACGGGACGATTTTCGTCAATCTTTCAGACAAAGACGAGGGTGAATAGTAAGGGCCAGCGACTCTTGAGCGTTTTTTCATCAACCCATGAGACACCAGTGCGCTGCTTTCAAACTCACCTTTTGAGATCCCGCGCAAGATTAGGCACCGGTTTTTATGGTGTGACCCTAGGGAGGGGACAAATGTTGCTTTTTACCTGTCATCATTTATACCGTATAGCCATAGATTTACTTTCTTTGCGTAAGGTAACATTAATAGGTTACTTTTGGTTATATAATATAATCCTGAAATAATGTAATTTTCCATCATATTATTATTAATTTTTTTCGAAATAAAGAGTTTTTATTTACTGTAGAATATTGGTAAAACATAAATTATTTACTAAAATAAAAATAAATTATCATGTATTGTATGATATTTTATCAATTATTGGCAATATTTATAAATTAAACAAATCCGATTCGGTTCGGATCCGGATTCAGTTTGGTTCGGATGGCAAGTACAAGGAAATTAAAAACAAAACAGACCATAAAAAAGAGATGTCAATGTGTCATATTTCTAATTTCCCACCAAAGTTCCAGTTCAAAATTAAAAGACGAAATATGATAACTATTCGTTATTTATAACTTCTTAAGATACTTAAACTTTTAAAATTTCTTTTAAAATAGACGAAGATGATAACTGCACCGCTGAAGAAATTGCGTGAGTAGTAATAGAACTAACGGAAAACTTACTGCCTGAAAAATCAAATGCTATTTATTTAAAATTAGTGTAGAAAAAGTATTGTATGCAACGGTGTATAACAGGCTCGCATCGCAACTCACGACACTCGCGATTTAAGATCCTACTTATACAACAGTTGCATAAAATACTATTTACTGTATGATGTCATTTAAACAGTTTTTACAAAAAAATTGTCAATCTGTTTAATGAGCGTTTATTTTTTCATCAAAATCTGTCCATGCTAAAGCAACTAACACGCCATCCAAGAATCAAAGTACTCAAGAGCACTTATATTTTTGTCGTATGGTATATTATTTTAGTATAATTGTTGAGTCTACGTGTTTACAAATTAATATCTAAGTTCTTCACCCATTGGGCTGCTGCGTTGCCACTTAATGATTCAGTTCAGAGGATCGCCAGTGTACTTGCGTTTTGGGCACTCGCGGATAATGTGATAGGTTGAACGTATAAATGCCCCACACTCAAACTTTCGGAGAGTCCACCACAGCTAAACATGAATTCACCACATCCTTCGTGTTCAGTGCGAAGTCTGTTAATTTGGCACCACTCTCGTCTCCGAGCCGAAAGTACTTCAAGTTTTTGGGTGCGATCGCATAATTAGCAATGGTGACCTTAGGCAAATTTGCAGACCACTACTTCCATTTATCGTCGATTTTAAAGGTGTGCTCCATCAATTCCTTGTCCGTGTTGTAGGGTAGATGTCGTGAACAAACATTCTTAAAACGGTTGTCTATTGTTTGCCCGACATTCATATACTATAATAATCATTTGCCCGAACTTCGCTTGCCCGAATTTCATTTGCCCGAATGTTTCGTTTTCCATAATAGTTAATTGACATACTCTTGTTTACCCGAATATTGGATGTCATAATGATACGAATGCCATACGTATTGTTTTCCAAATTATTGTTTGCAATAATATTATTTAATAGAATATTTAAACGCCATACTAAACATGCATTCGGATTCATCTTTTATAATTTGCTAGTTTTTCCGCTCTTTTATTTAAAAAAAACCCTCGAAGACGAAAGCGGGAGCTTTGCTCCCGCTTCCATCTTCTAACCTATCCGCGATCCGAGTCGGTTTTGCCACTAAGCCCCTGTTCCCTACTGTCTACGATACACCACTATCTTGGCATTGGGTAATCTCAGAGAAAAGTTCATTTTACTTAGTGGCAAAACCGACTCGGATCGCCAATAGGTTCGAGGTATTTTATTTAAATAGTAGACACTGCAATACGTACCCACTTTATCACATAAGAATATTATGGATGTTGAGATGGATGGCAAATGACATTATGGCATTTGATAGTTATGGATTACAATGATTATGGAAAGTGAGATTATTGATATTGATATTATGGAAAACAAAGATACTGGCATATAATTATTATGGTAAACAATGAGTATGGCATACAAAATTATAGAAAACAAAAACATTATGGCAGTTGTATATTATGGCAGATGAAATTCGGGCAAATGAAATTCTGGCAAGCAAGAGTATCCCTCTTAAAACATCGATACTAACCTAGCCGTCGACTCGGCCCGCCACTACTCAGTCGTTACAGCACATCATCGCTAGTGCCGCCCCGCCACTCAACGCTGCGATGATTCAGCATTTTCAATCCACTCTTTCATTCCTCTTTCATTCTTTCGCGTGAATTCGACGCTTTGGAACGCAACCGCAGCACGTACGTCACAGAAACCATTTGGTACAAGCATTCATGGTTGAAACGAAGTTTTACGCTGGGAATAAGGTAGCTCAAGCTTCCGGTTTACATAATGTTGACGTTTGAGTAAACACGAATCGTTTTGCCTTCAACTTTAATTTCCTGCTGTAAAGATTGAAATTGAAGTTGGTTTTTAGACTGCAAAAAACAAGTGCTTGTGAAAATCTAAATATATAAACGTCAAAGTCCTGACTGACTGACTGACTGACTCACTCACTCACTTAAATCAACGCCCAGCCCAAACCATTGAATCTAGAAAGCTGATTTTTTCACAATAGGTAGTTTTTATAACGTTAGTACCCACTAAGAAGGGATTTTTGATAACTCCACCCTCAAGGGGGTAATGCTAAAAAACCGAAAAAAAAGTACTTTTAGATTAAAGCTGCTGATCATTTTGTTAATTTAAGAAGTTAATTTTGGCTAATCAAAATAGTACAATTCTATATATCACCGTTGAGGTGGAGATGGAAAGCTCTACGTCTTTGACATATGATAATTATACTTTCAAAACTATACAAGCACCCCGGACTAACGTAATTAAAACTACTAAACGGATTTATAATACATACATACATACATTTATGCCTATATTCCCAAAAGGTGTAGGCAGAGCACATTAAACGTATGTTCCAGCGCCACTTTTAGCATAAATGTGGGTATAAAAGATCGACAAAATGTGATATTGCAGTGATAGGTTGCTAGCCCATTGCCCACAACGCACTTCAACCCTGGTCCCTTAGTCGACTTTTACGACACCCACGGGAAGAAAGGAGGTGGTGAAATTCTAACCCGACACCACACGGGTTTAGGCAAAAAAACAGTAGGTATTGTAGCTTAGTACCTTAGTAGACATTTAAAAAAATCCTGTAATACATTTTGAAAAACAAACAGTCTAAGTAGTTATAAACTTGTGTATATTTTAAGAAAAACTGACATTCCAATTTAGAATTAGCAATTTAAGCCTAAACCAAAAACGGAATTACATGAACATTAGGCGTAAAGATAATTTTAGACTCTTGGAAGGATTTAGGATAGTTATAGTTATATCATCCCCTAAAATGGTGGAAGTTTGTCTGGGACAGGGATAATTAAGGTTCCGCCTAAAATAATTTAGTAGAAATATTTTTCTCAAATTCTACGCGGACGAAGTCGCGGGCAAAAGCTAGTACAGTATATATATGTAGTGCAATGCTTCTACAGTATAATAATTCTTATAGATCTCCTTACTAATCAAAGACTGCTATAATTCCAAAGGAAAAATTGTGACATGCCTGTCTCTCACTTTCATGTATGTCTTGTCTCCTGTCAATTTGATGAAGATTTTAGTTTATGTTGAAACCGCGCTAAATAAACCGCCTGAACCAACGAAAATCATTTTTAAAAATCCAGACCAGCTTAATGTTCGGCTTTGCCCGCCATTTGCGTTCTCATTAAGGAAGTTAAAAGAGGTAAAAGTTCGTCGATAATAGATAATGGATAGACATAACTAAAGCAACTATACATGAGTATGACTGGTTAGCCTAATAGTGGGTAGTGACGCTGCCTACGAAGCTGAAGGTCCTGGGTTCGAATCCCGGTATGTGCAAATATTTGTGTGATGAGTATGAAAATTTATTTTTGAGTCTTGATTGTTTTCTATGCATTTAGGTATATCTCCGTATTAAATATATGTGTAAGATTGTATAATTAATATTTATTTTATGAGGACTATATGTGTGATGGTTAAAATAATAAAATACGCAGGTATGTATTCTTGATAACGCTCACTTGATTTCGGATTTTAAAAAAGGTAGCCTAAATTGCTTTCAATTTTTCTTTATCAAAGAAGTCCATACTTCACTTGGCAACCACATTTGCCACCATCAGTTTAGGGGTGCGCGAAAATAGCAACTGTGGTTGCCACATTTTTTTTATGTAGTAGTGCCACGAAACGGTTTTATTTCAGCATGGCGTTATTACCGCTAGCCTTACTCTGACCTTGCGACGGGAAATTGAATGAAACGTATAAATGTCTGGTATGAGAACACAAAAGTATATACATACATATTGCTAGACTACAAAATTAAGCTACCTACATACCTACACGAAAAATTAACGTACACTTTTGATGAAGGCGTCGTTCTTCAATTTAGCATATGAAACGAATAATTGTATTTATCAGAGCACGAAATTGCTAAAGTTTTACACAAACCAAAAGGCATAATGGCCACATTGGGACCGTTTTGTTATGTTAACTTAACTTTGTTAGTGTGGAAAGTTTCTGACCTGTTTAGGTTCCGGGAACAAAGTCTATTCGTTCAACTACCACTTTAAACAGCTTGTAAAATGAGTTCTCATCCATCAGAGTCGCTTAAGTAATAAAAGCAGAGAAAAAATGAGAGATTTATCCTGGATTTGCATGAAGCCGACTTGAATAAGCAATAAAATATTCATAAAAATGTTTAATAAGAGTCAACATCAATCAACACGCAACGCAAAGCTGGTGAAAAATGGTAATCGTCATTAAAAACGTAGAAAGAAGTTCACGCAGGCGTAATTACAATATTGAGTTGCATCAATCATCCTGTGTTGCGACTGTTTTAACGTAAGTTGGCCGCATGGACGCGTAACGTACATGCCTAAGGACGCTTCCGCATTGGGCGGTGCGGGCTCGGTACGGTATCAGTAAGCTGCCAACTGTCAGTATCAGTAGCCAGTACAGGTTCATTACAGCGCACCTACATTTAAATGACTACATCTTGGCGCCGGATGTGCGGGAGCGGGACGGTATGAATCCAGTACTGCATGCGTACTGCCACACTTCCGCGCAATATAATACTACTGGGAGACGAAAAGTATAAAACACCGTATACCGATTACGCTCCGCCAAATGCGGAAAGTTCGTAAAGTAACAACATTTTAAAGCGATTTAGGTATTAGTTCATACAGTATTCACTCTACTTTGTTTCTTTTTAATAAAATGCTACAAAGATTAGATGCTCCGTTTCAAGTGTTAACAGTAAATACCTAACCATCTCCCCAAACGGGCACTGTTGAATGACCTGAATTATGCAAGGGCACGTCAAAGGGTAAGCCAGGCTATGGTGCATTGACGTTCAATAGGAGGGCTAATCCATTAAATTATGCTTTACACCATTAGCATTACCCTATAACTACAGAACGAGCTCAGGGAATCGATTCAGGACATGCGATACGCTTTCCAATTTGGTTTTGATTTAATCTCCATTTATTTTGCTCCTTGCTTAACAAGCTAACGTCACAGCACTGTGACTTTAGCTTGATAACTTGTTGACACTGCATTGAAATTAAGTATATCAAAATCAAATCAGAATGTAATCAGTTACGTCCGTCTCAAATAGACCAATTAAATATATGAAAATAAATATTAGGATATGATAAGTTTATGATTATTGTCATTATGACTTCGAATAGTTATGACTTCCGATGCTTCCGATCGTTACGAATAAGAATTATCAGGATAATAACAGAGCGCCCCCTGCTACTACTACTACTACTACTACTACTACTGCTACTACTACTACTACTACTACTACTACTACTACTACTACTACTACTACTACTACTACTACTACTACTACTACTACTACTACTACTACTACTACTACTACTACTACTACTACTACTACTACTACTACTACTACTACTACTACTACTACTACTACTACTACTACTACTACTACTACTACTACTACTACTACTACTACTAGGTACTTACTGTAAACTATGTCAACAATGCAAATAGAATATAATAGGCTAGCTTCCAAAAACGATCGTCAGGTGAAATTTATATGGAGGTAAATTAAACGACTTAGGTAAATAATAAACTATAAGCATTCTATTAGCTCTCCATACAAACTCTTTGACAGTCATTCAACTCAAAAGGATAAAAACAACTGAATATTCCCGAAATTTAATGCCAATAAACGCGGTCGCAAACAAACCGCACTTCCATAAAACAACCATACCTTTGATATTAAAAATGAATGTAAAATTATGGCTAATACTGCACCTTCTTTCTGTAACGTACTATCGGTCGAAACTTAGATATGCAAAATGCAAGAGTATTTTCCTTAATCTTTCTACAGTTCCAGATAATGTAGAATGACAAAGAGATGGAGAAAACTGTGTGATGCAATTAGGAAAAGTGTAATCAGGAAACTTTGTGAAAAAAATACAGGATAGGATCTTATTCTAACCTATTGAATTGTGCTGATGATAGAACAAGAGGCAAAGTCAACTGTCAAACCCAAACCAGGCCCAGGCACGACTCTCGCACGGAGCCGTTACCCATACTGTAAATAATCCTAGAAACTGAGTTTGGTTTTATTTATTACGTACTGAAACAGCACGTCCATCATGGGACTATACCTAACCTATTGTTCTAATAAGAGAGAGACGCATAGCTCGCGCGCCGTCGCGTGTAAGCCGTGCTGTTGCATGTTTCAGTGTTGCCTGCAAATAAATCGCTGTCGACAGCGATTCTGATGTTACCCGCTAGTTTTTTTAAGTTCACTTTTGTAATTTTTAGACATAGAGTGCCTAACAATTATAAAATTGGTTGTTTAGTTTATTTTTAGGGTCTCACTGAAAACCAGCGTCATGGCCCCCGTGACAACATGCTGAGTGAGGCTCCCCTTTACCACATTATACAACGTTAATTTTTTAACCGTTTTAGAGCCGAAGCCCACTGACAGTATCCAAAAGGTACTAATCATTCGTGAAAAAAGATTTTTTTTTAGTTAAGTTTTTAGTAATAAAAGGTAGTTAAGTTTGAAAAGTTCTCTATGGCGCACGGAGCGAAGTTCATTCACCCGGTTAGAGTTCGTACCTATCTACATAAAATGGCGGCTAGCGGACACTGCGGTCACTCAGCTGGATGATTAAAATTAATATTAATACAAAAAAACAACATTTTATGCATTTATGCATTTAAAAAAAAACAAGAAAATAACCCGCTTTTAAGTTCTTTGTAATGTATACATTAACTGGGGTTCGGCTCAAATACGGTTAAAAAAACACCGTGTATAAGGTTACCTTTTTGATTGTATTATTTCCGTGTTTTGTGTGCTAATAAATAAATTCTTATTCTTATTCTTAAAAGTAAATTTACCTAACTTGAATTTACAAGATCCAAAACTGATGGTTTATACTCGGGTCAAGGAACGTCTGACATGAAACCCGGGTCCCAGAACGCTCAATTATGAATACGACTCTCAGTATAGTTTGTCTTGGAAGCAACTTGCAAGCTGCAGTACGTTATGTGTAATTAATGTGCAATGTAAGGACGTAAACATACATTTAGGCAGTTGGTAAAATCCGCGTGACTATTTTGATATTTTTACAAGCTTTTATTTAACTTGCCCTGTTAGTATGGGACAAAACTTGCAAGTTTTTGATCCACTTCCCGGTTTCCGATTGAGTTGAAATTTGACACGATTATGCAAATCGCGTGACAATGCAATATTCTGATGACGTGGAGCTGATCTGATGATGGAGACAGAAGGTGGCCATGGGAATTCAGTACTTACCCCACGTAACCCCGTTGAATTTGGGCTCGTTAGAATCGTCTCAATGAGTAGTTGATGATGGTGTACAGAAAAGTACAGTCGGAAAGAAAAGCTTGTACCAAAAAATATTTTTTTGACATAAACTTATTTAATACTATCGAATCGACCACAAACGCGTTTGCACAGCGAAACGTAGGTACATAGAAATCGTGACGCACAGAACGCTTCGCGATTTCTATATACCTTCGCCTACGTGGCGTCAAGTTTCACCGTGGCGTGGTCGATAGCTGGGATGGTACAATAAAACGATGTATGTCATCAATATTCCCGATGACCCTGACATACGTCACACAAGTATTGCCATTGACTGACATCTTCCATAGTTACTAACAAGAAGTTTAGTTAATGTAAGAAACAGTTACACTATTACTTATTTCGTGTGAAAATACAACAGCATAAAATTAGTATTTCAACGTAAATAAATACTTACTTAAAGCACGTCAGTGAAGTAATTACATTTCACCCGAGTAAAACACACACAGTGCTCTCACACAGTGGCAACAATCGGACAGTCTGCCATTTTTAAGATGCTGATGACGTAGGCCAGTGACACTGGCGTCACGAGCTGTCACGGGAATGACTTACCTTGTTTTATTCTACCATGGTCGGTATCTTTGAGTTGTAGGTACAGTCAACAGATGAGCGTTTCAGTACTATATCGTACTGCGTCAAAGTAGTGAAAGTGACAATAAGGTACTGAAATGATAAGAAGCTACGGTAGCCTAGTGGTTCAGGCATGCAGCTGTCAAGCGGCGGTCGTGGGTTCGAATCCCGGCTCGTACCAATGAGTTTTTCGGAGTATATACCGTTAGATTTCCGGTGAAGGAAAACATCGCGAGGAACCCGGTCTAATCCAAATAAGGTCTAGTTTTTCCTCTGGGTTGGCAGGTCAGATGGCAGTCGCATTCGTAAAACTAGTGCCTGTGCCGAATCGTGGGATTAGGTGTCAAAGCGGACCCCGGGCTCCTTTAGGGGCACTAAGGGGACTATAGGTACATCCTAGGCTACTTCCGCACTAGGCGATTTATTTGTTAAAATATGAAAAATGTATACCGCATTGTAATTGCATTACAAATTACATATAACATACTCGTACAATACATAAACGAATGTGTACATTTACGTTTTTGCACCGTTGGACAAATTAAATTACCTATATAACTTGTAGTACAGAGTATTAATTTTCATAATTAAGTTATTTGTAAAATAACAAAGTTGTTTCATATGTTTGTCATCGGTAGCTCCTAAGTTTTATTTTATTTTTCTTTATTGGAAAAGAACATACATAGCACATACAATAAACACAAAATTAAAAAATATATTTGCTAACAAAAAATCGCATTATGAGAACTATAGTAATCCAGTTGACTCCCTTCTTTTTCATAGTTGGACAAACATTTTAATTATTCAGTGATTTCGACGAGTCCTTTCACACGACTATTTGCAAATGACGCAGCCGGGCCGAGAGAAAACCGAGTGCTGCGGTTAATGAGATCCCCTTTCTAAGCACTTGACATTTCATAATTTACACTAGGCTTCATAGGAGTTTTCTAGAAAATTCGCACCTACCAAGGACTTTGCTTAAATACAACGGCCTTTACAAGCAAGTTGCGGTGGTGACGTTGTGTTTACATAAGCAACGTTAGGGTTTTACGAATGAATTCGACTAGCTATTATATAAACAACCTTAAGAGGGGTTATAAGTATCTGTTCAAGTTTAAATAACAAAATACCAGTTAAGTAGAACACCAGAGAAATATCCATCAAAGCGAATTCATCACAAAAAAATATGAATGTAGAAACAGAATTTGCGCCTCGCACAGTCTCATGCTTATTCAAACGTGAAATTCAAAATTCAAATTTCCAAGGAGTGAGACTGGGCGATTAACCATAATGTCACTAGCGTATCGCGAAATACAGTGCCTATGTAACAGAACGAAAGGCGTAAAATGGATGGAAAAATTGTCTCGATAATAAATAACAGCAGCGTTTTTTCTCTAGATGTCTACGGTAATAAAATCCGTTTTGAAGGAAAACAAGTTTATTATCAAACCCACATTACATTGTTTCTCCTCCATAATTAATATGAGACTCATGTCAAGTGTCCCAGGGAATTTTTAAAGGGTTCGAATAGCTTCCGCCCGCGACTTCGTCTGTGTGGTCCCGGGATAAATATTAAACTATGTTTTAATTCAGGCTATAAACTATCTTTATGCAAAATTTCACCCAATTTGGATGAGCCGTTTAAGCGTGATTGAGTAACAAACATCCAAACATCTTTCTAAACATCCAAACATATAAACATCCAAGCTTTCGTATTTATAATCACATCATCAGCCTATATACGTCCCACTGCTGGGCACAGGCCTCCTCTCATGTATGAGTACTGTGAGCGACGTCCGCTCTCGGCGGCGTCGGCTGGGCGAGTGAGCGCGCTTTTTTTTTTTTTTTTGAACCTGACTGTTGCTATAATAGGACGGACCCAATATAGCGGTCGAACTGCGTGGTTGGAGGGTGGCCTGGGGAAAATCCAGGGGAAGCCTCCGGCACGACCACGCGGGGAAGTTTGTACACTGGAATACTCTAAGAGTTTGCGCTCCAGTGAGATTGGTTGAACGGTATCAACCGAATCTGGGGTGTGAGTGGTATCGAACTACTGGGAGTTTTATCGCTGGTTCGCTAAAACCTAGCCTAGCTGAGAAGAGTCCAGCAAGAAACTCAGCTAGGCCCGACTTGCGTCGGACTGACTCTACCCGGTATGCGGCGGTACCGGGACGAAAGCGGACTGTATGTGTCTGTGTTGTCTCGCGGTGGACGTCCCCGCCGGCGGGAACGCTGAAGTGTACGCGATGTGTTGAACGCCGAAAGCGCAGCGTTCCATCTTTCGATGGACGCTGTGATTTCGTCGTCCGGGTCCGTGAGTGTGTGCCTAGGACGCCGGACCGTGCGGCCCCTAATCAGTGAGCGCCGAGCGACGACAGAGGGGGGAGGGATGGGGACGTAGTCAGCAGCCTTCCTAACTAACGGATTCCTATGGTGGGGAGCGTTATCAAAATAACGTCTGGCAGCCTGCTTAAAGAAACCATACATGGTGCTAATCTCCATGTCGTGGTGCAGGCTGAGGTTCGATTGGTACCACGGGGCACCAGTCGCCCTTCGGAGAAAACGATTCTGAATGACCTGGAGTGAGCGCGCGCGCTACCGGCCGCGGCAATGCTCGCCCCTCACAGTCACCTAAGAGTGACCTAGTTCCGAGTCACAAGTCGGCGACGGACGTGCTCCGCCCCTATGTGCTCGGACAGTGCGTCGACCACGCTCCGTGACACAAGTCGGCGACGGACGAGCTCCGCCCCTATGTGTACGGACAGCGCGTACTACCACTCGGCGCCCGAATGGTGTGTTTGGGCTTCGCCCGTGTCCTTAGACACTTTGGGGTAAACGCTGTTACCAAAATAAAAGAAGGAATAACGAAAAATAGACTTTTATTTACTTTTCCCTATACTGCCCTATCACTGCCCTAAGTGACTTGATGCAAGTCCCTAATTTCCTAATACTTTGTAGTTTTCTTCTTCTTCTTGTTGTGATTTCCAGGAGGCTCCGATTGACACTGAATTGCTCCGGGCCGTACCTGCTATTTATACCTGACAATGGGTAAGCAAGACGTGCTGAGTGAGACAATAAAAGTTACGCCCACTTTGACTTGACTAATTTACATTACAAGATGTTATTTGGATATTATACATATTAATGGGCGGAAGTCTAAGCTGATTTACAAAGTTCTAATATGGCTTGAGATCTTATAAGTACAGTAGGGTCCGTAAATATTTTCTTATTTGAATAATCGTACATGGAAATCGGGCAAACCGTAATTCGGTCCCTTTCGTAACACTTATTTATCTTTTACGCTGAACCTACTGAGTTTACTTATGTGTAAGTTTAAACATTTAATAGAACTTTTAATTAGCTTTCTAACAATATATAAACCTTTCTAATACGATGAGCCGTTATAAAGATATAAACGTGAACATATTAATTGCAAAGTAAAAATGCGCCGTACTAAATTCCAATTCAGGCTCGGTGGCCGCGGCTCTCGTTACGGTCATGTTGGCGCGATACACCCCTCCCCTCCAGGCGGCCAGTCTGCGCTGCGCTCGCGCATAGGCAACATCTCCTCTCTCTTTCTAATACAATTTGTACTGAGATTTTACTTTAATGTTTACAATATCAAATGAATACTATGAGAGGGTGTTTTATGTAAATAATTACTATGGGGATTCTAACTACTGGGTTCTTTATTACTTTAAACAATCTAGGTCTCTATAAATAATCACATATTTCTCTTACGTATAATCTTCGTATGACGCGATGCGTAGCTCTGCCGTCGCGTGTTGATCTTGTCGTCCACAAGTACTTATAATAGTAGTAGGATAATAATACTAATTAAGTAGGATTTCGTCCTCCCTCCGAATCGCTAAACTTAAGTGGCAGTGGGCGGGGCACATAGCACATAGAACCCTTGGCCGTTGGGGCGGAAAGGTTCTCGAGTGGCGACCAGGTACCGGAAGGTGAAGAGTGGTTAGGCCCCCCCACAAGGTGGACTGATGACCTGGTAAAGGTCGCGGAAGTCCGCTGTATGCGGGTGGCGCAGGGCCGATTATAGTGGCACTCTTTGGGGGAGGCGTACATCCAGCAGTGGACGTCTTTCGGCAGATATGATGATGATGAGGATTTCGTTGTGTTACATACTGTATAGCCCGAAGATGAAATTGGGTGCCTTTCTTTATCAATTCAAATATAGGTAAGTAACGATATTTATAACATTATCAAAATGAACGAAATTGGTCAGAAAGTTACTGCTGCTCGTGAAGTAATGTTTAGTTGATTTCTACTTCCTTACTTTGAATAGCAGACGACTCTGCACCAAAGCTCAGAATAATGCATAGCTGCCATTGCGGATCGTCCTATTGACGTATTTAGTTTATATTCAAATAGTATTGATTTGTGAGCCGTCGTCTTACGCTTGACTATCATCATCATCATCATATCAGCCGAAAGACGTCCACTGCTGGATCTAGGCCTCCCCCAAAGAGTGCCACAATGACCGGTCCTGCGCCACCCGCATCCAGCGGACCCCTGCGACCTTTACCGGGTCATAAGTCCACCTTGTTGGGGCCGACTCACGCTGCGCCTTCTGGTACCTTTCTGCCAGTATCACGCGCTTGACTACCAAAACCAGAGCACAGCAATCAATACGAATCCAATGTATTTTCCATCCGTCAGTAACGCGTTCGGAAATGGAGCCTAAGGTTGTTATGCACATGTGGTCTAAGTTTCCCGGCGTGCTTGAGGATACGATTTTTGAACAAAGAGTGCGCCCGTTACCATCCCTCTTTTATATTCCTCTCTAAAGTAATAACTTTGAATACTCACTGGCTTTCCATTAAGACAACATGTACAATGCTTCTATTTTCTTAATGTCCCTTCGATTTAACGTTAATTATATATTAGATGCAAGAACGAGATAGTTATTAAGAAGCCGGTAGTGTTGAATAAACGAATACACGGTGTTTTTTTAACCGCCTTTGAGCCGAACCCCAGTTAATGTATACATTACAAAGCACTGAATAAAACGTTTTTTTTAATGTTTTTTTAAATGCATAAAATATTGTTTTTATTTATTAATATTAATTTTAATCATCCAGCAGGCTAGCGGACACTGCGGTCACTCGACCGCAGTGTCCGCTAGCCGCCATCTTATGTAGATAGGTACGAACTCTAACCGGGTGAATGAACTCCGCTCCGTGCGCCATAGAGAATTTTTCAAACTTAATTACCTTTTATTACTAAAAACTTAACTATAGTACATTGTTGTAAAGGCTAGAAAGTAGGCAATAGATGGACGAGTGGGTTCGAGGTCCGAGCCGCAGGTGAGGATTTTGGTACTTTTGGGTAACTTTGTATGATGCTGCAGCCAGCATCTACCAGCGTAGATGATGAATAAGGAACGATCGAGCGTGGTTTGAATAGTTTTAGATCGGTGAATGATGTGACTATGATTCAGTATGTAAAACGATCAGAACGAATAAAGACGCACATTTTATGTACTTAAATAAATAAGAATTTGGATAGTTCTCGAGTTTCCCTGCTCCCCACTCTACATATAAAAACGATCTAATATTATGCGTTGGTATTTTAAAAACTAACCGACCTTTAAAATAATGTTTGACAAGTAATTGATATGACTCCGAATAATTCAGTAGGTAGTTAACTCACGATAACCAATCATGGTACTTAAAAGCGCGAACTTATTTACACTTAAATGAGAATAGAAAACATTTGAAGCAAAATAAAAATATAACCTTCACGTGCTTTTGTTACACAGTTTCTGGGCCAGTATTTTCCATTTTCTCATGAAACAGGAAAACTGTCGGAGCACAGACAGAGGCGCCGCCGCCAATTTGTTAGCACCTCACAAAGCATTATTCCGGGCAGGACCTTAAATTAAACGCAACTGAACAATATTTGCGGGCAATATAAAAACCCAGCGGACGTGTACATATTCGCTCGGGAACGGTAGGCACGAACGGGTATCGCAATAAAACTTCATATTTTACTTTTACCCTTCTTAAGTAATAGTACTGAGGCAAAGATGTAAAGCGATAGATTATAATGGTACCGATGTAGATATTTCTTTAGTAAACTTTGCTAAAGAATTATACCTAATTGTCTGCTAGTAATTGCTTCACAGTATTCCTACTCAGCATAAACTCTAATTTTGTCCGTGCCAACGGAAATAAAAAATAGTCGTGCTAGAAATAAGAGAAAAAAGAATGTTCGAATAGGAGCATTTATTCATCTTTCATTCGATTGTACTTAAACTAAAAAAATATTTATTTGTTAGTTAAAACCTAAATCTGGCACCTCGCATATCGCTAGGCTAAATTACTTAGTAAAGTCCCTTAATCAAGTCGTCAAGTATGTGCAAAGTTCTAAATATATGAAACTCAGAATATGAAATTGTCAACGAAATAATAAAAGGATCATTTTCTAACTTTGATAGCACTCACTTGGGATTCTGTTCTTAGCATATTTATGAGGCAAGTTGCAATGTAATTAAAAACTTGGCTTAACTCCATAGCACACACGTCTTACGTGATCGTTTTTCACTTTTTCCAAAATGCTCATTTGCTGCTGAATGAATTACCTCACGTTGTGGAAGCTAAAGCACACATTAATACAATTAATAAAACCCGACTTCATTGAACCTGCCTACCAAGCTTTCAGATGTTAGGTAATAAGTTAAATAATTGATCGCTGGTTGTGTAATAAGTTTGGAGTTGCAGACGTCCATAGGATACCGTAGCAGGGGGGCTGTAAGCTTGTTTGCTACCATCGTGGCATAAAAACGCTAATGTCTTGGCCTTTTTTGTACCTTCATCCTTGACGTTGCTTTGTCGATATTGAATCGTATGATCTTTTCTGATTATTTACAGGGCACGGATAAATTGCACTGACAAATATTGTAGCTCGAAATTTAGCATTCATTGTATTTTGAAAATGCACAAGTTTCACAAAACGAGTAATTTCTTTAAAAATATGCAGTTATTTTTTATTCGTATTCAAGTTGCTATTTGTATAAAGTACCTTTTGTTCCGAGTAAATAGGTCTCCGAGTGGCTATTAAGTCCTTTGGATGTGTCGAGACTCTCATCTTAGAGCCTTTCTTTCCTTCCGCTTCTGTGCACCTTACAGCCTGGAATAATGTGAAATTTGTGGCATTCCTAGCTGTTTTTACAGCTAGGAATCGGTAGGTATTTGATATGCTATTAATAATTTAAAGTAGTATTTTATCATGGTACTCATGGTACGATATATATAATTGAACAGAACTTTGTATTTATTTGCTTTAGTACCTACATTTTTAAAATGGGTTTTGCATTGTATTCGTTTCAGGGAGATTTCTTATAAAATGTCTAAAGGACTATCAAACTTTTGTTGCGCCAACGCACTACTAGTACTAAACATGCGGTTTTTATTTTTATTAATAATCGACTTTTTGAGTTGGTCTACCTCTTTTTAGGGTTCCGTACCAAAAAAGGTAAAAAAGGAACCCTTATGGTGCGACTTCGTCCGTCTGTCTGTCTGTCACAAAGTGAAATATCTCACGAACTACTTAAGCTATCAATTTGAAATTTGGAATGGTTTTAAATGAGAGTTATCCACATGCATGGAAAATGAGAAATTTAAATATATATTTTAATTTTATATGAAAAACTAGCTTTTGCCCGCGGCTTCGCCCGCGTAGTAAAAGTAATTTTCCAATAATTGTTGAATTGCTACGCCGCCTACTAACCTACTACTACTAACTTCCCCTACGAATAACCCTTCGTCATAACCCATTATGGTAAATTCATTTTTATTTACTATTATTTTTATCCCCGTGTGGTGGCGGGTTATAATTTTACCACCCTCTTTCTTCCCGTGTGTGTCGTAAAAGTCGATTAAGAGAGCAGGGTTGAAGTGTGTTGTGGGTGATGGGCTAACAACCTAAGCAATATCACTTTTTGTCGATCTTTTATACCCACATTTATGCTTAAAGTGGCGCTGGAACATAAAGTACATGTGCTCTGCCTGCCCCTTTTGTGAATAAAGGCGTGAATGTATGTATGTATGTACGTATTTCTGTTATTAAATTTACAGTCATGATTAATGAGAATCTGTCCTCTGGAATAAAAGCTACTTTATGTTCATGATAATGTTGAAATACCAAAATATCTCCACGAATGTCAAGTCAAATTTGTGGCCTGGACATTGCTGTAGGCTAGTTTCCTAAGATTTTTTTTTCATGCTTTTCGAACCAGTATTTAACATAAATACCCAAAAATTTGTTTTAATTTAACGGCGGCCAAAATGCTTAACTCATAAAAAGTAAGCAGATCTTCGTGCAGCACCTTGAATGTACTTATTACGGATGCAGACACTTTCCCAATGTCTCCTACCTTCCCGTCCCGCCTATATAACGCGGGTCTCGTTCCATACCTCAAAAGCAAAAATAGAACCCTTATTTATAGGACCACGTGTGGCTGTCTGTCAGTCCGCCTGTTACAACCGATTTGCTACGAAAAAAACTGGACCGATTGAATTGCAATTTGGCACAAATATTTTCATGAATTTTCATGTCCACAACATTACATTTCAAAATCTATGTGATTTTCGTTATTAACGTCCCAAAAAACCGTAATAACAACGCCCATATTGATATTTAGACGCCACGTTGGAATGTAAAATCGTTGTTGTTTTCCTAATCAGCGACCCGATAAACCATAGAAACAATAGATGCCGATGTTGATTTTTAGATTTTGTCACCACATGTTTTTTGTTTAGGGGTTGAATTCTCAAAAAACCGGAAACACTTGTTTACTCATTTATCGTTAGGAATTATCCTGTGAATTCTCGAATAAAATTGTCTAACTAATCTTTTTTCTCCATACAAACTTTGGACCTTCGTTTTTAACCCCTTTAGGTGTAATTATTTCCAAAACGCTGAAAGCACTTTATTTGTAAATGAATAAGTAATCTGTCCACAAAGTTTTAAGTACGTAGTAGCTAAAAATAAGTTTCCCTTATACAAAATTTGGACCCTCATTTAACCCCCTTAGGGGTGGAATTTTATAAAACGCTGAAATTACTTTTTTTGTATCCTAATAAGTTATCTTCCTACAAAGTCTCAAGTCTCTAGTTCAATAAATAATGTTTCCCCCCCACAAACATTGTATACCTATTTAACCCCCTTAGGGGAAGAATTTTATAAAACGCTGAAAGTACTTTTTTGTATCTTAATAATAATATTCCTACGAAGTTTCAAGTCTCTAGTACAAAAAAATATGTTTCTCCCATACAAACTTTGCACCCCTACTTAACGCCCTTAGGGATAGAATTTCCAAAAATCCCGTCTTATACCTTGCCTACGTCATAAAATGAAGTTCTGGTGTAAATTTCAAGTTTCTAGTCCCAGTAGCTTTGAATACGAACTTTGCACTCCTATTTTACCCCCTTAGGGGTGGAATTTTATATAACGCTGAAAATACTTTTTTTTGTATCCTTATAAGTAAAATTCCTACCTAGTTTCAAGTCTCTAGTTCAATAAATAATGTTTCCCTTATACAAACATTGCACCCCTAATAAACCCCCTTAGGGGTAGAATTTTCTAAACCGCAGAAAGAACTTTTTTTGTATCTTTTTAAGTAATATCCCTACGAAGTTTCAAGTCTCTAGTACAAAAAATCATATTTCTCCCATACAAACTTTGCACCCCTTTTTAACTCCCTTTGGGATAGGATTTCCAAAAGTCCGGTCTTATCCCTTGCCTACTTCATAAAAGGACGTTCTGGTGTAAATTTCAAGTTTGTAGTCCCAGTAGTTTTGAATAGGACAAACTTTGCACCCCTACTTAATCTCCTTAGGGGTGGAATTTTAAAAACGCTAAGGATATTTTTATTTGTATCCTAATAAGTAATCTTCCTACAAAGTTTCAAGTCTCTAGTACAAAAAATAATGTTTCTCCCATACAAACTTTGCACCCCTATTTAACACCCTTAGGGATAGAATTTCCAAAAATCCCTTCCTATCCCTTGCCTACGTCATAAAAAAAGTTCTGGTGTAAATTTCAAGTTTGTAGTCCCAGTAGTTTTTAATTTAAACTTTGCACCCCTATTTAACCCCCTTAGGGGTAGAATTTTACAAAACGCCGAAAGTACTTTTTTGGTATCAATAAGTAATCTTCCTACAAAGTTTTAAGTCTCCAGTTCAATAAATAATGTTCCCCCATACAAACTTTGGACCCCCATTTCACCCCCTTAAGGATAGCATTTCCAAAAATCCTGTTCTATCCCCTGCCTACGTCATAAAAAGAAGTTCTGGTGTAACTTTCAAGTTCCTAGTCCCAGTAGTTTTGTATACAAAATTTGCACCCCTATTTAATCTCCTTAGGGGTGGAATTTTATAAAACGCTGAAGATGTTTTTTTTTGTATCCTAATAAGTAATCTTCCTACAAAGTTTCCATTCTCTAGTTCAATAAATAATGTTTACCCCATACAAACATTGCACCCCTATTTGACCCCCTTTAGGGGTGGAATTTTCTAAAACGCTGAAAGATTTTTTTTGTATCTTAATAAGTAATATCCCTACAAAGTTTCAAGTCTCTAGTACAAAAAATAATGTTTCAGCCATATAAACTTTGCACCCCTATTTAACACCCTTAGGGACAGAATGTCCAAAAATCCCGTCTTATCCCTTGCCTACGTCATAAAAGGAAGGTCTGGTGTAAATTTCAAGTTTGTAGACCCAGTAGTTTTGAATACAAACTTTGCACCCCTATTTAACCCCCTTAGGGGTGGAATTTTGTAAAACGCTGAAAGTGCTTTTTTTAAACCTTAATAAGTTATCTTCCTACAAAGTTTTAAGTCTCTAGTTCAAAAAATAATGCTTCCCCCATACAAACTTTGGACCCCCGTTTTACCCCCTTAGGGGGTGAGTTTTCAAAAATCCTTTCTTAGCGGATGCCTACATCATAGTGGCTATCAGCATGCCAAATTTCAGCCCGATCGGTCCAGTAGTTTGTGCTGTGCGTTGATAGATCAGTCAGTCAATCAGTCAATCAGTCAGTCACCTTTGCGTTTTATATATATAGATTACGAATATGATGAGGGGGCAAAAAAAATATTCAACTATTAGGTCAAGTGGAATATCATTTGAAACGGCTTAAGATTTTTCTAGAATTAATGGGTTTGGGACGGGTATATTTCAATGCAGGTCAAAAAAAGATCGCGATTCAATTGCCTTGGTGTAAAAGTTATTCGTTGTTTGAAATTGAATTCTGTTGTGTTGGGTTGAAATAAGTAATTTAACAAATATTGGGACATTTACTTTACCTTGACTTAATTGTTAGTTTGTACGGAACCCTCGGTGTGCGAGTCAGACTCGCACTTGAACGGTTTTTTATTTTATATTTTTAGACCACCCGAGAGAGTTTAATTAAAAGTTTGCGTTCATATACTGCTCTAGTACTACTTATTTTATTTGTGACAAAATTATATGACCTAAAAAATGTATGTAGATAATGATTATTCACTCAGCTAAATAGCTATCCGAGCTGAATTGTGTTTACTCGTCTTGGTAACATAATGTGACTAACTATTACATATACACAAGAACCGAACCCGAACACAAGCTTTCGTAGAGCCATAGTGAGGATGGCCGAGTTAATTTATATCCCTGCCACTACTCGGCTTAACACAAAATGACCTGACCGCAACATTTGTACTGTAACCAGCGAACAAATGTAGACAATTCTAAATTTCGGCTGCGCAATATCTGGCTTCAATAACACTTGCTCCATTAACTCTGGGGCCCATTGTACACGTGCTAGTTTTATGGTATATCCCCAATGTAAGCATACGAATCCTTATCTTAACTAGATCTATGTAAAGTCTAATCTGGAACGTGTGCATATTGTGAAACTATAGACGGTAACTTTATAAACGTGATAACGATAGCTTTGAGCTCCGGTGCAATGTGGACGTTTTTGCTCAAAAAATAGAGTCCAATTTACGTTATTTTGATTTCGGGAGCCCGATTTATTCTATTTAATGTGGTCCCAAATTGCCAACTGTTAGTTTAACTGTAGCTCGCAGTGCTTTTGGTCGGCCGTTGTGCTTCGTTGATGAATCGCCGGGTTTACAACTGAAGCCCTGATTGATTAGGCATCGTATGTTTGCTAAACTCGTCACAACAGGTTCGTTTTGTACGTTCCATTTCGGACCGTATCATAAAAAAACATTGCCATACTGGACGTCAATTTACGTAAGCACATGGAAGTACCTTATATTCTTTTAGATATTTGAAACACTTGCACTACCAGCTGCCCCCTTATACTGTAACTTGTCTTAAGCTCACCTCAACGTTCCCACGCACCCACAAATATATCTTGACACCGCGATGCGTAGTAACTAAGTGTAGGTAGAGGTCTAGTTTCGAGACGGGTGACCGGCGGGGCGGGGTGAGCCGCATTAACACATTCATTGCCCAGAATCGCTACGCGCTACGCTCGTAGCCGATCCCGTGGTTTTCCTCGTATGTAGCGGAAAGCGACTACGGCGGTCTGACGCATATGTGTCATCATGGGCCTTGAATGAGTTAACGCGTAGCGAATAACAGCCCAGGTCGATCATGTTGTCGATTGTACACGTGCGACGTGCGTCACTAAAAGTGACGTGATAATTACTAGGATTTTTTCTGAATATAGCGCTACGAAATCATTGGTAGTGAATGGCTTAAAACTACTTACTAAATAAAAGAATATTTATCTATAATAATATTACTTATTCTGTGAGACATGTTGTTCCAGCCATCGCCCCGTCGCGTCGGCAACTCTGTACATAAAATGCGATTACGCAGATGGACCTTAAATTTCGACGGCTTTCAATTCGAATACCGTTTTATCGTTTAAGCCAGTTGTTTCCTCTTGTTAGCTTTATTTGCCATTCGATCTAAAAGTTACCGTTAAAGGTGGTAGATTGTGTCTCAAGGGAGCAAAATGATATATTATAAGAAGTATTTTCTCCTCGTTCATTTAGATTCCTCCCTTGTCAGTTTCTCTCATTTTTCTAAAAGCATATTCTATGTAGGTATACGTATATTGAAGATTAGCGGTGAAAGTGTACACCCCTGTCTGCCTAATTTGACTAGATTTGTATAATAGTTAAATATGTATTTTTCGCTAGAGACAAGACAATATTGCATGTTATTGTACTTTCTTACTTGCTACAGTAACAACGATGAGCTCTTAAAAATAATAAAACGGCTGCTAGCAAGACCATTCACGAGACAATAAAGAGGAAAGTATCAATTTCACATAAATTTATGAAGCGATATCGAGCTTATACGGAGCAACACTAGCCGGTGAGACGAAATAAAACCTCGGCGTTTTATGTTTTAAACTTTACGACCAATATTTTATAAAAATTCATGTGAAAATATAACATGTTTTACAATCCCTTAAAGCGTTTGTTTATAGGTGCCCTTTCGTTTGCAATTGATATAACGGGAGGTGTTGGTTTAATGTAGGTATTACCTACTTTCCACACCAGTACTCGTATAGCGGAGACAAAAGGGAGTTACGTAATTGAAATTGATTACTTTTTTCTCCATTTAAATAATAGTTATTCAAAAACCTAATAGGAGCGAGTTGGACTCACGCGCCCAAGATTTTTGTGCATAAAGGAAATAAATTCCTAGGTTATATTGTGCTATTTAAAGATATATAGACAAACCTCAAAAAATTACAATAACGACTGCAATCAACTCCGCCGGCGACTTCAACGTTACTGGACTACTAGGTAGATAGGACTAGAGGAAACTACTAGGTAGGTACTGTAGATCGAGGTTGGATACGCGGGTTGGCTACACAAAAATAACAGATTCTATATTTAAATTTATATAAGCTACCGCATAATACATATATAATTAGCGTAAAAATAGAAAAAAATGTCGACCAATAAATTAATACTAAATATTGATTTTACCGATAATGCAAAAAAGCTAGTTTTTAACCGACTTCAAAAAAAAGGAGGAGGTTCTCAATTCGGTTGTATTTTTTTTTTTTTTTTTTTTTCAATGTTTGTTACCTCAGAACTCCGTCATTGATGAACCGATTCGGAAATTTTTTTTTTGTTCGTATGTATATTATTCCAGGTGGGTCCCATTTTTTTCAAAATTCAGTTAGATGGTGGGATCCATGAGGAATTGAGGGAACTCCTCAATTTTATAAGGCACGCGTGTAGTGATTTTGGTATTTTCTCTTATAACTCGTGTATTTACATCCGGAATCATAAATTTGGTGGCGAGGAATTGATGATGAAGACCACAGATGACTTATCGAATTCCTCAATTATGTACTTAAAAGTGCAAAAGTACGTCACAGGTTCTGATAAGATTCCGTTGAAATAGGAACTAATGAAGTGCCATTGGTGATGATCTTGGGGAATCGATGGAAGTCCTCAAATATTATCGGCCCACATACAGCGATTCGGTTTTTTTCTATAGTAATCAACGCATTTGCTATCGGAAATCAGTTCATGTGGTAAATTTCCATAGGTACTGAGTTTTCGGTTTTTTGAGAATTTGACGTTTTAATATTCAGACATTTTTGTACCAAGTTAATTTGAGTTTTAGACATTTTGTGACATTGTTTAATTGATAATTAATCAATACCTATACGATAAGATTATTTGGAATATAGTCATATCACAAGTACGGTATTTTAAGAAGTAGGCGTAAGTCATTTCAAGTTTTAAACCTTTCGAAACTAATCCGTTTTGACATTGCGACGTAGTACGAACATGGTATAATCAAGGACTGTATAATGATATTAGATTGAAGCGAACCAGTAGCAAAAAAAACTGTGTACACCAATTTTCCTTCTCAAATACGTTAATATTACAGGTTTTCAGGTTTTTTTCAGGTTTACGGGTAAAGTCCGTGAAGTGAGTTCACTTATTTCGATACTGATAAAGATAATGCCAGTCATTAATGTATTAAAAAAAGACCGGGTTGCACTCCGGGAGTGCCGGCAGAAGTGAAAACTTGAATAATTTTAATCCCCCCTCCCCCCTGCGTAAAACAACGTTATTAATAGTACGCTGTAGTTCAACTTAACTCAGCAAAATTGATGAAGGAGACGATGAAATAAAATACCAATTTGTTTTTGCCATTGCCAAATATTTTTCAAAGCATTATCTCTTTAGGAATAACGTACAAATTCGAACTAATCGAATTTGCTCAATAGCAAAATTACAAATTTATTTGCAGAATATGCAATTGCAAAAAGTGTTTAACGGCGTTGTACTCTTACGAATAGTGTTCAGTTTTGATTGAAGTCGAATCGGCTAACAGCAAAATATAAAAGTTTGATAAAACAAAATTCATTTCAAAAATCCTACTTACTCTTTTATTTATATGTATAACTAGCTTCTGCCTGCGACTTCATCCGCGTGGAACACGTTTATATCGTAGCTCCTTACAAACGTTCGCCCCTTAGACGATGCGATGGTTCCCGGAATAAAATGTAATATATATGTTAATCCAGGTTATACACTATAAGTAAACCCAAAGAGTGCCAAAGTGACCGGTCCTGCGCCACCCGCATCCAGCGGACTCCCGCAACCTTCACCAGGTCATCAGTCCACCTTGTGGGGGCCTACCCACGCCGCGCCTTGCGGTACGTGGTCGCCAGTCGAGAATCTTTCCGCCCCAACGGCCATCGGTTATGCGAGCAATGTGCCCCGCCCACTGCCACTTAAGTTTAGTGATTCGGAGGGCTATACTATATCGGTTACCTTGGTTCTGCTAACGATAGCCTCATTTCTGATGCGATCACGCAGAGTAACTCCTAACATAGCCATCTCCATAGCCCTTTGAGTGACTTTGAGTTTTCTTAAGAGGCGACCACATTTCAGTGTCGTGTATGTCAGTGACAACATACACTGGTCAAAGACTCTCGTCTTGAGACACTGCCGAATATTAGACGAAACGATGTGCCGCAGCTTCCCGAACTACTATAATATTATAAAATCGAATGTTTGGATGGTTTGATGTTTGGATGTTTAGATATTTGGATGTTTGTTACTCAATGATGACGCTTCAACAGCTCAACCGGTTTGGATGAATTTCGGCACGAAGATAGTTTATAGCCTGGATTAAAATAAAGTATAGCTTTACTCGGGTCGGCGCAAACTAAACTAAGTCGCGGGTGGAAGCTAGTTATTAAATAAGAAATAAAAGTGAACGACATCGATTCGGACTTACGACTCCACGGACCATACGACACAATTTTACCCTAGACGTTTTAAATAGGAGTTCGAATTCTCGTTTATGCTGCCGGGCCGCATGCCGTAAGCCATACTTTATTTTAATCCAGGCTATAAACTATCTTCGTGCCGAAATTCATCCAAACCGGTTGAGCTGTTGAAGCGTCATCATTGAGTAACAAACATCCAAATATCTAAACATCCAAACATCAAACCATCCAAACATTCGATTTTATAATATTATAGTAGTTCGGGAAGCTGCGGCACATCGTTTCGTCTAATATTCGGCAGTGTCTCAAGACGAGAGTCTTTGACCAGTGTATGTTGTCACTGACATACACGACACTGAAATGTGGTCGCCTCTTAAGAAAACTCAAAGTCACTCAAAGGGCTATGGAGATGGCTATGTTAGGAGTTACTCTGCGTGATCGCATCAGAAATGAGGCTATCGTTAGCAGAACCAAGGTAACCGATATAGTATAGCCCTCCGAATCACTAAACTTAAGTGGCAGTGGGCGGGGCACATTGCTCGCATAACCGATGGCCGTTGGGGCGGAAAGATTCTCGACTGGCGACCACGTACCGCAAGGCGCGGCGTGGGTAGGCCCCCACAAGGTGGACTGATGACCTGGTGAAGGTTGCGGGAGTCCGCTGGATGCGGGTGGCGCAGGACCGGTCACTTTGGCACTCTTTGGGTTTACTTATAGTGTATAACCTGGATTAACATATATATTACATTTTATTCCGGGAACCATCGCATCGTCTAAGGGGCGAACGTTTGTAAGGAGCTACGATATAAACGTGTTCCACGCGGATGAAGTCGCAGGCAGAAGCTAGTTATACATATAAATAAAAGAGTAAGTAGGATTTTTGAAATGAATTTTGTTTTATCAAACTTTTATATTTTGCTGTTAGCCGATTCGACTTCAATCAAAACTGAACACTATTCGTAAGAGTACAACGCCGTTAAACACTTTTTGCAATTGCATATTCTGCAAATAAATTTGTAATTTTGCTATTGAGCAAATTCGATTAGTTCGAATTTGTACGTTATTCCTAAAGAGATAATGCTTTGAAAAATATTTGGCAATGGCAAAAACAAATTGGTATTTTATTTCATCGTCTCCTTCATCAATTTTGCTGAGTTAAGTTGAACTACAGCGTACTATTAATAACGTTGTTTTACGCAGGGGGGAGGGGGGATTAAAATTATTCAAGTTTTCACTTCTGCCGGCACTCCCGGAGTGCAACCCGGTCTTTTTTTAATACATTAATGACTGGCATTATCTTTATCAGTATCGAAATAAGTGAACTCACTTCACGGACTTTACCCGTAAACCTGAAAAAAACCTGAAAACCTGTAATATTAACGTATTTGAGAAGGAAAATTGGTGTACACAGTTTTTTTTGCTACTGGTTCGCTTCAATCTAATATCATTATACAGTCCTTGATTATACCATGTTCGTACTACGTCGCAATGTCAAAACGGATTAGTTTCGAAAGGTTTAAAACTTGAAATGACTTACGCCTACTTCTTAAAATACCGTACTTGTGATATGACTATATTCCAAATAATCTTATCGTATAGGTATTGATTAATTATCAATTAAACAATGTCACAAAATGTCTAAAACTCAAATTAACTTGGTACAAAAATGTCTGAATATTAAAACGTCAAATTCTCAAAATACCGAAAACTCAGTACCTATGGAAAAATTACAACTTTTCAAAATTACAGTTTTTTGTAAATAGCAATGAGTAACTTAATTTGTGAACCATTAAAAAATATTCAACATTGCGTTTTATTTGTACCTAAATAAAATTACATCATTTTTTTGGGTAGTACAGAACCCCCCGTTGTGCAATCCGAAAAGGTTTTATTTTTTTCGTGGAAAGAAACTGCTTATATTTAATGTTTCTGTTATAGTCAATATTGTGGCTATTATGAGATTTATGAGGCAGAGTCATTTTGATCTTTAGGCCTGTTAACCAAAGGTATTTTTGCATTTTGTTAATTATGAAACTAATGCATTTTCTCTCTCTCTCCCTAATCATCACCTTCAGTCTTAATTATAATTCGGTATTTGAAGGAATAGTTATTTTCACCAATACATT
Source organism: Epinotia demarniana (assembly GCA_945867215.1). Lineage (NCBI taxonomy): Eukaryota > Metazoa > Arthropoda > Insecta > Lepidoptera > Tortricidae > Epinotia > Epinotia demarniana. The sequence goes on along the minus strand of OX244261.1, from coordinate 29,783,743 downwards.
TTAGATAATGTGTGAACGTCATTATTATGACATTTTATTATATTGAAAGCCATAGACGTAATGTCTGAACGTCATTATGACATTGCATTATATTGAAAATATATATATTTGAGTTTTATGGCATTTTGAAAATAATCTGTTTTGACATTGCCACGTAGTAGGGACGTGATATTATGATATTTAGTTGCAGTGAACCGGTAGCTTGTTTTTTACCCAGCTTGGCAGTGTATCTTTAAGTGCTCGTACACCTACCTTTTCAATTAATCACTTTTTTACATACTTTTCAAGGACGATTTTTGTGCTGCAAACTGCGCGATCGAGCATTTTTTGATTTATCAAGGAGTTAATTAAGAAGTATAATTGTAGATATTTGTAAAACTATAAGTATGATGAGAATGAGAAACATTTCATTTTGAAACTTTCACAATACAAACAAAAGGTTTAATGAGTGTCTGTGGCAAGCACCTGGCACAATCCTAATAGCTTCCATTTTTAATAACAAAATTAATTAAAGCCATTTCGCGTAAACGCGCGTAAAAAATACAGTCTTGACTTTTGGCTTAAATTAAAACGTGAATATCACAGTAACCGCAATATCTGTATCGCGGCCGCCATATTTGACAGGGAATGCAATTTCACTGGATACGCATAATAAGCTGTCCGCGGGAATGCCGATGAATGCGTAATGTAATCAAGGCGATAAATACAGGCAAATCCTTTGATGCCGGGTGGATTGATTCCGACTGACGCTGGATACTGGATGCTGTTTTGGCGGAATGTTGGGAATACCAGGTGACCTGTGAATGGTTGCCTAATTCTAATTATACAGTGATATTTTATTAGGCACCTCAGGTTCTTAAAAGTAGGTATGCGTGTGCGAGATTGACTTGGTTAAGCCTTACTGCGGTGCTTTTATTTTCTTTACGCTGTTCGGCAGTCGTCGCTTCTTGGCGGCAAATACACCGTCAGATGTTAGAGGGCCGATAGCTATTAAGAAGCTAGCAGTGTGGTGAAATGGTACATTCTCATACAAGTGTGGTACGTTGGTCATTACACTTGAGGCGGAATTATTGCCGAGAATAGAATGATGAAAGCTCAAACGTTTCATAAGGCGTGTTTCGTTCAATGTTACTCACATATTGTACTTCGCCTTTATTGCCAAGTATTTTCAGTGTTGTCAATTCAATTTATCGCTTTTTTTCCCCACGAGTGCAAAAATATTTGTAATTTGAATTTCATGCTCTGCATTTTGCGCGTTGGGCGCAACGGGATGTTAATCAAAAATATTTTCATTAATTTTAATTGTTATCAATAATTAATAGTTTTATAAAATGCAACACGTATGTACCTCACTTAACTTTGTATTAAGCAGTAACACTGCTAACGAAATTATAAATTTAAATCAAAAGAAAAAAAATATGCTCCGAGCCGGATCCGGTTTGTATGTACGAATGGAGAAGGCTGGAGGCGGCCATTGCGGACTGGCAAGCGGACACCCGAAATAAATAAGGAAAACTAATAAACATAAGAAATATATGGATGTCACTAATAAAGGCGATATAAAAAAATATTTATTTATTTAATAGGTTACATGACATTACACAAATCTAATGCGTCACACAACAAAGATTAAACATGTTAACAATAGCACATATTAACAGTATACACAAAAGAGACAATATTACATTACACTCGAGGGCCTGGCATCCATCACCTCACAGAACTTCAAACATTCTTTTCTCACACTCGCCCATCGCCATGTATGTAAACAGATCGCACTCCGGCGAAGACGCCGAGAGCGCATTTAGTAGTGAGAGAGCGCGGGGCAGTGGGGAGTTCCTACGCGACACAGTGTGAGCTGCCGGGACAGCAAGAAGAACGCGTCGCCGAGGCCTAAGAGCTATTTTGGGGACGTCTGGCACAAACAGTCGCCCTAGGCGGCATACTACATTCATGATAATTCATTCATTCCCTATACAAAGTACTACGGTGATTCATAAGAAGGATATAGGTGAGCCGATATAAATTTCACAACATGACTGTGTAGGTATCATGTTCATGAGCAATGCAATACACAAAAATGTGTGTATAACACTTTAGTTTTTATATAGCTTTCGAAAGTTAATAACACAACGGCCTATATCAAAGTAGCGTTTAACAAATCCCACTAGTAAATCTTTCAGTAATATTTAACCGCATTAAAGGTTTAACAAACCGCTCAATTATGCGGAGGGAGGTTTATCCAAACAGTATTTTATTACGACATTTCTCGAAATACGTCGTTAAAAGTAATGCAGCATCGAAATTGCTTTTTCGATATTAATTTAATTAAAATATTCATCTCGCTGTAATAAAGCGAAGGATAAATATAATTAAAAAGGCGGCCGTAGCCGTATTTAAACTAGCTAAAATAATGATTCCTTTCATTGGAATTTGGTTACTAAATTAAATGGATTTTTGGAATAGATTTTTTAAACTGAAACAGGAACTGTCGGTAATCATGTTAATTATGAATTTGTGTTTTATTTTAATGAAGTAATCCAAACTTTTTAATAATGGTACTGACATTTAGATGCAAAATATGACCAGGCCTGAGCGTGTATTCCATCCACGATAATTGACAGGTACGAGTATATAATCAGTTTGTATGACTATTTCTTTGAATATCAGATTTGAAAAGCGGATATGACCCTTTCTAAGTACGATATTAAGGAATCAATAAATCAATCAATCATATCAGCCAAAAGACGTCCACTGCTGGACTATGGCCTCCCTCAAAGAGTGCCAAAGTAACCGGTTCTGCGCCACACGCATCCAGCGGACTCCAGCAACCTTTACCAGGTCATCAGTCCACCTTGTGGGGGGGGGCAACCCACGCCGCGCTTTTCGGTACGTAGTACGTGGACTCGAGGTGCGTGTGTGTGCTCATAATGCTACCTTAAGAGTCCGCAGTAAGCTCGTTTCTCCATACAAACGTAGTTACGCTCTCATTTTAAAACTACGTGTTGGATTGTAACGAAACTTTGCATGTTCAATGAAATGAGGTATATCTATGTCTGAAATTAGTTTACGTAGCCTCAGATACCATAATAAAAAAGATACAGCGAATTTAAGTTTTTCATACAAAACTAGTTTTTGCTGTATTTACTTTGTTTTATAAACTGGAACCATATAAACTAATTACAGACATAGATATACCTCATGTCCTTGTATATGCAAAGTTTCGTCACAATCCAACACGTAGTTTTAAAATGAGAGCGTAACTACGTTTGTATGGGAAGGTGAAATTCGGCCGAGCTTACTGCGGCCTCTTAATACGTGATTTAGGCAGGTAACTGAGGATATTAATAATTTATTTTAAGTATACGTATTTAGCTTCTTAACCATCGCTTATGATCAACAATCTTTCAGTATCATTTTAATCGAGACTGAGCAGCGATTGGTGATAGCTTTCTTGCATTGGTTTATTGTTACTAAGAAATTAGAAAGTTCGTTATTGTTAGTTCATTTAAATTATCTTACATTAAGCTTAAGTATTAACTTATCTTATTTATGATACGCAAATTTATTTTAACACGCTTTTATGATTATTAGATAGTAAGGTCAGCATATCGTAATCGTCTAGAAATTTGGTTTGCTTTGTGTAAATAATTGGTTTCTTTCTTTGCCTGAGTTTGTAACGAAGGTTCTAAAAATAAGCACATGTATTCCTTGCGTCAATTGAGCGCTATTTATGTAGAGGCACCTACGTTCGTAGCGCCCGTCGTAGCTTCGTAGCAACAGTTGCAATCGGCTCGCTAACCGCTACGCTCGTTTACTACGACATTTCCTATTTTCAAAAATAGGCCAGCGCGAAGTTTCAAATAAGCAAAGCCTACTTATAAAGTGTATCTAAAATCGGTCGTCTAAATGTAATTCGTATTCGCCGGGACTAGAATATAATCGTTTTTTGAAAATATACAATGATTATTTTGATGTAAACTGTAATTTAAAATAGTTTTAGTCATGAAGAAAGTTATATTTGTGATTTATTTTCTTCTCGCGAATATCAAAGGTAATTTATTTAAGTGTTATAATTAAAAAATAGAAAATTTAATAATAAGTATTACAACCACGCACACATATCAATTTCATGTTGTGCATATTTCGTTGAAATATTGGACTCTGCATACTTTCTGGTATTTTATTAAAAGCGGTTTACCGCTTTTTTTATGTCCTTTAGGACACTACATATAAACGTCACGTTACACTTCACAATCAATTTTTCGGTACTTCATTGCCAATAATGCAATGCTGTTGTTGTTTAGTTGGTTTTTTATTTACATTTTCACCGGCAACAAGAAAAAATCATAATTAAATAATTTATCTTTACATTTTTACATTGACAATTATACGAATCCGTAATCTATTTATATCGGACGAACCTATACATGTTATCGGTCGGATTATCATATAAAATTCAAGAAATCATGTTCGAATGTCAATCTACTTACACTTTCTCTTTAGCACATTCATTGCCAAGAACCCGCTTAGCGGGTGCCTTCGCCGTAGCAGCTTTCCGCTACTTAGCGGGAAAACCACGGGCTTAGCTACGAGCGTAGCGCGTAGCGATAGGTACTTGGCAGTGAATATGTTAGCGTTCATCCCCGGGCTGGCTGGAAAAATGTTTGTCTAACATGTGCTCCATTTTTCCCGAGACATTATATATTATGTATGTTCTTATGGATCCCAACTGTAACTCGATTTGCGCGTGAATAAATGAGACGTGTCTGTTGAGCAATGGATTTATTGAAAAGAGCAGATGGTTTGTTTATTTCCTCCAGGCTTGTACTCGTAATACAATAATCGAATATTACTATAAGTAAGTGTTATTCAACTTAGTTCTGAATTTCATAATTATCATACTTACATTGTTTTAAAGTGTATACCTACACCCTTGACGTAGCAAACATAGCCAAGAACGCTATCAACAAACAAGACGCACTCAAATCGGTTAATTTTCGTTTGGGAGGTACATAGCCACAGACATACAGATACATGAGGAGTGTTATAAGTGTGACAACTTATAAGGCTCCTCCTTCTCATAGATGGTTAAAAAAGGTTATTTTTCTAGCGAAACATACATTTTTAACTCGACTAATGAGGGGTGTTATGAGTTTAACTTAACTGCGTGCGCCCTTAACTTTGGCAACGTTTATACGTCTGTAGTACTCCATACCTATACAATATTATAAATGCGAAAGTAAGTCTGTCTGTTAACTCTTTACGACCGCTGAACCGATACATATGATTGTTTTGTATGAAGATAGCTTTAATCCCGGGGGAGGGCATATGATTTTATCCCGGAAGTCAACCCCTAAGGTGTTGAAATTGGAGCCGGAAGTTTGTATGGAGATAGGATATAAACAAGTTCCACGCGGATGCAACTTCAAAAGATAAGGGCAAAGAAAAATTGTGTTATGGAAATAGATAAATTGGCTCGAACAAGTGAGATGTATATCTCTCATCCAACTCATTGCCCTGTTCCTCTCGTTACAAACTAACAAAGAAAATATATCACAGGACTATATGGTCTTCGAGTGCTTGGCATAACAGTACCACCTCTGAAGCAGCGGGGCGAGGCGGCCTCGCTGACGTGTGACTACGACCTGGAGGGCGGCAAGCTGTACTCCGTCAAGTGGTACCGGGACACGGAGGAGTTCTACCGGTACATGCCACGGCTGCGCCCGCCGCAGCACGCTCACAGGCTCGACGGAGTCAAAGTTGACGTTAGTATTCATATTATTATCACAGGAGTGTTTGTTCTTTGATTGCTGGGTATAAAAGTACCACCTCTGAAGCAGCGGGGCGAGGCGGCCTCGCTGACGTGTGACTACGACCTGGAGGGCGGCAAGCTGTACTCCGTCAAGTGGTACCGGGACACGGAGCTATTTGTTACATACCTATTATTTTCTTGTCAAATACTCCTTAATACTATAAAAACATTTTACCCACAACCGGGAATAACGCTAGGAGGATGATGACTATAAAAACATATTTCATGCACTCATTTGGTCAACTTAGAAATCATGTTTTCTAATTTAATAATGTCAGGTAACTTGTTGTACAGAAGTATACACATATTATAACAATTATTTTCATATATGACAGATCTGCAGGGAGGCTGATCTAAAAGGTTCATATAATATTGAGCTCTTACATGTCTTTTACTGGTTTCGCTGGGTTGAGTGAAATATTGCTGGTTTCCTTGACCATACAGCACGCGGCCCTAATGTACTGGCATGGAAGTGGAAGTATATTAAACTTAATAAATAAAGGCTTATAGCTGTCACGAAACCGGAGGAGTTCTACCGGTACATGCCACGGCTGCGCCCGCCGCAGCACGCTCACAGGCTCGACGGAGTAAAAGTTGACGTTAGTATTCATATTATTATCACAGGAGTGTTTGTTCTTTGAATGCTGGGTATAACAGTACCACCTCTGAAGCAGCGGGGCGAGGCGGCCTCGCTGACGTGTGACTACGACCTGGAGGGCGGCAAGCTGTACTCCGTCAAGTGGTACCGGGACACGGAGGAGTTCTACCGGTACATGCCACGGCTGCGCCCGCTGCAGCACGCTCACAGGCTCGACGGAGTCAAAGTTGACGTTAGTATTCATATTATTATCACAGGAGTGTTTGTTCTTTGATTGCTGGGTATAACAGTACCACCTCTGAAGCAGCGGGGCGAGGCGGCCTCGATGACGTGTGACTACGACCTAGAGGGCGGCAAGCTGTACTCCGTCAAGTGGTACCGGGACACGGAGGAGTTCTGCCGGTACATGCCACGGCTGCGCCCGCCGCAGCATGCTCACAGGCTAGACGGAGTCAAAGTTGACGTGAGTATTCATATTATTATCACAGGAGTGTTTGTTCTTTGAATGCTGGGTATAACAGTACCACCTCTGAAGCAGCGGGGCGAGGCGGCCTCGCTGACGTGTGACTACGACCTGGAGGGCGGCAAGCTCTACTCCGTCTAGTGGTACCAGGACACGGAGGAGTTCTACCGGTACATGCCACGGCTGCGCCCGCCGCAGCACGCTCACAGGCTCGACGGAGTCAAAGTTGACGTTAGTATTCATATTATTATCACAGGAGTGTTTGTTCTTTGATTGCTGGGTATAAAAGTACCACCTCTGAAGCAGCGGGGCGAGGCGGCCTCGCTGACGTGTGACTACGACCTGGAGGGCGGCAAGCTGTACTCCGTCAAGTGGTACCGGGACACGGAGCTATTTGTTACATACCTATTATTAAAAACATTTTACCCACAACCGGGAATAACGCTAGGAGGATGATGACTATAAAAACATATTTCATGCACCCATTTGGTCAACTTAGAAATCATGTTTTCTAATTTAATAATGTCAGGTAACTTGTTGTACAGAAGTATACACATATTATAACAATTATTTTCATATATGACAGATCTGCAGGGAGGCTGATCTAAAAGGTTCATATAATATTGAGCTCTTACATGTCTTTTACTGGTTTCGCTGGGTTGAGTGAAATATTGCTGGTTTCCTTGACCATACAGCACGCGGCCCTAATGTACTGGCATGGAAGTGGAAGTATATTAAACTTAATAAATAAAGGCTTATAGCTGTCACGAAACCATGCTGTATCTAAGGCATGAACACATTTATTTGCAGTTGGAAAGGTATGCAACAGATGTTAATTAGCGTTGTGTTCGTTATACAGTTGGACAAGTCGAGCGCGCGACGAGTTCACCTGCGAGACCTGACGCTGCGCTCGCGCGGCCTGTACCGCTGCGAGGTGTCCGAAGAGGCGCCATCCTTCCACTCCGCTCAGGCCGAGGGATACATGGAAGTCTATTGTAAGTAATACTCTAATCTAAACGGAGTCAAATTGAGACAGCCATTGCGCATTCTAATTCGGTTCCAGGTTGTTTCATGCTCTCGTTCTAAGCGCCAACACACAATTAGACGTTACGACGACGTGCCGTGGCACGTTGCGGCGTCTTGTAAGGGCCAATTCGCATTTTCACATACAAGACGCCACAACGTGCCACGGCACGTAGTCATAATGTCTAATTGTGTGTTAGCCCTAACACGTTGGCTTGGCACGGCATCGGCACGCGTAGAAGCGAGCGCGTGAAACAATTTAAAATCGAATCGAATTTGCGAGTAGGCATCGAGTAGGTCACAGATTGTTTATGTATATTGCACAAACAAACAATTGTGAAGATGTGTCTGTGGCGTGCCATGCATAGAAATCGATTTCCACTTGCTTGCATATTTAAAGACAGTGAATAGGTAGTGTACAGTAATCGCTTTCTCCTAACATTGAAGAAAATTAAACCGAATGTGCCCCGGCCAGCCCACGCCACGGAGATGTTTGATACGTCGTTACTGACAAAACTAGGTGTGTGTGTAGATCTTTCAATCTACAGGTTTCGTCTGGACTGTGAGTGTGTACAGTCAGCAGCAAAAGTAGGTATGCGGATAAAGTTTTCAATATGACCTACACATTTTTGTTTGACGACTTACGGGGGGTTGCACCGGTGCCGGTTAATGTACAGCCATGATAATGCACGGCCAAATAATGTACAGCCCAATAATCCGCGTCCATACTGTACGTGGAATATCAGGCTGTACATTATTGGGCCGTGCATTATCACCCTGAGCAAACTTGGTCCGGGGCAATAATTGGAAGCCAATTCTGTCCGGGCTGATAATGCACGACCCAATAATCCGAGTCCACAAAAAGTGGACGCGGATTATCAGGCTGTACATTATTGGGCTGTGCATTATCACCCTGATCAAACTTGGTCCGGGGCAATAAATGGAAGCCAATTTTGTACGAGGTGATAATGCACGGCCCAATAATCCGAGTCCCTGTGGCTTTGGATTATCAGGCTGTACATTAACTATGCGGACTGAAAATTTCCAGCGAGTCGATGCCACCCCGCTGCGCGGGGTGCCTATTTCTAGTCTGAGGGACACAAGTGAACCCTAACCTAACCGACCTAAGACAGAGTTCGCTTATGACAAGCCATTTTTGTCCGCCCTGATAATGCACGGCCCAATAATCCGCGTCCACAAAAAGTGGACGCTGATTATCAGGCTGTACATTATTGGGCCGTACATTATCTGCTTGAAAACGTCCAAAAACTGTTATAACCGTGCAACTTGAATTATTTGAACGATTGGTAATTATTTCCAGCTACACCTGCTTTTCTGTCGCTTATTCTGATAAATTAAGGTGTGTAATAGTCGTATTCGTACCTAACATTGCAAAAGACAGTCTAGCTCTGTTCTGACTTCTGAAGCAGTTGTGAGCGCAAAACAATTAGCACCTCTTTGACTAGCTCGAAGGCGTCGTTTTTTTGCAGCTCCATTTAAGAGCAGTCACGGCAGTCACTTAAAAGTTATGGTTCCCGTAACTCGATTGCAGTGTAAGTACATCTAGGTAGCTTTTCTAAGTTCCCACCGCTCCCCCAGACGTTTAAAATTCATAAGTTATAACAAAAGCGCTGTAAGCTAGATTCTGAGTGTCTCGGCTTGAATTATTAATCAAGACGGATGAACCACTTACCTCTTATATGATAAGAGACAAAATTATTATTATTTTGAGTAATTTCATTACTTAACTTACATATAAGTAAAGTAACAAATTTTCGATGGAGAGAGATAGCTTAGAAACGATAGGTTAGACCTAAAAGGATGTGTGTTTGAGCTGTGCCGAGTTGAAGAAATTAATTTGAATTTGACTAAATTACTTGTACATCATCCGGGAGTTAATTGCTCGTCGTTTTTTGTGTTTTTCCGAAGAAAACCAATTTTCCCTGTAATCAGGGACAAATAATCTAGTCTTCGCCCCGTAAAGTCAAGTACACAAATGATCAGCGATAGGGTACTCAATATCATTATGACAAAAACCTACGTGTTTTAGTTTCCTATAATTAAAAAAATTAAAAAAAAACATTACCGATACATTTATAGCTACTGCAAAGCCTTGCAATGCAAACGCAAAAGTTTAGACTAAGTATTTTTTTATTTTTTGAGTTCTCCGAGCGTCAAGTAAACAATAACTATAGTTTCGTGACTTGACGCTGTTTCTTGATGTAAGTAATTTAACACTTCGTTTTCGGTTGATTTTATTATTTATAAATAGTAAACTCAACTCAAAAACACGTGTAAAATGACCTTCGTAGAACTTCGGCCTCGTTCATGTCGTCGACAGCAATACCTTTAGAGTATAACTACTCTTATAACACTCGAATAATGGGAATATTCCAGATTTCCCCCGTGAAAGCCCATACATCACGGGCCACGAACGCCCCTATCGCCTCAACGAGCCTCTGGACGTGAATTGCTCCTCGGCGAGGGCCTTTCCGGCACCTGATCTGCAATGGCTCATAGATGGACAAAAGGTACCTACAAAATAAATGGTTTAGTACCCACAAAAAACTTGAGAAATGCTCATAGTCACCACATAAACATCTGTCACAACATGGTGGTTTACAATATCACCGCTAGTAGGTCACTCCCAGCAAAGTAGGTACTAAGAATTTATAAAGTAGCAAACAACAAAAATCGTGAGTTCTAGCCTCATTTCGACCTGTAGAGCAAACTATTTCGCAATGTAGGGTAGGTGTATAATACAACTTACATAACTTTTGTCACCTTATTTCCATTTTTGTTTGCTCTACAAGTCGCAAACGAGGCTTGAACTCGCGAATTTTGTTATCTACTACATATAAAGGACAAAGGCCAGGGTGAATGGCCTTAAAACTTACATAATTTTTGACACGCTTTTTCTGTATTAGCACGCCGAATGGGGTAGCTATGAATGTTAAAACGTGTTTAATAAAGTCTCTGCCAAAAAAATAATTTGGTACAAGCTTTTATTGCCAACTATACTTTTCAGTATACCGTCATCAACAACTCGATGAGACAATTGTAACGAGCCCTAACTCAAGTCTGTTAAGTCCTGAATTTCCATGGCCACTTCCTGTCTCCATAATATTGAATTGTCATCGAAACTATACTTGACCCCAAAATTTCAGCTCAGTCGGTTGAAGATATCTGCTTTAAAATTGAGTTGCAAAATTCCACCCGAACAAACATGGTTAGGTACATACTTACATTGCAAGTTAATAAAAACTAAGTTGGCGCGGCCCGTTGAATATCTAAACGGATAGAAAGGCGCGACATCCGAAAGAAACGATCGTAAATGACGTCATTCAATGTTCGAACACACTACGCCACGGCGCCGAATGTGGTCAAAACCCATCCATTTGTAGCAGAGACAAACGGCGCGATGCGACGTGCAGTATTCACCAACACGTAGCTCTTGGTGCAGTCGTCATCAGATACGAGTATATCGGAGCAGCGAAAGTGCTCACAATCATCTGAACACGTCTATATCGTCGAGGCTTTAGAGACGTGTTTAGATATTTATGAGCACTTTGGCCGCTCCGATATATCTGATGGCGACTGTACTACTTATACCCCGACGCAAAAAGAGGGGTGTTATAAGTTTAGCGTGTCTGTCTGTGTATCTGTGTATCTGTCTGTGGTATCGTAGCTCCCTTACGGATAGACCGAATAAAATGCGGTTTCTTTCGTGTCATAGATAATTTTAACCCGAGTGTTCTTAGCCATGTTTCATGAAAATCTGTTCAGCCGTTTTTGAGATATTGGATTTTGAAATGAAAATGTCGGGGGTTTTTCAACTTTCCTAAGTCGTAGTTATAAATAATGTTGGTGTCGTGTTGTGTTGTTTTGTCAGGTAACGGAGCGTTCGTGGTTGGTCGCATACGGTGCCAGGCCAGCCCCGCAAGGGCTGCTGGTGTCCACGTTGGGGCTGACGGCGCCCGCGAAACCGAACATGAAACTACGCTGCGTCGCAACGATCGGTACACATAGGAGGGAACGAAGTATTCTCGTAGGTTGGTAAAACGTAGTGACTATGTAGCACTACGAACATTACAGACTAACCTACAGTGACAACAATCCGCTAGGTCAGGGTTTCTTAATATGTGGTCTATGCACTCCTTAGGGGTCCGTGATATGGTTGCTATGCTAGGGGTCCGCGGCAACTTCGTTCCTCTCTAGTAGGCAGGTACGTTACACATGAAAAATGCAATTTTTTTACAACATTTTCTTCATCAAGAATCTGTGGTATTTTTGAAATTCTTTTTGGTCCGTGCCTAACAAAAGTTTAAGAACCGCTGCGCTAGGTGTATAGCTAATTTTATAAAAGGTGTCCTTTTAGCACTTGAAAGCTTACCTTGTGAACAATGACACTATGTTCCCTATTTTATAAGCCCACCGCAAATCCTCCGACCACATAGAAATTAAGCAAGTAACAATAAAACTCATACAAATAGCTACCATCTCCTCTAAGTCACAAGTTTGAAATTGCTATAGCTTACTCATTATGAAAGTCATTTTTAACCGACTTCAAAAAAAAGGAGGAGGTTCTCAATTCGGTTGTATTTTTTTTTTTTTTTTTCAATGTTTGTTACCTCAGAACTCCGTCATTGATGAACCGATTCGGAAATATTTTTTTTGTTCGTATGTATATACTTCCAGGTGGGTCCCATTTTTTTCAAAATTCAGTTAGATGATGGGATCCATGAGGAATTGATGGGACTCCTCAATTTTATAAGGCACGCGTGTAGTGATTTTGGTATTTTCTGTTATAACTCGTGTATTTACATCCGGAATCATAAATTTGGTGGCGAGGAATTGATGATGAAGACCACAGATGACTTATCGAATTCCTCAATTATGTACTTAAAAGTGCAAAAGTACGTCACAGGTTCTGATAAGATTCCGTTGAAATAGGAACTAATGAAGTGCCATTGGTGATGATCTTGGGGAATCGATGGAAGTCCTCAAATATTATCGGCCCACATACAGCGATTCGGTTTTTTTCTATAGTAATCAACGCATTTGCTATCGGAAATCAGTTCATGTGTTAAATGGTAAAAAATAGGAAATGTGCTCGTGGCTTGGCGGAGTACTAAATTGATGTTAATAAAAATAGATATTTGTGGACGCACTACATCGTAGGTGACTTACCTGACTGCGGCTTTCAAATGCCCAAGTGTCATTATCGAAACTGGGGACCGATTTTTGACTTTTCGAGCACTCGACTCTTTCACTTGAAAACTGACAAAAATTATGAAATACTATTTTGAAATAGCGACAGAATATTCAAAAACCGGTCAAGTGCGAGTCTGACTGCGCACCGAGGGTTCCGTACAAACTAACAATTAAGTCAAGGTAAAGTAAATGTCCCAATATATGTTAAATTACTTATTTTAACCCAACAAAATAGAATTCAATTTCAAACAACGAGTAATGTTTACCCCAAGACAATTGAATCGCGATCTTTTTTTGACCTGCTATTGAAAATAAATATACGCGTCCCAATCCCAACCCCATTAATTCTAGAAAAATCTTAACAGCGCGAATGGGGTCAGCGCCATCTATCGGCCCCATTTGGTACTAACGTGCAAGGGCAATCAGCTTAGTATGTATGTTGGTCTTTTAGCGATTATTGTTTATCACGTGAACCGATCTCTATTATTTTTGTTTTATTTGATTTCTATTATAGTCTCATAAGAATTTCAAAACGAAAAAATACTTATAAAGTTGATTAAATTGCAAACTTATCTAGGAAATGATTTTAGTAAATAAAACAAAAAATATGCTAAATACAGAAAAATAAAAACTTTTGCAGTAATATTTACGTTATCTTAATCACAAGTAATAATTTCAAATTTTTCGCTTGGGTAACTTTGGAGATAAGGGGGGGGGGAATGGTATTTTTTTTACATTTTCCTTCATAAATCGAAATTTTACCAATGTAGAAAAAAAACTGTTTCGAAAAGTGCAACTCAAGCCCTTTCAAATGATACCCCACTTGACCTAATCTCTCACTTATCTCTCATCTCTCATCTCTCATCTCTTCTCTCATTTATAATAAATCTCTAATTTGAAAATGGAATCAGCCAGTATCAAACTAAGCATTTACGTGTCCCGAATGATCTCGGCTTCCCATGAACGGAAAAACATGTAGATTTTTTCATAAGTACATTATTACTCTAGCTTCCGTTTAGGATAGTTTTTATCCAACTGCGACAGTTAATTAATTTTCGGAAACATTTGACCTCATTAAATTATTCAGTTCTTCTTCTTGAAATTATAGCCGCCATATCCGTCAACTGTCAGTGACGTCAAAATGGCGGACTTGCCATATCTAACTAACAGTAATAATTTCGATCCGGTGTTGTGATAGACCTTCACAAAACGCATATTAAATTCTAAAGCATAAAAAAATAATCGATTCTGATATGGAAACGTATACGCGCTAAATTCGTATTGAGGTGTAATTTCAATAAATGTATCAACAAATTTCAACAAAATAACGTCAAAAGTCTGACTCTTCCTTTTTTTTTTAATGGCATGGCCTAGCGTTGTCTCGCGTTCAGCCAAAACGTCTAGGTTTATGAGTTTCAGCAAGATTACACGCTGAGTATTTGTCACGATACTTAACGGCTATCACAAGATGGCGCGGGAGCTCTCTCGATTTTTCTCGCACTATACGTCTCTTTCTAAGTTGTATATTACGAGAGAGACGGATAGTTCGAGAAAAATAGAGAGAGCTCGCGCGCCTTCTTGTGATAGCCGTGCTGGTTTGTCAGTATTTATATTTAACAGTAAAACTATATTAAATCAGTAAAGAACGGGCCCCTTTTTTTAAAAACATTAATTATCAAGCGCGGTATTAAGGCGGTATTTTACTTCATACTTCGCGCCTTCAAGTTGACATTCAGCCTATATAGAGACACAGGAATCGGCCAACATACAGATAAAACTTTTATCATAAAGCCTGCAATACACATTCCTTAAGTTGACAATGGCGGGAACATACAGAAGATCGGCAGAATGTGATAGTGCGATCTGAAACATTGCAATATGAAAAAATAAACATATTACTTTAATATTTTTAATAATTAGGTACATTAATTACCTTTAATAGAAAAGGACTCGGACTCGCGTTATGGTTCTAGAACTTAGTTAGCGGTTAGGTATAGCTTGGAAAATATAAATTCAGACGTTAAAAAAGAGATCTTTTGTTCCGCGTAAACACTTACCGGTCAATGGGTACCTACTCCGGGTACTCGAAAGGATTATTAAATCTATTTATTAATTCTATACACATCTTTACCTGAGAGTCGGAGTGACTCAAGATGATTTCAGTCATCACGTTTGTATTTATTTAATATAAAACAGTGTTATATTATAAATATGTAGAGAAGATACCGTAAAACGTGCCTACTTTGCACCGAAATTTGCTCCAAATTTCGAAAATTTTGTTTTTTTCGGAAAAATATTATTAAATGATATGTCGTTATGTACATCATTTAAAAGTAGATCATCCCTACTATCGTATTACAATGCTCTTATAAAGCCGCAATCACGTTACATATATATATAAAAACATACATTTAGGAGCAATGTTATCCAGTGTTTGGGTAACTTTGCCTCTGAATTTATCTTGTCCCAAAATTAATA
The DNA here is from genome assembly GCA_945867215.1 of Epinotia demarniana. NCBI lineage: Eukaryota > Metazoa > Arthropoda > Insecta > Lepidoptera > Tortricidae > Epinotia > Epinotia demarniana. Next base: position 29,768,152 of record OX244261.1, on the reverse strand, counting down.
CTTTTAAGTGTTTGGCGCCGTTTTACACCGTCGTTAATCAAACAATGCACAATTTATAATCATACCTGCCCATTTTTGTGTAAATATGAAGAAAAACAAAAAAACTAAAAAATATTAGGAACAAAGAAAAACGGACATTTAGTTGAAGTGTTTTATTTTTATTATAATTACGAAATTGTTCATTATTGGTATTGTTTCACTGAGACAAAAACCAACAAGAACCAAAAACAGTCTTCTAAAATACAGAACTAGGATATATATAAAACAATCAATTTTTTTTAACGATGATTATGAGGTTTTTTGGTTAGAGTATTCCAGGTACTAGTTTCCGGTTCATTATCTATAGTCCCAGTGAAGCCAGATCAGAAGAGGAGTGGTGAGTACACATGTTAACACCTTCCGCATAGGAACTCTATCAC